>BSYO01000018.1:9278281-9878281 GCA_033239525.1 Nepenthes gracilis | reverse complement strand
TAAAAGATTTCTTAATGTTGTGGAATAGTTTAAAGGAGAGATATGTGTTGGCGTAAAAAGAAACGGTGACTGGTCGGACAGTAAGGTAACACTCTTACCCACTCACACACAGGCACTTAGATAGAGTCAGTAAGAATGAGAGATAAAATGGAGTAGAAGAATACAGCTCGAATTTTACGTGAAAAGTTCTTCAAAATAAGAAAACAAATCATGAGATTTTAATCCACCAAATGAATCTACTAAATATGAGAGTTGGTTACAAAAACTGCTTGCTAAACAAGCCCTAACAACAGTAGAAAAAAAAAAGAAAGAAAAACAGAGTACGAGAACACATACACAGTTTTTTCTCATTGCTCTATACTTCTTCTTCTCTAATCTAAACATTCTCACTTAGTTCTCTCACACTCATCCTCTCAATGCTTTACACCTTCTCTGCACATATATATAAAGGTTGTTGAAAGTAATAGCCACGCAACGTAGGGGACACCCGTACAGGTGGTCGCCTAACAATCTGCAAATCTGAAAGGGCTCTGCAGCTTGTCGGTTCTACAGAGACGGCCCACAACTCTGTAAGGGCTGCTGCATATTCCCACAAATCTGGCGTGATCAGAAGATCCTCTGAGTTGTCCTCTACGTGTCCCTTTCACCCTCAAGTTCTCATACCTTCAAAGAATGCCTTCTGGCATTACACATGAGTCTCGGACTTTAACAGCAAAAAAGTTTTCAAATATTTTATAATATCCGAGTACAAAGAAAAAGAGTGTAAAACGTTCGTGGACCATATCCACGCATGAGTCCGTGGACACATTCCCACAAGGGAGTGACTCTAATAAATTTTTCCTCACAACCGAGTGGGAACAGAATTAGTTAGACTAGTAATGTCACAACAAACTTTCAACTTTTTCTTTGGTAAAACTTTGGTCAACATGTCTAATCAATTTTCATCCGACCGGACCTTCTTTATTGACAGCGGCCCTTCATCAATAATATCTCTCATCTAATGATATCGAACGTCAATGTGTTTCGATTTTGAATGGAATGAGAAATTTTTACACAAATGTATAGCATTTTGGCTATCACAGAGTACCATATACTGTTCTTACTTTAAGCCCAACTCTTGAATGAACCTTTTCATCGATAACATCTCCTTACAGGCCTCGATTACAGTAATAAACTTGGCCTCCATAGTAGAAAGGGTAACGCACTTTTATAACTTAGACTGCTAGAAGACTGCCCCTCCAACAAAATTTACCAAGTACCCTGATATGGATTTCTAAGAGTTAATGTCCCCGGCCATGTCCGTGTCCTTATAGCTGACCAATTGGAGCTTCTCTTTTCCAAAACGCAGACTCATCTTTGAAGTCCCTCAGAGATATCTGAGGATCCGCTTCATAGTAGATCAATACTCCATCCCTGGATTCGAGAGAAATCAGCTGACAAGACCAACTGCATGTGTAATGTCTAGCCTTGTACACATGGCCGCATACATCAGGCTACCAACGGCCGAGGAGTAAGGTATTCTACTCATGCGGGCTTTCTCTATGTACTAGGACGGACATTGTTTCTTACTCAACTTGAAGTGGTTAGCCAGTGGGGTGGCTCACGGGTTGGAGTTTTCTATATTGAAGCGTTGCAATACCTTTTTAATATAGCCTTCTTGGAACAACCAGAGCTTCTTATTTTTCAGTCATGAAATATTCTGATCCTTAGAATTTGCTTCGTCAGTCTGAGGTCTATCATGGCAAATGATTTTCCCAGTTGCTCCTTCACCTCCTTAATCTGAGAACTATTTTGTCCGACAATTAGCATGTCATCTACATAAAGGAGAAGGACGACAAAGTTGCCCTCGAAAAATCTCTACACAGAGATGCAGTGGTCAGAAGTAGTTTTTTGATATTCTTGTCCAATCATGACAGACTCAAAGTTCTTGTACCAATGTCTTGGAACTTATTTTAGTCCATATATACTCTTTCTTAGACGACAGACCAATCATTCTTTCCCCTTTGCCTCGAATTCTTTTGACTGCTCCATATAAATTTCCTACTAGAGGTCACCATGGAGGAATACTGTTCGAACATCAAGTTGCTATATCTCCAAATTCAAGATAGCAGCCAGACCGAGCACAACACGGACCGAGGTTATCTTTACCACGGGTACAAAGAATTTATCAAAATCTATACCTTTATGTTGATTGAAACGCTTCACTACAAGTCGCGCTTTGTACCTTTGTTGCATGGTATCCTTAAACGTCTTCAATCAGAAGACTCACTTATTCTTCAGGATTCTCTTCTCTTAGGAAGTTCGGCCAGATCAAAAGTATGATTCTCGTGGAGAGAACTTATTTCGTCTTTTATGACTTCCAACTATCTCTCCTTATTTTCATCTTCCATAAATTCTTCATACGTCTTAGGTTCTCCTATATCAGTGAGTAAAATATACTCATCAGGAGATAGTCGCACGGGCAGCCGTCTATTACGGGAGGATTGTCTGACAAGAACGCCCTCGTCAAGTTGAGGAGTCACTTCCTCCTGGTCCTTGTCTGGTGTTGTGGCCGTCTCATCATTTTCCTCAACCATTTCAGGATCATTGTCCTCATCCTCCAGAGATACCGGCCGGACGGTTTCAACAATCAACTTGTCCGTCTGTGCAATATCAGACTTAGTCTTCATGCCAATATTCTCAATAGTCTCATTTTCAACAAAAGTCACATCCCTTGACCGGATGAGTCTTTTCTCAGGATCATAAAATTTGTAATCTAATTCATCTTTCCCATAGTCCAAAAACACACACTACTTCGTTTTTTGCTCTAATTTGCTCCTTTCATCTCTTGGGATATGAACATAGGTTTTGCATTCATATACTGGGCGACTTAGTGATGATATAGGCCGCAGTCTTTAATGGCTTACTGGTCATAGGAGGGTCCCATGTCCGTCCATATCTTTTTTGGCACCTCGCCCTTTAATGGCTTACTGGGGCGACTTAGTGATGATATAGGCCGCAGTCTTTAATACTTCTACCCAAAATGAACTGGATAGCATCACCTCCGAGAGCATACACCTCACCCTTTCCAACAGTGTTCGATTCATATGTTCGGCCACTCTGTTCAGTTGAGGCATTTTTGGTAACGTTCTCTGATGTCTGATACCATGAGTCCTATAGTAGGCATCAAAAGCCCCAATGTATTCCCCTTTGTTGTCGCTACGAACGGTCTTCAACTTCTTCCCTGTTTGACGCTCCATAAGAGTATGAAATTGCTCAAATATATTGAGAATTTAGTCATTGGTTTTCAGTGGGTAAACCCACAGCTTCCTGGAGCTATCATCAATAAAGAAAACGAAGTATTGGGCTCCACCAAATGACTTCTCCTTAAATGATCCACACACATCTATGTGGACAAGATCAAGCACATTAGCCTTCACTGAGGACGAGTCTCCATAGAACGAGACTCTACGCTACTTCCCGACAATACAATGAGGACACATCCTCAAATCATCTTCCTTCAATTCTGGGATAAGGCCTTTTTTGGCCAGATGATATAATCCTTGTTCACTCATCTAACCCAACCTCTAATGTCACAGGTCCTCGGACTCTTTGTTAGTGATAGAATTTGCGTCCCCGGTGAATGCAGGTGCCTTCATTACGTACAGGCCCAATGACTTTTTCTCACGTGCTACCACCAGAGATACTCCGGTTAGCTTCCATTCACTTTCATAGAAGGTATTGCAGTAACCTTTATCATCCAACCTACCAGCTGAGATTATATTCATTCTGATATCCGGGACATGTCGCACATCCTTCAATGTCAGTTTCATCGTATTATTGGTGATCAGTATAACATTACCTCTTCCAACGACTAGGGATGTCCCTTCATTTCCCATATTTATCACTCTAAAATTTTCTGGAGTGCAGGATGTGAACAAGCTTCTTTTGGATGTGGCAAGCAGAGAGGCACTAGAATCAACCACCCAACTAGACTTATGTTCCGTCAGGTTTGCCACATTTTCTTCACATGTCAATAAGAGATCCTCTTTTGTGACCATAGAGACCGAGGACTTTTCCTCGTCACGTCTCTTTTCACATTTCTCCTTTCCAACGTTTTCACGCTTCTATTTATAGTAAAAGTCTTTTAATATGGCATTTCTTTCCACAATGATGACATTCCATATTTTGGTAACGAGACCGTAATTTACTGACGTCCCTTTTCTCCGTGTTTGGGTTCGCGACCTTTACTCCTTCCTCATAACTCTGTCACGAGGATCTCGAAGTGCTGAGAGGTCGACGTTCCTTGAGACCGCCGTCTCATTTCCTCTTTCAGTACAACTCCTTTGGCCATCTTCAGTGTCACAATGCCATTAGGAGTTGTGTTGGTAATGGTGATTATCATTACCTCTCATGAGTCCAGGAGGGTTGCTAGGAGCATAGTCCCAACACTTCATCCTTGAACTTAATCCCTATGCCACCCAGACGGTCTACACAATCTTGGAACTCGCTCAAATGATCTACAACGGATGAGCTGTCCTTGTATCGAACCTGCATCAACTTAATTTGGTTATAGATTTTGTTATTGCCAGTCTTGAAAGCGTATAGTTTTTTCAACTTTTTCCATAGCGTCTTGGCATTTGTTTCACTCCTAACATGATTATACACATTATTGTCTACAAATTGTCATATGTAGCCGTATACCTGCTTGTGCTCTAGTGCTCATTCATCGTCCGATTTTGCCTTCGACTTTTTGAGTGGCGAACATTGGATTGTGCAATGATTTAACAAACAGTAAGTCGGACATCTTACTTTGCCACGTATCGTAGTTGCTGCCGTTCAGACAAACCATTTTGCTCCCAATCTCCATAACAGCGTTTAACAAAGTTACCATACAAAGAACTAATGCCACTTGTTGGTACAAAAAAGAATAGTGACTGGTCGGATAGTAAGACAACACTCTTGCTCACTCACACACAAGCACTCAGATAGAGTCAGCTAAAAGGACTAATAAAATGGAGTAGAAGAACCCAACCGAATTTTACGTGAAAAATCCTTCAAAACAAGGAAAAAAATTACGAAATTTCAGTCCACCAAATGAATTCACTAAGTATGACAGCTGGTTACAAAAACTATTGGCTACACAAGTCCTAACAATAGTAGAAAAAGAAGAAAGAAAAACAGAGCACGAGAACATATACACAGTTTTTCTCACTGCTCTATACTTCTTCTCTCATCTAAACATTCTCACTTAGTTCTCTCACACTCTTCTTCTTAATGCTTTGCACCTTCTCTACAAATATATATAAAGGTTGTTGAAAGTAACAGCCACACAATGTGAGGGACACCTGTACAGGTGGCCGCCTGGCAGCCTGCAAATCTGTAAGGGCTCTGCAGCTTGTCGGCTTTGCAGAGACGACTCACCACTTTGCAAGGGTTGCTGAATATTCCCACAAATTTGGCGTGCTCAGAAGATCCTCTGAGCTGTCTTCCATGTGTGCCTTTCGCCCTCAAGTCCTCGTATCTCCAAAGAATGCCTTCTGGCATTATACATGAATCTCGGACTCCAACAGCAAAAATGTTCTCAGGCATTTTATAATATCCGAGTACAGAGAAAAAGAGCGTAAAACGTCCATGGATCATATCCACGCATGAGTCCGCGGACAGATTCTTACAAGGGAAAGACCCCAATAATATGCTCTTTTCAAGTGTTGAATCTTTTTCAAAAGCTAATTACGATAGGATACACCTAAAATTGTAAGATGTTAAGATACGTTGGATAAGACATTTACTACATTTTATGTCTCCAATGTGCCCATGCAATAGAAAAATTAAGATAAAAATTTATAAAATATTCTAAATTTATTATTATTTTCTAGAGACTAACAAAATAATAAGTTTTTATTAAAAAAACTAAAACTCTCATTCTACTATTCCTATATATTCCCTGAAGTGGATGATATATTATTTTTTGTGACAAATTTTAAAAAAATCATGGATACAGATGTAGACGTGGTAGAAAGAATTACTAAGGTGGTAGCACCAAAAGTAAATTTATTACATGAAAAAACAACAAAAAGAAATGAAATTTCCCACTACAAATGAGAAAATATGATTAAAAGTACTCAGAATAAATTTGTAAAAAAATTTGAAAATGTGTGCTATAAATGTAAAATGGTTGGACATTGATAACATACGTGTGGCTAAGCATTTTATAGACCTATGTTAAGTCTATTCAAAAGAAAATTAAAACAAATTTTGTAGAATCATTTGATTTCTAAGAGACTTGATAATCCTATTGACATTTTTCATCTTGATATTTTAAAAAATTTTCAAGATCCTAGTAATAAGATTGATTATTTAATTGGTGATGAAAGTGTTCCACTTAATTAGTTTCTTTTAGTTTCATTTTAGTTTCTTTTGCTTATCATATTTTGAAATTTTTAGTTATATATATATATATATATGTGTCTGTGTGTGTGTGTGTTGTATGGATGAAAAGTTATGGATATTTTTGATGATTTCATAAAATATAATGGTATATATTTTGTGTATAGTGCTACAACTCATATAATTATTAAAAATAAAGAATATTTTCAATGCTAAAAATTAAGTAATGTTAATATCAATAGCATATTGGATTTATCAAATCTAATTTATTGCTTTGGACCAACACATATTATTTTACCAAATGACATAATTTTTTGCATTGTTTATGTCCCAATTTCTTCAAAATTTAGAAGAAATTTGTTGGAGTGATTTTCACATTGAAGCTACCAAGAAATGCAATAAAGAACATCTTATTACCTGGATAATTTTAGACTATAAACTAGTATTAGAAAAGTTATATATATTATCATATGGTTTGTATTATAAAAAAATAAAACTATTAAATCACATAATATGATACATTAGAAGTGCACTAATCCAAAGGCTTTAATAATTTGGAATAATCACCTTTGTTATAATGATACAAAAGATAATTCAGAACTAATTCACTTGATCATCCATTAAAAAATGGAAAGATTTTTTTACCAAATAATTATTCAAGTTCAGTTTGTTCTTAAAGTAATTTGATTATTAGACCATCTTCCTTAAAGATGGTCACTGTATCTTCATTATTGTTACAAAGGATCTCAACACATATTTGTGGGCTAGTACATCCATCATATGGACTGTTTATATATTCATGATTTTAATTGATGCATCTACTAGAAGGCCACATATTAATCTTCTTTCTTCTGAAAACATTGCATTTGCTAGACTCTTGCTCAAATAGCTAGATTGGAGGCACAATTGATTGATTACCCAGTTAAAACAATTTGATCAAATAATACCAATGAAATTATATCCGAAACTTTTAATAATTATTATATATTAATTAGAATTAATATTGAATATCTAGTTGCTCATATGCATGTTTAAAATGGTTTATTGGAGTCTTTTATTAAATTTATTCAATTGATTGCTTGAACTTTGGTGATGAAAGCAAAATCATTGATTTCAATTTGGTGACATACTATATAATATGTAATATCATTAGTTTGATTTATATCATTTACATATTATAAATATTCTCCATTGTTTGGTTAATCACCAAATATCTCTTATGTATGAATTTTTGGTTGTGCTGTTTACATTCTAATCAAACTCATTCAACATAAGAAGATGGGTCCTCAACATAGAAATGGTATTTAATATTGGTTGTGATACATTATCTATTATTAGATACCTTGAACCCCTTACCTGGGATATTTTTAAGGCATATTTACAAGATTCTCAATGTAATGAAACACTTTCCCCATCACTAGGGGAGAAAAATCTATGTTTGAAATAAAATATAAAATCAATTGAAAAAATTTATCATTATCGTATTTTAATCATTACATAAATTAATGTGAACTATTTGTTTAAAAAATAATTCTTCTACAGAGTAATGCAAATCAATTACTGAATGCATTTGCTGACACTAAAAGTTAATAAAATTGCATATTCTAGTAGTTAATATTTCAGTTAGGATTTTAGTCTTTGAATAATAATTTACTAATAAAGACGTAAATAAGTTTATGGCACGCCTAAAGTATGAAAGACCTACTGATTCTAAACATAAAAAATTCTTAAAGAATAGAGAACAAATGATAGAAATTAGTAACCTCGAGGAGGTAAAAAATATCTTTCAAATTTCTCCTAGAATACAACATTTAGAAGAGGAAACCCCCAAAGAGGAATCTTTTAAAGAGTTACACCCTGAATATAAAAATATATCTAAAAATAATGAGATCTTAATATATTGTGTATGTACAGGAAAAATATGGGATGAAAATAAAATTATTGTTGATAATGTATTTGCTTTAATATGGCTTTCGAAATTATGAAACATTGTAAAGAAAGTAAGCCAAAAGCTGTTGAAAAATGTCGACATAGAAATAATTGGCCAAAATGAAAAGATGCTACTGAAGTTGAATTAACCTCATTTGAAAAACAAGAAGTGTTTAATTCAAACACTTAACGGGTGTGATTCCGGTTGGATATAAGTAGGTATTTGTTAAAAAAAGTAATAAAAATAATGAAATTGTGTGATACAGAGCTCAACTTATTATACAAGATTTCTTGCATAAACTAATAATTGATTGTGAAGAAACATACTTTTCTGTTATGGACATAATTTGTCAGGTCTTCATACTAAATCTGAATAATTA
This sequence comes from Nepenthes gracilis, assembly GCA_033239525.1. Lineage (NCBI taxonomy): Eukaryota > Viridiplantae > Streptophyta > Magnoliopsida > Caryophyllales > Nepenthaceae > Nepenthes > Nepenthes gracilis. The sequence continues at coordinate 9,869,603 of BSYO01000018.1, read as the reverse complement.
ACGAAATTGATTCATTTTAAATTAATTGACTTAATTAATTTCTTCTTTTATTATATCATAAGATTTAAAATGAGATCGATAAATTTTTTATCCCAAAATATTACATACCGAACGTGACCCTAAAATTATGTTTCAACAAGCACATTAGAGAATCCAAAAATATTACGTTATTAAGTGGCTAAACTGTTGACTTTACCATGACGTTGGGACGTGCGTAATGGGTCATATTTAATACCAATATTAGAGTAAACAAATATTTATATAAGAAAATCGAATCCAACTTCATCACCGATGAGAGCATTTCAAATTATTATATGATACAAACACTACCAACTAAAATATAAATAAATATCCTAAGATTATTATTTTGGAATAAAATACAATATCAAATATCAAAATTTTTAATTTTACATCCTTGAACCATCTTCTCAATCACAATCTCTATTTGCAAGTGTCCAAACTCGCTGATTTGGAGGGATTAGTGAAAATAAAAATAAAAGTGAGTTAAAAACTCAATAAGACATATAATATGTATAATTAATATACTTTACCTAAAAACTATTTGGAAAAATATGATCAAACATGAATGTAAATCAGCGTTTTCCGTAACAATTATTCATATTTTAGATTTATAATTCAATTTCTTATTCAAAACAGTATACTATGAAAATATAATTAATTTATGCTAATTTCTTATCGATCAAGGGTTAGTAAGGTCTTATCAAAGAAGGAGCGAATAATTAAAACCCAAATTATATTTATTTTCAAACAATTAAATGCCTTATATTACTGTTCAAGGCCCGTAATGGGTCATCATATATATAATTTTATAAATGGGCCCGAATACTATTTTCATTTATGGATTATAGACTCAAATATCGATTACCATTATAATATATTAAGATATACCATAATATGTCATCATTGATTTTTTTATAATGGTCTGATATATAAATAGATAAAAATTTTATATAATTAGAAATACGCCTTCTATTTTTTCATCACAAGGAAAATATTTTTAATTCTTTTATAAATTGTAGAATTTTTTTTTAAATATCTTAAATTTTCTATCATGCAATGCATAAAATTGATGTAGGATATTAATTGTGACATTTTAAAGCATGTAAGAATGGTATTAGAAAATTTTAGATATGTGATGGTTGAATTTTAAGAATGTGTAGTAGGTAAAATTTTAGCACTTCTTTTCAATTTTAAGACATGTAAGGACAATTTATAACAAATTCTAGACATACAGGGTATATATTTAATGATTAAGAACATATTGAAACATTATATATAAAAATTAAATTATGTAAAAGTATTTAAATAATAATTCAGAATATGCTTAAGTATTAATATAGAAACTAGTTAAGAAATATAATGTATGTACATTAAGAGTATAAATTTTATAAACTTTATAGAGAAAGGGGATGTGAACTCATGCATATGAAGTTTCAATACTTTACATATTGTGAAATCCCGATTTCAAAATATGATAATTATGAAGTAATTACGTAAATAATAATTATGATTATACTTAATAATAAGAAAAAAAATGGATACCGAAACAAAAAGGAGTAAATAGGCAAAATGGAGGACTAGCGCCTGAGGCTCACTCGAGTGCTGGGGAGGCACAAATAATAGAATCGCCCCGCCTGAAGTGTGCCTAGGTGGAGCAGGGGCATGAATGGTGAGACGGCTGGCGCTCGAGTATAATAATAATAATAATAATAATAATAATAATAATAATAATAATAATAATAATAATGATGATGACAACGATGGAAACATTGAAGTAGAATGAAACTAGGGGAAAGGAGAGCTGAGGCAGAGTCCTTCACGTGATCCCCTTTTCTTTTGTTTTAATTTGGGTGATTTAGGAGAGAGAGAAGAACTAGGAGCCCAATAGCAAAACAAAAAGGAAGAGAGGAGAGGGAGAGAAAAGGGAAGAAAGGGAGAAATCCACACGTTTTGATTCGATCCGAGTAAAAATAATTATAAATTGAGTTCAAGCAAGTATATTTTAGACGTTATATTTCATTTTCATAACTTTTCAATATCTCCAAATTTATATTTTTGCTCTAAAATTATATTTATTGTGTACAATGTGTGTATATATGTACGTGTAAATATATGTGTATAAGTGCACGTGGTGTGTGTGTGCTGTGTTGTGCGTAAAATTTGTGTGAACTGCTGGTGAGAGTGTGGGTGTGTAGGAGCAGTGTGTTGTTTAGCCGCAAGGGTGTGTGTGTACACCGTGCATGTGTGTATGAGTTATTAGCAGAGATGCTGTTGTGTGTGTTCTGGTGTGTGCGTGTGTTTTGTGTGTGTGTGGGGGGGTATGTCGCAGCGTGAGTGAGTGAAAGTAGTGGGTTGTGCTGGTGCCGAGGTGAGTGCAGTGAATGTTAGCTGCGTGAGTGTGGCCATGTGTGTGGGGAATGTATTTATTTTTATATATTTATTTATATGTATGTATGTATATAGATATACATGTATTTGGCATTCTTTTTATGTCTGAAAGTTTCATTGAAACCCTAGGAATGAAAATTTAGGGATTAGTGTTTAAAATTTGTGAATTTTGACATGTAAATGTTGATTTGTAAAGGGGTGTTGATTTGTAAAGGGATAATGTCTATGTTATGATTTGTATCTGAAAAATTTAAGTGGAATTATACTGTTAAATTACTGTGGATTTTTGAAGCAATTGAAAGAAATATTTATATAATTCTGACTAACTTTCTGAAGAACAATAAGTTATAAGCTAAGAAATAAGAAGAAAAAATTATATTCGACTCTATTAATTAGGACTTGAGACTGATATAAAGTTAGGTAAGGTTTTCAAACATGCCTTAGAATATTATAGTGGTAATCGAGGATAACTATATCCATAAAACTTATACGTGATCCGTTCTTCCTCATGGTGTTAACCTAGAAGGTAGTTTTCTATTTTTGACTTACCTTCGGGAGGCGTTTCTACACTAATCCTACGAGATGGGATATCACTTTTTCTACTTCTTGCCTTGGATTGTGTGGAGTGAATATAATTTATCATCGATTATTCTTCCCATCGATTAGTAGGGTCTACTAGTTTGGTCCTTCTGATGATAAAAAGAAATTTTCTAGAAATTACAGAGTTCGACTCCAATTTTCTGATTTTTGGTACATATTTTATTGAGTTATGTTTTCCAAAACATGTTTATATTGTCCGAAACATGTTTATATTGATCTATATTTTCTCATGTTTCCATGTACCTCTTTGTTCTTAAATAATTTCACAATTCTGTTTATCCGTACTAATTTGTATGAAAGTATTATATTTGTATGTTTTAACTGTACCTTATTGGGTTTTGACTCATTCTTTTATTTTATTTTTCCTTCCAGATGATACAATAGACTAGTTCTTAGCGAGAAAGAGTAGTCCAAGTTTAGCTAGTAGACCTTGGAAGACTTGAAATCATTTTGAAGATCTTGGGAAGATTAGTTTGAATATAATTGTCTAATTTTTGTGGTTGAACAATGTATATAAAATATATGTTATGTATGTGACAAAACAATAAAGTATGCTTCCGCAGATATATATATTTTAGATGTAGTTCTTCTTTCGCTATATATTTTCTAGTTTAGTATAGGTCCTAACAGACATCTCTATTCTGGACTTTGGTATAGTAGATAGGTATATTGTATGTAAAGTCGTGGGGATTGATACGGCATCTAATGATCCTGTGTCAGTGATGAAAATATATGTCGATGGATATTGTTTTGTATAATTGCAGGTCTTATTTAGGTTTCATATTTTAGTTTAGTCCAATTTTCAGAGAAATTCTATCCATTTTTTTTAAAATTTTAAATTGAAATTTGGGCTTTAGTTTATGTATTTATATTTATAGGAACATCTAAGAACAAAAAAAAACAAATCCGTTCCGTCACACATACGAAATTATAAAATGCATGGGTATTAAAACAAAGTTTAAATATATACATGGTCAATATTGTAGAAAATTGGGTAGGATGCATAATATATATGGACAAAGGACATGAATTTCATGAAAATTTTATGGAATGAAGTTGGATTACATGTATACAAACTATAAACTCTTTAGTTATGAAAATATGATATGTCTGAGTATTTGGAACAAGAAATACTTAAGAAAGTAATAAAAAATCAGCAATAAAAGAAAGAGGGCTTAGGTGTATTTACCTTGACTTCAATTTTATTAAAATCTTACTTTAATTCACTTTAATTAACATTTTTCTAACTTTCTCTCTTTTCTCCTCTTCTCATTCTCTCCTCTATTAAAATTTAGAAGAAAATGATCAAAAGTTAGCTAGACATGATTATATAACAGATTGGCATATGTGAGCATGTTAGGCATGTATTGGGCGTCGTAGCTAAACTCTATAGCATACAAGCGTCATATCAGGCGCGCATTCTACCACAGTGTACTCGAATGCCCCTTAAGCATGCATGGAGCATGAACATGCTGTGAAACACGCTCGAGTTTCAATCAGACTTTTGTTAAGCATGACCTCTTTGCATAGAACATGCAGTGTGCATGTTAGGTGCCGGTTAAGTGTCATTTAACTCGATGTGACCCGATCTAAAATTAACTTTAACCTAATTTTTTTCTTTGACATCAACTTACCTCAATTTAATTAATCATAAATAAAATTTAAAATTTGAAACTCATTCTTTACATTTCCCCATTCATTTCAAAAATTTTGTCCTTGAAATTTAATATATCTCTTTGAAGAAACAAATGCGTGTATTTTTTTTTGGATTTCATCTTCTCTTTTTCACGTGGCTTGTTCATACAAATGATTTTCCTACAAGACTTTTACCAATAAAATTACTTTCATCCGAAGCAATAGATCTATCTTTTGCAAAATTTGAACAGGTTCATCAATATACATCTAGTCTTAATTTATTTTTAGTGGCTTATGATAATATGCGATGAGTCATGAACATATTTCTGGAGTGTTGGTACATGAAAAACATTATGGACCTCCCTAAACTTAGAGATAGAGCCAATCTATATGCTATTGCATCTATTTTCTATAGAGTCTCAAATTGTCCAATAAATTATGGTTTTAATTTTCCTTTAATCCCAAATCAAGAAATTCCCTTTGACAAACATTTCTTCAAAAATACACGATTCCTAACATTAAAACTCAACTTCGATATTCTCCAATAAGTATAGCTCTTTTGTTGACTTTGTGCAATCTTTAATCGAATGTGGATGAAACAAATCTTCTTAGAAGTCCCTTGAATAATTTTTTGTCTCAAAAGTCTCCGTCCCAAAAGTCTCCGATCTCCTCTTAATAAATTAGGAAAATATATTTTCTTCCATACAAAGTTTCAAATGGGCCCATATCGATACTTATTTGATAGCTATTATTATAAGTAAATTTAACTAGTGGCAAATAGTTATCCCAATTACATTTCATTTTTGAAATTGAAACTCTTAATGTATCTTCTAGAATTTGGATCGTTTGCTCTAATTGTCCATTTATTTGAGAATGATAAGGTATGCTGATTTTCAGATTGGTTTCTAACTCTCAATGTAAACTTTTTTAAAATTTTGAGATAAACTTTGGATCTTGGTTTGATACAATAAAAGTTGGCACTCCATAAAGTCTAATTATCTCATTAATATGTACTCTTTCCGGTCAATATCTAGAGAATATATCCATATAGCAACGAAGTATGTTGACTTAGTGAGCTGATATATAATTATCCAAATAGTATTATGATTTCTCAAATGTTCTTAGTAAATCTATCACAAAATCTATTGTTATGCCCTCCTACTTTCAGTTGGGGGTTGGCATAGGTTGTAAATAGTTAGGTGGTTTCTTATACTCGGCCTTCAATTGTTGGCATATCAATCATCTTTCCACATAAACCATAATTTTTCTTTTTATGTTGTGCCACTAGAAGTTCTTTTTCAAATCTTGATATATTTTGTTAATTTCAAGATGAATTGTATACTTTGATCAATGGGTTTTATTTATGATTTACTCATTCAATTCTTCAATATTCCACACACATATTTGCTCCTAAAATCTCAAAACTCTATCTACCCACATACTAAAATCTATTATCGATTCCTTATTAAACTTGACAACAATGTTTGTAAAGAAGGAATTGTCCATTTGAGCTCCTTTAATTTCTTTTTAAAATTTTTTGGTTACACTTTAAAATATAATAATATCATCCGGGTACCCTAGGAGTGCCTTTTAATATCACATACCTTTATACAATCCTACATCTCCATTTTTTTTGATCCTTAGATGAGCCATTAGGTTCATCGTTCGTTGGCTCAATGTATCTGCTACCATATTGGCTTTTCTTGGTTTGTATTGGATCTCATAGTTATAATCATTAAACAAATCCATCCATCTTTTCTATCTCATATTTACTTCCTTTCGAAAGAACAAGCACTTGAGACTTTTATAATTTGAGTTCAACAAGAATTTATTCCCGTAAACATAACGTCTCAAAATTTTCAACACAAATATCATTGCTTCCAATTCTAGATCATGAGTCGGAACGTTCTTTTGTGCATCTTTGATTGCCTCAATCTATATGTAACCACCTTCCCATATTGTATCAGGACACACCCTAGTCTTGTTTTTGATGCATCTCAACAAACCACAAGTCCTTTGGATCCTTGGGGAATCATCAAAATTGGGGCTATCGTCAGATGTTCTTTCAACTCTTGAGAACCTCTTTTGTAATCCTCTATCTAATTAAATTTTACTTCCTTATATGTCAGTCAGGTTAGTGGTATAGCAATCTTAAAAATGTTCTCCACAATTCTTGGATAGTAACCTTTCAATCTAAAAAAGGTCTTAATTTTAGTCACCGATGTTAGCTAGCTTCAATTAATCACTGCTCTAACCTTCTTGAGATTGACTGAAATACCTTTCTTTGAGATCATGTGGTCCAAAAATATGACTTTTTCAAAGCAAAATTCACACTTATTCAACTTGGCATACAAACTTTTCTCCTGAAACATTTGGAGTGCAATTCTTAGGTGTGTCTCATACTCTTCATAACTCTTTGAGTATATTAGAATATCATCAATAAACACCACCATGAATTTGTCAATGTAGGATTGAAAATCTGATTCATCAATTTGATAAAAGTTGTAGGGGTATTAGTCAATTCAAAATGTGTAACTAAAAATTTATAATACCTATACCTTATTTGGAATGCTGTCTTCATCACATCTTCATCTTAATCATTAGTTGATAATAACTCGATTAAAGATCAATATTAGAAAATATTTAGGCCCATTGTAATTGGTTGAATAAGTCATCTATTATTGAAAATGGGTACTTATTCTTGATAGTGATCTTATTTAACTTCCAATAATTTATACATAGTCACATAGTTCCATCCTTATTCTTTATGAACAACATCAAGGCACCCCAATAGGACATACTTGGTCAAATAAAATATTTCTCTAATAGTTCTTGCAGTTGCTTCTTCAATTCTTTAAGTTCCGATGGTGCTATTCTATTGGGGGCTTTGATATAGGTGCCACTCCAGGCATGATTTTAATTTCAAACTTAATCTTTCAGTTAGGTGACAATCTTAGAAGATCTTCTGAAAAAATATCCTCAAATTTACATACTACCAGTATGTTCCTTGTCAGAACACTGTGGCTTCCATTGTAATCATATAGGCCAAGTAGGCTTGACATCTACTCCTCACCAAATGACAAGTATATAATGTCGAAATCATGTATGGGAATTGTTTTTGTATTATTTCTTGAAAGTAGAATAGTTCACAACCCAAAATCAAAAAATGTATTCTCTTATGAAAACAATCTATGCTAGTATGATAACTAGCCAACCAATCTATGTTTAAAATTATAACAAAATCATGCATATCCAATAAAACTAAATCTATACTAACTCTACTCCATTGACCCAAACACTGCACTTAAGGTACACAAAATCTATTATTAAAGAAGATCTTATAGGTGTTGACACTACTAATGAAAAATTTATAATTTTTGGGGGTGACAACAAATAGTGAACAAATTTAGGAGACACAAATGAATGCACTGACCACGAATCCAAAAGCACACAAGTTGAAGTTTTGAAGATGGTAAGTTAACCTTTGATCACCGATGGTAATGTTTCCGCGTCTTGAACCATTACTGCAAAAGCTTTTCCTAAAACACTTGGCTTCTTTGTCGTTTCCCTCAAGGGATGTGGATAATCCTTAATCATATGGTTAGATTAGCTGTAGTTGAAGCATGCTTCCAAAAGCTTAAGGCACAACCTTTCTCCATGGGATTTTTTACAATGGGGGGACGTGAGCTTCGATTGTTGAGGGCCAATGCAGCTTGGAGTTCAATTCATTTCTTCCTTTTTTCTATTGATTTTGATCTCTTGTGGGATCCTCTTGATTCTAAAATTTGGCCTTCTCGGCTAGTTGACTTATTCTCAAAAAACTTCTCCATTTCTAACTCTTGCTTAAATAAAAGAGCCAGGTCTAACACCTCTATGTAGATTCTCAACTTCAAGGTTACTAGTTGTTTTTGAATCGCATCATTCAAGCCTTGCAAAGCTTTTCTCGCTTTCCTTACCTCATCATGGATGATGTGGGGAGTATAGCGAGATAATTCGGTAAACTTGGCATCATACTTTACCATAGTTCGATTTTCTTATCATAAACAGGTAAATTTATCCTCCTTTTACACTATCAAGCTTGCTGGAAAATACTTTTATGTGAAAGCTTCTACAAACATCTCCTGAGAAATTTGCCCATTCTCTAATCTCAAGATTTGTTTCTTCATGGACCACTAATGGTTTGCCTTTTCTTCAAACTTGTAGGAGCCAAAAATAACATTGTCCTCCTCTAAATAGTGAATGACTTTAAAGACCTTCTCAATATGTTGGATCTAATTTTAAACTTTAGTAGGATCTAGGTCATCCATAAATTTTGGCACCATCTCATTCGTAAACCAATCGAATGCAGTTGTCACTAGATTTGCTGTCATTGGCTCTCGGTTTCAAGACCCTCGGGCTATGGACTCCATTACATCAACCATCTTTGCCATAACAGCCAAGTATTTCTCGTCCCAGCAAGGGCGAAAGCGTGGCCCAAATCCACCTTGTCTAGATAACATTTTTCAGTCCTATCATAAAATAATTAGTTGAATTAGATCCTCAAATCAAAATAAGACATTCTCCTTATGAATTCTTTGATACCACTTCCTTTGTTGCATCTCCGTATTGAACCTGAATAATTAATGGAATTGATCCATTTTAAATTAATCAACTTGATTAAATTCTTCTTTTATTACATTATAAGACTCAAAATGAGACCAATAAATTTTTCTTTTTATCCTAAAATTCTATTTACTGGACGTGACCCTAAAATTATATATTAATAATCATATTACAGGACCCAAAAATATCACGTTATCATGTGGCTAAAATGTTGACCTTATCATGATATTAGGGCATACATAAGGAGTCATATCTATATCTAAATTAGAGTAAATAAATATCCATACAAGAAAATTGAGTTCAACTTCATCACCAATGGGATCATTTCAAACTATTATACAATACAAATGCTTCCAACCAAAATATAAATAAACATTCTATGACTACTATTTTGAAACAAGATACAACATCAAATATCTAAATTTCTAATTCTATATCCTCGAACCATCTTCCTGATGACATCCTCTACCTACAAGTGTTCGAGCTCACTAATGTAGAGGGGTTAGTGAAAACAATAGTAAAATTGAATCAAAAGTTCAGTAAGGTATATAATTCGTATAATCAATATACAATTTATCTCAAAACTGCTGAAAGAATATAATCAAACTTGAGTGAAAAATTAGAAGTTTTTGAATTAATCATACATAATTTCAGATGTATAACTTCTTATTTAAAAAGTGTACTATGGAAATATATTTAATTCATACTAATTTCTTCTAGACCAAGGGCCAGTAGGACCTTTCCGACAAAGGAGAAAAAAAATTAAAGGTCAAGTTATATTTATTTTCATACAATTAAGGGCCTTACGTTACTATTTAAGATTTATAAGTAAGTTGTCATACATATAACATTATAAATAGGTTCGAATGCTGCTTTCATCAATGGATGATAAGTTCAAATTTCGATTACTATTATAATATGCTAAGATATAACATAATATACCACTACTGATTTTTACAATGGTTTAATATATAAACAAATAAAAACTCTACACAATTACAACTAAGCATTATATTTTCTCATCCTAGAGAAAATATTCTTAATTTTTTTTTTATAAATTATAGAGTTTTCCTTTAAATTCTTTCATTTTTCTATCATGTAGTGTATAAAATTTATACAGAAATTCAATTGTGACATTTTAAAACATGTAAGAGTGAAATTAGAAAATTTTAGACATGTGATGGTTGAATTTTTACAAAAAATATAGGAACTATGTGTAATAGGTAAAATCTCAGTACTTTTTTAAATTCTAAGACATATAGGGACAATTTATTGAAAATTCAAGTCATGCAAGACATATATTTAAGGATTTAGAATATATTGAAACTTTATAGATGAAAATCAAAGTATATAAAAGTATTGAAACTATAATTCAAGACATTTTTTAATATTAGTGTAGAAACTAGTTAAGAAATATAATGTATGTATATTAAGAGTATAACTTTTATAACATTTATAAAGAAAGGGGACGTGAACTTATGCATATGAAGTATCAATATTTTACATATGAAATTATAAGATGTATGGGTATTGAAATAAAGTTTAAAGATATATATAATTAATATTGCAGAAAATCAGATAGAAAGTATAATGTATATGGAATAAGGGCATTAATTTCATGAAAATTTTATGGAATGGGAGTAGGATCATATGCATATAAATTATAAACTCTTAAGTTATGAAAATATGATATGTATGAGTATTTGAAAGAAGAAATATTGAAGAAAGTAAAGAAAAATCAACAATAAAAGAAAGATGACTTAGATGTACTTACCTTAACTTTAATTTTATCAAAATCTTACTTGGATTCACTTCAATTAGCATTCTTTAGTTTTCTATCTTTCTTTCTCTCTCTTCTCCTGTTGTTTCTTCTCTCCAAATTTGGCAAAAAATAATAAAAAATTAGTCAGACCTGACTTATATAACAAGTTGGTACATGTGTGCTATTAGGTGCGCATTAGGTATTGTGTCCAAATTCTGTGGCACATGTGCATCACATCAGGCACATATCAAGCACTGGCATTTTATCACAGTGAGTTTGAACATCCCTCGAGCATACATTGAGTGTGAACATACTATAAAATGTGCTCGAGTTCTGATTAGGTATTTGTCAAGTGTGACCTCTCTACCCAAAACATGTAGGTGTGCGCATTGAGCGCTGGTCAAGCGTCATCGAACTTGAGTTGATCCGATCTAAAATTGACTTTGAACCAATTTTATTCCTTTGACCTCAACTTCACTTATATCAATTTAATTAATCAAAAATAAAATTTAAAATTCAAAACTCATTTTTTATATAATCACATTCCAAATCTTGATAAACTTATTAATTACAAAAAAATTGAGATATACGATAGCTGGATGTTATTATTGGATATTTATATGGATCATTAGATTATAAAAAATATATATAAAAATTCATGAATAATACTAAATATCAGAAGTAGTAATTCAAATACATTGCAAAACATGTATTTATATATTTTCAACAATCTATATATGTATTAAAAAAATGCAAAGGCATGTTGTATAATCGTCTTAATATGTCCATGTTTATTCATTAAAAAACTAGAATCCAAATTTATATTTATTATAGCTTATATTAATGATCTAATATAGGAAAAGCTCACAAACATTGTTAATTATTTAAGGAATGAATTTAAAATGGAAAATCTTGAAAAAAGCAAAATTTTGTCTTGGCGATCAAATATTTTTCCTAATGGTATTCTTTTTCAATAATTAATATACATAAAAAAATGTCTTGGAATACTTTGTAATGAATTGTACCTTGATAACCGAATAATAAAACTCCTTCAAAATGGCTTGAAGAACTGGAATGTGAAGAGAAAGTTGTGAAAGATTATTTGTCTAAAAAGAAAGTAGCTCTAAAAATATTGTGTGATAAAAATTATTCTTAGAGATAAGAATAAGTATATTGAAAATGAGCTCAAAAAAACCAAGGCTCAATTGATAATATAAAATAAGAAAGTGCTTGGTTTTTGTGAAAGCAATTCCACTCCGAAAAATTCTTTTCATACAGGCTACTAGGCATAGCATAGAAAAAGGTGGGTGGGCACTTTGATTCAATAAGATATCCAAGCAAGCCTCTCCTAAAATTTAATTTTAGGCTTACGTGAAAAGACACTCTCCACTGGGAAGGCTGTCCCCACATGTAATGACAATGGAAAGGGAGGGCACATTCATTCAAATTTCGTAGAGACCCCAAGGAATCACCATCTCATCTTAGTTGGCTCGATGAAGTATCTAAGTCTTTCACTTTATTTAAACCGAGATCTATTTGTCACTGTTGATGTTTTTGGTCACATTCATCTCCATTGTCTTTTACTAAAGTCTAGTAAACATATACATAACTTAAATGTGATGAATTGGCAAGTAAGAGTGACCAAATGAATGTAACCACAGAAGAACTCTTATGCCTTTTAAACATTTAACTAGAAAATTTCCTATTGTTTATTTGGGACAATGCTTAGATCACTATCTTATGTGCCCCATTCTCATTCGGGATTCAGCCCTATGTATTATTACTCATGAGGCTAATGTGTTCATGTTCAGCTGCATCATCATAATCCTTCTCATAAGAAGTTTCAAGGTAAATTCTTCAGAGAGATAAATTTGACATGTGGGGTGTACTGTTTAAGAGGGATGGTATTGAGTTTGATTAAGACCACTAAATGTGACTTCAAAAGAAATGGACTTGGAATAGGCCAACTTATTTTTTAAAGAAATGAGTTTGGGTTGAGAAGGAGAATCTAGCTTCCAAAGATAATATATCTTGCATTACTCATAAATAGTTCTTTCATGAATTGTGAATATAGATTAGGATGAACTTAGAGTAAGAATGTATTCATATTTTGTTTTTAATAAAGTCATTTTCTTGTTTTAAAGAAAACAAAGAAAAAAAATCAAAATATCAAAAATTTAAAAGTTTTTAATAATAGGTAAATGATTTGAAATTTACTTAGAAATGAATGATTTTTCATATATATAATGATATGTATATTTATTCACTCACATTATTTTTGTATCTTCATTAAAGGGGTTTGGTATGTTTTATTCGATACCTATATTCACTGCACATACTTTACTTTGTTAATTAAGAATTGACCTTAGGTTATCCGAATGGTGAATTGACCTTGCACTAGTTAAATCTAAACCAAAATAATAGGCCCCCTAAAAAACCTATAAAAAATTATTGCCGATAGCTTCTGATCATAGCTCACACATAAAAAATGAAAAGAAAAGAAAATGTGTATAAAGTAAAAAGGGAGTTCCTAAATGCTAGGAGTCTCATTTAAGATGGAGCAAAATTGTTGCAATAAGTTAGAGGCCTATGTAGTGTTGGATTTGACTTTCTCCCTTTTGTTCTTTAACATGCATGAGAGATTTCAATGTCATAACTAAACTTTTTCGCAACGTAAGATTTTAAGATTTTTTAACTATGTATTATACTTCATTATATATATAGTATATTATATACCTCATTACCATTTATTTTGTTTGAAAATGAATCACTTGAATGTTTTTCATAATTATTAAATTCATAAAAAATATTGATTTGATGAATAAATTTCACCAACTTTACTCAATGTGGTTTGCAATTTAAGTACTATTTTTATTATTGCCCAACTCATCATACATCCCATACATCTGAGTATGTGTTATGTGGTTATTTTGACATTTAAAGAACATGGCCAAACCCTAGCTCAAAATTTTGGGGATTTATGGTTTAAATGCATGATTGAGTATATATATGTGGATTTATGGCTTTGATTTTATGAAATAAGACTTGTTTAGAGACCGATTTGTGTCCGGAAGTTTTGGCAAAGCACTAAGTACGAAAATGAAAGGGTTTTAGTGATTTTTAACCAAAGCTCCAGTTACATGAAAGTTAATTGACATCAATGTGCAACTTCCAGTATAATTTTTTTTAAAAATATGAACGACCGTATACCGACAAAATTTCCATGTAAATTTAAAGAAGTGTTGAAATTGTGTTGTGAAAGTTTAATTTTAAAAATGGGATTTTTGATAAAGAAATGACTCCCGTTGCAGTTATTTTGGGACCCGAGACTGACTACAGTCTAGGTAAGTTCTTGGGTGAGGCTTTAGAACTTACGGTGGTAATCGAGGATAGCTCTATCCATGGAACGATTCATGGTCCGCCCTGTCCTCAAGGGCGTTAAGCCAGGAGGAACATTGACCGACCTTTGGGTGGCACACAGTATAGATATCCCTTGGGATGGGATATATATGACATGATAGGCCTTGGATTGTGTGGACTGAATATAATCTATCATCGATCATTCGCCCATTCTACTAGTAGGGTACACTGGCAGAGTCTGAAATTGTTAAAGTATGTCACAGTAAAAGATGAAAATGTATTATACAGTGAAAAGATGATAGAATATCATTTGATGAAAAGATGACCATGAATCGTATATAGTGAAAAGATGACAGTGAACAGTATAGAGTATTGTTTTCAGTTTTACCATGCGTCAGTAAAGTTTATAATTATTATTTTACAATCTATAGTATAACGATTTATGAAGTATGAGATTTAATATCGTTATAGCATGTCTTTACTTTGTAGATGATATTTGATTAAGCACTCTGGTTTTACATAGTTATATGATCGTTTTGGCATAACCGTTTTACAGTTCATATGCATGTACCTTGTTGGGTCTCGACTCACTGTTTTAGTATTTTTTTCCCTCCAGATGAGACAGTAGAGTTTTTACCTGACGAAAAAGAGTAATCAGAGAGGAAAGCTTTTTGAAGATTTTTGAGGACCATAGCACATTAGAGCCATTTTGGAGGAGCTTGTCGACGTAAAGGCCTAGCTGCACATGATTTTTGTATACTGAACTTGTGATTATTAATGTCTTGGAATATATAAATTTTTGTATAGAAAGCTCATGATGCGTATGATAGTAGAAGAGAAAATGCTATACTTCTGCAGGTTCTTAGTTTACTTCTACTTTATACTCTGAATTTATTGTGCAGGTCCTAAATGACGTCTCGTTATTAACTGTTAGGGTAGTAAATATTTTATGGATGTGTGCCATAGATGGCACATGTGATCCTGTGAATGATTGTTGTAGGGATCGTGAATGATAGATAGTTGTGTGCTTGTTATGGATGAATATTACAGGGTTGTATTTTTGGATTTTCAACCAGATACAAAGGAGACTCTGCCGAAATTTCTGCAGAAGTCTTGCCTTATATTTAGACCGTTAATCGTGTTATTTGTTTGACGGAATCTTTTGAGGATAAAAAAAAAAATCCGTTCCGTCACATATATTATTGTAGATTGTAGTTAGAGTGGTCTTCTATTGAAGCTCATAATGATGTTCAAAAGCAGTTTTAAGAATGACGTTTGAACATGAAGGCTAACACTTAAGCTATGTTTGGTTGCTAGAATAAGATCGGAATAAGGTGAAAATAGAATTTCTATTTTTAGAGAATAGATATTCTTCCGTTTGACTATAAATTTAATTAAAAATAAATATTTTTGGAGAACATTTATTTTTACATTTGTGGGAATAGTTATTCCTACTATTATTATTATTATTATTATTATTATTATTATTATCATTATTATATTTTATAATTATTATTATATTTTGTAATTATTATTATTATTATTATTATGTGTTATTATTATTACATTTTATAATTATTAGTATTATATTTTGTAATAATAATAATAATAATAATAATAATAATAATACTATTATTATTAAATTTTATAATAATAATTATTATTATATTTTGTAATTGTTATTATTATTATATTTTATAATAATAATAATAATAATAATAATAATTTACTATTATTATTAAATTTTATAATAATAATTATTATTATATTTTGTAATTGTTATTATTATTATATTTTATAATAATAATAATAATAATAATTATGTTTATTATTATTATATATTATTATTATTACTATTATCATTATTATTATTATCACTATTTCAATCTTATTCCTCGTACTATTCTACAAACCAAATAAAAGAATATTAATTTTCACATTATTCTATTTTGACAATCAAATATGGGAATAACAATTTTTATTATATTCCCATCCTATTCTATCCCCTGAAATAATTATTCTATTTCCACATTATTCCATTCTAACAACCAAACGTATCGTTAATACCATACAACTAATGTTTGAGTTCCAACTTGGACATTTGAATGGCATGGCTCCTCTAAGTTACCTGGAATCCTAGCCACGTGTGAACTTTAGCTTAGTTCTTCTTCTCTCTCTCTCTCTTCCGCTTGAATGATGCTTATTCTTTCCCTCTTGTTCTTTGATTTTCACTGATTTTATCTTAAATCTCTCTCAAAATTCATGAGTTTACTTCGTAATTTATTGGATCTAGCTCCTCTCCTACCATTTTCACAGTAATCTTTTCAATTTTGAAAATTTAGTGTGTTTTTTGCATATTTCCTAAATATTCACAAATTTTCATAATTTTTTGAATTATTTTCCATCTTTCTTAAAAAAATGTTAGCAATAACATCCGGAGTGTTTTATTTATTTTCAACTATGCCATCACAATCTAAGTTTTTCCTTGTGCCTGAGTAGCTTTGATGTTCTAATGTCGCTCAAATTGTGTTTGACTGCCATCCTTGTCTGCCTATTTTTTCAGTAGATAGTTTGGATGGTGTACTATTTTTGTCTATTTGGCTTGTATTTGAGGTGTTTTATGATATTATATCTCTGAAAACTTTAGAATTACTTGTAAAGGAGAGCATTCTTAAAGGCCGATGAGGTGTCTCGAGCGATATTAATTATTGCTTCCGGTCTTCTGATGTTGTTGAGAGATTAGGGATTGTTTTATAACAAGGTTTCAATCTCGATTTTAGATAAAATGCATTAGGTTTTGAGAATTAGGATGATTCGAATGATTAAGGTTTTCTAGAATCAATCGTTTCACCAAGAAAGTGATTTGGGAGTACGGAAGCGAATCAGGAAGAACTATTTCCTATTCTTAAATTTTGAGATTTGTTAAATTTTGAGGATAAAATTTTTATAAGTAGGGGAGAATGTAATATCCCGAATACTTTTATTTGATTTAATTGGGTTTATTTATTTATTTTTGGGTAATTTAAGGTGTGATAAAAACTAGTTTAATATTATAAAAATTTTAAAGAATATTTATAATTATTGGGCCGGCTTCCGAGGTGCACACGTTCGATCCTCCGTGTTTCGATTATAATTTTTGGATTAAAAGAAAACGATATATAATAATAATAATAATAATAATAATAATAATAATAATAATAATAATAATAATAATAATAATAATAATAATAATAAAAGCAGGGGGAACGAAGAGGGTCGGGGAGAGAGAGTATCGGGAGAGCGAGGGTTATGGTTTCACTCCAGGCGCGGTGCGGTGGAGGGTTTTGTTGGGGAAGGCGGTGGCCATGAGGAGGAGGCGGTGCCGGCAGGTGTGCGCTGGTGGTCATCGGTGCAGGGAGCGAAGTAGTGTGCACGGCAGAGGTCGGCATGAGTGGGAGAGGGTAGCCGCGTGAAGGAGATGTGGCCAAACGAAGCTCTCTGGGTCCGATTATGAGTTCGAGCTAGTTGGAGAAATGGTAGAATGGGTCGAGATAAGTGCATTCATACCATTCTATTCCGTTCTTTTTTTATTTTTATTCGATCCCCTTCGGGTATTATTATTCTGATACCCAACCCATGTATATTTTTGAGATGCCCATAACCTAATTATATATATATATATGTGAAATTTATCGTCTGATTCATTGTTTTTTCACTATTTTGTGAAATTGAAACCCTAATCCTTTCGAGCGTACTGTTCACCCGCGTTCGGGTGGATTTCGGCTCCAAATTTTTGGGACTTTTTCATAAATTGAGACTAGAATACCATTGTCCAGACCTAGGTAAGTTAATTTATCGATTGGGTACCTGATTTGGTGGATTTATGTGGATTTCCATTCGCGAAATTCCAGACCCACGCCCGGACCTCGTTTGGGCCCATATTTTGAGTTTAATACAAAAATAAACAAGGATGATATTTACCCATACCTTAAAATTGATAAATTACCCATCGGATGCCCAAAATACCAAGAATCACCCGAAATACACATTGGGTATTGTTCACGTCCTGTTCATGCCACGGGTACTGTTTACCCGAGGCTCTTTGATGAATTTTTCTTAATTTTGCATTGTATAATTGTTAATCAAGTTGTATATATATTGACATATGTTTAATTGTTACTCCAAAAAATATGTTCGTTGATCAATTGTGAAGAAAATGTAATCCGGAGGCCTCTAAGGTTATAATTGCCATTCGGTGGTAAAAATCTCTATTCTTTCTTATGTTTATGATATTCATATATGCAAAATGACTTATAAAAATATTTAAATTCGAAGGAAAGATAATAATAGAATATGCAATCGGAGGAAAATTCACAATGTGATATGTGATTGAATCGTTCTCTCGGATAGAGACATTATGAATTGAAATATGGTGGACCATCTCTCAAATAAATAAGAAATTGTGAAACTAGGACTATGGAATTATATTATGATGACTAATATCCCTTGGCATGACTTGGGTATCACAGTAGAGATTCGAGGATTATACTCGCCGCGTATTCTGATTGCTTATTGGAGCGGGTGATACTCTTAACAAACCCTAGGATATTTAGTTAGTAAGGCTTACTAACTCTAATCTATAAATATGAGTAATAATGCATAATTTATGTTGCAAAGAAAAGAAGGACAAACAAGAGAAATCAATTGCATTCCAAAGTACATTTGATCATGCTTACATCTTGGCATCCTCACCAAGCTTATATATTCTTATTTGCTTTATTTTGTACATATATTGTTATTGTCTTTGATAATGTTGCACATGCTGAGCTGTTTGCTCATTCTTACTGCTTCTTGTCTCAATATTAGCACAGGCTTATACCTGATCAGGTAGGGTAGAGGATTAGAAATAGAAAATGCTTGAAGTTTTGGGAGGATAGTTTGAAGACTTAGTTTTGTGATTTTATACCTTTGGAGCATTTTGTATTATTTTGATAATCATGATTAATGGCAATGATGATATTGTATATGTATTTAATTTCTATTGTATTTGTTGGATTTAGTTATTTCCGCAGGTTTATATTGTTTAATTATGTACCTAGTGACATCTTGTCTGAACCGACATTATATCCGGAGTTATGACGTTGACGCCACATGTTGGTGACTGTGGCTATGGATCCTGTGTAATTATTGTGTTTCTCTGGATATTGGGATTTGTATCGGATGAGTTTTCTAGTTGTGTCAGAATTATTTGGGATGGATTGTTATTGTTGTACAGGATGTTTAACAGGTTTTGTATTTATTTTAACGGCCGTATTACAGATGAAAATCTGTTGAATTTGTGACAGAAAGTACTGTCCATCATAGTTTTTTAGTTTTAGTATAGAAAACTATTATTAGAGTATAAGGTGTCATCCAGTCACTTTGTCTCCATATCTCACACATGTTATATATCGGGAATGGTTATCACTTATTACCATTTATCATCGCCTTCTATCCACTAGTTCAAGAATTCTATACTAACATTCACTAGATTTATACATATAGATCTAAGGTTTTAGATTATATATGCGATTAGACCATCTGGATCGCACCTAAGGTGATTTAGGATGCTATTGGTCATTCCTTTATGCTATCCCTTGATCATCCTTATAGTGAGGAGATGATATCATCTGCTGATGAGATGTTCTCCTATCTATTGTAATGTCCACATTTTCATGATGACCGTGACATTAGAATGAGCCAATTTTCAACAAATTTTTCTATCCTCTACTGCATTTTGAGCACTAACATCTTTCCGGTGTTCATCTATTGAGCTTGTTATCTCTCTCGATATTTCTATATGCTGTCCCATAAGATGCTGCCATAAACATCTCGGTCACCATCGGTGAGTAGCTTATAGACACATTTGACAACCTTTAGACAACTTAGTTGCTTTATGGTTGTTTCATATAGTAGCTTTTCTCCTCTCTCTCTCTCTCTATCAATCTATCTGTCATGCCTCTTATTACTCTGGGATTACCCTTTGGCATAGCCATATATGCTCAGAGTAAATCCCACATGCCTGATCGTGTCCCTCCTCCAACTGATTTTATCCCTCCTTTTTTTTGCTCGGTGGACATATTGAGTGCAACACTTGATTTGTTTTATTCATATTTATGATATTATAATTTGATACATTTAAAAAATGTTAAAAATAATTGTATAATAAAAATTTTAAAAAAATTAAAAATTTAAGGAATAAGGCAAAATGCCTGATAGGAATGGGAGCCTTGTATTTGCATATTTGAGGTAGAACCTTCGTGGCTAAAGTATGCATGAGGACTGCCCATGCTTGATTTGGGTAAAATAAATCACACTCATGCGTGGGTTGGGTGGCACTCGTGCATGCGTGTAGTTGGTTTTGGCATCTAATGTGCATTTGTTGATACTTGTGCACTAATTTAGGTCTTTCAAGCCCATTTGTCTGATTTTTGATCATTTTTTCGTAAAGAGGAGAGAGAAAGAGAAAGAAAGAATATAGAGAAGAGGAGAGAGAAGATAAATGAAGATAATTTTGAGACACTTTCATATCAAATTTGGTAACTCCTTAGTTTAAGATAGTATCTTTAAGTTTATTCTTTTGTCTATTATTAAGATCTTTGGATTTTTCTTTCAATTAATATTTAAATGTACATACAAGTCTTCCCTTTTAAAATATTATTACATGTATATTTATTTTATCAAAATTTAGAGATTTTGTATGTTTTTACTGAATATTTTGAGATTTTACTTTTTTTATCATAAATTAAAGATTTTATTTTTAATGAGCATTTGGATATTTTTGAATATTTATATTCGTATTTGGGATATTGTAAAGAAAATTATGAAATTGTTGAGTATTTGACTTTGCATATTATTTTAGAAAAATATTTCATGGGAACTCCGCTTTGTAAAATTGAATAAAGATTTTACTTTTCCAGTGATTAAAGAAGTTTTGAATATATAATATGCAATGTAGAGTTTTTCTTTTGGTAAAAGAAATATAATTATATTATGGATAGATTATATTCAGGCATATTTTTGTATAATATGTGCAACTTGAGAAATGTATCTATTATTCACAGGTAGAGAAATAAAGTTATATTTAACCTTATCTATGGGGTATTATGGAAAGCTTGTTTATGAGTCTTGAATAGCTGTGTGTCGGCTAAAGGATAACAGAAATATGTATAGCATGTTCTCTAAAGTTTGCACTTTGATTAGTTGGCATGTGAGTCATCAAATTTTGGCTCTTATGTTTTCACATATTTTCGATACAATCTATCGGTTTTTATATTTTCAGATATATTTTCACATATTTATTGGTCCTCCTATATTTTTCGTATTCCTTTTGTATTTCGTATATTTGTATATATTGGGCTTTTCATGTGAACATATATTTTAGAATATGTTTATCAAAAATTTAATATTTTGGGCTTTCACATGAGATTCATAATTTACTATCCTTTTTCATCTGTTTTACTCATATTTATTCATACCGTATATATATATATATATATTATTGAATATTAAACTCATGTTTAAAATATTCTAAAATTCTTTCAGATTATCTAACATGTATTTTGCAGGATTGGATGGAGAAAAGTTGAAAGAATGTAGTTAAGAGTTTTATTTATGGCTTTTAGGTTTATTTTAGGATCTCTTATATTGGATAGGATTTATTTTGAGTTTTTGCAACTTCGACTTGGGGCAATATGCCATTATAAAATTATCTATGCTTTCTGCTATCCTATATTGGTATTTTGGGCTAGACACTTTTTCCTAACAATGTTATATGGATTAAGTAGGTATAATATTATTTTCAAGGTTAGACTAGAATAGTTTGGCCAATATTGGGACTACAGTAATTATGTCTAATTATCTTACTTATAATATTAATATGAAGTGCCTTACCTAATTTTGATTATTAGATTGTAAAATTTTAGATAAGCTTTGTAACAGGAGATGATACTAGGGCAAATTGTAAGAAAATGTTTCTTAAATAGTTTGAGAAACTAAAATTAAATTTATTGCGTCATAGACACTAAAATGTCAAGAGGTCCAGCTACCGGTACTAGTCATAAGGAAGATTATGTTGCAATAATGGTATGATGATGGACATTGTTGACCATATGGTCAAACGGCAAAATACGGAGCATGTAACGAATAGAGGAGGGGAAATCTAGGACATTGCTTTACAATGTTTGATTGTTTTACTAGAAAATGAGTGTTTGAATTCATGGGAGACTCAAACCTAATTAAAGCGGATATATGGATCCATAGAATGGAATGAAGTTGTTTGAAGTGATTAATTTTTTGGATGAGTAAAATGTCAAATTTATCACCTACAAGATGAATGGAGAAGCAGACCATTGGTTGGTCGTGAGAAGGAGAATTTTGGAATTGGAGAATAAGTTCTTATGAGATGTGTTTTTGGAGGTATTTCTTGTGAAATACCTATAAAAGAGTGTTTGTGAGTAGAAGAAAAATTAGTTTTCTTAGTCGAGGCAAGAAAATCATTCGGTGGAGTAGTAAAATGTCAAATTTATTAAATTGGCTTATTTTGTTTCGCATGTGATTGTGGACATAGCAAGAAGGATAAGGAAGTTCTTTCAATGTTTAGAAGACTCAATTCAGTGGTAGTTATTACCCTTGCATTGGATGTCTAGAAAAGTACTTGGCCAAGCCATACTCACTGAGTAGAGTAAGAGGGAGCCAAGATTCTTGATAAGAGAAATGCAAGCTGTGGAGGCCAAAGCTCAGGATCAGGATGGTCCCTTTTTAAGTTGAAATCCCATGGTAAGGAAAAATCTATTGGAGTTTGACCGTTGTTGATAAATCCACAACTTTTGAAGCCGTTGTGTGATCATTGTGGGAAGTATCATGGAGGGCGATCGTGGTACAAGCAGCTCAGAGATTGTTTTAAGTATGGCCAAGTTGGTTATAGGGAGGAGTGTACTTTTTCATCAAAAACACGGATCAAAAGCCTATTGTTCGAGGGAGAACTTTTGGAGTGATCGCTATGGATTCTCAAGCAAATTCGCGATAGTTAAAAGTAATATGCTAATCTTTAAATCCTTGACATGTGTATTAGTTGATCCAAGGCCTATGTGTTCTTTTGTGGCCCCGCGATTTGTTTGTAAATTATGTTTGTCTTTTAAAATTCTGGACTATATATTAGTTGTATCTACTCCGATGGGCAAGTCTTTGGTAGCGGATATTGTATATTCCCTATGTATTGTTTGGTTAGTAGGTTTAAGTTGTTCTTATATTTGATTTTATTAGAGATGTAGGCGTTTAGTATTGTTTTTGGTATGAATTGGCTAATGTATTATTATGCGAGCATTAATTATTTCTATAAGAAGGTTTTGTTTTGTATTTTGTGCTGGGAACTCTTTGAATTTGAAAGAAGTGTCACAAAGGAGTTGGCATGTTTGATCTCCACATTTCTTGCGTGTCATTTGTTACAAGACATGTGTTAAGCCTATCTTGCTTATATTACTATTGCTGAGAGATATAGTGTGCCAATTGAGAAAATTCCAATGGTTGAAGAATTTGAAAATTTCTTTCTAAAAGAATTGTCTGGATGTCCTTTGACGAGGGGATTGAATTTTTTACTGATTTAGTGCCAAGGTTTATACCTATTTTAAAAACTTCATATAGAATGACCCCATTTAAATTAAGAAAATTGAAGTAATAATCACAAGAATTGCTAGAACATGGTTTATATGACCAAGTGTATTATTATGAGGAGCTCTAATGCTGTTTATGAATAAGAAGGACAGATCGATATGATTGTGTGTTGAATATTGGGAATCAAACAGCATCACAATTTAGAATTAATACCCTTTGCCAACGATTAACGGTATGTTCAATTGATTGTAAGGAGTTCATATTTTTTCCAAGATTGATTTGTACTTGGGGTATTATCAATTCAGAACTAATTATTCACTTACCAAAGACAGCTTTTCAAATAAGTTATGGTCATTATGCATTTTTGGTGATATTATTTGGTTTAATTAATGCACCTGTAGTATTTGTGGATATGATGATTTGGGCTTTTCAATCATATCTAAATTAGTTTGTGGTAATTTTTATTGATAATATTTTTATTTACTCACCATGTTTTGAGGATCATGAAATCTATTTGAGAATCACATTACAAACTTTGATAAATAGATGATTATTTGCTAAATTAAAGAAACACAAATTTTGGCTCAAAGAGATGTGCCTTCTAGGACATGTTATTTCTAAAGGAGTCATGATAGATCAGAGAAATATTAAAGTAGTTGCTAATTAGAAATAGCTAATGAATATTACCGAGGTTTGTAATTTCCTTAGTTTACCTAGATATTATAGGCGATTTGTTGAAAATGTTTTAAAGATTTTGGTACTTTTGACTCGTTTGACTGAGAATATGATACCATTTCGTTGGAATCAAGATTGTGAGAGAAGCTTCCAAGAATTAAAAATTTGATTGATTTTTGCACCAATGTTGACAATTCTTGAGAAAATGGTTTTTTAGCCTATTGAGATTCTTTGAAGAAAAGATTTGGTTACGTCTTATTGTAGCATAATAGGGTGATTGCCCATGGATAAAGGTAGCTTAATATTATATTGTGTGAGTTTCAGTTTATAATTTTAATCATAATTAATTAAATTAAGATAAGAAAAATTACATGATCAAATAAAGAATTAGGTCAAAGTCTACATCTTGATTGAGTCAGAGTTAACATCTTGTTGCTAATTTTTCTTTATTTCCTTTAGAATTTATTATTCTAAATACTTATGTATATAATATTTTTATAGTTCAAGCGTTTATTCTTTGTATACATGTGATCCTACTCGCACTCTATGAAACTTTTATGAAATTCATGCTATTATATCCTATGTCTTATGTTTTCAAGATAATTTTCCTACAATAACATTCATATATGTTCTAAAATTATACTTAAATACACTTATATACTTTGATTGTAAGGATCCAGTTTCATAATCATTCCAATTATAGTTAAGTAAATTAATATAAATGAGTCGACGTCAAAGAACGTGAGAGAAATTGGCAAATTCAGGAGTTGGCATTGTAAACATTGAAATGTTTATTCATAAATAAGATTCAAATTTTAAATTATAATAATCATGATTTATTAAGTTAATATAATCAAAATTGAGGTACAATGATGTGAAAAATTGGGATAGAAGGATCAAAATAGGTCTCAGATAGCGCGTGGGCAAATTTGGCTCGTTGCAGGCCTAATGCAGGCCTAACGGTCACTCGAGTGGCACTCAAGCCCCACTCGAGTGCCTATTCTAGGGTAGGTCGCTAGATGAGCACCCAAGGTGTAATTTCCAGTATAGGCACACCTGAAACACTCTTAATGAGCTCGCGAGGTGTAATTTCCATAATGTCATGCCTGAGGCTTGCTCGATGGGCACCCAAGGCGCTAGTTTGGGTATATAACTTGTGCCGTTAGCTTTTTTCTGCCATTTTTGATAGGAAAAAGAGAGGGGGAGAGAGAGAGAATGCGGAGGAGAAGAGAGTGAAGAGGAGTTCGAGGCTTTCGAGTTCGTTTTTAGCTTAGAGTTAGTTGAGAAATTTGTAGATCGAGTTGAGGTAAGGGCACTCATATACTTTTCTTTTTCTTGTTGCTCTTTTCTTTCTATTCCTTTTGGATATTTTTATTCAAATACCCATCTAAACATAGGTTTTGAAAGATTTATGTGTTTAATGTGCATATATGTTATTTTTTTCTCCGATTTCATAGTTTTGTGAAGTGTGGTGTTAATTTGGAAAACTCTAACCCCTTGCTTGCGTTTTACTTCCATTATTTCCTGATATGTGTGAAATATGGCTTTGAAATTGGAATCCCCAACCTTGTGAACGTGATTATCATAATTATTTGATATTTATTCATATATTATTTTGTATGTCCCAGATATTATGTTGCGTATCTTGTATGGAGAAATTTGTTATCTGAAAATCATAATGTTTTGTTAAGTTAAAGTGGTAAGAATTTCTTAGTGTTTCCTAAGCCCTATGTCAAATATGCATGTACTTGAAACCATGTGAAGAATGTGTAATAACAAATATGTGTATAAGGTATGAAAAGAATTATGAAAAGTATAAGAAGGGATCTTCACAATTTGTTATGATTTATGAATCGTTTTTTAGAGAGTGAGAATTAAGTGTGAAAATTTCCTCAAGAATAAATAATCCAGAAATTAGACCAAGGATTTGTATTTTAGAGGATGATATTCCTAACATATTTTAAGATATTATAATGATAAACCGAGGAATGCTTTTGGACCATGGGGAGAAGTTTTGGTGGCTTAAAAATTATGACATCGTATATCAGATTAAGGGTATACCGCTTATCACGGGGTATTGAATTGCATGAGTAGTGTCTTAGAATGTGTGAAAGTATACACATTCACACATGAATGTGTGTGAAAAGATGAGAAGGTAAGGCTTCCATTAGTCTTGGTTATTCCATTAGCTAGTAAGGCTTACTAGTCTTGGTCCTTAAATATGAATGAATTTTTGCATATTTTAGAAGGTAAAGAAATCAGATATAAAATGTGAAAAGATAAATATGTTCTAAAAATGTATTCGATCATGTTTTTATACTTATATATGTATTATAACTCTATTCCATTCCTTTGATTTATTTTAAGTATATTATATTTGTCTTTGATTATATTTGTTTCTTATTAAGCATTCGGCTAACTTCCTTACTATTTTACTAACCTTTTAAATGAGACGCATGAGCCCATGCCAAGCAATCAAGATTGAAGTATCAGATGGACATGAAGTGCCTAGATTATTATGATTATTGATGATTTATATTATTTAACGTTTTTGGATAATATTTATTGTATCTAAATGTTGTAATTTAATTTAATTTCAGTTCTGGATGACGAATGTAAAGTAACTAGGTTGTGGCCGATGTTTAGAAGGTTGAGTTGTATTATGGATTCCAGGTGATATTATTAGCCCATGTGATATTTTTATGATATTCGAAACTGTCGGTATTGTGTTTGATCATGGATAGGGTTATCATTTTTATGTTGGATTATTATGTAAAAGTGAAATAGGATGTTTCACACTGTGCAGGTTGAAGGAAGATTATTTGGGGTGTATTTTTGCTTCCGCGATAATGTTGGATATGCATGTATATGTTGGATTGATATTTTGTAGGCATTCTTCCTTATTTAAGGTTTGACATTGTTTTTTTGGTCGGTGTCGGAGCCACGGTTGTGGTGGCATGTCTTTTTGTGTCATGTGTATACTTGGTTTGTATATATGGATGATTATTACTATGATTTGTATTTAGTTTTGATGGACATTATATACAGGTGGTATTTAGGAGATATCTTAAGGTTTAAATTAAGTTGATCTTATTTCGAGGACTACGTTGATTAATTTAGGGTTGAAGTTTAGGTTTGATTAGTTCTGGGTTGAGGTCCCCAGTCGAGTAAAATAAAGGTGGGATGATCTAACTCGATTATTAAATGTTAGTGATGGGATTAAGAGATGGTAGGATACGGAAGCTATGATGGACTAAGTACTTGCCCGAACTAGGAATTGGGACACTTGAATAGCATGGAAAATATGATGGATGGGGTGGAATCGGTGGCTCAAGGTTAGTATAACTTGGAGTCAATTTCTATTGTTAGTGAATCCAAGGATGTCGATTTATGATTGATTTATTAATAATTCAGTTGCTTAAATCTTTGGGTGGCATAAATTCTATAGAAGTTGAAATATAGATCCTAAAAATTGAACTGGTGTTTGTAGTGATCTAATGTCCGGAAGGAGATATTGTAATATTTGTCTCATATAAGTTAGAAGGCGAAGTCGACCATGGGTAGTTGATGAGAAAAGAGTCATAGGTTTAGAGAATAAAGAGATATCGTGAAATCTGTTCGTGAATGTTTTTATGGATAAATACTTTTCGACAAGTTTTTGGAAGTGTGTTTCAATTGTGGACATTTCGACCAAATGATCGAGGATTGTTCTTATCTCATGAGTCGGATAGCAAAGAAGTCCAACGTCTTGGATTGAGATTTTGCGGGATGGCACAAGGTACAAAGGTGTCATCTACCATGATTAAATGTAAGATTTTTAAATTTTGACATTTCAGTACGTATATTATTTTAGATCCAAAATCTATATATTCGTTGTGTTTCATAAGTTTATTTATTAATTTGAGGATCATAGACTTTGTACTAGTTGTATCGATATTTATGATGTTTTCTTGGGTCCGTAGATATGATTGATCGGACTGATTTTATTTCTTTTGTGGTACTGAGCTTTGATATGATATTAGTGGTGATTTGGTTGGTGAGTCGCTATGTTGGCATGAATTGTGTCGGTAAGGATGTTATATTTTGCAATTGGGTTATGAAATTTTAAGTATGACGCAGAGTTGATCGAGTAACAACAAAATTAGTATCGGTTTTTCTTGCAAGTTATTTAATGAGGATATATGTTGAGTTTATTTAGCATATATGATCATATTTGATAGTCACTCTGTGATCATTAAGGACTTTTTGGCTATGTAAGAATTTGAGGATGCTTCTTTGAGGAAAAGATTAGCTTGCTTCTCTTTTAATTGGTAAATCGAGGTTGCAGTCAAAGTTACGTTCGGATCAGCACCTATCTTTAAGGATTCCGTATAGAATCAAGGAAGTATCGATTGGGTGCCACCGTGGAATGTTTTAGAATCTTGGGGTGATTAAGATGAATTAGTGATGTTATATGTGGTTGATTGAAAATTTAGGCTGTTTGGGAGATGAATGATTTGATAAGCGGACATTAGAAAATAAATAGATGATTCATTTGATCTATTGTAAGGGCTTGGTATTTTCTAAGATCGATTGTGGATAATTGAGAGTTGTGTCCACGACAACTTTCAAAATAAAGATGCAGTCATTACAAGTTTTGGTAATGCCTTTTGGGATTGTGGTTTTGTTGATTTTTTTTTTTTTTTGTAGATTTTATGGATTGGATGTTTCGGCCATATTTAGATCAATTTTGTAAGGGCTTTATTAATGAAGTCAAAGAATTATAGGGGTGTATGAACTCTATTTGAAGACTGTATCGTAGATTGTGAATGACAATTAATCACGTGCATAATTAAGAAAAGAATGTGAGTTTGGTTGGAGGAAGTGTTATGTTGGGCATGTGGCAGCATAATTATGGGTTTGCAGGACATTGATGCGGTGGTTAACTGGGAAGAACTGATTAATGTCACGAAGGTGTGCGGTTTTTTTGGGTCTAGTTGAATCCGGTAAGTTATTCATTAAGTGTTCCTTAAGGATTGCAGCGTTCGTGGGGTGATTAGCTTGGAAGCGATTGGTGTTCGTCGGAATGAGGTATGTGAGGATAGCTTTCAAGGAATAAATAGTAAATTATCGACCATGTCATTTGGGTTGATCCCTGATGGATCAAGTGAATTGTACAATTAATTTTCTTTGTTTTTTTGTTATTTTTATATAATTATTTCACTAACAATTTTAAATCATATTTTTTTACGATATACAATACATAGATAAGTATCTTTTTATTAAAGAAATTTTAGTGAGTCATACGTTCGTTGCATAGTATTTTTATGTGCCATGACGACGAGGTTTTGAAATTTTTAATAAATATATGTTTGAATAGCTGATTGATTATAATGTATATAATTATTGTGCCTAATTTTTTTCATTATATTTTAAATAATTATTGTACACTATGTGCACATACGACCCATACAATTTTAATAGAAACTAAACTCATGGATATGGATATTAGTTTGGATTGGTTTAGGAAAAAAAACTATTTCTTTTATAAATAAAAAATATATGCATTGTGATGGGTCCAGTACTGTGGGCCCGCTAAAAATCCAAAGTACAATAGATTGATGACTCATCAAGAATTCCTCCAAGGTCCAACGCAAGGTCCCGAGTGGCCATTGATAAGTCCACACAGCTTAGCCCAAAAAGGCCCGCAATTTAGGCGATTCTAACTCGTAAGGTAGGCCCATGTATCCCAACCATTACGTGGCTCCCACAGCCAAGTACAGATCAGTAAGGAGAACTTGTTGTAACACAACCACGACAACAGTCCTGATAACTCTATATATTTTTAAAAATATTGTCCTTGATCATGCATCGTCCCTAGGCAATCAATTATGATTCAGCGAATCTCCCCAGCAGGCACATGTAATCGCCAGGATAGCTTAGCAAATCCTTATGAACAATCGTCGTTGGCCATAACCCCGAGGTAGGCTTCGCAACCCTCTCTCTACATATACCACCTTTTCTCCACAAAAAAAAAAAAAAAATGAGGAAGGAAAAGATTTCAAAAGAGTAGAACCCAAGAAGAGAGGAGAGAACTGAACCAAAGGGAAAAGGGTCAACAGAGTATGCTCACCTTCGCACTTCTCACTTAGCTCGAAGGGCTACCTTAGTAGAGCAAGAGTACCCTCAACTTTCAAAGCAATCCTTTGATCTCAAAGCCATGCCATGGTCAAGCGCACTCATCGGAGCTAAATCCTCCATATCTTAAGGCCATCCTCTAGTCGAATGCTCTCATTAGATCCAAGTCCTTCATATGTTAAAGTCATTCCCTAACCGAGAGTATTCTTTGAAGCCGAGTCCTTCATATATCAAAGCTGCCACCGGCCGGGTGCACTCATTGGTGCCAGGTCCTCCATACCTCAAGGCTGCCTCTAGCCGAGTGCACTCATTGGAGCCAAGTCATTCATATCTCAAAGCCACCCCTGGCTAGGCGAACTCATTGAAGCTAGGTCCTCCATATCTCAAAGCCACTTCCTAACCAGGCGTAGTTTTCGGAGCCTAGTCCTCCATCCTTCAAAGCCACTCCCTATCGAGCGCCCTCACCAAGTTGCTCCTTGACTGAGTGCACTCCAACACTCAATCTCCTCACTCGTACACTAGTGCACTTTGCACCATTCATCTTTTTTTTCCTACAAAAAGATTTCTGACTTAAGTATTGGAGAATATATCAAAAAGTGAGTTTTACCATTCTCTTGACGTCCTGTTTATTTGTTATGTTGTGCATGACCCAAGTTATGGGATACAAAAATTAGAACCTCCTCGTTCGACCCATTGTGGTAGATCAGGTGGCTTCCTAATCTATACAATAATCTAGATCTCTAGATGTATCATTGGTACCATCTCTGGGAACGACTAAAAAAATCTAATCACCACGTATCATCAAAATAAACATGGTCAATACTCATGCTCCAGCCAACACATTAGCTAAAGACATAGCCTCTCGTGGCAACAATCCCATAGGTAGCCATAGTGATTGGCGACCTGCCTTTGGCGAGCATGTGCTCATTGCCCAATAGTGAATTATGCTTAAAATACTTCAAACCCTATGTGCTCCTCCAGATGACCGTTGGGGGCTCCTTCCTCCCATGCCTAAGCATCGGCACCTTAGAGGAGAAACTGGGGAAGAGACCACCCGCCAAAGGAAAAATTCATCCACTTGATGACCACAGTATTTGGGAGGATATGAACAATAGGGCTCACTCCCGAAAGAAAGTTCAATCTAGTCCTAGAGTGCAGGACGAAAGCCCAAAGTGGTGACGTCTTCATTATCCCCGAGACGACCGGCAACCTTTTGCCCATAAAGAAAACTCCTGCAGTGCCAACAGGCACCCTATCATCTCTCATTGGGGTGAGAGGAGCGATCCAGAGAAAGAATCCCAAGTGTTCGGCCATCTACTTGTGGAGCAAGGGGCCTGACCCAGGGGCTTAGCAAGGTTGACCCTGCAGAAATGCTTCTCATTGATCTTGCGCAGAGTAGCAAATCTTGTAGAAACTATCACGATCCTCACTATAGGGGGCTTGACATGCTCAGCCCGCTACCCATTGCACCACTAGGGACGTCCCCCATGGCGACAACCCCTCCTTGGGTAGCTGTGGCGTTGGACGATCAGCCCCAAGCGTATAGTTGCTTGGTGCTTGACTGAGCGCCCCTTTCCAGACCATACATGTCCATTTGGAAGTGCTATGCTGGGGGCTCCGCCCTCCAATTGCCAAACAATTGGAGCGAATAAGTATCTACAGAGGAACCAATGGCCTGATGGGCTCATGGTCAGGGCCGCCACGGGTGACAGGGCCTAGTGGTGGCCAGAGAACTAACTAAGTCATGAGGCATGGGATAAAAGCCTAGAGTAATACATTCCACGCTATTCCCATGATGATAGGAGGCCCTCTGCCCAGAAAAGAACTTTGTGTAGTGTTAAAGGACACTTTGCTGACCTAGCAATGTTACTATTCAAAATCGGGATTCGGTCGTCTCCATCTTCTCGCAGCATCTGAGAACTAAACTTGAAGCCTCACATCCGAAGTTTTGATCCTGTGCTGTACTTAGATCACTTAGGGTTTCATAAGTTCCCAGCGTAGTCTTGAAAGTAGGTTGGAATGCCTTCAAGGGCGATAGAGCCCTCAGCCCTTCACATGTGGCATTTCATGCCAGAATATGCAACTAGTGTGTCGTGTGAGGCAAGCAGTCGGCTGGAATGCCCCTTGGGGTGGCAAAGCCCTCAGCCCCCTTATCTGTGGCATTTCATACCATAAGACGCTTCCCTCACATCGATTGATGTCCACCTTTGATACCTATGAGTCACATATCAGCAATGAAAACCCGGCATCCAAATCATCAGCTGGTTCAACGTGGTAGATCTAGTCCTTAAGATGATAGAGGCCGTAGGCGCAAGCTTGTTAGGAGGAGCGATTAGTTTCCCCTTGTCCGAGACCATTCCTAGCCTCGACGATCCTCTTAAGTGGGGTGTACGTGCTACACACCCAAATTAGAAAGCTAGACTGGCAGGCCCAAGGCACTCTCCTCCCCAGAAGGTGCAATCGACGATTCCATACCAAACTTAGGTAAGTCTTGCATGCGTCATGCGGATTGCTTGAACCACACTTAAATTAATAAAATAGTCATTTTCTATGCTTAATCGGCTCATGCGAGTACTTGCATATTATGTTATAAAATCAAGCAACTTAGACTGTCCCTAAGTTGGATGAGTTTCCGTTCACATGTAACTCGACCTGCACGGTCAAAAACCCTTGGTCCTGTTATTGAGCGGCCCATATGTAGTTGAATTTTGAACATCGGTCCCACTATCAAGCGGCCCATACGTGGTCAGATTTCAAACATCGGTCTAGCAACTGATTAGCCCATGCGCGGTCAAATTTTGAACCTTGGTCCCGCTATTGAGCGACCCATATGCGGTCAGATATTGAACCTCGGTGCTGCTACTAAGTAGCCCATGCACGGTCAAATTTTAAATATCAATCTCGCTACCAAGTGGCACATGTGCGGTTGAACAAAAAACCTTAGGGGCTTTTATATTATGCGTGTGGTGACCTCCTCCCAAAGGAGAGAGCACCATCAATCGACAACGGTTGGCGAATTAGGACTAGACACGCGTGAGCTATGATGTCCTCTGATAGGACTTAGTAGCAATATGGTAGCCTATGGGTGACGGCCTAGACTTCGCTAGAGCTCGGCGGCTACAGCCATAAAACCTAGTCGACCTTTGTGAGGGTTGCCTACCATGACATGCTCTTGCAAGATAGAGCACAAATAGACAAACACATTTGGTCAAGCTCGGTGATGATAGCTCCTCTCCTTAGCCAACAAATAGGTTATATCTATGCTAAGACGTCCTCCCGGCAGGAGAGTGCATAATCCGGCACACACATCTAAGTCATCCTCGGCAACCCCAGTAGCAAAAATGCTTAGCCAACGAGCAAAAAGGCATCAAATAGAGAAGCTCAACACAAATAAGAAAAACATTACCAATAATGATCAAAGTGGTCTAACTATCTCATTAAAGAATCAAGATGTATATATGAAGGCATTTGACAGCCCCAAAAGATATAAGATGCTATCTATGCCTATGGTCTAATTGGACAACTATCCTACTGATCAGGGACCTCCCGAAAAATGTGGTGCTAGGCTCTTTCTCTTTCTCACTAGGAAATCAATCAGGTCAGACCGGTATTTAGCTCCAATGTTCCTCGAGTCTAGGAAACTAACAGAGAAGTTTGGAGCCGCTATGGAAATTATTCACCTACAAAAGCAAATGCCTTCCAAGAACCGCTTGCCCAGCAGTGGGGCCACCCCATTAGGGTTGAATCTAGTCCTTAGCTCTCCTTCCAATCGGGTGCACATGCCCAGTAAATCATCGAGCCATTGTCGATTCTCCCAATGCTCACCCTTGGGAGATGCAATCCGATTCTGAGCCCGAGCATTGACCTTTGAGAGCTCTTGCAATCTTGCCTCGTACTCGGACAGAGGTTGGTCAAGGTAGCTAGCTCGCTCTAGACTCTATTGTGCCTTCGCAATGGCGGTGTTAACCCAGAGATGCATCTCCTTAGTGTCTCGATTGGCACGTGCCTACCATATGTAAGCCATCTTGGGCTCCTGTAAGCGCATAGCATCCATTGCCATGCGGGGCACCCCGTGGCTGTCAAGCAAAAAAGAGTTGCCAAACAAGCTACATTGAAAGAGCATAATCACAAGACACAGAAAATCTACAAAGCCCTACTTCACGGGTGGGCGGACAGACTAGACAAGAGGATCCAACAGAGTTGAAACTAGGAGGCACCCTTTGAGCCGCAAGCAGCTCAAGAATCAAGACATCCGAATGACACCACTCTCTAGTGACAATAGAGCTCTCCAAGTGTAACACCTTGGTAATTTAACTCAGGTTTATTAAATTATTATAAATTAATATATTTATTAGATGGTAAAAAAATAAAATTACTAATAAAATAAAGTAATAAATAATAATAACACTAATAACAATAACAATAATAATAAAAAAATAATAATTAGGCAAAAAAGGTCATTATCTCTCTCTCCCTCTCGATCATCCCGATTCTTCTTCTCCAAACAAACCCTCCGTCTCCCTCCCTTGCCCCTCATTCTCTCGAAGCTTACTCTTCTTCACCCTTGCTCTTCATCTTCCTCTTCCTCAACCGACACTATGGTTTGTGCCAAAGGGAGAATTGCCGTCGTTGCCATTACCGTCACCTGCTGTCACCAAAGAAAAGCTTTTATAGCCACCACCACCGCTAAACCCTAGCCGTGCTGTAGAGCCGTTGCAAATCAAGCAAGTTTTACTTCTATTTTTGCAAGTAATATTTCTCCATCCTCTCGCAAACATTTCCTTCCTTCTTTCTTGAAAGTTCATTATTGATACTCGCGTGTCTCAAGTTCATGGGATTTAGCATAAATTATTGGATTAGGTTAAAAATAGAGAAAACAGAGTCTTCGGCTCTAGACTGTGCAAATATGGGAATCGGTTTTGTTAAGGAAAAACAGAGCACGAGGCCCTGTTCGTGGTAGGTGAATGGGTTTAGGTTTTGTAATGGTGATACAATGAGGAGAGAAATTTGGTGCAGCGTGTGAATACTCATATGAATCTAAACGATATGTATAAGTGCATTGTAATGTATACACCGGTGAGTATAAAATAAATAAATAAGTAAATAAAAATAAAATGAATACAATTATATATATATATATATGTTCGTATAGTATGTATGTAATTTATATTAATATATATACGTGTACAGAGGAATGACATATACATATGTTTTGATTTATATGAATATGAATATTAATATTGTTGGATATCGAAAGCTATAAATATGGACATGAATGTATTATATTAAGGTATAAGTTAGTTTCATGAGAAAATGTGGATAAATTATTATTATGATTGGACTCACACAAAATTAGCAGAATAGTTGAAATAGCTTTGATGATTATCGGTCTTGTTCGGTGACATCGAAAGAGAAGGTATTTTGTAGCCTTAGAGATAGGAATTGGGTCATCGGGTGAATTAGAAAGGATTTAATAAAATATTATAGCATTTGGTCAAATATTTAAACTATCATTGGTACATTTCCTTTTTCTTAATAATAACATTATTTGCATTATCTTCAATTGCATGTGCATGGTCCTTATAAGTACCGAACGACGCTTCTATCCTTGAAATTTGCAAATCCTTCTTTGTGTCATACTTGATTGCGTGAATATTTAAATTATTGGCTTCCTATGGTTGAGGTTAAGGAGAGTATATGAAAACTACTAAGGTACTTAATCAATGAAAGGTTATGGCACCTTAGTATGGTCTACACTTATTCGATATTGATTTTCATATTATGCTGATGATGATGTATATTGTTTATTGGGGATGGATATTTATGGCCGTATGACTATCATAAGAGATGATATCAAGAATACCATTGGCAAGGGTATAGTCTTTGGGAGGATTTTAGGGGTAGTAAGGATACCATGGATAAACTCGTGTCACTTACCCAACTATTAGGGGTAAAAATCCGTGGCCTTTGATTTACGGTGATAGAATAAGGTCCAAGAGATTACTTGAGATATCTCGTTATTGTTGATACCTCTTGAATTCGAGATTCGGTTGAATCTATGTGTTTTATTTGATAGAATTTATGTGTCGGATTTAATGATATTCGGATTTAGTGGAATCCATATTGTTTATTGTTATTTGATATTTGGGTTGTTCACGTTGATATTCGAACTAGGAGATTCCTTTATTTCTCATGAGTCAGATTCTGAGAGATATTCGTCTAATATTGACAAATCTAATGATCTTTGTCACATGAGGGTTCAGGATGACTTGCTTTACTTTTGCTTTCGAGTCGGAGAAATGATGAAATACAGATTCTCGGATATATTTATCTGTTGATATTATATTACTGTTGTGACTTTTGGCATATATTATATATTATATATTTGAGGTGTTTATTGTTATTACCTTTTTGATTTACTATTACTTATTGGGTATTTAGCTCATCCTTATTTTTTATTGGCTTTAGATTGCGTTGATTGTATAGAGCTAGTAGGTGATCCTATTTTAGTGCAGGACTTCCAGTTATAGAGGATTTTGAATGTTAGTTGCTATCATATCAGTGAGAGACACCTCAGATGCATTTTGATAGGTTTGATAATTTATTTTTGGGTTGTAACTTATAAATTAAGTAGTTTTATTTTAGTAGATTTTGCTCGATATGTAATTAAAATGATGAATATATTATTAAAAATATTGAGACTATTAAGGACATTTAATACTTTTCAAATTTGAGATTTTCTATGTGAACAATTTGAGCTGTATTTGGATTGTTAAGGATTGAGGTCATCACACCAAACCATCATCTTTGACGTCCTCCATCGTTCATTCATTGTCGCTTCCCTCAATGAAGGCGCAGAGGCAGAGGAAGATGATGCTTTTGGTGATGAAGCAAGCAAGGTAGGAATATCGACGATGTTTTGGTGAGCCATCCGTTGAAGAAAAGATGACTAATCTGGGGCTGAGATATTTACAAAGCAAAAGGATGTCGAAACAGTTGGGTTCAGCGCTTAAATAGCCAAACACACTGGCCTGGCAACGGTATCGTTTGAAGATGTTGAAACAGTGCATCCCCATTGAAAAAGCACGTTTTGGTGCTAACGAGTTTCGACCCCGACAATTATAGCGGAAGCAATATGTATATAAATATCCGATACATGTAAAGGATACTTATTTTTAGATGTTAACGATACAACAAGTATGCACGAATTAAATAATTAAGAGCAATAAAGATAAAGACTTAATTTTTGGTGACAAAGTGAAAACTCGATACCCACGGTATCAGAAAAACACTCCGGGTTTCAACGGCCGAAGCAATGCACTATGAAAATCAACTTACGTTGAAACGACGCTCTACCTAGCCGACTTACTCCATCACGTGATCCCTACCAAGGAACTCCTTGGATTTGCCCAAGGCAAACCTGGACTCCTTCCGGTCTTCACGTCAATCTTCCCTCGAACCACTTGAATTGCCAATCACGAACGAGTCTCCTTCTTCATGAACCAAAGTCTCCAACGATGGTAGAAGGATAAAAGTTTCACTGGTGAAAGAAAAAGAAAAATGGTGAGAAAACTACTTAGATCATGAAGCTCAAAGTTATGTCTTTTGATTTTCTCAAGAGAAACTAAATCAATGATGCATGAAAGGCTTTTCTCTCAATTTTGAAGACTTCAAAAATTATCAATTGAGGCTGTGGCGTGCTTAGGGTTTCAAGAAAATAAGGTATGAATTTATAGTGGAGCCAAAAATGCGTTTGAAAATTCTGCCCGTTGGGCATTGAGGTGCAGCCTCGAGCCCCTCTGGAATTTCAGCTGGAGCGGTTTTTGAGCTCCTGGCGAGCCGGGGACCTTTTGGATTTTAGGCTCGAGCAGGAAATGAGTGAGAAGCGAAGGAAGGCTTAGGACGGGCTCGAGGCGAATGAAGGGCAAACCAACGGATTTTAACCCGACAACCCACAACCCGACATCAATACAATAATACATATGGTCACGGAATATGCCAATTAGACAAAAAGTCTCTAACAATCTCCCCTTTGGCAATTCCGTGACAAAACCCAAAAAATAAATAAATAAAAAAATACAGGAGAATCACGGGTTCGACACCACCGAGATAAAACCCATGTACATGAAAACCTACGCCTAGTGATACATAAGAGATACAAAAAAATATAAACAGCTATACTAGGAATGCTACGGCAAGTGATGATAGCTGCGAGGACGTGTAACTAAATAGCCTGGAGCGATGGATTGTGTAAATCAATAGCCTGGAGTCATAGATTGTGTAATTGAATAGCTGGACAAGCGGGTTAGTACTAACAAGACAAAGTATAATAACAATATAGCAAAGATGGTGGTACATAAGAATGAGAACATACAACAATGCTCCCCTAACTAAAATAATCAATACTCCCCTAACAAATAATAAACTTCATGAAAATAACAAAAAAACTCCGCTCCGTCTCCCCTAAGATCCCCCTATCTCCCCCTATCAAATTGAATCAAGTCTCCCACTTTTTGTCACGAATGGCTAAGGGGTAATTTAGCTCACTTTTCTTAACCTAAACTTGTCTCACTGAATGCACTCTTGCATTCAAACTTTTAACTTGTGCATCCAAATGTTGAAGGTGATCAACAAGTTTATTCATGTTTAGCCCTAGTCTTTGGTTGTGCAAAGGATTCATGGTGTAGCACCATGGACGAATGTGACCAACTTTTCCACATGCATGACAGGTAGGCACAAACTTAGAGGTGGAAAAATTGTTCATAGCCTTGTGATTACCTAGATTAGATGAGCCAAATCATTATTCACACGTTGAGGCACGACCTTGATGACTTTGGGCGTGTGGGCATGATTGTGTGAAATTTTCGTTGGCGGAATAAACACGCTTTAGGTTTCACATCATTTGTACAAAATTCGCAACATACCCCAAACCCCGTTTATTTTCACCAATTTTTCCCAACCCGAGCATATGATCTAATTTTGTAGACCCATTTAAGAATTGTTTCAAATCTTTTGAGAGGCCTCAAGTTCGATTCTAAAGTTGTTATTTGCTTAGTAAATGAGACTTTCGATTCTCAATTTCTTGAGTTTTAGAATCTAACTCTGGATTGAAGAGATACATTTCCTTTTTCCAAATCTATGATCCTACCATTTAGGGTTCTATTTAATTTCTTTACTTTCAAACATTCCCTAAACAGTTTATCATATGCTTCTTGAAGGCCATCAAATTCAGCTTTTGACTCGACCTCAGAGTCATCAAATTGATTAATATTCTCTACAACATTGTCACACATAGAGGTCATAAAAGCCACGTACTTGACAGGGCCATCGTCAGAATATTTTTCATCCTCTTCTTCTTCGTCATCACTAAGGGTCACATTAGCTTTAAAGGCTTGACCTTGTTGGCGTTTAAGGTTTGGGCATTCAGCCCGATAGTGGCCAAAGCCTTTATACTCATGACATTGGACGCCTTGGGTAGTTTTCGATTTGGAGTCCTTACTCTCACGTCAGTCCTTCTTCTCAAATTTATGTGATCGTTTTACATCCACATCCAGTTTTTCTGATGAAGAGTTACTATTCATGAAGAACTAGTATTCCAATTACATGCATCAAGTTCCTCTTTGGTCCATGAAGATAGGGCTTTGGGTTCGTTGCTCGAGGAACTAGTAGGTAGAGTCCACCCAACTTGAGTACGTGCCCAAACACGCTCATCTAAAGATTTTAGGAAGGCTCTCATCCGGACCTTCCAATAGGCATAGTTACTCCCATCAAAGAAGGGAGGAACGGAGAGCGATCCACTCGTATACATCTAGATCGGGGGTCGCGGATCGGGGTAAGTCTATGATACCAATTGAAAAAGCACGTTTTGGTGCTAACGAGTTTCGACCTCGACAATTATAGCGGAAGCAATATATATATAAATATCCGATACACGTAAAGGATATCTATTTCTAGATGTTAACGATACAACAAGCATGCACGAATTAAATAATTAAGAGTAATAAAGATAAAGACTCAATTTTTGGTGACGAAGTGAAAACTCGATACTCACGGTATCGAGAAAAACACTCCGAGTTTCAACGGCCAGGGAAGCAATGCACTATGAAAATCAACTTACAGACCGGGTGGTAACGACGCGCTAAATTAGCCGATTTACTCCCGTCACGTGATCCCTACCAAGGAACTCCTTGGATTTGCCCGCGGCAACAGAACCGGACTCCTTCCGGTCTTCATGTCAATCTTCCCTCGAACCACTTGAATTGCCAATCACGAACGAGTCTCCTTCTTCATGAACCAAAGTCTCCAACGATGGTAGAAGGATAAAAGTTTCACCGGTGAAAGAAAAAGAAAAATGGTGAGAAAACTACTTAGATCATGAAGCTCAAAGTTATGTCTTTTGGTTTTCTCAAGAGAGACTAAATCAATGATGCATGAAAGGGTTTTCTCTCAATTTTGAAGACTTCAAAAATTATCAATTGAGGCTGTGGCGTGCTTAGGGTTTCAAGAAAATAAGGTATGAATTTATAGTGGAGCCAAAAACGCGTTTGAAAATTCTGCCCGTTGGGCCGGCGCTCGAGCGAGGCTCGAGCGCCTCGGCGAGGGCGGCAGTGGTTTCCCGAGAAACCTGCGGGGGGCTTTTGAGTTCGCAGCGAAAGCGCGCAGCTAGCGGCCCCCTACTTTTCAATTTCAGCTCGAGCGGTTTTGAGCTCTGCGAGCCGGGGACCTTCGGATTTTAGGCTAGAGCGAAACGAGCGGGAAGGCTTAGGACGGGCTCGAGCGAATGAAGGGCGAACCGAACGGACTTTAACCCGACAACCCACAACCCGACATCAATACAATAATACATATGGTCACGGAATATGCCAATTAGACAAAAAGTCTCTAACATCCATAATGGCCACGACACGTGCCCACACCCTGGTGCACAGCGGCGTATCTTTTTACTAGCGCCATTATGTTGAAGTGGTGTAGTGCCTCCCAGCGTAGCCTACTGGTAATTAATGTGACTTGCTGCCTAGGTTAACACACTTGGCAGCACATCTCAAATGTTAATGCCTAAACGCATCATCCCCCAAGCATTGCAGATCTATAGTGTTCGACCCTAACAAGTCGAGGTAGGCTAGGTTGGCCCATGTCCCTTCCAAGCATGGGGATGAGCCGTTGTGAGCCGAACCACTAGAAGGCTAAACTATCAAACCAGCATAGCCCAAGTGGCCGAAAACAACATCTGAACGCTTCAATTATTCACACCATGCGAGAATATTGGAGTCATGCAATAAAATCAAAGAGTGTTCGATAGTTCCATTCATTAATTCTTTTTATAAAATACAAAGTCTACAACAGTGGACATATAATTCAAAAATGAAATAAAACTACATGAATGATGATCCAACTATCAAAGGCCTGCTTTGCCGGGATGAACACCCAAAGGGAAAGCAGACACATGTTCCTCGAATAGGATCTTAGTGAACAAAATAGCACCGCCTCCATCAAGCTATTGAAGTAGGAAGCGTAGGCAAAATCCCTCCACAATAAGAGTAAGGGATCATTCACCCGCTCCAACTCGGGAGGCGACAACATAGACTGTCTATCGAGATAGGCCGTAGCTATGCAGATTGGAGCCTACACTAGACTTGGTGTGGCGATGATAGCCTAGGCTCGAGGTAGACTCAGGAAACTCTTCCTCTAGTAGGCCCCAATAGTCCAATGTGGACCACAAATGGAGTAGTTGTTTGCCCTAATGAGAGGGGAAAGAGACAACCTTCTCCTCTCTAGCAGCTGAGCCACCACTCCACTAAGCCACCTCAACAAGGACTATGCGACATTAGTTGGGGGGAGAAGATAACAACGACCCTGTACTTGGGCCACTGTCATTACAGCATGAGGACGGACAAAGTATAGAAATCAAGGTAGACTTCAAATGCATCTTCAAACCTCTCAAAAGTTACTTCTATCTTGGCTAATAGTAGTGTAGGCTCCATGCCCGCTCCGATCTCTTACATCACTTGGCGGATACGAAAATGGTTCGTGTAGCGAGGTGTAAGAAGCCCCTCCATTTATAGCAGAGGGAGGAGTTAGTAAGCCATTATTGCAGAATATCGCGCCATTCGTAGACAATCAGTAGGTTCAGAAAATTGCTCCCA
The DNA here is from genome assembly GCA_033239525.1 of Nepenthes gracilis. Taxonomy (NCBI): domain Eukaryota; kingdom Viridiplantae; phylum Streptophyta; class Magnoliopsida; order Caryophyllales; family Nepenthaceae; genus Nepenthes; species Nepenthes gracilis. Next base: position 9,826,670 of record BSYO01000018.1, on the reverse strand, counting down.
AATCCTTCCAAATAGAGCACCGAATCACTGACCTTCTATACGGAAGGCTACAAAGTTCTTAGAAAAAGAGTGCAAGCAAGCCATTGTAGAGGATTGTTGGCGGAAGATAGCCAAATCAGCACTAAATCTTGCTAAACAAAGCCAAAATCTGCAACATGTATTGGAAAGGAACACGCACATGGACTTGCATGGTGACATCCCATCATTACATGCCGGGGGTCAAAATTTTAAACCTCTCAATATGGGGGCTAGTGATGGGTCAAATATCGTGGGCTAACCCAAAGTTTGAAGTACAATAGATCAACGACCTATCAAGGATTCCTCCAAAGCTTAGCACAACGTCCCGAGAGGTCATCTAGAGAAGGTCCACAGTTCAATGACTCCAACTCGACGGGTAGGCCGATGTGTCCCTACTAGCAACTCCAGTAGCCAAACACAGGCTAGCAAAGAGAACTAGTTATAATACAGTTACGACAACTGCCCTGACAGTTCAACATATATTTCCAAAATATTGTTGTTGATCACGAGTCACCCTAGACTAATAGCTACAATTCAACGAATCTCCTCAGCATGCATCCACGATCACCGGGATAGCTTAGTGAATACCCACAAGCAATCTTTGCTAGGCATGTGTCCCGAGGCAGGCTTCGCAACCCTTGCTCTACATATACCACCTTTCTTCCACAAAAGAAGGAGAGAGAAAGGAGAAGATTTCAAGAGTAGAATCCAAGAAGAGAAGAGAGAACTTAATAGAGGAAAAAGGTGTCAACAGAGCATGCTCAACCCACACTTCCTCACTTAACTCAAAGGGATACCCTAGTAGAGTCGGAGCATCCTCGGCTTTTGAAGCAACCCTCCAATCTAGGCTCACGACGGTGTAGGTGCTACGTTTGCTAACTTTCACGCCACCAGGATGGCGGAAATGGTTAGTGTAGCGAGGCGTAGGAAGCCCCCTTTGCTAGTAGTTAGAGAGGAGTCTAGCGGGCGTTCCTCTCTCTATCATCACCCAGGAGTTCCTTCCTCCTCTAAACAGTTGCTCTCCCAAGAGCGCGTTAATTTTAAAGCCACCCCTGGTCAGATGCTTTCATAGGAGCCAAGCCCTCCATATCTCAAAGTCACTCCCTGGTCTAGCGTATTTTTCGGAGCTAAGTCCTTTATGTAACTACCCAAGCCTAAGTCCCCAAACTTGGCCTGGACCATCCAAGTAAAAATCTCAAATTATCCAAAATTATCCATTACATGTCATAAATTATAACATCAATCAATTTAAAGGAACTCAAAATTATCGCATCACTAATATTTATAACACTATAAATGATCTCCATAATTGTATTATTAAATAAACATTCATAATACTAATAATTGACATAAAAATAGTATCGATATCCATAATGTCAAATTCTTATAAATGAAAACCCAATAAATGTCTAAAAATCAATGAACCAACAAAATAAAATCTCAAATCTCTATTATTGAAGCCTTAATTTTCGAAATCACTTCTATCTAGAATCTAGGTGGTGATACGCGGCGATACGCGATCTCTTCTATCCTGAGGTCAACCTGTCTGTTCTGAAACAAACAAAATATAAAAATGAGTCAATGCCCAACAAGTAAATATAATCAACAATAGATGAATAAAGTAAATATTTTGGATAATAACAACAAATGTAAAAAATCAATAATAGCATGTGATATACCAACCACGGTTTTGGACTCAATAGAATGTCATGTCCATGACCCGAAAGTCATATGAACGATTGGATATCAATAATGCAATATGGATTCCATCGAATCCGATTATCAACCCAATACGAGGTCACAACTGTACGAAATAATAATAATTTTCATGATACGAGATAACAATAACCTCAATGGATCTTATTCTTTCATAGTGAACTAAAGACAGTGTATTTGCGGCCCCAACAGTTGGGTAAGTACTTCAAAATTTTTCGATATTTATAGTATCCCCATTATCCCTACAGTCCTTTCAGAGGTTGTACCCGTAGTATACTTATACCATCTCTAATACCTTTCGCTAATGATATCCCCATTGCTTCCAATGTTTTATGGACTCTCATTCGTTCGGTTACTGTAGAGTCTTTACACACTCTTATTTACTTATCCATGGAATACCAATAACATTACACACATGGTCAATGCCAACACAAAGGATCATTCCTCACCAGAATAGGAGAAAATTTCAAGAAACTTTGAATGTTTTGCTAATCCTTTTAAATGTCTAATTCGATTATCACCGATCCTTCAAGTATACCTAATCTTATTTCTATGGCCATAGAATACCCTTTTATTTCGTCACTACTGAACAAACTCACAATTACCCATCTTATCTAGCAATTCCGGCTACTTCTGCAATGGTCTAATTGAAATAATAAATTTTCATAATTTTGTTCTTCACCCAAACAGTAATTTAAATATATATGTTTATGCACATAACTATATTTTCCAATATACATGCATCCTTACCCATAAGGTCTACCATCTATAATTATACATTAACATTCACACTTAAATAAATTAATATATCTAGCTGCACGTACATCTCCTATATATTAATATATGTGGACCCTGTACACAAGCATACACCTACATTGCCTCTACGTTATATATATATATATATATATACACACAACATACACTACTTCATGTATATATGCATATACATACATATACATGGCATACACATGCACCTATACCATATATGTACAGGACAAACAAACCATCAGCAAGCACTTACCCACGGCCGTATAATATACATATTATATACAACACATATACGTGCACATAATGTAGAAGTAATTAACACAAAAGCTTCCCACATACAATGTGGCCCAAACAAACTTCCAATCACTTCGCCTCTTTCTTCCCCCTTTTTCTCACTGCATCAATATTTTGCGTGACCCAAATAGAGCCCTGTGATCTGTTTCTCCTTCAACTCAAATTTGCATTGAACCCAGGAGAAATCCGATAATCTTAAGGTATAATATGCAAAATATAGATTTCGTAACTCCATTGAACAAATTTGCAAGCCCCAATTTGTCTTTAGATCTTAAAAAAATGTTGGTCTTATGCAAACAAAGCCGTGGCTCTATTTTTCCATTTCCCACTTCTCGACCAAGAACACAACAGATTCCTACAAAATCACAGAATGTAAGAATGGGTATAACATCTAAAAATGAGAAAGGAGGCTTTACTTGCTAATTAATGGAGGGTTCACTTGCCTGATTGAATCAAAGCGACGGCTAGGGTTTAACGGCAGCGGCGGCTTCGCCATCGTCGACGATTCTGACTGTGGCGGGCGGTGATGGTTTCGGCAACTGTGGCTAGGGTTTGCGGTAGCGGCAGCAGCATAAATTGATGATGGCAACGTTCCCTCTGGCTCAGGCTTGCGAGGGCGACGTTGACTCCACTCGATTTCTCATTTTCATAGTGACGATGGCAATGGCAGCATGAATTTCTTCACCTCCATCTCCCTGGATTCGGGGGCCGTCCAGCGCTCCCCAGCGCTGGATGGCGTCCAACGCCCGATTTGGGCTGTCGGATTGAAAAAACCGACGGCCCAAATTTTATAATGAAAAAAATATATAATTTTTATTTTTTAATATTTTTTTTATATTTTAATTATGAAAATATAAATTTTAATATTTTTTATTTTTAAAATTTATAATATTTTTTTTTAAAAAAAGAAGGCCGTCGGATTTCAATCCAACGGCCCCCGTTGGCGTTGGATGGGACATCGTGCTGGACGCTCCTCGTTCCCCATCTCCCTCCCCCCTCCTTTCTACTGTATACCTTATATAATGAAGAGGAGATCCATTCTAGGGTTTGCTATTTCCATTCTTATGCCAATTCATTCTCCTTTTTCTCATCCACCAACTCGGTCATTCCTTTCTCTTTCCTCCTCATCTTTCCTTCATCCTTTCCATTCTTCCATTTTATTATTTTTTCTCTTTATTTATTTATTCTTTCCTTATTGTTATTATTCCATTTTATCATTTAGTAAATAACATAATAATAATAATTATTTCACCGATTATTAAATAACACTTATTATTATCATTATTTTACAATATTAGTATTTTTAATTATTCTTAATTATTATTAATTATTTAATATCCATTATTAATAATATCAAACTAATATATTTAAACTTTTAATTAAAATTTAATTATATTATCAGTCAATAAATTTTAATATATTAAGGCTCATTTAATTAATTTATTTAGGTTGGTTTGTAATTAACTTAACTTACTAATTAATCTAAATAAAAGTAAATAGCCCAAACTTTCAAACCTAATCTATCGATCCCAATATTCTAAACTTATTGGGTTCAAATATCAATCCAACTAATCTGAATATGAAATTACATGGATGTTACATGACATGGATATCATGTCCATCACATATCAAACACATAATCAAGTATCTAAACACAAGGCCGCTAAATTAATTATTTGGTTTTACTAGCATATTAAAATTCTAGTAGGAAAATGCCTTAACATATATTGAAAGGCAATATATTCTTAATCATATAGAACAAATTCAACAAGAAGGACCTAGTGGTGAAACTCAAGTTATTTAAAAACAAAATAGTCTTAAAGTTCTTATTGTTACTCTTAGTCAAACTTTCCTAGGTAATGTTGAAGACAAATCAACTAGCTCTAAATTATTTCTATCCAATCTTCATTGTTCTACTTTCCAAGACTTCCGATTGTATAAAGACCTTTTTATTACTCATGTTTTCTGGCGAAGGGATTGAAATGAACCGTTTTGTAAGGAACAATTTGTTGTTAGCCTTCCTACTCTTTTTGCTCAACGCATTCTTACCAAGCTCAGTGAGTATGGGGGGTACAATTATTCAATTGTCTAATATGACCTATGGCCAATTATTTATTTTTATAAAAAAAAAGGATTATAGTTATGCTAAGACTATAAAGAATAAGCTAAATTTCACAAAGATAGCAAAAAAATTAAAGTCAAATTAGGATCATTCTTTTACCAATATGGAATGCAGAAAAAAAAATCACATTCTTAACAAAAATCCAAATATCTCAAATACTCAAAAGAACCACACAATACATATTATCAATTTAATAAAAAGAAGTCTTTTACAAAATCTAAAACAAAAACACCGAAATAACCTAAACCCACATATAAAGCCCAATAGTCAAAAAATAATATGTTGAAAATGTAAGATATTAAGATATAAATCTAATCAATATCGATTAAAAAATTAATGAAATATTCAAAGATGATGAACAATTATGTAGTAATTTAACATCCTTGTTAATCAGTGATATTGAATCCTAAGAAGAATCAATTCATGCAAAAAACTGAATTTTATGAAATTCAAGAAAATGAATCAAGCTCATCATCTTCTCCATTTAATTTAGACTTAGAAGATCAAGAAGAAAATAATAATGAATTACAACACCGATGTAACTATAAATTATAAATTAATATTTTATGTACTAAAGATGAGAAGGATTTCTTATTAGATATTGTGACGGAACGGATTTTTTTTTTTGCATTCTTGCCAGCGACCTCTTGGAACTATACCAAGGTTTTCGTGATCTGGTCCGGGCCGGTCGTACTTACTGATCACAGGATCATAAATGCCATCTAAGATCCACACATGATATCTATAAAATATGTAATGGAAGCCAATCTATTAACCTGCCGAAATATTTACATTCATACCCATAAAATTCATTTTTTTGCATACATATTTATAAAAGTTCAATTACAAATATGCATCTATTTCGACCAGATCATTATAATAAAATTGTTTTCTTCCGAGTAATTCCAAAATATGCTTCCAAGTCCTTAGAATCATTCAGACGGAGCTCTAGTCACTCCATCTCATTAGGCACGAGCTCTATAGTTTCATCTGGAGGAAAAAAATAGAAAACAGTGAGTCGGAGCTCAACAAGGTACATGCAGATCTTCCGTAAAGCGTTTATGCTTTAAGGCGGTACGCAACATGAATATTACAAAATGACAGTTGACCGGATCATGACAAATATATATTGCAAAGAAATAAGGAAAGCTGGAGCAGTCAAGATTCTGAAAATCGAGACAGAAAATAGAGTCGGTCTTATAAAATTTCTCTTATTCTTTTATAGGTAAAGGACATCGCTAGCGAAGGGGGCAATAATCGAGAATAAATTGTGTACATTTTCTCAAAATCACGGCAATACCTCATTGTACAAATCCCCGAGGATGGCTCTCTCTTACTTCCTCGTATAAAGCCTCGAGGACGACTCTCATTTCCTCCTTGTACAAAGTTCCGAGGACAGCTCCCTTTTGTTATCATCGATTATCACCATAATGTTCTAAGGCATACCGGAGAACTTTATCTCCCAGTGCTAAAGTCCGATTTTATTTATCTTGTTGTAAGGCCGGTTCACTTTTTCTTTAGTTTACATTCCGGACAGGTACAAAGCTTTCGGTCATCATATTACAAAGCCGATTTCAAATTCATTTTTTTCTCATTCCGATCAAGTAAAAGGACTTTCAGTTGACATGAAGCTAGTTTCAATCCATAAATCTCTTTCCGGTTAATAATTATAACGTTGTGACTCAAAGCCAGTTTACTTCTTCATTTTTATACAATTCAAGTTCAATCATAAGTTGAGCAGAAAACGAAAAGTAGAAAGCAGCAAACATGAATTAATCATAAAATAAAAATAATATTTTCAGTCCGATAATATGGCAAGCATGACATTAGAGATACAGTAATTTAAAATGGCAAGTCTGATATACTATGTGCTGAAGCACTTAAATCTAAAGAGAACACTTGCAATTTTTCTTAAAGTCAGGACTTAAAAACAGAAGTAAAATCTAAGTTTAAAAAGGAAATATACGCTTGCATTAAACCATTATCACAATTTAAGTTTGAAAACGGGGGTACACTCGCTGTGACGGAATGGATTTTTTTTTTGATTCCGTCATTCGCAACACAAATGAAAACCCAACTAAACCAATTGGGTGCAACACAGGATTGCAGATGCCGTCTAGGACCCATATACTTTTAACCATAATAAGTATAGCAGAAACTATTCTAACACTTGCGGAAGCATTCAAATTCATTTCAAGATATTCTTTTCCGAGTACATAACGAAAATGTTTAATCATAGAAGTCCATCAAGTCGTTACAATAATATTTCTCCAAAATAAGCTTCCGAGGTCTCTAATAATCCTTCAGACAACTCTAATCACTCTAACTCGTCAGGCATAAGCTCTAAAGCTTCATTTGTAGGGGAAAAATATAAAACAAATGAGCCGAGGCCAGGCGAGGTACATGCATATGAATCAGAAAAGCGGTTATGCCAAAACGATCATATAACCATGCGAGTTAACGTTTAATCAAAACATTATCCGGAAAAACAGTAAAGACATACTATAACAATATTAAATCTCATGCCTCATAAATTATCATATTATAGACTGTGAAATAATAATTATAAACTTTGCATGGTAAGATTGAAAACAATACTCTATACTGTTCACCGTCATCTTTTCACTGTACAATACATTTTCATCTTTTACTGTGACATATCTTTAACAATTTCAGACCCTGCCAGTTACCCTACTAGCGGAAGGGACGAATGATCGAGGATAGATTGTATTCAGTCCACACAATCCAAGGCCTATCATGTCATATATATATATCCCGAGGGATATCTGTACTGTGTGCCACCCGAAAGTCGGCCTATCATGTCATATATATCCCAAGGGATATCTGTACTGTGTGCCACCCGAAGGTCGGCCTATCATGTTATATATATTTCGAGAGATATCTGTACTTGTGCCACCTGAAGGTCGGCCTATGTTCCTCCTAGCTTAACGACCTTGAGGACAGGGCGGACCATGAATTGCTCCATGGACAGAGTTATCCTCGATTACCACCGTAAGTTCTAAGGCCTCGCCCAAGAACTTACCTGGACTGTAGTCGGTCTCAGATCCCAAAATAACATAATTCCTTCTTAAAGGCCATTTTGATGGTTTGGAGTTCATTTTCCAGGTTGGACTCGATTGCTTTCAATTACAAGCCGGAGTGCATTCTGGAGTTCACTTTTAACAAAAGTCGGAGTTTAAGAAAAGCCGAAGCTCTTGTTCTTCAAAATGCCGGACTTCAGAAAGCATAGACGGAGTACTTTTTAAAAAGGGCGGAGTTCTTTTGGACGGAGTTCTCTTCAAAAGGATGGAGCTCTCTTTTGGACGGACCTCTTTCAAAAGGACGGAGCTCTCTTTTGGACGGAGCTCTTTCAAAAAGGACGGAGCTCTCTTTTGGACAGAGCTCATTCAAAAGGACGGAGCTCCCTTTTGGATGGAGCTCTTTCAAAAGGACGGAGCTCTCTTTGGACGAAGCATTTTCAAAAAGGACGGAGCTCTTTTGGACGGAGTGCTCTTCAGACGGGTGCTTTTTAGACGGAGTGCTTTTCACTTAGAGTACTTTTAAAAGTCGGAGTTTCATTTTCCTCAAGGGACGGAGTGCTCTTCACCACTGGACGGAGTGCTTTTCACTAACGGGACGGAGTTCTTTTTACACAAAGGACAGAGTGCTTTTCATTAACAGGACGGAGTGCTTTTTACTCAAAGGACGGAGCTTATTTTCTCAAAGCCGGAGTTTATTTTCAATACAAAGTCGGAGTTCATTTTACATTGAGTGACAGAGCTCATTTTCTTATGCAAAGCCGGAGCTCATTTTTATATTAAGACAGGAGTTCATTTCACATCAAGGGACGGAGCTCATTTTCTTATGCAAAGCCGGAGCTCATTCTTATATTAAGGCAGGAGTTCATTTCACATCAAGGGACGGAGCTCATTTTCTTATGCAAAGCCGGAGCTCATTCTTATATTAAGGGAGCCGGTTTCATTTTAAGTACCAAGCTGGAGTTCAACACAAAGCCGGAGTGCATTTTCATATTAAGGCCGGAGTTCTTTTTGACAAAAGGCGGAGTTTAAAAGCCGGAGTTCATTTTCCTTTAAAGCCGGAGTTTCATTTTTGATTTAAAGCTGTAGTTTCTTTTAGACTGAGGCCGGAGTTCATTTTACATTGTCAAATGCCGATTTCGTATTCCATGCCAAATGCCGGTTTCGTTTCATATGTCAAAAGCAAGTTGTAACCTTTGGTCCGGATTTCATGTAAGTTCAGGATGTAGGAAAACAGGTGTCATGAACTTCAAAACATATTCAAACGAAAACTAAAAACGTGTTAACGTCCGATTACTTGTCGCAAAATAGAGTGTAGTATATGAACTAAAAACTGAACTTAAAAACAGCGTCCGAGTAACTTGCCTGAGAGTTGATCGCCTAAATTTTTACCGTCTTGAAGCTTTCTCCTCTTTACTCCCTTCTTTTTTCTTGTATTTTTGCCCCCAACTTCAACGCTCGTTGCTGGCATTTTATAGAGGAGGGGTTAGGTGGGGTAAGTGGGGTAAGTAACTTACTCCCGTACTTGTTTGCAGATGGTAGGTGGGAGTAACTAGATTAGTTTACCTGCTCCTTTTTGGTCGCCGCCTAGTTGAATTCTAACTAAATCCTAAAATTTGCCTTAAGGAAACCGGACAGATTTCTTTTCAAAAGGGCTGGAGTTGTTTTCTTCGTGTAAAAAGGGCGGACTGGATTTTCACATGCTCAAAGCTGGACTTGATTTTTGCCTTAAGTGAAAGGCCGGACTGCTTTTTACACTAAGGCAGGACGGACTGCTAAGAGAAGACGGACTTTTTATTCACACAAGGCCACTTCGGTCGTCAGGCCACTTCGGCCTCACTTCACACAATGCGCTCCGGACTTCAAGGCCACTTCGGCCTCACAAAATCACGCCGGACTTCAAATTCAGGAGACAATTTTGGATTTCAAAATATGCTCTAAAGCTGGTTTGGATTTTCTTAAGACATTTTCTGATTAACCTTCAATTTTCCTCGATTCTTTGATTATTTCGACTCGATGATTGGGACTTTCTATGACTTAGAATCTGGGTCGTCACACTTGCCTTACTATTGACCGTTCACTTCGATTAACTTGAAGCTTTTTCTCCTTCTTCACTCCTTACCCTCCTTCCTCACCAGGAAATTCCACACCCGTTCCTCAACTGGAGCTCAGTATATAAAGAGAAGGGATTAGGTGGAGTAAGTGGGGTGGGTTATCTCCTTGGTACTTTCCTTCGGGGGTTAGGTGGGAGTGAGTAGGGTGAGTTATCTACTTGGTACTTTCATCTAAGAAGGTTAATAAGGTAGTTCACTTGCTTTGATCAGATTTGGACATAGTTGGGATCTAACCGTCTAAACAAAGTTGGTCATTGTCTTTAGTTTATCCTTAATTTATCTTGGTCAATATTTCTAGATCCCGTAGTCAATTTTAGCTAGTCAATATTTTCTTCAAAGTCGGTCAACTTTTCTACTGGTCCACTTTTTCGGTCAACGCTTCTTACTCTAATCCAGCCAACTTTTACTCAAAGCCGGTCAATGGTTTTTTTCTCTTATTCAAGGTCAGTCTACATTTCTAAAAATGGGTCAACTATTCGGTCAACCTTCTGGTCAACATCTTGATGCCGATCAACGTCTTGACACCGGTCAATATTTTGATTACCATTAGTTCCGGTCTTCCAGTGGTGTAAGGCCACTCCGATTTAAGTCAAAATTAAAACAGTCCTATTTTTAAGTAGCAATATTTTACTTTGATTTTAAACTTTTTTGATTCCGAGATCTCACATTTCTCCCCTACTTAAATAAATTGTCCTCGAAATTTAAATGAAGTTACATACCTTAATCAAACAAGTAGGGATACTTGCTCCAGATTTCTTTTTCTCGTTCCCAGGTAGCTTCCTTAGGTAAGTGGTTTTTTTTGAGTACCTTCACCAAAGGAATCGTCTTTATACGCAGCCTTTGCTCCTTCCGGTCGAGAATTTACAGTGGCTCCTCGATGTAGGATAAATCCTTGCTGATTTTCAAGGGTTCAAATTCAATTATGTGCGTCGGATCATAAACATACTTCCGGAGAATGGATACATGGAACACGTCATGTACTCTGGTCAGACTTGGCGGTAGTGCTAGTCTGTAAGCTACTTCTCTCCAATCTTTTTCAGAACCTCAAAAGGACCAATAAATTGCGGCTTGAGTTTACCATTCACTCCAAACCGTATTGTTCCCTTGGATGGTGAGACTTTCAGAAAAATAAAATCTCCTATTTCAAAGCTCAATTCTGTCATCCTTTTATCTACATAGCTTTTATGTCTGCTTTGAGCAATCCTTAAATTACTATGGATCAGTTTTATTTTCTTAGCCGTTTCTTTTACGATTTCCTGACCCAAAATCCTTCTATCTTCGATTTCTTCTTAGTGAATCGGTGACCTACATTTCCTTTCATATAGAGCCTCAAAAGGCACTATGCTGATACTAGTCTGATAATGTTATTATAAGCAAATTTTGCCAGTGCCAGGTAAGTATCCCAAGTGCCTTTCATTTCTAGTATAGAAGCCCTCAACATATCCTCAAGAATCTATATAGTTTGCTCAGACTGGCCATCCGTCTGAGGGTGATAAGCAGTGCTAAATTTTAATTCAGTCCCCAGTTCTTTATACAAGTTTATCCAAAACCTTAAGACAACACGGGGATCCCTATCAGATACAATAGAGACAGAAATTCTATGTAGTCTTACGATCTCATTCACGTATAGCTGAGCCAACCTATCACACGAATAGATCGTCCTAATTACCAAGAAGTGGGTTGACTTTGTCAGCCGGTCAACTATTACCCAAACGACATCATGATTTCTAGGAGTCCTTGGAAGACCCGATACAAAATCCATAGCAATATCTTCTTATTTCCAGCTTAGAATCGGCATTGGCTGTAACAATCCGGAAGGTTTTCTCCTTTTCACCTTCAATTACTGACACACGAGGCACTTCTCCACATAGACCATGATGTCTCTCTTCATGTTCTTCCACCATAAAGTTTTTTTAAAGTCTTGATACATTTTATTTGTTATGGGGTGGATGGTATATCTAGACCAGTGGGCTTCCTTTAGAATCTTTTCTTTTAACTCCTTATCATCTGGCATACATAATCAGTCTCTAAACCTTAATGCTCCGTCCGTTCAGATACTGAATTTGACTTGGGACTCCTTACTCAAGTCACTCGTAATTTCTACAAGGAATGGATCATTAACCTACTTTTCTCTAATTTCACTAATAATCTCAGGCTAGATCTGAAGATAAGACAGGAGTATCCCATTCCCTTTAGCATATCGTCAAACATCACATTGCTTCAGATAGTCTAATAATTCCATTTGCTTGATTTGCAATCGAGCCACAATTCCTGACCATCGACTTAATGCATCCGCAACACTATTGGCCTTTCTAGGCTTATACTGTATCTCACAGTCGTAGTCCTTTAAGAAATCAATCCACCTCCTTTATCTCATGTTAAGCTCCTTCTGGAAAAATAGATACTTCAGGCTTTTGTGATCAGAATACATAAGAAATTTTTCACTGTACAGGTAATGCCTCCAAAATTTTAAGGCAAATACCACTGCAGCCAACTCTAGATCATGGGTAGGGTAGTTCTTTTCTTGCACCTTCAGCTGTCTAGACCCGCAAGCTACCACCCTACCATGCTGCATCAATACACATCCCAAGCCTACCTTAGAGGTATCACAGTATATCTCATAGCCTCCTGATCATTCTGGAATCACCAATATTGGAGTAGTAGTTAGGCGATCCTTTATCTCCTAAAAACTCTAATCACACTCCTCAGTCCATTCAAATTTAACTTTCTTCTTCAATAATCGAGTCAAGGGCATAACAATTTGTGAAAAGTTTTTCACAAATCGTCGGTAGTAGCTCGCCATGCCCAGAAAGCTTCTTAAATCGGTTACAGAAGTCGGCCTACTCTAGTTAGTAACAGTCTCTACTTTCTTTGGATCCACAAAAATACCACAATCGAAAATTATATATCCCAAGAACATCACATTCTCTACCCAGAATTCACATTTTTCCAACTTAGCATGCAACGTTTTCTCGTGGAGCACTTGAAATACTATCCTTAGATGAGTTTCATGCTCCTCATAGTTCTTTAAATAGATTAGAATATGTCAATGAAAACTACCACAAATTTATCCAGATACTGGCTGAATACTCTATTCATCAGATCCATAAAGGTAGCAGGGGCGTTCGTAAGCCCAAAGGGCATAACGAGGAACTCATAGTGGCCGTATCTTGTCCGAACAGTAGTTTTGGCCACATCCTTCGGCTTAATCCTCAACTGATGATAATCATACCTTAAATCAATCTTTGAGAACACCCAAGATTCTTACAATTGATCAAACAAATCATCAATATGTGGCAAAGGATATTTATTTTTGATCGTGATTTTGTTTAATTCATGATAATCAATACAAAGCCGTAACGACCCATCATTCTTCCTTACAAATAACATCGGTGCTTCCCAAGGAGATACACTCGGTCTGATAAAACCCTTATCTAACAGCTCCTGTAATTGTAATCTTAACTCCTTTAACTTAGCAGGGGCCATTCTATAAGGAGTCTTAGAAACTAGACTGACACCGAAAACTGAACTGACATCGAAAATAATAGAGATCTCAAACTTAATCTTCCAATGTGGAGGCAATCCAGGCAACTCCTTAGGAAATACATATTCAAAATCATGGATGACTAAGATGTCCTTAGCCGGCACCTTATGACTCCCAGTGGTGCAGGCATAAGCTAAGTTTTACATTTGCTTTTCACCAGATGTTTGGCATGCAAGGTCGAGATCAACATCGGCATCTCCTTCTTCCTAATGCCTTAGAAGAAAAAGGTCTCAATCCTAGGGATGTTAAAATAAATTCTTCATAAAGCAATCAATAGTGGCATAGTTTTTAGGCAGCCAATCCATCCCCAGAATCACGTCAAAACCTTCCATGTTTAGTAACACCAAATCCACAATTAAATTTTGCCCATCTACTTCCATTACGCATCCAGGATATACAACATCAGTAATTACAAGGAATCCAGTAGGGGTACACACAGACAATTCATAATCCAATATGTAAGGGGTACTGGTAATAAGGCACGTAAATCATGGAGAAACAAAAGAGTGGGTAGATCCTGAGTCAAATAAAATAGATGCAGTAACTCTACAAACAGAAAGAGTACCTTTCACAACATTTGGTGATGCCTCTGGTTCTTGGATAGTCACTGCAAAGGCCTTAGCCGGAATAGTAGGCTTTCTCCCCTCTAGTCTCGGGCAATCCTTGATCAAGTGGCCTTACTGTCCGCATTTGAAATAAGTTCCTGTCACCCGATGGCACGCCTGCCCCAGATGCATCTTCCCACAGGTGATGTAGTGTGCAGCCGACGTCCTTGAATTAGCCATCGACTGAGCTGGCACAACACTCTTTCCTTCATCAGTTGTCCTTGTCTTCTTGGACGACACAAAAGATCCCCCAGTAGATCCGCCACTAACGCCTGCCCGGCTAGCTGCCCTCTTTGTGTAAAATTTCTCTATCTTCACTTTTTTTCGTAAATGACTGCCCTGTCCAATATATCGACATTCGTCTCAATCTAAAATGTGGACAGTTATTTTCGGATATCACCTCGCAGTCCTTACTGAAACTTTTTCACCTTTCTTAATTTGTCTTCTACATAATAGGGCGAGAATCGGGATAGCTCAGTAAATTTAGCATCGTACTCAGTCACTGACATATTTCCTTACCTTAATTTCATGAATTCCATCTCCTTTTGATCTCGGAGACTGGATGAAAAGTATTTCTTCCAAAAAACTTCCTCGAACATATCCCAAGTGATCATCTCGTCAGGGCATTCCTAGCGCTCTCTTCCTCATGCCCCACCAACTGTCCGCTTTGCCCTCCAACTTATACACGACGAAGGTGACCTTCTCCTCGTTTGTACACCCAATTATTGCAAATATTTTCTTCATCCTCTTCAACTATATATTAGCTTCTGTCGGATCAGGTTTTTCTAAAAAGTCCGGTGCTCACTCCATTGTGAATTGATCATACGTGGTTGGAGCCAGGATAGCCGGAGTAGGCTCGGTCGTAGGGACCAGAGCCACATGCCTATGCTCGACTGGCTCCACTACGTTGGTCATTCTTTCTAATAAATCTATATAGGCGGCCTCCCGATCAGGGGTTGTATTACGACCATTCCTTCTTCTTCTTCCATTAGCCATTCTAAAATCAAAATAGGCATGATATTATAATCCCAGAAAATATCCACCAGCTCATTAAAATTAAACTTAGGTTAGGTTCCAAGCTTCCTTAAGACTTTAGTTGCCTAGGTTACCCTGGCCTACTTCTTATGAAAATTCAGTATGAAGATTTAAACCTATACTTTCGCATTTTCGATCGATCAATTCCTAAGGCATCTCATATCTCTAATATCAATTGTGATAGAACGGATTTTTTTGCATTCCTCCCAGCGACCTCTTGGAATTGACACCAAGGTTTTGGTGATCTGGTGTGGGTTGATCGTGCCTATCGATCACAGGATCACATATGCCATTTAGGACCCATACATGATATCCATAAAATATGTAACGGAAGCCAATCTATTAACCTGCCGAAGAGTTTACATTCATACCCATAAAACTCATTTTTTTGCATACATAATCATAAAAGTCCAATTACAAATATGTATCTACTTCGAACAGATCATTACAATAAAACTGTTTTCTTTCGGGTAACTCCAAAATATGCTTTTGAGTCCTTAGAATCATTCAGACGGAGCTCTAGTCACTCCATCTCATCAGGCACGAGCTCTATAGTTTCATTTGGAGGAAAAAAATAGAAAATAGTAAGCCGGAGCTTAACAAGGTACATGCAGATCTTTTGTAAAGCGTTTATACTGTAAGGCGGTATGCAACATGAATATTATAAAATAACAGTTGACCGAATTATGACAAAAACATAATACAAAGAAATTAGGAAAGCCAGAGTAGTTAAGATTCTGGAAAGCGGGACAAAAAACAAAGTCAGTCTTACAAAATTTCTCTTATTCTTTTTATCAGTAAAGGACATTGCTAGTGGAGGGGGCAATAATCGAGGATAGATTGTGCCATCTCCTCACAATCATGGCAATACCTCCTTGTACTAAGCCACAAAGACGGCTCTCTCTTACTTCCTTCTTGTACAAAGCCCCGAGGACGGCTTTCATTTCCTCATTGTACAGAGCCCCAAGGACGACTCCCTTTTGTTATCCTCGATAACCACCATAATGTTTTAAGGCATGCCGGATAAATTCATCTCCCAATGCTAAAGTCTGATATTATTTATCTTGTTATAAGGTCGGTTCACTTTTTCTTTAAGTTCACTTTCGGACGGGCACAAAACTTTCAGTCATCATATTACAAAGCCGATTACAAATTCATTTTTTTCTCATTCCGCTCTAGTAAAAAGATTTTCAATTGACATGAAGCCGGTTTCAATCCATAAATCTCATTTCCGGTCAATAATTCTAACGTTATGACTCAAACAGATTTAACTTCACCTTTTTTATCCAATTCAAGTTCAATCATAAGTTGAGCAAAAAATGGAAAGTAGAAAGCAGCAAGCATGAATTAATCATGAAATAAAAATCATACTTGTAGTCCAATCGTACGGCAACCATGGCATTCGAGATAAAGTAATTTAAAACGGTAAGTCTGATATACTATGTGCTGAAGCACTTAAATCTGAAGAGAACACTTACAATTTTTCTTAAAGACGGGACTTGAAAATAGAAGTAAAATTTGAGTTTAAAAAGGAAAGGTACACTTTCATTAGACCATTATCACAATTAAAGCTTGAAAACGGGGGTACACTTGGTTGACTGTTGACCGTTCACTCCGACTAACTTGAAACTTTTTCTCCTTCTTCACTCCTTACCCTCCTTCCTCGCCATGAAATTTCACACCCGTCCCTCAACTGGAGCTCCGTATATAAAGAGAAGGGATTAGGTGGAGTAAGTGGGGTGGGTTACCTACTTGGTACTTCCCTTCAGGGGTTAGGTGGGAGTGAGTAGGGTGAGTTACCTACTTGATACTTTCATCTAAGAAAGTCAACGGGATAGTTCACTTATTCTGATTAGATTTGGACCTAGTTGGGATCTAACCGTCTAAAAAAAGTTGGTCATTGTCTTTAGTTTATCCTTAATTTATCCTGGTCAATATTTCTAGATCCCGTAGTAAATTTTAGCCGGTCAACATTTTCTTCAATGTCGGTCAACTTTTCTATTGGTCAACTTTTTCGGTCAATGCTTCTTACTCTAATCTGACTAACTTTACTCAAAGTCGGTTAATGTTTCTTTTCACTTATTCAAGGTCAGTCTACATTTCTAAAAATTGGTTAACTTTTCGGTCAGCCTTTCGGTTAACATCTTGACACCGGTCAATGTCTTGACACCAGTCAACATTTTGATTACCATTAGTTCCGGTCTTCCAATGGTGTAAGACCACTCTGATTTAAGTCAAAATCAAAACACTTTGATTTTTAAGTGGCAATATTTTACTTTAATTATAAGTTTCTTTGATTTCGAGATCTCACAGATACCCTATCCCAAACAAAGGAGACTTAATCAACAGGCTATATAATGCAAATATTTTTTTAAAATTTGATATGAGATTAGGTTTTTGGGAAATTCAAATTAGTAAAAAAAGATAGATATAAAACTGTATTTATAGTTTCCTTTGGACATTATGAATGGAACTTAATGCCATTCGGATTATATTTGGATAATAATAATAATAATAATAACAATAATAACAATAATAACAACAACAACAACAACAATAATAATAATAATAATAATAATAATAATAATAATTGTTGCGTTCCCGAATTCGGGTTGTCGTACAGGTGAGGGAGCTGCTCAATCTTCCATGTCGGGTCCAACCGGAACTGATCCAATTTTCATCATTTTGAACCTGGATCCTGTGCAACGCAACTAAAAATGAGAGATTAGAGGATGGTAAGAATTGCTCCCACCGTGTATCATGTAAGAAATCTTTTCAAGAGAATAAAAAGATGTTGGAGGATGCGAGAAATGTATAGATACATAAAGCGGTGGATTGAGCGTTTGGGTACGCTCTACCGATGGGCGGCTTAGAGGTGTAGAAGGCAGGCATCCTGGACAGAGGGTGAGAGGAAATTTTCCTAGATGGCCTCTTAGGATAGAGGATTAGACTCCTCCCAATATATTTTCTTGAGAGAGGTCAAGGTTGGCCTCCTAGAAAGTAGAGATGCTCTTCCTTGTGATGCCTTTAGTATGGAGCACATGGCTTCCAGGAAGGGCTAGATAGAAGAGCCTTCTGGTAGGAGTGGATGGCAGAGCCTCCTAGAATAATTGGACGGAGTCTATAATCCCTTTTTCTTTTCTCTTCCCAGCCTCCTTTTTTCGGATTTTCCCCCCACTCTTGCCGGGATCAAGAGTTATTTTGTAGAGTAGGCGGTGGTTTTAACTTCTTGTTTGGTGACAATCACCTGTTGAACTACCTTCGTGGATAAGGACGTAACGGTTGGTCATGGTAGGTTGCTTCAATGTGTGAAAACTGAGCGGTTGCGTTGTACGGTGGTTATTTTATAGAGATTTGTCCATCCGGTTATGGTAAGTTGTCATAGCTGCTATTGCACATTGGCTCGCTTTCAGGCCTGAATTGTTGAGCCGCTAGGCCTTCATTGGGCTGAATCAATAAGGGCTAGTGACTGGGCCTGCTTGGGTGTTTCTTGGACTTTGAATTATGCTGAATTTTATTGGGCCTTTACTTCATTTGTGGGCCATCTTCGTGGGCCGAGTTTACCTAACTTATCAATTATTATTATTATTATTATTATTATTATTATTATTATTATTATTATTATTATTATCAGTATGATTATTATTATCATCATTATTATTATCATTATCATTATTATTGTTATTATTGTTATTATTATTATTATTATTGTTGTTGTTGTTGTTATTGTTATTATTGTTATCATTATCATTATTATTATTATTATTATTATTATTATTATTATTATTATTATTATTATTATTATTATTATTATTATTATTATTATTGATGGAGATGTCAATTGTGGACTGGCCAAAAGAGGTAAGTGGCCCAGAATTCATAGCGGCCAATTTATTCTTGGGACGGTCAACGCTACCGTTGACCGAAAGAGTAGCCCATGTAGGACGGACATGGCCCAAAATAAACACGGCCTAGAACCAAATTGGCTCACGCACACCACCTTCTCAAGTCTCAACGGTCGTTTGTCTTAATTCTCTGTATCTCTAAGAATGGTAATCTCTTTTATAATAGAAATCTTCCACAATCAGAGGACATCCCAGAAAGAAGGCTCACAAATTAGCGTGCAATCCTCAGTGGAAGCCTTAATGGTCACTATGAGCAGTATTTCCACAGATGGAAGGAAATCTTTCTTCTTGACCGTTGCAGCCCAGAATGGTGCCTGTGCACATACTGGGGAAGGAAACGATCCCCATAGAGGGTGGGCATCCCTCCTCACCACCTTAGGAATGCGGCGAAGGCCCACGGCTATAAAAGTCCATAGAGTCTCACTCCATAGACACGCTCTCTTGAATACTGAAACTAATAGAAGCTCCATTTTCTCTCAAGTATCTCAACACTCTGCTCTCCCTCTCTATTACTAGTTCCCTACGAACTCAATACTTAGAGATACTACTCTATATGAGCATCCACGACCAAAGTCACTCTCCACGAGTGTACCTCCAACTATTGTTCTCAAATCTTGCACCCGATATTCATGTTTGCATTCTCTACATTTACCATTTTATTCTCAGGGGCCGTTTACTAATTTGAGTATTGGAATATTTACGATGGGACAATATACCCCATCACCTGACCTATACTTTGCAATTGTCGTGTGCAGGGTTCCAGGCGTGAAGGATGGTGACCGGAATTCAAAGAGCTAGTTCTACCTGATTGTGTTCAAAGTTTTAATCCAGGACACATCATTGGCATCGTCTATGGGAACACTGATAAAAAGTCGACCAACTACTTCTCCTAAAATAGCATCATTTGACAATATGGTGAACACAAGGGTACAAGCTAGCATTCCCAGTAAAGAAGTTACCTCCCCTGTCCAGGACCACTCTGCTGGTAGTTAGACCGAAGAACAACCTACTCTAATCTTCCTGGCAATGGCGGAGCAGATGAATAAGATGTTATAGATGCTCCAAATGCTCTACATGCGCTAGGGCAAGAAGAAGTAGGGGCTCAATCCTCCTCAGCCCACACGTCAGCTTCCAGGCGGGGAGGCTAAAGGAAAAAGAAGCCGACCAAGAAGAACCCACGGCCAGGCCACTCTCACATCCTTGTGGTCTCCCACACCCAGAGTCGTTTAAGGCTTAATGGGCGTTTGAGCCATGGGACTCCTGATGAGAGTCCCAAAAGAAGAAATCCAAGTTATTTTTTGGATGAGCAGAGGCCTCCCATGCAGGAGGGAGCCTTTCGCATCATCCGCTCCAGAAGTGGCAGCAGCCGACCAGTTCCACGCCACATGGCAGAGAGAATAGAGTTGAGGACCTACCTCGACTCTAAAAGATCTGCAACCTCCTCTCGAGTGGAGGAGAAAGTTCAGAAGATTTGGAACCACATGTTCAAGGATGAAGACGAACATGTAGCAGATTTGAAGAGATCTCTATTCACCATGGAGATTCAGACCCAACCGTTGCCGCCAAAGTTCAAGGGACTGGCCCTGGAACATTGCGGTGGGTGCACTGATCCAATGGATCACCTGGATCACTTTCGCACCCTACTGAGCTTCCAGGGCCTGGAAGAGGCATCCATGTGCTAGTATTTCCCTCTCACTCTAAAGGGGATGCCAAGATCTTGATTCCATCGGCACCCAACAAATTCAATCTGAAGCTTTCGGGACCTCATGGACAGTTTGCTGACTCAATACACTTCAAGTCGCTGTGAGGAGAAGCAGCTGTGGCATATTGCCCATGTCAAGCAGAAGTCGGGTGAGAACCTGAGAAAATTCTTGGAGTGGTTCGCGACTGAAGCTCGAAGAATACCTAAGCTCACCAAAGAAGTGAAGCTCAGCAATTTCATTTCTGTGCTGAGAGTGGGTGACTTTTTCAAGCACCTAATCCACAAAAACCCACAAACTTTCAAAGAATAGGAGTCTATTACCTGGGCCTATGTGGCCACTGAAGAAGCCAATGAGGCAAAGCGTCCAGAGTGGACCGACCAGCCTCGCTCTTTCTCGGCGGAGGGAAAGAGGAACAATGGGGGCAGCGACAACCCCTGTTGGAAGCTGCCCAAAGCCAAACCATCGGCACGAAAGGAGCATAAGCCCATGCACTTGACTCTATTGAACGATACCCGAGCCAACGTCCTAATAAAGATTACGGAAGAGAAATTCATGAAGTAGCTAAAACCAATGAAGAACTCGGAGGGAGGGGATCCGTTGAAATATTACAATTTTTATCGATCTCTGGGACACAGCACAGAAGACTGCCAGATGCTGCAGTGGGAGATTGAAGAGTCGATCTGCCGGGGGCACCTCACAAAGTTCTTGAGGAACCCTGGGCAGAGCTCCGGAGCCTCAGGTGGTGACAGGCAAGATCAGCCTTAACCACGAAACAGAGTGACCGCTGGTGGGATGACCTGAACCTGAGTCACTTGATCCAGTTCAAATTGACTATGAGGAAACTCAAAATTTCAATCATTCTCATAAATTCAACATAATAATTATAATTTTCATAATAAATTCCTTCAAGATAATAAATATAAACAATATTGTTATCCTAGTAATGCAATCCCAATAACATATCCAAATAAAACCTCGATCAATGAAATTGTCTTTAAAATTTCTTCTCACTAGCCTCTATCTCCACTACCTTCTCTATCTCGAGTTTCTGTAACCAAAGTAGGATCCTTTGGTCCGCCCTATACAATCAACTAAATTTGGAGCCAATAAAATATAAGAGCGAGCTAAATGTCCAACAAGTAGTAACAAATCCAAAAATAACAAGGAATGATAATAAGTATTTCAAATATACAATATATAATATATGCCAATAGTCATGAATAATAATATAATATCTAACAGATAAATATATCCAAGAATTTATATTTCATCGCATCTACGATTCAAATGCATAAGAAAGATAGGTCAATCCAAACGCTGATGTGACAAAAATTATAAAATTTCACTAGTAAGAGACGAAGATCCCTCAAAATCCGACCTCACAAGAAATGAAAGGATCTCCTAGTCTAAATATCAGCGTGAACGACTTGTAAACCAAATAATAATGAATAAATATGTATTCCACCGAATCTAGATATCGTAAAATTCAATTCATAGATTCTACTAAATACAACTTGTGGATTCTATCGAATCTCAAGTTCAAGAGGTAATAATAATGACGAAATATCACAATAAATTTTCTTGGACCTTATTCTGCCATCATGAACCAAAAGTAGCGTATTTACGCCCCCAATAGTTGGGTAAGTGCAACGAAGTTATCTATGGTATCCTCATTACCCCTTCAGTCCTCCCAGAGGTTGTACCCATAGCATACCCATACCATCTGTGATACCCATCGCCAAATGATATCCTTAATATGGCTATAAGTATCCGTCTATAATAAATAATATACCTCATTATCACAATAATACAAAAATCAGTATTGGATAAATGTAGACCACGCTAAGGTGTCGTAACCTCTCATTTGATTAGATACCTTAGTGTGTTCATGCACTCTCTTTAACCTTAGCCGTAGAAATCCAATAATCCAAATACTCATACAATCGAATATAACGTAAAAGAGGCTTTGTAAGTACAATGATAGAAATGCTGTTCGATACTGACAAGGACCGTACTCATACCATTAAGATCAATACAAAGGAATTTATTACAGAATGATGAAAGAACAAAAAAGAACCGAAAAATATACATTTATCTAATCTCCCATTCTAATCCGATATACAAATCCTATCCCTAGAGCCATATCTTAATTATCACATGCGGATAGGCCTATTATAACCAACTCTGATTCAATTATCCCAAAGTCATTTAGCAATTTCCACGAAACTTTATAATAATTTTAACCATGTTTTTATAAATCAACTTGTATTCTAACATATCAACATAATACGCTAATACTTTCTTCACCAATCCCTCATTTTCATATATATATATATATATATACACACCCACACACACGCACATACAATATATATATATATAATCACACATATACACACACATACCATTCACCAATTTCTCACCAATTTAAACTATCCAACATGCACGGTTTCTTTAATCATCACGTTAGCTCTGTTTTGTTCCAAATTTCACTTAAGGTAACAAAAACATCTATACTGCTACACACACACACACATACATGCTATACACACACATATACGCTATACACCTGCATACACGCTACTAACACCATAACACTATGCGGCACTTCATTGTACACAACACACCATACTATTCACTTCCATTTTCAGGAGACAGCGCAACACGATTTCTTCACCATTCACCAATTTCTCACCAATTTAAACTATCCAACATGCAAATTAGGAATTTATGTGCATTTATTGTATCAAGATTTAATCATCAAGCCTTAATTTAAGTGAAACCCAAAATTCTATTTTCCATTGAGTTGAAGGCTCTGTTTTGTCCCAAATTTCACTTAACCAAAATTTCCCAAAATCAAAGCATGAAAACAAAATTTCAACTCACAAGATTTAACTGTAGCTTTGTAAATTTTCCATACTAATTATTTTGAGTCCAGAATCATATTGATTCTTTGAAAACCCACGGCACAACCGAATGCCATGTTTTTTTGATTTCTTCATCAACGGCCCAATTTAATTGCAATCCTCCAAAATTCACCTATATACAATAATTCTTTCATAATCTTGATACACAAATAGAAAATTTACATTAATATTGGAGAAGGAAGGTCACGGATTATTGCGAAGAATCTCAAATCAACTTGCCCGATACCTTCAATTTTCCCCGGAATGTCTGAAGCGGCTTCTAGTGGTGGCTTGAGAACAATGTCTCCGGCATCAACTCTGGTGTCGATGGCAAGGACCAGTGGTAGACTTCTAGCTATCCCATTTCCACTCTCTTCCTCTTTCTGATTTTGCCAGCGACTCTCTTGAAGAAGAAAAAGAAGGCAACGATTTAAAAGGGGATGAGGGAAACTTAGGGAGCCCAGTGTCCTTGCTGGCACACTGAACTCAGGTCCCGGCTCTAATACCTAATTTGGCTTTAATTATGATTTACCTATGTCTTAAATATGAGTATTTATTGGTTTGGTGTTTGATTTCTAAGTTTTGACCCGTTTGGTACGTTTGGGAACCCTAACTTGTACTCTTGCACTGTTCATTCAAGGCAATTGAGTATTTTTGCATGATTCCACCTTGTTTAATTGTTATTTAAGTTACATATATTTACATATATTTAATTGTATATTCTGAAAAATATTATTGTTAACAATTTGTAAGGGGTTATTTGTCCAAAAGCCCTAAAATCATGTTTGGCCCGATGTGGTAAGGAAATTTTATTTCTTCCAAGTATCATGTCAAATTATACATATATTTGAAGTCATTTGAAGACTTAAATCATAAGAAATGATTATCTGTATCCGTATTTATTAATTTTGCAAGATATGCAAAGTTTTGAAAGGATTCCACAATTAGTTATATTTGATGACTTGTTCTCCAGGGAGTGAAAACTCTGTATAAGAATCTAGTGGACTTTTCCTTAAGAGTAAGTAATAATGAAATTTAGACCAAGGATTTGTATTTCAGAGGGTAGTATTCCATGATATACTTTAAGACATTACAGTGATAGATCGAGGAATGTTCCTAGGCCATGGGAGACCCTTTAGTGGCATATTTGTTATCTAGTCTCGTATACCAGTGAAAGGTATACCGACTTCCATGGGATGTTAAAGTTGCACGGATAGCATATCTATTATCTGGCCTCGTATACAAATAAAAGGTATACTATCTGCCACGGGATGTTAAAGTTGCATGGGTAGCATATCTATTATCTAGCATCATTACCGGCGAAAGGTATACCGTCCGCCATGGGACGTTAAAGTTGAGATTCATGGTCATCACCTTAGAATGTGTGGAATCATACACATTTCATTCCTCGATTGTCTACTCTGTTAGTTGGTGAGGCCCACTAGCACAGATCCAAAAAGATAATGAAGATTTTTGCAAGTTTTCGAACCTAAAGAAATTAGAAATAAAAGGAAAAAGTTATTTGTTTTCCGAAAATGTATTTGGTTATGTTTCATGCCATGCATCCTACAACATGTTCTATTCCTTCCTTTTGATTTATTTTCAATATATAGTTTATGTCTTTGCCATATTGTGCCTTACTAAGCTTTAAGCTCACTCATTGCTGCTTTTCCTTTTCTTTAGATTAGTACAGGCTTATATCGATGAGATGGAGCAGATGCTAGAAGTTGGCTAGGCGTAGGATTTAAAAGATCATATTGAAGACTTATACTTTTGTGGTTTTGTATACTTTATGAAGGGCTATATATTATAAAAATAATAGATAATCAGATAGTATAGTTCGCTATGTATGGATGTACATGTATATATTTTCATAGGTTATTATGATTTGTTTCAGGTACCTAGTGACATCTTTCTATACTTGATGTTGTGTTTGGAGATATAATGTTGGTGCAACAAAATAATTGTGGCAGATTTTGGATCCTATGTTGGTTTGTTTGTGTTTGTCTGGATGTTGGAGTTTATTTGGATGGATTTTTATGTGTTATAAATGATATTTTTATGATGTACCGGTTTCCAAGATATGGTAATTAGGAGTGATTAAATTAAAATAAGTGAATCATGGTCCAAGAATACAAAAGAAATTGGATCAAGAGGCTCGAATACCTGGAATTGGGAAAATTGGGGAACCGGTGTTATAAACCTTGAAATGTCGATTAGTATAAGATTTGGGTTTTAATTTTGGGTAACTGTGATGTATTAAAATTAAGATAACCGAAAATTAGGTTTAAAATACGTGAGAATCTTGAATTCGGAGGCAGTGCCAAGCAGCCGCTTGCTGGACGGTGCGTCTAGTAGGCTGGTGCCTCTCTGGCACTCGAGTGCCACAGCAAGCGCCCATTCCAAGAGCCCAGCACCCGCCGAGCGCTGAATCCTAGGGCTCCATGCTCGAAGCGCTCTGGCAAGGCATTTTAGAGCGAGCCTGTTATAAAGCTGCATCATTTTACACGGTTTTTAGGAGAGAAAAGAGTGGGAGAGGGAGAGGGAGAAGAGAGAGAAGGTGGAATCCAAAGCTTCAGAGTTTGATTTCGGCTTCGAGCTAGTTGGAGAAATCGTAGATTGAGTCGAGGTAGGTGTATCCATACCCTTCTCTTCTATTCTTTTTGATTTTTGTTCAATCTTCTTTGGGTATTATTATCCCGATACCCGACCTATGCATGTATATGTAGTACCTATAGCTTAATTATGCATATATGTGAATTCCATATTCAAATTTGTAGAAATTGACCAATTTTTGCATTCAAACCCTAACCCTATGCCCGGGTAGTTTCGGGCCTCAATTTTTGGGACTATTGCATAAATTAGGATTAAAATATCATTATCCATATCATATATGAGTTAGTTTACCAATGGGATATCTAATTTGAGGGTTTTATGTGAAAACCCATTCGTGAAACCCTAGACCCGCACCCAGCTCAGGATTCTCCAATTTTCCTTTGATTATATGTTTAATTTATTTGAAATTATGAATTATAGTGTCCTAATTATGCATATACCTTGGTTGGGAGTCCAATTTTACAAATATTGACCCGTTTGTGACGTCTGGATGTTCTAAAATAGCCCTGTTATTATTCACCCGAGAACAATTGGGAATTTTGCATACTTCCCTCGTAATTAGTTGTTATGTAAGCTATATCTAATTGTATATGTACAATTATAAGCCCTGAAAAAATGTGTTTATATTCCGTTGTGTAGGAAATGTGTTCCGAAGTCCCCCAAAGTGATAATTGACTAATGATGGTAAAAAATCCTAATCTTTCTTATGAATTATGATGACCATGCATCCAATTAACTTGTGAAAAGGTTTATATCCGAAGGAAAGATAATAATCGTATATTTATTCGGAGGGAAGTTCACAATGTGCTATGTGGTCAAATTGTTCTCCCGAAAGGAGATATTGTGAATTGAATTGTAGTGGAGCTCCCCTCAAATGAATAAAAAATCGTGAAATTAGGACCATGAATTTATATTACGAAGGGTAATATCTCTTGGCCCGTCATTAGTGTTACAGTAGAGATTCAAGGATTATCCTGACTGCATATTGTAGCGGGTAATACTCTTGACAAGCTTTAGGATGCTACTGTGGAAGAACGATGACTGCCTCTGGACCACGGGAGATTAGGTAGTATCTTATTTGTCCTATATGACCGGGTGATAGGCATACCGCTATACCACGTAGGGTTTGGCCTATTTACAGGTAGCATGTGATGGTCAAGAGTTACAGACCTTAAATATAGCCGATAGTCTAGTAGTTGCAGACCTTAAATGTAGCCGATGGCCAAGTAGTTGCAGACCTAAAATGTAGCTGATACTTTAGAATGTGTAGAGTAACATATTCATCTCCTCGTTCTCCCATACCTTTAGCTAGTAAGGTTTACTGGCCCTGATCCGTAAATATAAGTATTCATGCAAAATTGATATCCTGAAGAGAAGAAGGATAAAATGTGTTCCAAAAGCATAATTAACCACGTCTTATGTTACGCATCCTCATCATGCTCGTAAATTTCTTTTTTTCTTTATTTTGCCTATATATTGTTATTATCTTTGATAATGTTACACTTGCTGAGTTTTGGTCACCCTGACTTTTCCTTATCTCCAATTTAGTACAGGTCTATTATATCCGATGGGACAGCGTAGAGTTTCAAAATGGACTAAGCTTTGGATTGGAAGATCATATCGAAGACTTGTTACTTGTAATTTTATTTATGTCATAGGGAAATTGATATATTTATGTTTATTTTAGAAATCTTAATGTATACTGTACATATAAATGATAATTAGATAGATTAGTTTCTGCTGTGTTAGATTTATTATGCTTTCGCAGGTTATTGTGGTTTGTAGCAGGTACTTAGTGGCATCTCTCTTGGGCCAACATTGCATTTAGATACATAGTTTTTGAGCAACGAATTACATGTGGCAATTGGATCCTATGTAGTTTTGTATATTATTGTTTGATGTCGGATGTCGGGATTATTTGGATGTGTTTTGTATCGTACAATAGATTATATAGGTTTTTGTATTAGTGGATATCCGTATTATAGACGGAACTATACCAGATTTTGACAGAAAAATACGGTCCGTCACAATTTTTAAGTTTCTGTATTTGGCCAATGTCTATATTACAGTCAGAACTTTGTTAAATTTTTGGCTGAAAATACGGTACATCACAATTGCTATATTAGAGAAAAAAAGATAACTTAAATTTGATTTGAATATTATGCGGAAGCTTATGTTAGATTAAGATAGATCGAATAAGTAAATGTAGGCATAGGATAATTAAGTTAGACTCGATAGTTCTAGTTGTCTTGGTTGACCAACTTAGGCTAGAACTAAGTTAGGAATAGTGATTAAGTTTGGTTCTCTAGAATATGCGTCCTAGTTAGTGTCCAAAGCATGATCTAACCCGTGTGTTTTTATTTTAGAAAGAATATTAGTGTTGCCTTCCAGACGAGGGTCTACTTGTGGTGGTGGTCGACCGCGAGGTCGAGAGGAAGAAGTTGTATGAAGGCACCTTAAGGGTTGAATTTGATCGATGCTGAGCTAGTGTTTGAGTACATCAATATTGATCTGAGGCCTAAGTAGTCAACTTTAGTTCGAAGTTTAAGTTTGATCGGCTTTGAGTTGAGGTCCTCGAGCTAGTAATTTGCTAAGAAGGGATGCTTGAATAAGAGGATCAAGTATGATGGTTAAGGTGGGATTGATGGCTCGAGGTCAATATAACTTAGAGTCAATTTTGGTATAGCGAATCCAAGGATGTCAATTTATAATCGATTTAGTAATGATTAAGTATCTAAACTTTTGGGTAACTCAGATCCTATAGAGGTTGAAATATGAATCCTGAGGATTGAGATGATGTTTATGGTGATCTAATGTTCGGAAGGACATAAGGTGATGTTACCCCATATAAGATAGAAGTTGAAGTCGACCTTGGGTGGTTGATGTGAAAAGAGTCATGGGTCTTAAGGATAAAGAGATATCGTAGGATATATTGTGGATGCTTTATGAATGAATATTTTATTTCGATGAGATTTTTGGGAGCATGTTTCAATTGTGGACAGTTTGACCAAATGATTAAGATTGTCCATATTTTGAGGTTCGGATAGCGAAGAAGTCCGGTGCCTGGGATCAAAGTTTCGCGGTGGTAGCACAAGTATAGAAGTGTTGTCTATTGTGGTGGAAGGTAAGATTCTCGAATCTTGACATTTCAGAGTATGTGTTATTTTGGGATTCCAAATCTATATTTTATTTATATTTCATGAGTTTATTTGTTTATTCGAGGATTATGGATTTTATACTAGTTGCATCGAGGTCAGTAACATTTTTCTTGGGTCTGTAGATATGATTGGTTGGAGTGAATTGATTGCCTTGTGGTGTTAAGATTTGATATGATATTGAGGATGATTTGGTGGGTGAGTCGCCATGCTAGTGCGGATTGTGTCGGTAAGGACCTTATACTTTACAATCGGATTGTGGAATTTGAGTATGAGGCATAGTAACCAAGTGTTGATGGAGTTAGTATCATTTTGTCTGCAACTCGTTTAATAAGTATATATGTCAAGTTTATGTAGCATGTGATACCTCACTTGGAAGTCATCTTGTGGTCACTAAGAAGTTGAGCTGTGTATGTAATTGAGGATGTTTCTTAAGGGAAAAGATTAGGCTGAGTTATCTTTGATGGATAATTCGAGGTTGTGTCGGGGTCAACATCGATATTTAAGGATTTTTTATAGAATCAAGGAAGTATCGATTAAATCCCATTATGAACTACTCCAGGACTTTTGGGGTAGGTAAGATGAAGGATGAGGCTTCATGCGGATGATTGAAATTGGACCACTCGGGAGATGAATAGTCTGATAAGCCGGCATAGGGGAATGAATAGGTGGTTCATTTGATCTATTACAAGGGCTTGATATTTCATAAGGGTGATCTATATCCATAGTGTTGTCAGTTGTGGATAATCGAGAATTATGTCTATATAGCTTTCAGAATTAAGATATAGTCATTACGAGTTCCGATAACGTCATTTAGATTTTGAAGTTCATTGGCATTTTTGTGAATTTTATGGATTGGATCTGTGACAGAACGGATTATTTTCCTCTAATAACCTCTATCATTAAAATAGATGACTAAACCCCATAAAAAAATAACATAAATATCTGCAAAAAATTAGACAAAATTTCTTTTAAAAATGCGTCAAAAACCATATAAACAATTTGTATAAATAACCCTGCAATACATATAAACCTTTAGATCTCAAAAATTCAATCTACAACATAATTATAATTCATCCACAGGATCAATAAATACCATATATACATCCATGAATCCAATACAATATTCATATCCACTATATCGATTTAAAAGGGAATGCCAACTAGAAACCTGTACAAATCTAGAGTCAATATGCAGAAGCAATACTAAATCAATAAGGTAGTCATGCAAAAGAAAAAACAGTATCCCAACATAAAATATAATATACCATAATTGTAAATACATAAATTCCATCTATAAAATTTGTTATTTGTATTCACTATTATCAGACTCCAAAAATTCTTCAAAGGATTTTAAATCTTGTCAAGACTTCTTTAACTAAGGCCTTTCTTTACTCTTTTCTCGTTGGATAGCAACTCTACGGTCTCATTTGGAGGGAAAAAAGTAAAAAATGAGTCGAAACCCAACAATGTACCACAAAAGCATGCAAATGAAATTCTTTATACAAAACATAATACAACAGAGCCAAATCCATGCGAATATCAAGGAACAAAAGGTACATGGAAAAAGTGAGAAAAGCATTAATCATTATAAAAGCATGTCAGAAATCATAAGCTAATTTTAAACTTCACTTATTCTTCAAATTCAACTTTATTATCCAAAAAGACCCAAACTAGTAGACCCTACTAACCGATGGAGCAAATAATCGATGATAGATTGTATTCACTCCACACAATCTAAAACCAAAGTCCAAATGATCTCATTTCTCAAGATTCTAAATTCAAAAGTATCTATCCTTCCAATTTAACGCCCCAAGGAGAATCGGACCACGTATCACTCCATGGACGGAGTTATCCTCGATTACTACCATAACGTTCTAAGGCATGCCGAGAACCTTACCTGACTGTATGACAGTCTTAGGTCTAATTTCTTATTGGTTTACTTAACTGAAGGTATATTTATTCTTATTTCCTTAATATTGACTCATCATGCTTCAAAGGCCAAATCAAACTCTTACAAATAATCCTTCAAATGGTTCAGAATACTCTCGGAAAGTCTAACAGTATAGCCCTTTTTCAAAACTTCAAATAAAAATCATCCAACAAGCTTAACAATAGATCAAATGACCTTTTTATCACATTTCTCAAAAGTTTAGAACTAAACATCCACAAATTTTCAAGTTAGGGATTGAAGCAAACCGTCCGGATATAAAACAAACACAAAACGTAAGCCAAATAATGAAATCGAAGCCACAATTTATAATAATTACATAAAAATACAAAATCTAACCAAGAATTATGAGAAACATGTATTATTTGTGACAAAACTAAAGGGATGAGGGTTTTAGAATATAAATATCAAAATGGAGATGTTAAAAAGTGGTAAAAATGGAAAATAAAGTTGGGGGTACACTTCCCTTCACCCAATATATCGTTTTCCTTATTCCGATTGGAATGAAATTAGCTAAAATCTCCTTCCCTTTTCCTTTATCTTCCTTTCTACTTTGCTGCTCTTCGTGGTCGTGCCCTTACTCTTCTCCCCTTCCCCCATTATAACAAAAACAAAATCAGTCGGTAGAAAAAATTGCGCTTGCGCTCAAGCGCCTAGTGAGCCCATGGCGAGTGCAAGTCATCAAGAAATGGCGCCCTCCGGGTGGCTCGAGCGAATAGCGAGTTTGGACCAATCTATTTTCAGTGCCGCCTTGGATGCCCGAGCTAGCGGCGTGTGCGGGCTCTTCCAGAACAATCTGCTTTTGGCGCTTGCTATTAGGCTTGAGCCAGCAGCGAGCCCAACTCTGCTGTTTGCTGCACTAAGCTATTTTTCTAATTTTCTAAATTTTACTTATTTTAAATTTAATTATATCAATTTAATTATTAGAATTTATCATATTTTGGGAACTCAGACCTCACAATTCTCCCCCAATTATAGAAATTTTATCCTCAAAATTTCACGAACCTCAAATTTCCTTAATCGAAGGAAACTTTTCTAATGTTCCCAAGTTGTTTCTTCAATTAAATGATTATCCTAGAAAACCTTAAGCATTCAAATCGCCTTGATCTTTAGTACCTGATTCGTTCCATAAATATCTAAATTTACCAAATCCGAAGGCAAGCCCAATTCATTAACTACTTCGACTTAGTATAAAACACCTACGGTCAGAGATCCTTGCTTTAGTTTATGCTCAACCTCGAAAGTAATCATTCTTTTTGAGCCTCAAATTGAACATTAAAATATAAGGGTTCACCAAAATTCTGCGGCACAACTCTAATTAATTTTCTAACTACGAACCATTTGATTATAATCTACCACCAAATCTAATTTAACATGACACCCATCATTCTCTGATCAAGTTGGCTAAGACTTTGGCATAAACCTCAAATTATAATCAAACCCAAAATCAGAAATACTCTATATCCTCATTAATTTGCTGGTATGTCTTCAAACCGGTGCATCCCTAAAATACAAAATCCATATTGACGAGAATGGCTGATTTAGCAGAAGAGACCGATGGAAATTATGAGCCTATACACACTTCCACTATTTTATCTAATCATTTATATTATGGATCTCGGATCTTCTTACAACTCATATCCATTGGTTCATAAACGAAAGTCCCAAGATATTGATACCACGAGGGCAAAAGCTCACAAATCTTCAAATTACTGTCAGATTAAACTACAATTATAATAGTCTCCCAAGAATTTGATATAGCTTTAGGTTATCACCCAAATCTCAAAACACAATTACTAGCAACCTCAAGATCTCGTTGGCATACCGACAAATACACAACCATAAGGATTTCATATTTCAAAATTTCATAACTCCAATCCTTCATATAATACAACATCTTATTACCCCAATATTGGGCTTACTCGCGATTTACCTTTGACTTCTCTTACGAAACACCGAAGGCATATCAAATCTAAGATCCCCAACATCATTTGCCAGTCTGAGGGTTCAATTTCCTCAAAGACATCAAGGTTCATCTTTGAAATCCTTAAACAGATCTATCCACTTAGAATATCATAGGATCATCCTTCCTTAATGACTTAACTATTTTGGCCTTCAAAAATTATTAGATGAAAGTCATCTTCAAAGGCATTACCCACAAGTTATCAAAACAGAGATTTCTATTACTAATACTGACGTCCGGTGTTATAATTCCAACTATGGACTTCTCTTTCACTCAATCCAAGGACAGCCATCCATATATGAATAGGAAACATAGTCCTAAATTTTTCTTAAACACGTCTCATTACATATTTCATTCCTCCTTTAGGATGCATCTCCTCAAACCTCCAAAATCACGGGACAATCACTACCCTTATAAACGGCACCTATAATTCCTCAAGGTAAGGATCTTATCGGCTAATCCCGACTATGGGCGAAATTAATTTCAAATCATAAGCTCCTCCCCCACTTATATTGAGGGTAGCCACCTATTCAAAACATATATCCTACCATAACTTGCCAGACCCATTAGGGGTCAACCCAAATAAAACAACCAATAATTTACTCTTAATTCCTTGAAGGTGATCTTCGCATATTCCATTCTTATAAATACTAATCGTTCCTAAGCCAAATGCCTCATGACTCTACGATCCTTGGAAAATACTTGTCAATCCTAAGGAGACCATATACCTTTACAACGTCAATTGGTTTTCCCAATTAGCCATCATTTTATTCCCACAAATTCAAATCATATTATCGAAGATGCCGATTGTGATGGACCATATGTTCTACTGAAAATTCAATAGAGTTTTCTCTGTAATACGGTAGTCCAACTGTACAAAAATCTATAAAATATCCTATACAACACATGATATATCCAATAATCCCAACCTCCGACAACCTGCAACAATCACAACACTACTCTACACAAGATCCCAATGCCACATGCTCCATATAGCATTTCCTCAACTAAATTTGTCTTCTTTCCTTCCAATGAACATTTGACTGATTGCTTTCCATAATTCATAAAATCAATAAAAGAATGCACAGATTACACCCATGAGACAACCTAAAATTTTCAAAGCGAATATGATGTAACATATAACTCATAGGGAAATAAAAGTATTCATAAATTCCAAAATAATTAAAAACAAAAATCAAATCTCCATAAATAGAAGAATACCTTTATCCACATTTGAGGATGCTTCAAACTGTCATCGAAAGTGCTTTAGCTAAAGCAGCAGGCTTCTTTGTTTTCAATTTCTTGGGTAGAGGACAAGCCTTGATCAGATGGCCCTACTGACCACAATTAAAACAGACCCCCGTCAATCGAAAACAAATTTCTCCCGAATTCTTCTTCCAACAATGATTATAATTTATCACAGACACCCAGAAATCTTGCACTAACTGAAATTTGATACTACTTCTCCATTTATCAGACACATTTATCTTTTTAGCTGGTCTCAAAAATCTTCAACCAGATCCCACACTAAAACTCACTTGATTAGCGGCTTTTTTAGCAAAAGATTTTTGAGCCTCAAGTTCCCTTTCAAGTACTAAAGCCCTATCTAAAATCTCAGGGTAAGTTAGAAACTTTTGAGTCACCAACTGACTCCTAATCTCATCCTTTAATCCTTATTGGAACTTCTAGACTTTTCTCAATTCATCTTCTACAATATCTGGTGCATACCAAGACAATTCACAAACCTCGCATCATGCTCTGCTCAGGTGCAGCTTCCTTGCCTAAGCCGTATAAACTGTGATGGCCTGTACTTAATTACACAAACAAAGTTGCCGTCAGGTCTTAAAAAGATAAATAATAAATATGGACATAAAAATTTTATTTTCTTTTACACAGGATTGACTGAGGCCGAACTGCATGAGTTGGCCTTCCGATAATTTTCACACCAGGCCGACCAACATTTAGCCGGACTTGAAAGTCTGAGATGCTTACTAAACCTTTCAATAACATTAACCATAAAGAAATTACGAAAACATACTATCAACATCCATAAGGTCATAAACAGCGGAATCGTTTTACAATTTTCTCAAAACATCGAAAGGAAATAAAATTAAGCTCTTCAAAGATCAGCTCTGGTCGTCTATATCATCTAGCTACTTCATAGGGCCTTACTCAACTTTGTCCTCCATAAGCCTTTCTTCATCTGAAAATAACACAAATGAGCTACAAAGCCCAGCAAAATACTCACATGCAGAAAACAGAGAACATATACATATATATATAAGCGAACATACTTAGCATACGAAAATCATCATGTCTTTAGTTCGAAATTTCTTTAGTCTTTTTCTTATTATCTTGTCTTCTGAAAACTCATAAAAATCATTGGAATTTCTTATCATCTTTAGGGACCGGATGGGAGCGGACAATATCGAGGACGGATTGTGTGTAACCCCACAACCTAAGGCCGTATCCCCTCATTATGCTCCCCGGGGTGAGAGATAATGCCTCTAACCCGGCATACGGGGCCGTAGTCCATAGTTTTTATGCCACCAGAAAGTCCCCTCCCATGGCCCAGGAGGCAATCCTCGAGTGTCCCTCCAATATCCTTCATCCATCTTTAACAGCAAGTTTAATGGAGACTCGGTTCATAGTTCTTGTCGTTTAATGGCCATACATCATAGTTCGGAAGTCAAAAGTCATAGAGTTCCACTTGCTGTCCGTATTACATGCATATTTCATGTAGCCTTGTTCTTTACTTCCTCAGTTGAAGTTCGTATAATCTTAAATCCGAAGTTCTTTTCAAAGCCGGAGTTCATTTCTTAAAAAGGCGGAGTTCAAAATCCGAAGTTCTTTTCAAAGGAGGAGTTCTTTTCTTAAAAAGACGGAGTTCTTTTTCTCAAAATGCCGGAGTTCTTTTCAAAAGGCAGAGCTCTTGGAGTTCATTTCTCAAAGGGCGGAGTTCTAAATCCGAAGCTTTAAAACCGGAGTGATCTTTCTTTAAAATCCGGAGCTCTAAAACCGGAGTGATTTTTCTTTAAAAGGACGGAGTGCTTTTTCATCAAAAGTCCGGAGCTCTTTTTCTTAAACGGCCAGAGTGCTTTTTCTTCAAACGGACGGAGTGCTTTTTCTTCAAAAACATACAATTATCAAAGTTCATATAAATCGACAGATAATCATACGAAACCAAACATCATGAAGTCTTTTCCTTAAACATGCAATTATCGACAAATAATCATACTTTAAGTATCAGATATGAAAAGAACAGAATAAACATCATACATATATAATTTCATAAGAGTATCATATACTTACGTAGCAAACATGCATAAACATGAACTTTAAAAATAGGGGTGAGT
Organism: Nepenthes gracilis; assembly: GCA_033239525.1. Classification (NCBI taxonomy): domain Eukaryota; kingdom Viridiplantae; phylum Streptophyta; class Magnoliopsida; order Caryophyllales; family Nepenthaceae; genus Nepenthes; species Nepenthes gracilis. The sequence goes on along the minus strand of BSYO01000018.1, from coordinate 9,789,861 downwards.
ATCTTGCCTGGGTTTCTTCTACTTTGCCTTGATCTTTATTCTTGTCTGGGTTTTCTTCTACTTTACCTTGATCTTTTGGCCTTCGTTTAGTAGAAACTCTATTTCGTGCCTCTTTCTCATTCTTCTAGTTCTTATTTATAGGCCTTGGGTTTGATGACAGTTATTAATGTTTGGCAGTACAGGGGGAATGTTTCATCATTAATGATTGGCAAATCCAAGGAAAATATTTCATCATTTGGCAAATCCAAGGGGGATGTTTCATCATTAATGATTGGCAAATCCAAGGGGAATGTTTCATCATTAATGATTGGCAAATCCAAGGGGAAGGTTTCATCATTAATGATTGGCAGATCCAAGGGGAATATTTCATCATTTATGGCGTTTACATTCCTACCGAGTTTATTAATTGCTAGTTAACCGAACTTAACTAGATTTAGATTAAACACTATTAATTCTTGGTTATTTGAACTTAGCAGGATTTAACTTTCTTATGTAAACACATTAAATTCCAGGTTAATTTAACAAAATTTAGATTTCCCATTTAATCATATTTCGGTCGACTACCGGTGTTGACCGGATTACTCTTACACGACTTTCGGTCAACACTTGTTGACCGGATCAACTTCGGCTTTCTTCCCATAATTCCACTTCGGCCTTACCAACCACAATTCCCATAATTCCCATAATTCCACTTCGGCCAAATGGTCCATCCTCGGGCTGATAGGGAGGCACCGCAAAGAGAGATTCATTGAATGGCTCCTGGGAGTCGATAGCAAAGTGACGCGAATGGGACTGACTCTAAGCAAAGGTGGTGGAGCTGAAGACGATGAAGATTAGAAAAAGGGTGACTGAGGTCAGCAAGCAGTCGTTGAATAAGGCACCCGTGGGGAAGATTATCCTCTTTACGGGTGGTAAAGTGGAAGACAATATGAAAAGTGATGTGGGACGGCAAGTCTATGAGCCAACTACTTAGTAGAGTATACAGAAATAAGGCTTTATCCATGGGAATGGACAAAAAGTGAGAGACAAGAAAAATGTTTGTGAGTATGATACGGCTCACGACCGGACGCCGAGGAGAGAGGAAGGAGGTCTTAAAGGCTAGCCCATTCCACCCCACGGGGGCACCATAGATGAATGTAGCAACCTTATTTGGATGAGGCCGAGAGAATGGAGGAAAAGGGTAGGTGGGATCGGTCACCTGATGAAGGCTAAGAACATGTGCAACCACATCCGGAGTAATCCGAATGTGTGCCCCCCGCACGAAAGTGGAGAAGAAATCGGTGGAAGCCTCGTGAATGTTTGAATAGAATTCCTGAATAAGCACAAGTGAGGGGGCAATCAAACCGGTGATGACCGACTCCTAACGACGGTCAGTGAAAACAAAAGAAATAGAAGGGTCAAGGGAGTCAAGGTGGACTTCCCGTTCAAGGGAGAGTGGCCGATGGGACATGTGGGTGGTGAATAAGGTCACAGCCTCTGGACTGATAAAATGACCAACAGTGGAGAACCCACTTGGCTGATTGCATTTGCCAATCGACTTATGCGCTAAGGATTTTCTCGGGGCTGATATCTGAAAGATACAAAAAAAATTTTAAGTACACTTCAATAAGGTTATATCTATACCCACATTTAATTAATTATATATATATATATATATTTGTTTTTCTGTGTCCCTATTTCGTTCTCCCCCTTTTTTTTTGTATGAATGTGAGTGTGAGTGCTGTGTGAGCCATGAAGGGAGGCGCAGCGGCTGGTAGCATGAAACAACTGCCCGTGAGCAGTGCTGAGAAGCACCTGGCACAGCGCCAGAGATCTAGCGGCTCACCGCCACCCTTAGTCACCATTGCCGGCCGATCTTCACAGCCAAAAAGGACCACAAACACCTGTAGTTTGGGCCACCCAAACACTGGTGGTGGGGAAAGGCAGGAAGACACCATTAATGGTGCCATGAGAGATAGGAAACAGGGGAGGCACAAGATCCATGGCTAGCGCATCAAATCTATACAATAACTGGTGGATTTGGAACAAGTAGGCAAGAAAACGGTGACCCATGAGGAGATCCAGCCAAAAATGAAGGGAAGAGGGGCCAGCGATGCCTTTAATGGTGGACAGCACAGCAGAGGAGGAAAAAAAGGAGAGGAAAGAGAGAAATTTCTGTGAGAATGCCCACAATAGAGAAGAAAGAGAGAAAATCTAGAGGTAGGTGAGAGAGAGAGAGAGGTAGCTGGAGAGAGGTAAGCGTGCGATTAGAGAGGAAGTGGAACGAGGGTTTGGGCTGTGCACGCTGCTCACTGGAAGATAAAGGGGAGCTGCGAGTGCTCGATCCCATAGCGGACCAGCGCACAGAGTGTGTGCCCCTTTTTTGTGTTTTATGTGTGTGTTTTTTTATTGTGTTTATTTTATTGTGCTTTAAAAAAGGATAAAAATCCACACACAAAAAATTTCCCATTTAACAAAACATTCAACCAAAAAAAATTGCAACTTTCTCCCCTTGTTGAGAAAAAAATATGCGCCATTCTTCAGGTAGTGAACACACACCAATGGATGTTCTCAAAAATTTAAAACGCACACTATCTAAGGGTTTGGTGAGAATATCAGCTAGTTGATTGTCAGTTTGAGTATGTTCAAGTGATATGACTCGAGTTTTCAAGAGCTCACGAATGAAATGATACCGAATATCGATATATTTGGTGCGGCAATGTTGGATTGAATTTTCAAAAATATTTATAACACTAGTATTGTCACAGTAAATCAGCATAGTATCCTGGACAATACCGTAATCAAAAAGTATTTGCTTCATCCATAGGAGTTGTGCAACAACTTCCCGTGGCAATGTATTCGGCTTCGGCTATAAATAATGAGATGGAATTTTGTTTCTTACTCATCTAAGCCTCCAAATTTGAGCTGATATAAAAACATCCACCGGAGGTGCTCTTTCGATCATCAACATTTTCAACCCAATCGGCATCGAAATATCTAGCCAAGGCAAAATTTGAGTCGTTATAGAAAAAAATCTCATAATCAGAAGTCCCGTAATGTAGCAAATAATACGCTTAATAGCACTTAAATGGGATTCTTTTGGATAGGATTGATATCGGGCATAGATACCAACACTAAAAGCAATGTCGGGTTGGCTAGTAGTCAAATACAGGAGACTACCGATCATACTTCTATAAAGAGTTGGATCGACGCTCTTGCCTGCAGGATCACGATCCAATTTTGAGGAAGTTCTCATGGGTGACCGAGTATGTTTGGAGTTATCAAGATTGAAGCACTTGGTAAGGGCCTTGACATATTTGGCTTGGAAAATAAAGGTATCATGAGAGAGTTGCCGAATTTGTATGCCAAGAAAGTATGTAAGTTCTCCGACCATACTCATTTCGAATTCCAAAGCCATACAGTCTACAAAGAAATGAGCATGGTAGCACCAAAAACAATGTTATCAACATAAACTTGGGCTACCAATATACATTTTTTTGTCATTTTTATAATAACGTTTTATCAACACTGCCCAGAACAAAACAATGATCACTAAGGTATGATGTGAGACACTCGTACCAAACTCTGGAAGCTTGCTTAAGCCCGTATAGAGCCTTTTTTAGCTTGTACACATGATCCGAGAATGCAAGATTCACAAACCCCTTTGGTTGTTCCACATAGACTTCCTCTTGAATAAAACCATTTAGGATGCACTTTTTACATCTATTTGATACAATTTAAATTCCATAGTACAAGCAATAGATATAAGAATACGGATAAACTCGAGACGAGCCATAGGGACAAAAGTCTCGTCATAGTCAATGACTTCCACTTGAGTATATCCTTGAGAAACAAGGCAAGGTTTATTTCGAGTGATATTCTAATTTTTATTGGTTTTGTTTTTGAAGATTCATTTGGTCACGATGACATTTGTATGTGTAGGACGGGGAACCAAGGACCATACATCATTCCTCACAAATTGATTTAATTCCTCATGCATGGCATTTGTCCAGCACTCTTCATACAAGGCCTCTTCTATCCTTTTTGGTTTGATGTGAGAGACATAACAGGTATAGGCGAGCTGGTTTAGAACACGGTAACGCGGCTTCATACCTTCACTTAAATCGCCTAACGTAAGGTCCTTTGGATGATTGAGTTTAACTCTGACAGAAGGTTCCTTTGTAAGAATGACGTTAAGAGTTACTTGGTTAATATTGGGAAATGATGAGTTGGGTGAAGAGTCAACATTATCATCATCTTTATTAAAACAGTCAGTGCTTTCAGAATACTCATGAGGGATATCATTCACAAAAATATTTATAGATTTCATAACTGTTTGAGTGCGTAAATTAAAGACTTGATAGGCTCAACTAGTAAGGGAATATCCCAAGAATATACCTTCATCACTTTTTGAGTCGAACTTACCTAAGTTTTTCCTATCTCGTAAAATAAACTATTGACTACCGAAGATATGGAAATACTTAACATTGGGTTTCTTTCCTTTCCAAAGTTCATAAGGGTTGTTTCTGTCTTGGGTCTTAGGTAGACCCGGTTGATTATGTGACAAGTCGTACTCACGGCTTCACCCCAAAAGTCCATGGCAATATTCTTACATTGTATCATAGTTCTGGCTATTTCTTGAATAACCCGATTTTTACATTCAACAATCTTGTTTTGTTTAGGGGTGATGGGGGAAGAGAATTCATAGTGAATTCCTTCAGCATTACAAAATGTTTCAAAATTGAATTTTTCAAACTTTTTACCATGGTCACTTTGAATTCTAATGATAGAAATTCCTTTTTTATTAGTGAGTTTTTTATATAAAACTTTTACGTGGCCAAAAGTATCAGATGTTTCTCAAATAAGATCTATCGAAGAATACCTAGAGTAATTATCAACAACCACTAAAATATACTTTTTATCATCTAGACTTTTAGTTCGAGAAGATCCCATAAGATCCATATGAATTAATTCAAGGGGTTGTGATGTGTGGATGTCACTATGAGATGAGTAACTTGGTCTAATTTGTTTTCCTAATTGACAAGGGCCACACACATGATATTTTACATTTGACAGTTTAAAGAGCCCTTCAACACAGCTTTTGCTCAAAATTATTGATAGGCTTTTAAAATATAAGTGTTTAAGGCTTTGATGTCCCAATTCTGCGGTGTAAATTTTAGCAGAGTTGCATCCAATAATGTGATTTGGCTCGATACCATAAAGATTGTCGGGAGTTCTCTTGCCCTCTAAGACAATCGAGCTATTTGTGTTGTAGATGGAGCATTTATCTTGGAAAAATCGGACCTTAAAGTTGTCATCACAGAATTGACTAATACTCAAGAGGTTAGATTTCAACCCTGAGATATACAAGACATCACAAGGTTTCGAGAGTCCAGAAATGCAGATTAGACCTCTACCAAGAATAGGGATTCTTGCGCCATCACCAAAGACAACCGTCCCATGGAGGATGGTCGACATTGAGGAGAACATAGCTTTATTTCCACACATGTGTCTAGAGCATCCACTATTCAAGTACCACAGAGACTAATTTTGAGCTTTTAAGACAATATGAGCAACATTGTATGGATATATTTTTGAAGTTCGATTTCACTTTCTGATTCAACCTTTTTACTTGTTCATTAATTGTTGAATGTGATCAACAAATTTATTCATTTTTAGCCATTGTCTTTGGTTGTACAGAAGATTTATGGTCTAATATCAATGACGAATGTGACTAACTTTTTCACACGCATAACAGATAGGCACAAACTTAGATATGGGAGAAGCGTTCATAGATCTTTGATTGAAATTGGTATATGACTTGTAAGTTTTTGTGGGTTTGTTCGTGACCTTTTGACTATGTAAATTAGCCAAAGGATTTGAGCCAAATATTTTCTCCAGACGTTGAGGCACCGTCTTAATGACTTTGGATGTTTTAGTATTTTTGAGTGAAATTTTTGTGGCGAGAACAAAAATAGTTTTAGGTTGTGGACCGTGTTGGAAAATTTTCTCAACATACCCTAAACCCTTTTAATTACCAGCAACTTTTCCAAGCCTCAACATATGATCAAATTTTTAGGTTCCACTTAAGAATTTTTTCAGATCGTTCTTTGTAACGACCCGAGCTCGGATCCCCAAACCCAACTCGGACAGTCACGGTAAAGGTCTTGAATCATTTAAAATCATCAATTATATGTCATCAATGAATTCAATATCATTAAAAACATCATCAATAAACCTCATAAATACACCATTAATTAAATATCCATAATAGTAATAATAAATAACTTCAATAAATGACATCAATGTCCAAGATATCAATCCTCATAAAAAGCTAATAAAAGTCAAACCGCAACTAAAGTAATAAAAGTCTTAACTTTCTATCCTAGAAGCCTTGATTCCCGAGATTACCTCTGCCTGGAGTCTACACAGTGATCTCTTCTATCCTGATGTCAACCTGTCTACTCTGGAGCCAATAAAATACAAGAGTAAGCCGAATACCCAACAAGTAAATATAATCAATAATAGATGAGTATAATTAAGCATCCCGGATAATAATACAATGAATAATATCAATAATAGTAGGTAATATATCAACCACTGTTCCAGACTCAATAATATGTCGTGTCCACGACCCGAAGGCCACGTGAACGGCTAAGTATCAAGGAAGCAACATGGATTCCGTTAAATTCGATCATCAGCTCAATACGATATCACAACTGTATGAATGACAGCAGTCTCCATGGACCTTATTCTACCATAGTGAACCAAAGGCCGCGTATTTATGCCCCAACGGTTGGGTAATGCAACGAGATTATCCATGGTATCAAACTACCCCTACAGTCCTCCCAAAGGCTGTACCCGTAGCATGCCGATACCACCTCTGATACCCTTCGCCAATGATATCCAAGATATTATTCTCTACGATGGTCACCAGGTTATAAGCATCCCTCTTGACTCACTGTACGATATAACAAAATTTAATTATAAGTTTAATTTGAGGTCACCACTGTACGAGATAATAAGAATCTCCTTGGACCTTATTCTACCATAGTGAACCAAAGGTCGTGTATTTACACCCCCAACGGCTGGATAATACAATGAGGTTATCCATGGTATCCAACTATCCCTACAGTCCTCCCAGAGGTTGTACCCGTAGCATGTCGATACCACCTCCGATACCCCTCGCCAATGATATCCCATATATCATCCTCTACGATGATCACTAGGTTATAAGCATCCCTCCGCAATATCAACGACCTCAATCCTCCGGAATAGAATCAGTATTGAAAAAGTATAGACTACTTTACGGTCCCACAGACTCCCATTCGTCCAGTTACCGTAGAGACCTCGCACACTCTCATTTACTTATTCATAGAGTGCCAATAAAACATATGCACACCACTAAGATTAACGCGAAGAATCATTTATCGGGTTTCATCTATGAGATACAGGAATCATCACATATCCGATTAATATTATTTCAAGCGTGCCAACATACTTGCATAATTCCATATAAATATTTTCTACAATCAGAACACATCAATATAAATATGCGCCATCCCATATATATAATTATGTATATACATGCATAATTATACAATTATATATATATATATACACACGCACACATAAACACAACATTTATATATATATTTTTTATATCCAAACATAAGTATATAAACAATATATGTACCTATATATTCCAGCATAAGTTTATATACAATATATATATATTTCTATATATTCGAGCATACCCCCACATCAATACAAATATAATAAATAAATAAAGAAATATATATATATATATATGTGTGTGTGTGTGTGTGTGTGGTAACACACACGTTGCCCACAACAATCCCACACACATCTCTGTTCACACTCCCACACACACCTCTACTCACACACACGCACTGCAGACCAGCCCACACACTGCTCACAAACCCACACAACTGCAGACCACCCCACAACCACAACCCACACACCAATCACACACACTGTTGATTACATACACAGGGCTACCCAACGGTTCACACCCACGTCATCTCACACCTTTCCATTGGTACGCACACACACGCACAGCCACACTGATGCACACATACACCCACGGTAGCAATACCACACCGATCCTATACACAGTACACAATAAGTATGTACATATATCTACACACACATACTTATACCCAAACACACACATCTACATGTACAAATGTGCATCCGTATTCTGTATAAAATACAAAAACTGATTACACACCCAAATCAACTGGCAAAGCACGAGGCTCTGTTTTCTCACCCGATTCCGGCATCACACACACAATTAGGATACTCAATTTTCTTAATTAAGCAAATGAATTCATGATATGAGTTAATCCCAAAGCCACAGCTCCGTGTGACTCATCAACTCACTGTTCTGAATCGGTAACCTAGAACAGAGCATCGACTTTTATTTCTCTTCTCGATTCAATTTTCACATATACCCAATTTCAACCGCATCATGAAAATTGGAAGAAGAGGAGCAAATTGTAATAGAGGAACATTTATTTTGCAAAGCAAGAAGAGAAATGACACAAAGAGGAGATTCACTTGCCTAATTGAATAGAGGCGACGAGGATTTAACGGTGGCGGCACAAATCGGCGATGCCGGCAACACCAACCAACGCTAGCGACCACGACTACAGAAGCGGCAGCTTCGTCCCAACTCATGACGGCGATTAGCAGCGGCAGCGACAAGGAACAAAGGCGATGACCGAACGGCTCCATTTTCTTCCCGTTTGTCCTCTTCAGTTTCCCCCTCTCCTAACCCTGTCATCTCAATATATAGTGAAAGGTGGATCTAAGGTTTTTGCAGAGTTTTCTTATGGGCATCCGTCTCCTCCTTCTCATCGCTCATTCTCCCTCTTTCTTTCCCGCCTTCCTTTCTCCCTTCCTTCCATTTCTTCTTCTTTTCTTTCCTTTTTCTTTTCCCTTCTCTTTTCTTTCCTCTCATCTCCCTTTTCTTTCATTTCCTTAGTTATATTTATTATTATTATTATTATTATTATTATTATTATTATTATTATTATTATTATTATTATTATTATTATTATTATTATTATTATAATATTAATATATATTTTATATAATTATTAATCATTTTTATTTATTATTTTTATTTATAATTTATTATTATTTTATTATTATCACTCACTATAATTAATAATATTTATTATTATTTATATTTATTAATATTATTACATTATATGTATTATTATTTACATATCTCTTTAAAATATTAATTATCTTATTACCCTTACATTAATATTTAACTTTTAATAGCAATATTTTATCTTCTTTTAAATTTAATTATATTTTTAGTCAACGAATACTAATAAATTAAATTTTAGTTGATAAATATTTATTATTCAGTTTGGTTTAAAAGTTAATTAAAATTTCTAATTAACTCTAAACTTGAATCTAAATTTAATCCACCGATCCAAATACTCTAAATTTATTAGGCCCAAATATTTAGGCCCAATTCAATGGTCCATATACTTCAAGTTTATATTTTCAGCCCGATTTATGAAACTTCATATTTAAAATCATTAAAAATAATTATCCCAACTAAATAATAAAATTAAAATTATTCAGGATATTACATTCTTAGTATTTTCAAACTCCACTTCTAGAGAGAAGCTGTTTTTCACTTCCAGATTATGATGAGCAATTGTGGCTCTCTCCAATTTTGTCATAATTTCAGCCTTTTCTCTTTCAAGGTCGATAAGTTTACTGTTTAAGGTTTTATTTAATTTTTTTACTTTCAAACATTTTCTAAATAGTTTGTCATATGTTTATTGAAATTCATCAAAATCGTTATCGGATTCTTCATGAGAAGAATCTGACTGTTTGGGAGGTACACTGGTGGCATCATCACCACTAATTATAGATGTCTTGAATGCCATATAATTTACTTAATCATTTTCGGAGGATTTTTATTGTGATTTGCATAATCTTCATCATTCGTTAGAGACACAATTAAAGCTTTTCCCTTTTGACGCTTAAAATTTGGGTACTTAGTCAGAATATATCAAAGCCGTGGCATTCATGGCATTAGATTCCTTGGGATTTCTTATTTTTAAAATATTTAGTTTCTTTTTTATCCTTTTTGATTGAAGTGTGAAATAGATCAATTCCTTTGGAGGGTCGTTTGCTGTTTTTATTTTTTTAAAAATTTTTAAAATTTTTTACGAACAATGTAAAATTCTCATCACTACATGACTCATCGTCCGAGTGACGATCTTTCTCTTCCTTTACAGTTTTCAGGGCAATTGATTTATTTCTTTTGGATTGAGGAAGAGTGTGCTCATAAATTTGAAGGGATCCTATAAGTTTTTCTATTATTAATTTATCTAAATGTTTACTTTTTTCGATGGTAGTGATTTTTACTCTAAAATGTTCAGGCAAAGATCGTAGAACTTTTCAGACTATTCTATTTTCATAAATACGTTTTCCTAAATTGAATTTAGAGTTCACAATGTTGTTTAATTTTGTACAAAATTTATCAAATGTCTCGTCATCTTTTATTCATATTTCTTCAAATTTAGTGGTGAGCATTTATAAATTTAAATTTTTAACTAATTTAGTTCCTTCACGGGTAATTTCAAAAATGTTCCAAACTTCTTTTAATATCTCACACGCAGAAATGTGTTTAAATTTTTCAAAAAAACTACCATAAAAATAGTACGTAACCCCTTACTATTCCAATTACATACTTCAAATTCCTCTTTAATCCACAAAGATAATACTTTTGGTCTGTCTCAGGTGGAACTTGTGGGTGGGGTCCACCCAATTTGGGTACTAGCCTAAACTCGTTCATCCATTGATTTTAGAAATGCTCTCATGCGTACTTTCCAATATACATAATTGGTCACATCAAAGTAGGGAAGAACGGACTAGAATTGACAAGTATGCATCTAGATCAGGGTCGTGGATTGGGGTGAGTCTCTGATACCAAATAAAAAAGAATTTTTCGTCCTAAATTATACAACAATGTTTTAATCCCATGCAATAATAGTGAAAGTAGTAAAAAATTAAATATTCAATACACGTAATGAATATTTATTTATAGATGCCAACAATAATAATAAGCAAATATATATATATATATATATGACAATAAGTAATAATAAAAATACATAATTTTTTGGTGATGAAGGAAAAACTCGATACCCACAGTAATCGAGAAAAATCCTCCGAGTTTCAACTGTTAGGGAAGAAATACACTATGAAAATTAACTTACAAGTTAGGTGATAATGATGCGCTAATCTAACCGGCTTACTTTCGTCTTATGATCCCTATCAAGAAATTTCTTGAATTTTTCCGTGGCAATAAAACTGGATATTTTTTAGTCTTCACGTCAATCTTTCATCTCGGACCTCTTAAAATAACAATAAGTTATAATAATAATTAATAATAGTAAATTTAAAATATAACATGAATAATAAAACGTTTAAATAAATAAATATAATAAACGATTTATAATTAAAGAAAGTTAATATAATAAAACCTGCCACCTCACCCCCTTCTTCTCGATTTTAGTTTCTGCGTTTCCCCTCTCACTCTCGTTTCTCCCTCTGGTCTCTTAGGTTGTGTTTGGTTAGTGGAATAAAGGAGGAAAGAAATTTCTATTTCCGCGGGAATATAAATTTCTTTGTTTGGTTGGGTTTAAAGCCGGGAATAACAATTCCCTCCAAATTGGTGGGAATTGCAATGGCAGCCTGCCCTGGAATAAGAATTCCAGGGCGCCAGCTTTTTTCCTTTTTTTTATATTATTATTATTATTATTATTATTATTTATTATGTATTATTAGTATTACATATTGTTATTATTATTATTTTATATTATTATTATTATTATTTTGTATTTGATGGGTCCAATAACCATGGGCCAATGGGCCAGGCCCGCAGAAGGCCCACAATCAAGCATTTTTCTTTCAAAGTCCCACATTGCTTTTTGAGAAGCAATACAGCTCCCAATCCCACTATAAAAGCAAGCCTTTTCAAGCATTGAGGGAAAAAAGAAGGAAGAGAAGTGGGGAAGCTCCATAAAGTTCCATAAGGCTCCGTGAGGCCCCGACCCTTCTACAGGCGGAGACCCTCACCCTCTTCCGCCAAGAGGCCTGGGCCCTCACGCAGCCCGGAGGCCCTCGGCCCTCCGCGCCACGAGGCCCTCGGCCCTCTTATTGTCCAGAGGCCCTTAGTCCTCCATCCAGGAGGCACGGAGCTCTCCTCCTTGCAGGAGGCATGGAGGCCCACGACCCTCCTACAACCCGGAGGCCCTCAGCCCTCCGCCGGCACGGAGGCCCTCAGCCCTCCATCCAGGAGGCACAGAGGCCTACGGCCCTCCGCCACCAGGAGGCCTTCAGACCTCCTCCCGTCCGGAGGCCATCAACCCTCCGCCATCCGGAGGCCCTCAGCCCTCTGCCAATCAGGAGGCCTTCAACCCTTCGTCTTGGAGTCACGATCCCTCTATCCTGCAGCCGGGAGCTGCATGATCCAAGAGCCGACCCTCCGCTCGGAGTAACAAGAATGTTTACTCACTAGTACCATTTATTCCTTTTCTTAAAGTCGCCCTCCGTGGCGCAAATCAAGCCGCCACTCTGCGGGCGCACTGTGGCCGCCCTTCGCGGGCGCACTGTGGCAGATCTGCGGGCGCACCTCTAAGCCGCCCTTCGCGGGCGCATCTCTAAGCGCCTCGCGGGCGCACCTCCTGCCGCCCTCTGCGGGCGCACACTGTAAGCTATCCTCTGCGCGGGCGCACCTCTGGCCGCCCTTCGCGGGCGCATCTCTAAGCCCCTGCGGGCGCACCTCTGCCGCCCTCTGCGGGCGCACCTGTAAGCCGTCCCTCTGCGGGCGCACTAAAGCCGTCCTGCGGCGCTCCTCTAAGCCGCCCCGCGGGCGCATCTCTAAAAGCGCCCCTCTGCGGGCGCACCTCCCCGCCGCCCTTCGCGGCGCACTGTGGCCGCCCTGGCCCGCGGCGCACCTGCAAGCCGTCCCTCTGCGGCGCACCTCTAAGCGGCGCCTTCGCGGGCGCGTCTCTGCCGCCCCTCTGGCGCACTCTACCTCTTCGCCCCTCCCTCTGCGCGGCGCACTGTAAAGCCGCCCCTGCGGGCGCACCAGCGGGTCCTCCCGCCGCGGCGCATCTTTAAGCGCCCCTCTCGTGGGCGCACCTCTGCCGCCCTCTGCGGGCGCACCTCTAAGCCGCCCTTCGCGGGCGCATCTCTAAGCCGCCCCTCTGCGGGCGCACTGCTCATGCCGCCCCTCTGCGGGCGCATCTGCAAGCCGTCCCTCCGCGGGCGCATCTTTAAGCCGCCCCTCTGTGGGCGCACCTCCAAGCCGCCCTCTGCGGGCGCACCTCTAAGCCGCCCTTCGCGGGCGCATCTCTAAGCCGCCCCTCTGCGGGCGCACCTGTAAGCCGCCCCTCTGCGGGCGCACCTGTAAGCCGTCCCTCCGCGGGCGCATCTCTAAACCGCCCTCCGCGGGCGCACCTCTAAGCCGCCCTTTAAGGGCGCACCTCTAAGCCGCCCTCTGCGGGCGCACCTGTAAGCCGCCCCTCTGCGGGCGCACCTGTAAGCCGTCCCTCCGCGGGCGCATCTCTAAACCGCCCCTCTGTGGGCGCACCTCCAAGCCGCCCTCCGTGGGCGCACCTCTAAGCCGCCCTTTAAGGGCGCACCTCTAAGCCGCCCTTCGCGGGTGCACCTACAAGCCGCCCCTCTGCGGGCGCACCTCTAAGCCGCCCTCCGCGGGCGCACCTATAAGCCGTCCCTTTGCCGGACGCACCTCCAAGCCGCCCTTCGCCGGCGCACAGGTAAGCCGCCCCTCTACCGGGCGCATTCACGGAGCTCAAGCCTCCAAATACATCCCTCTCACACTCCCCTCATTCTCGCATCTTGCTCATGCATTCCTCCGTTTATTGCGGAAGATATCCGACTTGAAGCGTCGGAGTGTCGATGGGGGACAACCCCCCGTCGGCATCTGACCTCCTGTTTGTTGTTAGTGGTGTGCAGGATTCGCACTCAGTGAACGGAGCCGGATCAACATCCACCCGGAGAATCCGAATCTGTTCGAAGTCGGATCTAGGTACGCATCATTGGCGCCGTCTGTGGGAAACGCGACAAAAAGTCTAGCGTCTCCCCTCAACACTCAATCTTTTGTGCAAAACAAACACGGTCAATACTTGTGCTCCAGTCAGCACAAAGACTAAAGATATCACCTTCCATGGCGACTACCCCTCATCGGGTAGCCATGCTTACAGGTGATTGACGTCAAATGTGCTGGTACCCAGCGCTTAGAAGAGCACCCTCTTCTTGACCGTCTGCACCCATCATATGATGTAACGCTGGGGGCTTCACCGATCGGCTTTCAAGCGATCTGAGGAGGCCAGCATCCTCAGAGGATCAATCGGCCTGACGTTCTCACGACCCAGGCAGCCCCCGGTACCGATCTCATCTGCCCGTCGACCTCGGTATTTTGAGTATCCGAGCGATAGGGCCCACTACTGGAGAAGTGATCGATCCGGTTCCAAAGAGCCGTGCCAAAGGGACAAGACTGGGCCGCAAAGCTTCCCTCAAAACTTAAGCTTTGTTTTCGTTCTTCGCTCTTCAACTAAAAAGAGCGTCTTGGAGCCCTACTGAACGCAAAAGCTCTCCGGCACTCCGTCTCTCATTCAGCCTACTCAGAAGAAATTTTCTGGACCGGAGGAGCTCTCCGGATTCTAATGCAGGAGTATTTTGGCTCTCTAGGCGCTCACCTTCTTTACCAGATCTTCTCTCTCGCCAGCCGAGCTCTCGCCGCTAGATCTCTCCGGGCCTGGAGCTCCTCGCCGCGATCTTCCTTGCCTGCCGGGAGCTCCTCGCCTCAGAGATCTTCTTTGTCGGCCGGACCTCTCGCTGCGAGATCTCTCGGCTGCCGGATCTCTTCGCCGCCGGATCTTCTCGGCTGCCGAACTGCCGCGCCGATCTCTCGGCTGTTGCAGCTCAGTGCCGCCAAATCTCTGCTCTTTGAGCTCTACGCCGCCGATCTTCTCCGGCTCGACCTCCGCCTCGTAGCATTGCTCCGGTCAGTAGGGCCGATCCCGCTGCAACTTGTTGCACGGCAGTAGACCCTGTAAAAGTCATGTCAAAACATGCAATGGGGGCTCGATTTTCTCGACCCACCACCCATTGCACCGCGGAAAATATCATCCAGCCAAGCGCTGCACTGATCTGGGTCACTGAGGCAGTATCGGCCGACAATATGACCCAAACCATTGGCCAATAGGCTACCGAAGTGGTAACAGTATGCTACCCAACCAATTCATGACAAAGGACCAAATCCCACGGAGCACAGGGGCCATAGGCCAAGTCGCCTACCAAAGCGCCCCAACGACTCTCCGCAACAGTGCACGCCAGCCGTGCGCTCAGGGCGGTGAGCCGATTATAGGAACACCGCTCATGCACCAACGCATTTATTCCACACACCGAATCTGTAAGTCAACCATATGCATGCATGTAGGAACACTTTGCGTTGTGTTTCTTGTATCACCGCACGGTAGATTTCTTTTCTTTCTTTTCCATATGTGTATATATATGTGTTTGCCTTTGCAGGTTTATCCGACCTAGACCGCCCCTAAGTCGAGGGTCTTCACCCTCTGTTAAACCCTCGGTCATCCGTGGCCGAATTGGTCTCGAAACCCCAGTCATCCAGTGGCCCATGAGCGGTCTTAAACCTTGGTCATCCAAGTGGCCCATTAGCGGTCTAAACCCTGGTCCTCCAGGTGGCCCATGAACGGTCTTAAACTCTGGTCATCCAGGTGACCCATGAACGGTCTTAAACCCTGATCATTCAGGTGGCCCAAGAGCGGTCTTAAACCTTGGTCATCCAAGTGGCCCATGAGCGGTCTTAAACCCTGATCCTTCAGGTGACCCAGTAGCGGTCTGAAAAACCTTAGGGGGCAAGTATGGCACACGCGACGACCTCTTTTCGGGGAGCAGCAACGTCAGTCAACGATGGTCGAAGGGAGGGGCTTTCGCTCCTCCAACACTGGCAGCCCAAGTCTACACTTGTACGGCACCACCAGGGCTGGTTCACACAACCTCCCATCCTAAGGACTTCACTCCTTAGGCGGCTAACCATCCAGGTTGGTCACCTCTCGCAGTAACCCTCTCTACGAGAGAATAACGTGAGTATTCAAAGAACGAAACATTCCTTCTCTAACGCTCGTCTGTCCAAGTCGACACTTGGGCAACGCCACTAGGCTTTTCTTACAAGCCACAACTATTAAGCAGGCTAACATACATGCCACTTAACACACAAAATAGAAGGCCACCACGCCTTCACAAAGCAAAACAACTGCCAACTAATTTGGGCAGCAAACTGTCAACTTTTCCTATCCAACAAGGTTTTCCTACCGTAACTGCTCTCCGATTCAAGCACTTTGCCGGGTCAACAAAGCTTCGCCGTGAATCGCTCTCCGATTCAAGCACTTCACGGCCAACTTCTCCGGCCAACAAGGTTTTCCGGCCCGTAATCGCTCTCGATTCAAGCACTTTGCCGGCCAACAAAGCTTCCTGCCTGGGAATCGCTCTCCGGTTTGAGCACTTCACGGCCAACTTTTCCGGTCAACAAGATTTCCGGCCAAGATCGCTCTCCTGATTCAAGCACTTCACGGCAACTTCTCCGGTCAACAAGGTTTTCCGCTCAATCGCTCCCGGTTCAAGCACTTTAATGGCCAACTTTTCCTGGTCAACAAAGTTCTCGCTCGAATCGCTCTCCTGATTCGAGCAATTCACCGGCAACTTTTCCGGCCAACATTTTGACCAAGCAGCCATGTCCGTCTCTTCTCTACCCTCTGGATTCGAGCACTTTGGTTACTGATCCGGGCCAACTAACTTTTTGACTCACCACTGCTCCGGGATTTGAGCGCATTGGTCAAGAAAATCCGACAACCATATTTTCTACTCTATTCCGCTCTCCGGGTCAAGTGATGTGGTCAGCCAAGCTGGTCAACTATCAATCTGGTTTCCTTAATTCTCCAGGGTCAAACTTTTCGGTCAATGAACCCAGGTCAAGGGCACAAAATGATCAGTCGGATCCCATCATGAACATGCCGGAGGCCGAAAATTCGGTCCACCGGCATGGGGGGCTAGTGATGGGTCCAATAACCATGGGCCAATGGGCCAGGCCCGCAGAAGGCCCACAATCAAGCATTTTTCTTTCAAAGTCCCACATTGCTTTTTGAGAAGCAATACAGCTCCCAATCCCACTATAAAAGCAAGCCTTTTCAAGCATTGAGGGGAAAAAAGAAGGAAGAGAAGTGGGGAAGCTCCATAAAGTTCCATAAGGCTCGTGGAGGCCCGGACCCTTCTACGCCTCGGAGACCTCGGCCCTCTTCCGCCAAGAGGCCTTGGGCCCTCACGCACCGAGGCCCTCGGCCCTCGCCGCCACGAGGCCCTCGGCCCTCTTATTGTCCGTAGAGGCCCTTAGTCCTCCATCCGGAGGCACGGAGCTCTCCTCCTTGCAGGGAGGCATGGAGGCCCACGACCCTCCTACAACCCGAGGCCCTCGGCCCTCCGCGGCACGGAGGCCCTCAACCCTCCATCCAGAGGCACAGAGGCCTACGGCCCTCCGCCACCAGAGGCCTTCGGGGACTTCCTCCCGTCCGAGGCCATCAACCTCCGCCATCCGGAGGCCCTCTCACCCTCTTCCAATCGGGAGGCCTTCAACCCTTCGTCTTGGAGTCACGATCCCTCTATCCCCGCAGCCGGAGCTCGCAATCCAAGAGCTGACC
Organism: Nepenthes gracilis; assembly: GCA_033239525.1. NCBI lineage: Eukaryota > Viridiplantae > Streptophyta > Magnoliopsida > Caryophyllales > Nepenthaceae > Nepenthes > Nepenthes gracilis. The sequence continues at coordinate 9,772,078 of BSYO01000018.1, read as the reverse complement.
CTCCGCCTCGTAACAAGAATGTTTACTCACTAGTACCATTTATTCCTTTTTCTTAAAGTCGCCCTCCGTGGGCGCAATCAAGCGCCACTCGGGCGCACTCGTAAGCCGCCCTTCGCGGCGCACTCAGAAGCTCCCCTCTGCGGGCGCGCCTCTGGCCGCCAGCCGCGGCGCATCTCTAAGCCCCTCGCGGCGCACCTCTGCCGCCGCGCGGCGCACCTGCGTAAGCCGGCCCTCTCAAGGGCGCACCTCTAAGCGCCGCTTCGCGGGCGCATCTCTAAGCCGCCTCTGCGGCGCACCTCTAAGCGCCCTCGCGGCGCACTGTGAAGCTGCCCTCTGCGGCGCACTCAAAGCCGTCCCTGCGGGCGCCTCCTAAACCGCCCTTCGCGGGCGCGTCTCTAAGCCGCCTCTCTGGCGCACCTCTAAGCGCCACCTTCGCGGCGCGCCAGAAGCCCCTCTGCGCGGCGCACTCAGTAAGCCGCCCCTCTGCTTGGGCGCACCTCTGCCGCCCTTGGCGGGCGCATCTCTAAACGCCCGCGGGCGCATTTCTGCCGCCCTCTCGGGGCACTCCGTAAGCCGCCCGCGGCGCTCCAGGCGCCCCTCGCGGCGCACTGTGCCGCCCTCGGGCGCACCTCTGCCGCGCCCTTCACGGCGCATCTCTAAGCACCTCTGGCGGCACCTCTCTGCCGCCTCTCGCGGGCGCACCAGTGGCCGCCCCTCGCGGGCGCACTCCGTAAGCCGATCCCTCCGCGGCGCATCTTGCCGCCCTCGTGGGCGCACCTGCCAAGCCGCCCTCTCGCGGGCGCACCTTAAGCCGCCTTCGCGGGCGCATCCTAAGCCGCCCCTCTGCGGCGCACTCAGAAGCCGCCTCTGCGGCGCATCCGTAGCGGGATCCCCCCGCGGGCGCATCTTTGCCCCCTCTGTGGGCGCACCTCTCCAAGCGCCCTCTGGGCGCATTTCTGTCGCCTTCGCGGCGCATCTCTGTTACGCCCCTGCGGGCGCACCGAAGCCGCCTCATGGCGCACCTCCGTCCTCCCGCGGGCGCATTCTAAACCGCCGCGGCGCACTTTCTAAGCGCCCTTAAGGGCGCACTTGCTGCCTCTGCGGCGCACTCAGAAGCCGCCCTTCGGGGCGCACCTCAGAAGCTGCCCCGCGGGCGCATCTCTAAACTGGGCCTCTCGTGGGCGCACCTCCAGCCACTCCGCGGCGCACTTCTAAGCGCCTTTAAGGGCGCACCTCTAAGCCGCCCTTCGCGGTGCACTCTACAAGCCCCTGCGGGCGGCACCTCTAAGCGCTCGCCATCCGCGGCGCACTCTATAAGCCGTCCTTTGCCGGACGCACCTCAGCCGCCCTTCGCCAAGATGTAAGCGCCTCTACCGGCGCATTCACGAGCTCAAGCCTCCAAATACATCCCTCTCACACTCCCCTCATTCTCGCATCTTGCTCTTGCATTCCTCCGTTTATCATGGAAGATATCCGACTGGAAATCGGAAAGTCGATGGGATAACCCCCGTCGGCATCGACTCCCGTTTGTTGTTAGTGGTGTGCGTGGATTCGCACTCAAAGGAATCTGGAAAATCAACATCCACCTTGAGAATCCGAACTGCTCGCCGGATCTGCGACGACGCATTAATATTATTATTTTGTATTATTATTATTATTAGGTATTATTATTATTATTACATATTATTATTATGAGATATTATTATATATTATTGTTATTATTATATTTATTATTATTATTATTATTATTATTATTATTATTATTATTATTAGTATTACATATTCTTATTATTATATTCTTATTATTATATTATTATTATTATATTTATTATTGTTATTATTAATTATTATGTATTATTATTTATTTGTTTTATTATTATTACATATTATTATTATTATTATTATTATGTATTATTAGTATTACATATTCTTATTATTATATTCTTATTATTATATTATTATTATTATATTTATTATTGTTATTATTAATTATTATGTATTATTATTTATTTGTTTTATTATTATTACATATTATTATTATTATTATTTATAATGTATTATTATTATTATTATTACTATTCCCACCTTATTCATTATACTATTCTACAAACCAAATAATAGAATACTAATTCCCACCTTATTCTATTCCAACAACCAAACATAAGAATAACAATTTTAACTCTATTTCATAGAATAACTATTCTATTCCTACCTTATTTTATTTCAGCAATCAAACGTACCGTTAGTCTCTCTTTCTCTCTTCTCTCTCATTCGAGACGCTCTCTCTCTCTCTCTCTCTCTCTCGCGCAACGGCCCAGCCGTTCGAATCTTCAGCCAACCTAACAAATTTTACCCTCCGTGTAACCATCTTGATTCCCTCTATCTCACCACAATTTCTTGGGTTTATTTAAACCCAATTCCTGGAGGAATGCGGGGAAAGGAAGGAAGAGTGAGAGTAGAGTGAGGCGCTGTCAGCACCGAGGCGTTCGTTCGGTGGTCCTGCTGCTGTGGCCGTGAGCGTTGCTGCTGCCGTCGCCGTGATGTGCTGTCGCCGCCATCGCTGTTACTGCCGAGGCGAAACCGACGCCATATCAACCCAAGCCGTGTTCAAGGATGGTGAAATCAGGCAAGTGAATCCCGTTGAATTTTATTCTCCTCTTTTTGCAAGAAATTTCCTCTTGTGTCGATTCTCTCCTGTGCAAATTAAATGTCCTTCCATTGCAAATCTGCTCCAATTCTTCTTCAAATTTTCATGATGCTGTGATATTGGGTATATGTGAAGATTGTGTGGGAATTGTGGACATAAGTCTGAAATTAGGGAAAATCAGAGCTTCGTGCTCTGGCCGGGGCGTCATGAGGGATTCGGGAAAATTAATATATATACTGTTGGGGGTATATGTATATGTATGTATGTATATACGTGGCTGTGCGGGTGTATATTTGGGGTATATACCCGTGTATATGTGTATATTGTGGTTGCAGTGGGCAGATGAGATGGAGCTACTTCGTGTGTTGGCAGCGTGGTTGTGCGAGTGTGTAGCAGTGGGAAGGTGTGTGATGGTGTGGGTGTGAACGGCTGGGTGTAGCCGTGTGTGTGTGTGTGTATGTGTGTGGGTGTGGAGATGCAGCTGAGCTGTTGTGTGTGAAGTCTGTGCTGCTGCCGTGTGCATTGGCAAGAGGAGTAAGTGTGTGTAGTTGTTTGGGGGGGGGTAAACTGCCATTGGAGTTCGGGCAGTGGGTGTATTGTGTATTTATGGTATAATGTGTAATTATGTGTGGGTGTCTGCATCAGTGTGTGGGTGTCTGCATCAGTGTGTGTGTGTGTGTGTGTGTGGCAGAAGATGGGGGAGCATCGTGTGTGTGCTGCTGCCAGTGGGATGTTGGCAGTGTGTGATTGAGTGCATCGTGAGGGATTCGGAAAAATTAATATATATATATATATATATATATATAGATGCGTGGCTGTGCGGGTGTATATTTGGTGTATATACCTGTGTATATGTGTATATTGCGGTTGCTGTGTGCAAATGAGATGGAGCTACTTCGTGTGTTGGCAGCGTGGTTGTGCGAGTATGTAGCAGTGGGAAGGTGTGTGATGGTGTGGGTGTGAACAGCTGGGTGTAGCCGTGTGTGTGTGTATGTGTGTGGGTGTTGTGATGCAGCTGAGCTGTTGTGTGTGAAGTGTGTGCTGCTGCCGTGTGCGTTGGCAAGAGGAGTGTGTAAGTGTGTGTAGCTGTTTGGAGGGGTAAACTGCCAGTGGGGTGCTGGCAGTGGGTGTATTGTGTATTTATGGTATCCTGTGTAATTATGTGTGGGTGTCTGCATCAGTGTGTGGGTGTCTGCATCAGTGTGTGTGTGTGTGTGTGGCAGAAGATGGGGGAGCATCGTGTGTGTGCTGCTGCCGGTGGGATGTTGGCAGTGTGTGAGTGAGTGATGCAGTGTGAGTGTCTGTGCGTGTGTGCAGGGTGGTGCTGTGTGCGTGTGTGGGTGTAGGCAAGCAGTGGGTGATGGTAGTGAGGGTAGGGTGTTTGAGCGGTGTGTGCCCCTGCGGTGTGTGCGTGAGTGTGTGTAGAAGCATGAAAAATGTGTGCTGCTGTGGTGGTGTGTGCGCCAGGGTGTGAGGGTGTGTGGGTGTGAGAGTGTGTGCGTCTGCATACAGTGTGATGTCGGTTTTAGTGTGCTGGCTGGCAGTTTATATGTGGTCAGGGTGTGGGTGTGCAGCCGTGTGTATGGGTGTGTGCAGCAAAGAGAGAGAGAGAGAGAGTGTGTGTATGTACATAGGCTGTAAATAAATAAATAAATAAATAAATAAATAAATAAATAAATATATATATATATATATATATATATATATATGTAAGTTCATATATGAGTATATGTGTATGCATGAGAGTAAAGATGAAAAGCTGAGTAGAAGGCAATTATGGTTTGTATATGTTGTATTTATAAATGTATATTGGCCTGTGTTTGGAGTTGTATATGGATATTGTATGCTGATTGTATGAAGAAATTAATATTGCTGATTAATTAATTGGAACCTTGCAAAGTTATTTGGGAATGAGATTTGAATAAAGTAAATGTTGTTGGCTTTAGTTGTAGGCATCGCACCGGAATAGAATGGAAGAATATTAAATAGTAAAAATATGCAAAATAAATTATATCTTGGTGGAGTGATCTATTCTTCGTTCTGGGATAGATTCCTTTGTGTTAGATTTGATGGCGTAAGTACGGTCTGTGTCATTATCGAACGACAGTTCCGTTGTTGTAATTGCAACGTTTTCTTTGCGTTATACTCGATTGTGAGTATTTAAATTGTTAGCCTCTAGGGTTAAGGTTGAGGAGAGTGTATGAAAACATCAAGGTATCTAGTCAAATTGGAGGCTACGGTACCTTAACATGGTCTACGCTAATCCGATACTGATTTTCGTGTCCTGGTGGGTTGAGGTAGATTGCCTTGTTCGGCAGGATGTTTATAGCTATGTGCTTATCGTAGATCATGATATCGAGGGTATCATGGCGGGAGATACCGGGTTTGACATGTAAGATACCTTCTGTACCTGGTAGAGTTGGAAGAGGAGTATGTAGTTGAGATCATCTGCACCTGGTTGAGTCAGATGATGAGCATGCTCGGGGGACGTTTGTACTTTGTTGAGCAGAGCCTCTGTGGACCATGGATTTTGGTCGGAGGTCTAACTTGTGAGTATCGGGTAGCCTGTGTAAGTACCCAACTGTCGGGGGATATACGTATCCTTTGATTTATAGTGGTGGAATAAAGATCAGGAATTTTCTTGTGATATTCTATGATTGTGAGTACCTTATGAGCTGTATCAGCAGTATTCTGTTGTTGGATCCTGTGATATCCGTGTTTAGTGGAATCCAGATTGGTTGTCATTATGATTATACCGGTTGTTTTCGCTGACATAGGGACTAGGGAATCCCTACTCATTATTGACATCGGATTCCAGGGGATTATCATTATTTATTGACACTCTTGTTATTTTTGTGATATGCGGGTCTAGTGGGACCTATTTTATCTAGAGTTGTAATTCGTCTCGGATATAGTAGGTTGTTAGAGTGATGTTGAGACATTTATTATTTGATATTTGAGATTGTTATTGTTATTAGCATTTTTTATTATTATCACTTGTTGGGTTTTGGCTCACCTTTACGTTTTCTTGGCTCCAGATTGAGTTGATTGCATAGTGTGGACTATGGGATTCTATTTTTGCTGCAAGACTTTCAGATAGCGCGATTTGTGAAGGTTATATTTTCTCTTTGTGGGAGACAAACTAATTATATTATTGATAGAAGTTGAGTAGTTTTCCTTCAAGTTGCAACCCGTAATTCTTAGTAGTTTTTATTTTGGGATAATTATATGATGTATTAATGAATTGGATAATAGTTTACTTGATTTGTATTGTCATTATGAAAAATTATGAATGATTGTAAGTTTTGAGATTTTTAATGTGAGCGGTCTGAGCCATGGTTGAAATTCTCGGGTTCAGGTCACCATAGATGCAATCAACATCAGTTCAGATGCCTCGAATTGTTCTGTTCTTGATCGAAAGAGCAGTAGTCATCGAAAATGTTATCTTATTCCTTACCTTCAAAATGTGGTAAACAGGTGCCCCAAGCGTCATTTTTGAGTTTAGTTGATTTGGAATTAGTTGTTTCCTCTACCTCTGATGGCGGCCCACTTATTGTCTGCATATGGCCAGGAGCTGGCTTTTTTCCTGCAAATCAGACAAATATTTACTTTGTAACAAGACATTTGAAAAATTGGTGCTGGATGGATTTATCCACCCCCTTCCTACGGAAACATGTGAAGAAATGAGAGCCAATCAGCCATGCTAAAGCACCCTTTGCTGGCGAGCCAGATGATGACGGGGTGAGCCGAAAACATATACGCTCGGCATGCAAGATGGTGAAAATCCTCCAGACCGAATTAACTAAAAGTAGTAGCAATTAATTAAGCTCTCTGTGGCAAATATCAATTTTCTAATTAAAACTTGAATAGCTATGGGAGAAAAGATCTCAATTGAGCCGTTTTCACTATTTTGACATTCTCTTTGCAACCTCAATCTTCCAAGATTTTATTACAAATAATTTTAAAATTATTGGGATGAATGTCGCACATCGATTAACGTCAAAAGAAGAATGGGTGGTCAGTTACCACGCTTTTGGGCATGGGCCTGAGGAGGGTAAAGTATGGGAGCATTTCCACAAGTCCATAGGAGGACAGCTTGGCATTAAAACATCTAAATGTGGAATAAAGTCTTAATTGGAAGCAACCAAGCAATTTTGCATAATACTTTTGGCATGAGAGCTATGTTTGGATCATCTGGATTCTGCTTTATCATATATAAGATCAATATTAGGACGATCAAAATATCTCAAAGTGCTCCATGGAATTTTCAGAAGATAATAAATGTTTGACGCCATGTTAGGCCTTTCATTTACCATATTGCTAGGAATTGTGAGATGAGCTTTCGTAGCTTGACTTCTAACTTCTAGATGCGTCTCTCACGTCTACCTATGCTGACCTTATTGCTTTGGGCACAAGGCTATCTTGAGATACTAAAGTGGTGGAGGTCCTCACAAATTCGGAATGCTACTAGTCTCCTTTTACTCAATTATATGGATTGGACCTTTTACTAGGCTTACCTTATTGCTTTGGGCACAAGGCTATCTTGGGATACTAAAGTGGTTGAGGTCCTCACAAACTCGGAATGCTGCTAGTCTCCTTTTACTCGATTATAGATTGGACCTTTTACTAGGGTCAAGCCGAATTTGTGAGGACCCGAAACCGAAAACGTAATAATTAGATATGATTAAGGTGATTAATATCAGTAAGAGGTTATACATGTAGTGAAAAAGTGGTAGTTAAAAGTGAAAAGTTGAAAAATACCCGAATTCAGCAAGCAGCTAAGTGGCGCTTGTTGGGGGCTCGAGCCCTCCTATCGGGCGGAAAAACCAGGTCCATTCTGAATCCCTGCTGCCCGCTGGCCGCTCGAGCCGACCTATCGGGCGGTAATACTAGTGCCGTTTCAAATCCCGGCCGCTCGCTTGCCGCTCGAGCGGCAGGCACAGTATAAAAACACGATCAGACTTCGCTCCTCTCATTTTCACACGATTTTAGGGTTTTAGAGAGAGAGGGAGCGCCGACCTTAGAGAGAAAAGAAGGGAGAACGAGGCCCAGGAGCCCAAATCCATCCGTGAGCTAGTTATAAAGGTGATAGCCCGCGACAAGACAAGTGTACCTCGGACGTCGTTTTACGTTTTTACCGTTTCTCTTGCTTTAAAGTTCATGAAAATGTTGTAAAAAATGATGTTAAAGCATGTTTCCTTCGATTAATCGGTTAGATTTCATGTTTGTTCATATTTATGGAAGTATTTGGCTCCGATTTCATGCATGAGCATGTGTTATGTGTTTATTTTGACATTGAAAGAACATGGCCAAACCCTAACCCGAAATTTTGGGGATTTATGGTTTAAATGCATGATTGAGTATATATGTTCGGATTTATGGCTTTGATTTTATGAAGTAAGACTTGTTTAGTGATCGATTTGAGTTCGAAGATTTTGGCGAAGCGCTAAGTACGAAAATGAAGGGATTTTAGTGATTTTTATCCAAAGCTCCAGTTACATGAAAGTTAATTGACATCGAGGTGCAACTTCCGGTATAATTTGTTTTTGAAAATGTGAACGAACATATACCGACGAAATTTCCATGTAAATTTAAAGAAGTGCTGAAATTGTGTTGTGAAAATTCGATTTCGAAAATGGGATTTTTGATAAAGAGATGATTTCCATTACAGTTATTTTGGGACCCGAGACTGACTACAATCCCCGTAAGTTCTTGCGTGAGGCCTTAGAACTTACGGTGGTAATTGAGGATAGCTCTGTCCATGGAGCGATTCATGGTCCGCCCTGTCCTCAAGGGCGTTAAGCTAGGAGGGACACAGGCCGACCTTCGGGTGGTACACAGTACAGATATCTCTCGGGATGGGATATATATGACATGATAGGTCTTGGATTGTGTGGACTGAATACAATCTATCCTCGATCATTCGCCCCTTCCGATAGTAGGGTACACTGGTAGGGTCTGAAATTGTTAAGATATGTCACAATAAAAGATGAAAATATATTGTACAGTGAAAAGATGATAGAGTATCATCTGATGAAAAGATGATAATGAATCGTATATCTGATAGAAAAAGATGACAAAGAAATGAAGATAGAGTAATGTTTTCAGTTTTACCATGCATCAGTAAAGTTTATAGTTATTATTTTACAGTTTATAGCGAAATGATTTATGAAGCATTGGATTTAATATCGTTATAGCATGTCTTTACTTTGTAGATGATGTTTGATTAAACATTCTGGTTCTGTATGGTTATATGATCGTTTTGGCAAATACGTTTTACAGTTCATATGCATATATATTGCTGGGCCTCGGCTCACTGTTTTAGTATTTTTCTCCCCTCTAGATGGGACAGTAGAGCTTTTACCTCACGAAAAGGAGTAATCATAGAGAGAAGCTTTTTGAAGACTTTTGAGGACCACGACACATTGAGCTATTTTTGAGGAGCCTGTCGATGTAAAGGCCTAGCTGCACATGATTTTTGTATACTGATCTTGTGATTATTGATATCTTAGAACATGTCGATTTTTGTATAGAAAGTTCATGATGTGTATGATAGTAGAAGAGAAAATGCTATGCTTCTGCAGGTTCTTAGTTTACTTCCGCTAGATACTCTGGATTTACTGTGCATGTCCTAAATGACATCTCGTTATTAAACTGTTAGAGTAGTAAATATTTTTATGGATTTGTGCCATGGATGACACATGTGATCTTGTGAATGTTTGTTGTACGAATTGTGAATGATGGATAGATATGTGCTTATTATGGATGATTATACAGGGTTGTATTTTTGGGTTTTTCATCCTATTACAAAGGAAACTTTGTCGAATTTTCTATAGAAGTCTTGTCTTATGTTTAGACCGTTAATTGTGTTTCCTGTTTGACGGAAGCTTTTGAGGACCAAAAAAAAATCCGTTCCGTCACAATTGGTATCAGAGAATTGAGATGCCTTAGGAATTGATCGATCGAAAAACGGAAGCATAGTTTTGAATCTCTGAATAGAATTCCTGTAAGAATAAGTAGAGAAAGCTAAGACAGTTAGGACCTTTAAGAGATTGGTTCTTAGGCTTGGTTAGAAATTCCTTAAAGTTATTGAATACTTCTTTCTTATTCATTAGAACCTTGTCCTTATATACATATGTTTGCCTTGATTATAGGATGGCAAGTAGAAGAGGTGGGAGAAATGGTCGCGGTGGCTTTAACACGCCTTATGATAAAGAGGCGGGCTACATCAATTTACTGGAGAGGATGACTAATGTAGTAGAGCATGTCGAGCAAAAGCATATGGCTCCGACACCCGAGCCAGCTCCGGTACCTCCTAGACCTACAACTTATGACAAGTTCACAGCTGAAAGAGCACTGGGCTTCCTAGGAAAGCCTGATCCGGCTGAGGCGGACGTGTGGATGAAAAGAATGAAGAAGATATTTGATGTGCTTGGCTGTCTTGACCGAAAAATGTCAAATTTGTTTGCGTATAAATTGGAGGGTGAAGCGGATAGTTGGTGGGACATGCGAGAAGGACAATGGGAGTGCCTAATGAAGCTATCACACAGGAGATGTTTGAGGAGGCATTTCTCGGTGTATTTTCCGTCTCGTCCGAGATCGAAAGAGCAAGAGTTTATGAGGTTGAGACAAGGGAGCATGATCGTCAAGAATATGATGCCAAGTTCACGGAGTTGTCTCGCTTTGCACCATTTTATAGAGAGGACGAAGCAGAGGAAAGCTAAAAGTTCCTCCAAAGGCTACGAGATGATATTAGAAAGTTGTTGTCATTTTGAAGTTCCAAACTTACACCTGAGATCTTGGACAGAGCAACGATCTACGAGAAAGAGGCGGAGACGGAGAGGTTCTATGCAAAGAGAACTAAATGCCAGTAAGTGCACAGGATTAATCAAGGGGTCTTCTGACTGTTCAAAAAGACCAAGGTGGGTGACAAGGAAAAAGTATTGTACCGGCTCGGTCGAGAATCGGTACTAAAGTGTCGGCGAATGATTGTACTTTCTGTGGGAGGAGACATCCGGGACAAGAATGTCGTAAATTGACGGGAGCATGTTTTAGTTGTGGAAAGAAGGGTCATCTGTACAGAAACTGTCCATCACTTTCGAAGCTAGATGGAAAGAAGCCTATTGTCTCGGCAAAGGCCTTCGCAGTGACTGTTCAAGATCCAAAGGCATTTCCGAACGTAGTAGAAGGTACCTTTTCTGTTTGTGGAGTTTCTGCATCCATATTATTTGACTTGGGGTCTACCCATTCCTTTATTTTTCCGTGATTTGCATGCTGTATCGTATCTGCCCCATGTGTTTTGGATTATGGATTATCTGTATGTACTCCCACCGGATCGTCTGTGGTTACTGATGTGATGTATTCGGAATGTATGGTTGAGGTGAGTGGGAACCATTTGGTTGTGGATTTAGTATTGTTGGATATGGGTGATTTTGATGTGATTCTTGGGATGGATTGGTTGGCCAAGTACCATGCCAAATTTGATCAAGCTTCTGAAGCGTGGTTTGTTTTAACATTCCTGAGGTGGAGCCCTTTTACTTTCAGGGCATTAAGAAAAAGGGGATACCTATGTTGATCTCTGCTCTTCATGCCAAGCATTTGATGAGTAGTGGATGTAGAGCTTATTTGACATATGCTTGTACTACTGGGAGCCATAGTGTGTCGGCTAAGGATATCCTTGTTGTTTGTGACTTTAAGGATGCATTTCCAGAGGAGTTACCTGGATTGCCTCCACACCGAAAAATTGAGTTTGAAATTGTTGTTGTTCCTGGTGCTAGTCCGGTTTCTAAATCCCCTTATCGTATGGCTCCGGCTGAACTGAAGCAGTTAAAGTTGCAACTACAGAAGTTGTTAGACAAGGATTTTATCAGACCAAGTGTATCTCCCTGGGGTGCACCGGTGTTGTTTGTAAGGAAGAAAGATGGGTCTTTGCGCTTGTGTGTTGACTATCGTGAATTGAATAAAGTCACGATTAAAAACAAATACCCTCTACCACGCATTGATGATTTATTTGATCAGTTGCAAGGGTCGCGAGTGTTTTTAAAGATTGATTTGAGGTTCGGTTATTACTAACTAAGGATCAAACCGGAGGATATAGCTAAAACAGTTTTTCGGACACGTTATGGCCATTATGAGTTTCTTGTCATGCCCTTTGGCCTTACAAATGCTCCAACTGCTTTTATGGACTTGATAAATAGGGTTTTTAGGCCGTACTTGGACAAATTTGTGGTGGTATTCATTGATGACATCTTGATCTACTCAAAGGATCACGAAGAGCACGAAATTCATTTGAGGAAGGTACTTCAGGTGCTCCGCGATGAGAAACTGTATGCCAAAATGAGTAAGTGTGAGTTTTGGCTCGAAAGGGTGATGTTTTTGAGACATGTAATTTCTGATGGTGGCATTGCTGTAGATCCCAAGAAAATAGAGGCTGTTACAAGTTGGAGTAGATCAACTTCTGTGACTGAGGTTAGGAGCTTTCTGGGTGTAGCGAGATATTACAGGCGCTTTGTAGAGAATTTCTCTCAGATTGCTATGCCTCTTACTTGGCTGCTGAAGAAAGAGGCTAAGTTTGTGTGGACAAAAGAGTGCGATCTGAGCTTCCAGGAGCTAAAGGATCGTTTGACCATCGCTCCAGTGCTGATTATTCCAAAGGGTTCTGGAGGCTTTGAGGTGTACTGCGACGCTTCTAAGGCGGGTCTAGGATGTGTGTTGATGCAGCACGGTAAAGTCGTGGCATATGGATCTAGACAATTGAAGGTGCATGAGAAAAATTATCCTACCCATGATTTTGAACTTGCTGCTGTGGTGTTTGCATTGAAGATTTGGAGACATTATCTATATGGCGAGAAGTTCCTTGTGTATTCTGATCATAAGAGTTTGAAGTACTTATTCTCACAAAAGGAACTCAACATGAGGCAAAGGAGATGGCTCGATTTCCTGAAGGATTATAATTGTGAAATCCAGTACAAGCCAGGAAAAGCCAACATGGTAGCAGATGCCTTGAGTCGCCGGTCGGGCTATGTGGCGCACCTATAGGTCAAACAAATGAAAATGTTAGATTATTTGAAGCAGTGCGATATCTAACGCTATGCCAAAGGTGATAGGATATTCTGTCGTATTTTCCAGATTCAACCAGAGGTAATTGGTGAAGTCAAGGAGAAACAGGTGAATGATTTGTTCCTTATGGATATTGTTAATGAGTTGAGTAAGGAGTCTCGGGCTGATTTTAACATCCGGGCTGATGGTGTGTTGAGATTTAGAGATCGATTATGTGTACCGGATGATAAAGAATTGAAGGAGAAAATCTTGAAGGAGGCTCACCGGTCTCGGTATACAATCCACCCGGGAACAAATAGAATGTATCAGGATTTGAAAACGAATTTCTGGTGGGGAAACATGAAGAGGGATATCATGGACCATGTGAAGAAATGCCTAGTGTGTCAGCAACTGAAGGCCGAGAGGAAGAAGCTTTCTGGACTGTTACAGCCAATGCCCATCCCGAGCTAGAAATGGGGGGACATTGCTATGGATTTTGTATCAGGGTTGCCGAGGACTCTTAGGAATCATGACGCCGTGTGGGTTATAGTTGATCAGCTGACGAAATTATCCCACTTTTTGGCGATCAAGACGACCTATTTGCGCGATAGATCGGCCCAATTGTGCGTGAATGAGATCGTGAGGCTTCATAGAGTTCCCCGCCTCTATAGTGTCCGATAGAGATCCACGTTTTGTCTCGAGGTTCTGTGGAGAGCTTGTATAAGGAGTTGGGGACAGATTGAAGTTCGACCGTGTATCACCCCAGATCGATGGCCAATCTGAACGCGTATCCATTGATTCTCGAGGACATGTTGAGGGCTTCGGTTTGGAGATGGGAGAAACTTGGGATACTCATCCGCACTAGCTGAATTCGCCTATAATAACAGCTACCAAGCTAGTATCGGCATGACACCGTTTGAGGCGTTGTATGGGAGAAAGTGTAGGTCACCTATTCATTGGGAGGAAACTGGAGACAAAAGAATTTTGGGCCCTGAGATTGTGAAAGAAACAGCAGAGAAGATTAAGGTGATTCACGATAATTTGAAGGTTGCTCAAAGCCGACAGAAGAGTTATGCGGACAAGCGGAGGATAGAGCTGAGTTTTAAGATAGGAGATCTTGTGCTTCTAAAAGTCTCACCGTCAAAGGGCATATTCCGGTTTGGAGTAAAGGGAAATCTGAAACCCCTGTTCATTGGTCCTTTTGAGATTCTGAAAAAGGTCAGGGAGGTAGCCTACAGGTTGGCATTACGAACGTCTCTTGCAGGCGTACACGATGTATTTCATGTATCAATGCTTCGAAGTACAACCACAATCCAGCGCATGTGATTTACTACGGGACTTTGTCCATTGACAAGGACTTGTCCTACATTGAGGAGCCACTACAAATCTTAGACCGAAAGGATCAAAGGTTGCGAACGAAGTCCATCTCCCTCGTGAAAGTGCTTTGGAGGAATTACTCACCGGAGGAGGCCACTTGGGAGCGCGAAGAGGAGATTCGAGACAAGTATCCTCACTTGTTCCCTTGAGGTATGTACTTTACTCAATTTCGAGGACGAAGTTTCTTTAAGTGGGGGAGAATGTGAGGACTCGAAACCGAAAATGTAATAATTAGATGTGATTAAGGTGATTAATATCAGTAAGAGGCTATGCATGTAGTGAAAAAGTGGTAGTTAAAAGTGAAAAGTTAGAAAATACCCGAATTCAGCAAGCAGCCGAGTGGCGCTTGCTTGGGGCTCAAGCCCTCCTATTGGACGGAAAAACCAGGTTCATTCCGAATCCCTGCCGCCTGCTAGCCGCTCGAGCCGACCTATTGGGCGGGAAAACCAGTGCCGTTTCGAATCCCGGCCACTTGCTGGTCACTCGAGCTCCGCTCGAGCAGCTGGGTGCCGAAAGTCGAGCGCTCGCTGGCCGCTCGAGCTTCGCTCCAGCGGTAGGTGCAATATAAAAACACGATCAGACTTCGCTCCTCTCATTTTTGCACGATTTTAGGGTTTTAGAGAGAGAGGGAGCGCCGACCTTAGAGAGAAAAGAAGGGAGAACGAGGCCCGGGAGCCCAAATCCATCCGTGAGCCAGTTAAAAAGGTGAAAGCCCGCGACAAGGCAAGTGTACCTCGGACATCGTTTTACGTTTTTACCATTTCTCTTGCTTTAAAGTTCATGAAAATGTTGTAAAATGATGTCACATGTTTCCTTCGATTAATTGGTTAGATTTCATGTTTGTTCATGTTTATGGAAGTATTTGGCTCCGATTTCATGCATGAGCATGTGTTATGTGTTTATTTTGACATCAAAGAATATGGCAAACCCTAACTCAAAATTTTGGGGATTTATGGTTTAAATGCATGATTGAGTATATATGTTCGGATTTATGGCTTTGATTTCATGAAATAAGACTTGTTTAGTGATTGATTTGAGTCCGAAGATTTTGACGAAGCACTAAGTACGAAAATGAAGGGATTTTAGTGATTTTTAACCAAAGCTCCAGTTACATGAAAGTTAATTGACATTGAGGTGCAACTTCCGGTATAATTTGTTTTTGAAAATGTGAACGAACGTATACCGACGAAATTTCCATGTAAATTTAAAGAAGTGCTGAAATTGTATTGTGAAAGTTTAATTTCGAAAATAGAATTTTCAATAAAGAGATGATTTCCATTACAGTTATTTTAGGACCCGAGACTGACTACAGTCCAGGTAAGTTCTTGGGTGAGGCCTTAGAACTTACGGTGGTAATCGAGGATAGCTCTGTCCATGGAGCGATTCATGGTCCGCCCTGTCCTCGAGGGCGTTAAACCAGGAGGGACATAGGCCGACCTTCGGGTGGTACATAGTATAGATATCCCTCGGGATGGGATATGTATGCATGATAGGCCTTGAATTGTGTGGACTGAACACAATCTATCATTGATCATTCGCCCCTTCCACTAGTATGGTACACTGGTAGGGTCTGAAATTATTAAGATATGCCACAATAAAAGATAAAAATGTATTATACAGTGAAAAGATGATAGAGTATCATCTAATGAAAAGATAATAATGAATTGTATACAGTAAAAAAGATGACAGTGAACAGCATAGAGTAATGTTTTCAGTTTTACCATGCATCAGTAAAGTTTATAGTTATTATTTTACAGTCTATAGTGAAATGATTTATGAAACATGAGATTTAATATCGTTATAGCATGTCTTTACTTTGTAGATGATGTTTGATTAAACATTCTGGTTCTACATGGTTATATGATCCTTTTGGCAAATCCGTTTTACAGTTCATATGCATATACCTTGCTGAGCCTCGGCTCACTATTTTAGTATTTTTTTTCTCCCTCCAGATGAGACAGTAGAGTTTTTACCAGACGAAAAGGAGTAATCAGAGAGAGAAGCTTTTTGAAGACTTTTGAGGACCATAGCACATTTGAGCTATTTTGGAGGAGCCTATCGACGTAAAGGCCTAGCTGCACATGATTTTTATATACTGATCTTGTGATTATTGATGTCTTAGAACATGTCGATTTTTGTATAGAAAGCTCATGATGTGTCTGATAGTAGAAGAGAAAATGCTATGCTTCTGCAGGTTCTTAGTTTACTTTCGCTATATACTCTGGATTTACTGTACAGGTCCTAGATGACATCTCGTTATTAAACTGTTAGTGTAGTAAATATTTTTATGGATTTATACCATGGATGACACATGTGATCCTGTGAATGTTTGTTGTAGGAATTGTGAATGATGGATAGATGTGTGCTTGTTATGGATGATTATACAGGGTTGTATTTTTGGAATTTTTCATCCTATTACAAAGGAGATTCTGCCGAATTTTCTGCAGAAGTTTTGCCTTATGTTTAGACCGTTAATTGTGTTTTCTGTTTGACGGAAGCTTTTGAGGACAAAAAGAAAAAAAAAATCCGTTCCGTCACAGAATTATAGCCCTAACCTTGACATTGGCAATGTGATTTTTTGAACACTCGAATCTCCTAGTAAGCCTTTATCCAATCATCATGGCATGTCTTCTAACCTCAAAAGCCATCAACCTCATTGAATGGTTTAATTTGGAGTATGGATTTAATTTCTTTGCATACTTTTATTGTCTGGTTTGCTATCTTATGATATCTTAGTGCTCTAAAACTATTTTATTTTCTGCATAAGTTAGCCAAACATGTGTTTTATAAAGAGAAATATTGAAAGTTTTTAACATCTTTTCTTCTAATGCAATATTATAAAATATTTTTGGGTTATCGTGTATAGGAAAATTGGATATCAATGTTCTTATAGACAATGAGATCGAGGTGTTAGGCGAGGTTTTATCAACTTAAGGGTTAAGAACCTTATTAATATAGTATTTAGATCTATTCTACACATAATTATCTATTTTATCTAAAACGTATGTAGTGAGTCTTCTAACACAACTTTTGAGAGATCGGAACACATTATTGATTTGATATAGAAGACACTTGTGAAATATTCTACTCTTTAGATAGAGATGAGATAAGGTCAATTGGATAGATTATTCTTCTATGATATTCTTTAGTTGACTAGCATAGTGGATTGACCGAAAATTTTTGGTTTTGTTACTTGTCATTTTTTTATGTTTATACTATAAATAGGTGGTATGTAGCACACTTGTTGGACTTTTATTACACAGTTATATTTAATTTCAATATGGATCAATGACTTTAAAAAAATAACATCCCTCCTTAAAATAATGACTCTTCTTAATGATAAAACAATGCAAATTAACACAGTCTATATCTATTATGTTATATGCACAATATAAATAGCATTTTAGACTAAGCATTACTATATAAATACAAACTCAATAATAACATATTTCATTTTTCCACCTACCAAAAACAAAACAATATATTTCATTTTGTGGGCTTGAATCTACCAACTTATTAATTGTGCAATGAGGTGCTACGCCCCGTGAAATAGTCAAATTTAGCTTCAATTGCACAAAAAAAGGATGGACGACCTATGTTGTTTGCAAAGTGTTTGATTAGGCTGTTAGATTTTATTATTATTATTATTGTTATTACTGCTATTTATTGTTAAATATTATAGTTATTATTTTGTTATTATTGTTAATCCTAGGTATAAAAATAGTATTAAGTAATAGTGTTATTAGCCATTATTATAAATTATTTTTTGATAAGTAGTTGTATTAATGATATGAAATGTGTACAAAATAGATGTCCAAAATAAAATATGACTAACTTACTAAATTATAAAATTACACCACTCTACACCCTAACAAAAAGCAAACCTTCCAAAAAGATGAGGAAAAAAACGGAATGAATATCAAGACGCAAAATCCATAACCTTCCGTCTCATAATGAAGGGGTAGGGAAGAGGGAATCGTTTAGGCAAAATAAAAAGAAAAAAATTACCTTCTATGTATTCCCAAGTAAGATTTACGATTAGCATATTAGGAAAAGCAAATTTATTTTCAAAAATAGCTTTGCTGCATGATTTTTTAATATAATAGAATAGGATGGCAAGTGTGGCTTCAGAAGCAAAATGTAGGAGATTCTTACCTCTCCAATTGTGGGTGATTGATAAACAAGTGGTATCTAATATTAACCCGATCAAGAACACCTCACTTTAGTATAGATGTCAGCCTAAATGAGTATGGTGACCTTACACTAAAAGAGTGATGGTATTATTTACAAAACACATTATAAAAAATATAAAAAGTGATCATAATTTTAAAAGGAATCTTATTTTTTATAGAGAGTCTACCCTAAATAATACATCAAATGATAAATACATGGAAATGTGTAGCATCTTTGCCCTGTAAAAGAGACGCTTGAGGGACAAAAGGTGTGGCCAACTAGAATATACATTCTCGATTAGGCTAACCTAACTAAGAAGATCGCAAGATATTCCAAGGACTAAGTAATGAAATATCCATGTTGTTGATTGGGCAAATAATCCAACCATCCATGAATAAAAGGTTCAATAGTGATATGCACAACTGTAGGCCTACTCCATTATCCATCATAGATGAGGGCTGACACTTTCTGAGCCAAGATAGACCATATCCTAGGGTGATGCAGTTGCATAATTAGGCAGAGAGAGGCACCATTGAGTTCTGTAGTTAGACCAAATAAAAAAAAGATTCACCATTTTCAACAATAAATCGAAGTAATAGCCTCAAAAACTACCTAGGTTCTTAATTATTTTAAAATTTTAATAAACATATTGCAAAATTTTGAATGTTTAAATACAATGATTAGAAATATTATACCTAATTAGCCCAAATAGAATTATATTCGAAGGTGATGACAAGGTAATGTTGTCTAGCCAAGATAGCTTTTTTCCCTAGCATAACTATCCTATAAATCATGGACACCTTCTTCCATCAATACATAAACATCGATCTACTTTAGAAGAAGACTTATGCATATCAACTCCATATCGAAGGAAGTGTCTAAGCATCCCTTCAATAATTTTAAGCAAAGACT
The DNA here is from genome assembly GCA_033239525.1 of Nepenthes gracilis. Taxonomy (NCBI): domain Eukaryota; kingdom Viridiplantae; phylum Streptophyta; class Magnoliopsida; order Caryophyllales; family Nepenthaceae; genus Nepenthes; species Nepenthes gracilis. The sequence continues at coordinate 9,752,931 of BSYO01000018.1, read as the reverse complement.
TTGGAGGGATAAAGATGGAGGCCCAGTTGTAAGGTATAAGTTTCAAAAATTTTAATTTTTAATATGATTAATTAAATTAAGATAAGTAAAATTAAAAAAAAAATTAGTCAAAGTCAACATAACAACGGGTTACATCGGACTGATGTACGATCAATGCCAGACGCGTGCACATGCATGTTGTAGGCATATAGGCCGCATTTGATAAACACCTGACTGAAATTTGAGTACACTTTAGCAGCATATTTGCATCCGACACACACTCGAGGGACGCTTGAGTGTACTATTGGTAAATTATCAACACCTGATATAATATTCATGCCCCACAGTATTTTTTTTTGCAGTGTTTGATGCGTGCCTCACAAGTGCACGTGCACCTATGTTCTATATAAGTCCTGTCTAACTAATTTTTAGTCATTTTTTATCAAATTTTGAAGAAAAGTGAAAGAAGGAGAAGATGATAAGATAGAGTAGGAGAAAGAGAATGTTATTTGAGGTAAATTCAAGAAAGATTTTGATAAATTTAAAATCAAGGCAAGTGCATCCCAACCCTACTCTCCCTTGTTACTTATTTTTTTTTTTTTACTTTTTTGAGCATTTATTATTTTTAATACTCATACATACTATATTTTTAAATTTAAAAAGCTTATTCATCACATGTATAGACTATTCTCTCATTTATCTGCAATATTGTATGAAATTAAAGTCTAAATCCATGTATATTGTATTACTCAACTGATTTTCTACGCTACAACTTATGGAAGTGTTGAAACCATATTTAAATGGTTTTTATATGTTTTAAATTTATACATAATGTTCTTACATGTTTAAAATTACTATGTATATGTCTTATATGTTCTAAAAATGCTTCAATTGCCCTTGTATGTATGTTCTAATAGAAATAAAATGTTCAAAATTTAAAATGTTATTGACTTTTCTACAATTCTCGTCATAAAATGTTTCACATATTTAGAAATCTTATAATGTAGTATTAAATGTTTTAAAATAAGTATATTCAAATTTTTGTAGAAGTTTAAGTCATTATATAATAAGTGATTGAATAATTTAAAAGAAAAACTCTATAATTTATAAAAAAATTAAAAATATTTTCTTCGAGATGAGAAAATATAAGAATTATTTATAATTGTGTAGAGTTTTTATCTATTTATTCATTGGACCATTATAAGAAAATGACAAGTGATATATTATGACATGCTTTTATATATTATAGTGGATATCAATATTAAAAATTATCATCCATAGGGTAAAAATTGTATTTGGCATTGTCTATAAGATTATATGTTTGACAATTCACTTATAGATTTTGAATAGATGCGTAAAATTTTTAATTGTGTGAAAATAAATATAACTCGAGTATTAATTATTCGTTTCTTTGTCTGTATGACCCTACTGGCCCTTATTCCATAGGAATTAACATGTTTGAGTGTGATTTGCATAATATGTTTCAAATCAAGAACTAGACAAAGGAAATTTGAAAGCTGTATATGTGTGTTGTGAAAATTCATAATTTTACTTATGAAATTTTGATCATTGTCCTCACATCATAATTTAAGGTAAAATGTATATTTGATTATGCAAAATTTATATACTTTATTGAATATTTAATTCACTCTTACTTTTATTTTTCACTAATTCCCCTCAAATTAGGCAGCTTAGACATTTACAAACAAGGATTATGGCCAAGGAGCTAGTTCAGGAAATTAGACTAGGAATTGGAATAAATCGGATGTTGTATTTTGTTTTAGAATACTATAGTAGGATGATATATTTTCATTTTGGTTGGTTGGTTCTATAACAACTTAGTTATTGCAATCTTCCTATTGATAATAGTTAGATTTTGATTTTTCTTTTATGGTCTTGCGGTTACTTTGAGTGTTGTATGGAAGTATCTCCTTGCTTATATATTGACGTCATGTTATGGTTGGTATTCAGAGCCACTTTCAATGTGGTACTTTTAGGTCCTGTGTTTGTAGCTAGTTATTATATTTTAGATTTGTTATTTATATCGACTTGTAGTTTACATTCAAGGTCGATTTGAGATTTTGAAGTTAGTGACAGCTTCATTCCTTGTCTTAAATTTTAGAAATTGATCAATCTAATGATATGAGTAATTAAGATAAGATGGGTCGATTCCATTAATAGTTCGGGTTAGGTCAAAGAATGTAACACCAATACACATGCAAATTAGAGAAAATAGATTTGATAAGTTGAACTCTACGTGCGAAGAAGAGTTATCTATTTCTCCACGAGCCAATACAAGATGAAACTTGATTAATGAGCACTCGACAATCCTTGGGATAGTCCAGTCGAGATCAACAGGATACCAAACGGGGCGACTATCATCCTTGAACCTAGTGGTAGAACAGATCATCCTTGAACAGGAAGCCAATGCAAATATTACGTTTTTAGTTTTATCCCATTTCAAGTGATAAGTGAAGAAAGGGTTGCGATAAGTATGGCAGTGGATAAAATGGTGGAGGACTTCCAATCAAAGGAAAATGAGATAGGAGAGATCAAGTCCCATTGATGAGGGCCCTTATAACCCTTGTAGAGTTCAACTGCCTTGCCACTGGTGGAGATAGAGGAGGATTGAGTGGTGATGTATTGCTTGATCCAACCCACAAATATGGCAAGGAAGCCCATGAGATGAAGTGTCGCTAAATTAAAATCCCATTCCATTGATTCGAAAGCTTTCACTAAGTTGACTTTGATTGCACCATTAAAAAGGCCTCGGGTTAAGGAGATAATAACAAAGTAAGTCTTAAGCTAAAAGGATATTATCACTGATATGCATTCCTTAAATAATGGTCTCATGAGATTCCTCGACCAGTAAGGTACAACTTCTTTAAGCCTTATTTCAAAAATCTTGGAGATGATTTTCTATAATATGTTGCAGCATGCGATCGGGAGAAAGTCTGTGACCCTACTGGGTGACACCACATTCAGAATAAGAGATATGAGGGTGGTTTGGTGTTAATCTGCTTGAGAAGCTGACTGTACCGAAGAATTCCATGATTGCACTTGACATCTGCTCTTCAATGATATCCCAAGAGGATATCATCTGCACTTGATGAGCTGAGCAATAAAGCCATCTGCACCTAGGGCTTTTGGGGGTGCCAAAGCTGATAGAATGTTGTGAATCCCATCAATGTTACAGAACCATTATTAGAATAACAAAAACATATCTTACTTTATTTGATACGTTTATTTATCTCTCATTTTTAAAAATATTGAAAATAAAATTCTAAAAAACATAAAATAGATATATTGACCTTTCTATCTGAAAGTAATAGCATTTAATGGGAACTACTATATATCTTACTTTTTATACATGTTATATGATTACTAAATTACAAGATTTATAAAGAACTAAGTTTTTTTACAGAAGGATTGTACTTTTATTTTTTCTCCCAAAAGGAAAAAAAAATAGTATAATAGAGGTACCTACTACTCAGATTATTAAAAATAAAAAATAAAAGCAACAAAATTAAAACTAAAAGTAAGAAATGATAGAGCATTTTATATCATTACACAACAATAACAGAAAAAATTAGATAAAAAATTCATATTTTTAAGTTTTCGAAAAATCATTGTTGTAATTGTTGCAATAAAAAAGAAAAAAGCTTGTTCAAAAACAAAATCATCTTTTAACTATTAATAAACTAACAATCAAAGTTATCCAATAATCCCATCAAACAAACCCTAAACTTGAGTTTTCTTGTCAATCGAATAGTTATTTTCATAGTATGAGTACGAGGGGATAAGACTTCAGGACGAGAAATGTGTAGTGACTAGTCGGTACATCTGTTGATTTACAAAAATACTGAAGCAAGCCCGCTTGGATCTTTCTTAATTATTTAAATATATATAACTATGCTAATGATACACTCTGAATTTTACTTATTAAAAACAGTAAAAATGCTTTTTTCGAAGTGCTTTTGGGAGATCCCAAACGCAAAAACAACATGATAATTTGGCCTTGTGAGCTCTTGAAGGCCGAAGTTGAATGTTGAGGCCGAAGTTGATGGTGTGTATGATGAAAGCCGAAGTTGAATGTTGAGGCCGAAGTTGATGTGGTGTGTGATGGAGGCCGAAGTTGAATGTTGAAGGAGGAAGCTGATGTAAAGGCCGAAGTTGATGGTGTGTATGATGAAAGCCAAAGTTGATGTGGTGTGTGATGGAGGCCGAAGTTGATAATGATATGGTGATGGCCGAAGTAGGTGAAGGGTTAGACGGTACAGGGTAAGATAGCTTGAAAATTTTGAGTGATTTGTGGAAGGCTTGAAAATCCGAAGTAATGTATTGTGTGCCCTTGGAAAGTTGGAGCGGCTTTGTGCCTTTGAGGTCGGAATGACCTTGAGAAGTGGCTTGTAACCACTTCTTGCCCGGAATGGTTTGAGTCCTCTTGAAGGTCAGAGTGCCCTATGTGAGTATAAGAGGATGGCATGGCTTGCAACCACCTCTTGGTCGAAAGTGGTTTGAGTCCTCTTGAAGGCCGGAGTGCGCTGTGTGAGTATAAGAGGATGGCATGGCTTACAACCACCTCTTGGCTGGAGTGATTTGAGCCCTCTTGAAGGCCGGACTCCTTGAAGAAATGTGAAAGGATGGAGTAACATGTGATGAGTAAAGAAGGAAATGATGGCCAGTTGGATTAATGATGAGTTGCCAACCGGATTTAGAATTATTGACCAGGATATATTGCAAGAAGGTAAAGGCTGACTTCATTATTTAGCCGGGCTAGATCCAATTACTCCAATCTAATCAGAGTAAGTAAACCACTTTTACCTACTCCGTTGATCTTCTAGAAGAAAGTATCAAGTAGGTAACTTACCTCACTTGCTCCCACCTAACACCTCCTATATTTATACACTGAACTCCTAGTCTGAAAAAGGAGGAAGGAAAATCTGTAAAAAGGAAAGGCGAAGAGGAAGGGGGAGCCTTAGGCCAGTTGGAGTGGACAGTTTGGAAATCAGGGAAGTGTACTCTCCGTTTTAATGCAAGTATACCTTTTGATTTTAAGTTAAGGCTTTTAGAAACGTTTCAATGCAAGAATACTTCAGACTTATCTTCTATAATTATTGCTCTTAGATATTTCTGTATGTTAACTACGAGGAACGCGTGAATAATATGAATTTTGTTCGTAATATTGATTTCATGCTTTAAGCTTAATGTATGGTTTGATTACTTTGCATGAATAAAATTCTAATTTTGACTTCATGTTTGATCCATGCTTGCTGTTCAATTTATGTTCGGATTTGCTTGCATGAAAAATTGGCATGAAATTGGAATAACAAATAAGAAGGCCCTTTGTATTTGTCCGGAAGTTGGAACATAAGAATCATGAATCGGCCTTGGGATAAGATGTCCAAATAAGAAAGCCCTTTGTATTTGTCCGGAAAATGGAACATATAAATTGTGAATCGGCCTTAAAACATGATAAACTATGAACGAATAAAATTGGACCTAACACTGTCACACAGTCAGATAAGGTTCTCCGGCATACCTTAAAACGTTAAGGTGGCAATCGGGAATAGCTTCGTCCATGGAGTGATACGTGGTCCGCCCCTCCTCGGGACGTAATGAGAGGATAGACTATGAATTTGAATTTCGGCCTTTGATTGTGTGGAGTAAATAGAACACAATCTATCCTATGGAAAGGATATGAATATGAATTTGAATTTTGGCCTTTGATTGTGTGGAGTTAATAGAACACAATTTGTTTCTGATTACTCTCCCCCTTGGTTAGTAGGGTCTACCAGCCTAGGTCCTTTGGATGATAAAGATATGAATTGGAGAACTTTGAATTTTGACATGGGCCATAAACTTCGGACTTGACACTGACTTTTGGACTCCGGGAATTTACATGAGACAGTAAAGTTATATACTTTGAAAATTAGCACTGAATAGTTATATTATGTTCTCTAAAAAAATTGGCATTGATTACGAATCTTGGAATTTCCATAACATTGTTTTATTGCATGTTTTTAGTACCTAATAGGGCTTCGACTCATTCTTTTATAATTTTTCAGATGAAACTGTAGAATTAAGATAGGACGAGCAAATCTAGATCAAGCTTAGCGAGAAGGGATCTGAGATCTGGAGAGTCGGTCAAAGATCATTTTTGAAGGATTTCGGTAGCTTTAAAAGAAATTATGGTTAAGTAGCATGTATGAGAATGTCGATGCTTCTACTTTTGTACCTTTTGGAATATATCTTCTTCCGCCATTATCTTTTGGTTGAAATCAGGATTAGAACGACATCCTTGTACGAATTTTGACCCAACGAAATGGAATGTTGAAAGAGTTGGAGCCATTGTTGTCTTGTGGCATTTGGCGATCCTGTAATTGTATCATTTATGCTATTGGAAATTCACTTTGTGTGGCATGACCAGCCTGGACCGAATTTCCTAAGAGCTAAAATCTTGGGTGTCTGTTTTCGGATGGTCTCTGACGGAGCAAAATAAAATAAAATAAAATAAAAAAAATGAGGTTCCGTGATAGCTTTGAAAATGAAGTCAGTCAAGTCAGTAAAGCTATGGTTTTATTGGGAACTAGCAGGCATAAAAAAAATTTAGATATTCACCATTCGTAAATAGAGAATTAAACGAGAAAATATATCTGATTTTAAGTTGAGTTTTTTTAAGTAAAATTTTTATAGGCTATTGTCGTTCTGAAGTAAATATTTCAGTTGTCCTATATAACCATTCATCAACAGAAATGGTATCCTATATCAGACAAAAATGTAAATCTATAACTATAGAAATAGGAATGATGACACTAAAGGTAATATCCTTTATGTAAAGATAAAATTCTTAATAGTAATAAGTCCGATGAAAGCATCTTAACTTGCCAATTAAGGAACATATCCCATTGGTGCCTTTTTATGTGTTAGGTCATAGCTAAGCCGCCTGTTTGACCAGTATTTTCTTTTGATCTGGTGTCTTAAGCAAGGCAAGAACTTTCAGACTAGCTTGAAAAGCCCCTTCAAAAAGATTGGCCTATTGCAGCCCTCTCATACTATTCTGGCCATGGAAATAAATAGAAAAATATCATTACGTGACTACATAGTGAATTACACGTGAACGCGTCGTTATGTTTCCACGCATCGTTGAAAGAAGAAAATAAACAATAAACTTAATTCTTATTGAATAAATAAACTCCTCTATTTGGGTGTAAAAGATTTAATTACTTTTTATTATGATAATTAATGTTGGAGAGTAGAATTTGCAATTTTGCTGTCCTAAGTTGGATGTCAACCTCAACATATTAAATTCAGATTTTATTTGAAAAAATTGAGTAATAATACTATTAGATATTATATAAAAGAAGATCAACCCAACTGATTAATTAATGGGGGACCTCAAACCAAAAACCTATAAAGAGGGATCGATTAACTGAGTTGTTGTATTCGCATCTTGTAAGGACCAAATTCTTTTGAGGCGAAGGGAAATTGATCCGCACTTATTGACCGGAAAGCATGAGGGAAAATCGTAATCCGGTCAACACCTGTTAACCGGAAAGCTTAGAGGAAGACTTATCCGATCAACAGGAGTTGACCGAAAGGGGAAAGAGGAAAGTAATCCGGTCAACGCCAGTTTGACCTGAAAATGTTAAAGGTAAGTTAATTCGGTCAATGTCAGTTGACTGGGATACGTAAAATCCGGTCAACTGAATATGTAAGAAGGAGCAACAAAATCCGGCCAATGCCAGTTGACCGGAAACGCGAAAGAGAAACCTAATCCGGTCAATGATAGTTGACTGAAAATGAAGGAAAAATATTTAAAAGAATTAAAGGTGAATCAGGGTAAGATGGAGGTCGAAAGTGCTGAGACAATAGAAAGCTCTAAAATGAGACATAACCGGTCAACACTAGTTGACCAAAAATAATAAGGAAGCCCTTATGAAAAGTAGAGTTAGGATGATCATGCCTGAGTAGGTAACCCACTCCCAACCACCCTGATGACCTTATAGAAAAGAAGTACAAGCAGTTGACCTGCCTTACTTATTACCACCAACCCCAATGCCTATAAGTAATGGCCCTATGAGTTAGGATAGGAAGCTGGGCAAACAACCAGGTGAAGGCACTAAAAACTTTGAGCCAGAACCAAGTAAAGGGTTCATAGATCCAATCTAGGCAAGTGTACCCCCATTAAATTCATGATTTACTATAAGCGTACTCGTCTTTCTATAGTTCATGTTTGCAATGCAAGTATGTTTGATTTTTTATGAACTTATATTACGGTATGCATGATAGTTGTTCAGATCAATCTGATTTCTGTTAATGCCATGTTTAAATGAAGCTCTGTTATATGTTTTCATAAAGATCTTCGTTTTTGCCTTACTTGCATGAATTTTGGCCACGAACAAGCTTTTAAGATATCTGACATGAGTAAAAAGACTTCTGGCACTTGTATTGAAATTTCAAAACTGACATTCGCCCTTGATTTTGAAACCGGTCTTGATTTGAAACTAGCCTTATAGAATAGTTGAAATCGGCCTTAATCGAAACCGGCATTTGCCTTTGACTTTGAAACCGGCCTTATAAAATAATTGAAATCGGCCTTAATTGAAACTGGCATTTGTGTTGAAATTTTGAAACCGGCAGTGCCTTGTGATTTTGAAACCGGCCTTGTAATGAAATTTTGAAACCGATATCTATTCCGTGATTTTGAAACTGGCCATGTAGTGTAAATTCAAAACTGGCCTTGTATCGTATTTTGAAACCGGCAATTGTACTGTGATTTCAAAACCGGCCTTGTATCACGAATTTGAAACCGGCTTTGTAAATGACGTATAAGTTCTGTGATTTGAAACCGGCTTGAAGTATATGATTGACCTCCGGCTTTGATAAATGAGACCTCCGACACTTTGATAAAAGATCTTCGGTTTTAAGACATTAAAGGAAAGGCTTTACGGATTTCAAATGCTGAAGTTAAGAACAAAGGCTATAAGAACAAGGAAAAATATATGTAATCCGGACAGCAAGTGGAACTCTATGACTTTCGACTTTTGAACTATGATAGATGGCCATCGAAAGATATGAACTAAGAATCGAGTTTTCATTAAGCTTGCTGTTACAATTGGATGAAGGATATTGGAGTGACACTCAAGGACTGCCCCTGGGCCACGGGCAAATTTCTGGTTACACAAGGCTTATGGACTACGGCCCCGTATGCCGGATAAAAGGCATTACTGCCCGCCTCTGGGAGTATAATAGGAGAATACGGCCTAGGTTGTGGGGTAGCACACAACCCTTCCTCGATGTTGTCCGCTCCTGTCCGGTCCCTAAAGATGATAAGTATTTCGTTTGGCTTTTATGAACTTTCTAATGACAAGATAATAAGAACAAGAACAAGGAACTCTGAACTTAAGAAGAAACGATATGGTGATTTTCGTATGCTAAGTTATATTATGAAACCTTTACTTTGATCTGATTACATGTATGTTAATCTTTTCTGTATGTGGGTACCTTGCTGGGCTTTGTAGCTCACTCTTACTGGTTTTTCGATGATAAAAAGCTTATGGAGGACGAAATTGAGTAGAGTCATATGAGGTAACTAGATGGCATAGCTGGCTGGAGTTGATCAGTGAAGGAATTGATGTATTTTCTTTTGATGTTTTGAGAAGGACTTGTAAAATATTTTCGCTATAAAAGAATTTATGGATGTTAGCATGTTTCTGTAATTATAATATGGAAGAAATAAGTTGATATTTCTAGTAGCATCTCATATCAAGGACTTCGTGTCCGACCAACCTTAATGTTGGCCGGCCAGGTATGGAGTTAAAACTTTGATGGTCAACTTAAGGAGTTCGGCCTTAAGCGATCCTGTGTACGCGATAGGGTATGTTTAAAAGAAAAGAAAAAATTTTATGTCCACCAAATTAGTATTATACCGTATATGTGTAAAGGTTAGCTTTGACGGCGGCCTTACATAGTGGAATGTGGTCGGTCCGTCACACATCTTGATGTGTCATGCATCCAAATTTTGAATAGATTCGTGTCAAGTTATCCGTATGATTTTGGTTCTGTCCACAGAGTTTTGGATCCTGCACACCACAATTTCAAATAAGAGGTCAGTCAATGGTGAGATTTGGTCCTACCGAAAATACTCAAATACTTAAGTCAGTAATCGGCCTTCTAAGAATGAAGATAGATGTAGAGAATGTAGAAATGGATGCTTTGCGAGTGTTTGTGGATGAAGGTGAGAGTGCACTCGTAGATAGAGTGGTTTTGTTATTGTTATTTGTGAGGAGTAGTGTCTCTTCTCTAAGTACCGTGTTCACAGAGAATTAATAGCAGAGAGAGAACGCGCTAGGCTGCTCGAGAAAGTAATAGAGCTTCTGAGAGCTTGAGTATACTTGTGGGTGTTTAGTGGGCGATTGAGAGTGTGCCTTTGGAGGGAGTTTCAATGGCCTTTTATAGCCACGGCCATGGGTTGTCTTCTTTATACAGCGAGGTTGAATGCTCGCCTCTTATGGGGGATCTTTGCCTTTCTGGCATAGGTGTGATCGTCGTCTCTGACTGTAATGGCCAATGAAGTTAATCTCTTTTCTTCTGTGCATGGTAACCGTTAGGGTTTCCTGCAGATTGTGCGTGAATTCTAACACATTCCTTTCAGGATGTGCATTAATTCTGGAGATATCATCATAGTGAATATTGCCTTCTTGGAGATACGAAAAATTAGGACAGACAACCCTTGTGACATAAAGACAGATGCATGGCCAATCTGGACATGGGCTGCGTTCATCCTCTATCATAGCCGGCCTACTTTCCACTACCACGGTCAATGGCATCGTTGACCGTTCTGGGCTTAGATGAGCCTTTGTTGATCTCGAGCCTCTACTAGCCCACTTGCTCCTTGTTTGGTTAACGGTAGCGTTGATTGTCCAAGCAGAAATGGGCCGCTAAAGATTTGCGCCGTTTCCTCCTTCAGGCTAGCCTACTATTGGCATCCCCATCACTAGACTCCTATGCCGGTGGCCGGTGACTCCGGCTTCCAGCATGTTTATGATGGGATGCATTTTGTTGTATAACTGAGACAGTTTGATGAGAAACTAGTAGTGGTTCTTGGTCTGTTGACCACATTGCTTGCGACTGTTGACCATAATGCCAAGATTCAAAGATCAAAGCTATAAAAAACATTAACCAGATTTGTTGACTACCCTAATCTGAATCCAGAGATTTTGCTGAAGAGAGTGTTGACTAGTTTCGTTGACCATCCTAGTTTGAATCCGGAGAACTGAGCTGGATGGTGGTGTTGATTATATTCATTGACCGTCCCAGTCTGAATCCGGAGAACTGGATGAATGGTGTGTTGACCAGATTCGTTGATCATCCCGATTATATCCGAAGAACTGGCTGAAGGGAGCGTTGACCAGATTCGTTGACCGTCCCAATTGAATCCGGAGAACTTGCGTGGATTCAATCGACGTGCTTTATGCCGCTAGACTGGCAGTCAAACAGTTTTCCACGTGTCATCACATTGTAAATTTGTACTTCGATAATTAATTCTCTAGGAGATCTAATTCGACTGCATCCTCTCCGGAAGCGACATGTGTCCATCATGATAAGCGCGCCTTTTCGATGCATTGTCTTACTCCAACGGTGGCGATCCTTATAAAAGTCATCCGTCAATTCAAATTTTTCATGCTTTCTTTCACAAAAATTCTAAGTCCTTATCTCATTCCTCTTACTCTTATTCTCATGGCTCCATCTATTACAGAAATTATCTCTATTATTACCACCAGTGAAGTGAGGGAGTAGTACGTTGAGTTCAATACCCCGCAGGAGATTGTATTCTTGATGCCCATGCAGCAAGACAGAGCCTATTCTCCCCCTGATGGCTTCATTACCATGTATGAGGCACATCAGAGGAGTGGGATGTGCCTTCCTGTACCACAGGAGAAGCTTGACATTTTTACGATGTTGGCCATTCCTATCACACGGCTCCATGCGAATATTGTGCAATATCTCTGCTCGTTGTGTATTTTCCTCCACCACCATTCTTGGATGCTGATGGTGGAGGCTACTAGGGTGTTGTTTCGATTGACCTAGGGTGGCAATTGGATTTCTCTGTCCCCATCGGGAGTTGTGCATCAGCAGTGCCATTTATTACTCCCTCAAGAATTGGAAGGATCGCTTCTTCTTCGTTCATGTGGCTAACGGCTTGCCATTGTCTCGAGATTAGGGCCACCAGGAAGCCGATGCAGGAGGAGGTGAAGGCTGTGGAGCCCATACTGCGGCTGGTGAAGGAGTATCTCTCCGAGTTTAGTAGGGATCACCTGGTCTCAAGGCGGGAGGCCAAAAGAGCTCGTTGGGGTCCTCCTTCACTCATTTAGAAGGTTAGACCTTCACCAGTGGCATTGCAACCCAAGAGGAAAGCCGGCGCTATCACTATTGACGAGGCTGGTGCTCCTGTGGCTACTCAGGCTCCCAGCAGTCCAAGGAAAAGAAGGTTGCTCTAGTGGAGACTACTTCGTCCTCCACGGAGCCAAATTACCGAATGGTTGGGCGACTTGCTAGGACTCAAGAGCACTCTGGGGTTGAAACTTTTGTGGAGGACTCTGGGGCCAATGTGCGTGTTGTCATAGGAGCGGCCGTCATTAAGTTGTCGCTATCGGGCAACTTGGCAGCGCCTGCTGCACCAATAGAGCCACTGCTTGAAGCCGTCGAGCTAGGGGAGCCAGTTGCTGAGTCGCGGTTTGAAGCCGCCGAGCTAGAGGGGCCAGCTGCTAAACCGTTTGCTGAGCCAGGAGAGTCAACTGTTGGAGCACTTGCTGAGGTGGTTAACGTCTTTGTAGAGCCTGCTCTGGAGTCCTTTACTCGAAGTCTCTCGGAGACCGTGCCACTGGAGCCCGCCAGTGAAGACACGGTGGAGCGGTCTCAGACGGAGCCCACTCTAGGTCCCCCTCCAGCAGGTTCTAGGTCGCGGAGTCGGCTAAGAAGGCAATGAAGAGTTTTAAAGGTAACTGTTTGAAGCTATCCTTTTCATTTTCTGTAACGGCCCAGATTCTAAAACGTAGAAAGTTCAAGTTATCGAGTCAATAGAATCCGGTCAACATAAAATGTTGACCGGAAGGCGTGATCCGGTGAACGTAAAATGTTTACCAGAAGGCGTGATCCGGTCAACGTAAAAGGTTGACCGAAAAATGTGAATGGAAGGAAGGACGGAGTGGCTTTGTGTATTTGAGGTCGGAGTAGATTATGAAAAAGCCGAAGATGATAAATCAAGTCAATAGGTGTTGACCGGAAGTCGTGTAGAAGTAATTGAATGTGTTTACATGAGAAAGTTAAATCCTGTTAAGTTCAGTGAACCAGGAATTAATTAAGAAATCTAAATTTCGTTAAGTTTAATTAACTAGGAATTAACGAACTCCTTGGAAATGTAAAAGCTATAAATAAGAAACATTCCCTCTTGGATTGCCAATCATTAATAATGAAATATTTCCCCTGTATTACCAATCATTAATAATAGTCATCAAACTTAAGGCCTATAAATAAGGACTAGAGGAGTAAGGAAAAGGCATGCAATAGAATTTTTAGTAAAGGGAGGCCAAAAGATCAAGACAAAGTAGAAGAAACTCAGGCAAGAGTAAAGACCAAGGCAAAGTAGAGGAAACCCAGGCAAGATACTTACCCCTATTTTTAAAGTCCATAATTATGCATGTTTGCTACGTAAGTATATATGATATTCTTATGAAATTATGTATGTATGATGTTTATTCTGTTCTTGTGATTTATCATTTTTAATCGCATGTTTAAAAGAAATTCTGTTATTCATGATGTTCGGTTTTGTTCTACTTGAAAATATGATTATTTGTTAATTGATATGAACTTCGATAGTTGCATGTTTAAAGAAAAGACCTCTGACCCTTAAGAAAAAAAAAGTACTCCGCCTTTTAAGAAAAAGAGCTCTGCCCTTTTGAAGAAAAGTATTTCGTCCTTTTAAAAAGAGCTCCAGCCTTTTTAAGAACTCCGGATTTTTTGAGCTTCGGATTTTAAAGAACTCCGGCTTTTAGAACTACAAACTTTAAATAGAAATGAACTCCGGTTTTTAGAACTCCGGATTTAAAGGAACTCCGGCTATTTGAGCTTCGATTTTTAATGGAATTAGAGCTCCGGTTTCTGAATTACGGTTTTCTCTGAAAAAGAATTCCGGCTTTTATGAATAAGGAACTTCGGCCTTTATGAATAAAGAACTCCAACTTTTGGAACTCCGGCCGTCTGTTTGAAAAAGAACTCCGGCTCATTTATATGAACATGGAACAATGCATGTAATCCGGACAGCAAGTAGAACTCTACGACTTTCGACTTCCGAATTATGATGTATGGCCATTAAAAGATATGAACTATGAACCGAGTCTCCATTAAACTTGCTGTTAAAGATGGATGAAGGATATTGGTGTGACACTTGAGGATTGCCTCCTGGGCCACGGGAGGGGACTTTTTGGTGGCATAAGACTTTTAGACTACGGCCCCGTATGCCGGGTTAAAGGCATTACCTCCCGCCTCGGGGGCATAATGAGAGGATACGGCTTTAAGTTGTGAGGTTATACACAACTCGTCCTCGATGTTGTCCGCTTCCATCCGGTCCCTAAAGATGATAAGAATTACTAATAGTTTTATGGATTTTTCGAAGACAAAATAATAATAATAAGAACTAAAGAAGAAAAGACATGATGATGTTAAGTTATGTTATGAATCTCTGTTTTGATCCGCTTATATACTTGTTTTCTGCATGTGAGTATCTTGCTGGGCTTTGTAGCTCATTCTTGTTACTTTTCAGATAATGAAAGGCTTATGGAGGACGAAGTTGATGAAGACCTTATGAAGTAGCTAGACGGCGTAGATGACCGGAGCTGATCAATGAAGAACTTAATTTTATTTTCCTTTTGATGTTTTGTGAAGATTTGTAATATGATTCCGCTGTTTATGACTCCATGGATGTTGTTAGTATGTTTTCGTGTTTTCTTTTTGGGTTAATGATATTGAAAAGTTTAGTAAGCATCTCAAACTTTCAGGACCGACTAACCTTAATGTTGGCCGGCCTGGTATGAAAATTTTAAATCAGAAGGCCAGCTCATGCAGTTCGGCCTCAATCAATCCTGTGTAAGAAAGAAAAGAAAATTTTTATGTCCGATGATAATTATTTATTATCTCTTTTAAGACTTGACGGCGGCTTTATGTGTGGAATAAGGCCGCACCGTCACATTTTCCTAGGTCGTTGATCCCTAACTTCTTGGACCTTTTGTAGGAAGACAAGATTTTACTGGTAGTGTGCAAGGGTCTGCGCTAGAGGGATTCCATAATGGCAATCATGACGAGGAGATCATCGAGATGGAGGAGGAGATGGACCAGCTGGACGCCCAAGTCAATAAGCAGCAAGAGGTGGAGGTTGCCCTCTAGTCTAAGTTAAGAACAAAATTTACAGGATTGGAAGAGAGGGCTGAGTGGGCGGAGGCCCTTGTGGGTGAGCTCCGGGGAAGGATAGCCTCGTTAGAGAACGAGCTATCCACTCGTCTGTGTCCTCTGGAGGCTACCCTGGCGCTGTGGGTTAGGCTTTAGGAAGGCATCAGTATTTGTCGCTACATTACCAAGATTGTGGACCTAAACTTTCCAATTAGTGTCCTTGACCCATCAGATCATGCCACCCAGAGACGTGAGGACCTGGTTGATTATGCCCGGGGTGACCAAGGGCCTCTCCCGCTCCTTCCTAGGAGCTCTGCTCCTTACCTGTAATCTTGTACTTTGGGTTTTGATCTCCTCTTGTACATTTGAGCACATTAATGAGAAAAGTACTCATGCAACATTTTAATTTGTGTCTTTCTTTTCCTTTCCTTGTTAGTTTTCTGCTAGCTTTTTATTTCGGCTGGCCAACTTATTGAGTGGCCTTTGGGCTAGTTAACATGGAGCGTTGACTGCCATGGTCTTGTTGCTTGGAGGTGGACCCTTGGTCCTTAAGGAATCGCTTTTATACATGCCTTAGTGACTTATGCTCTTGTAATATGTGGCGTTGCCCAGGTTATGATTCCGGACGGCCAGCTTTGGGGTCTTTATTCTTTCAAACATTACCCCAATCCATTGACCATCGTAGGTTGATTACACTATCCCCCCGTTGGGGGAGGTCGCCACACGTGCCGTGTGAGCCCCATAAGGTTTAGTATTAGACCGTGAATGGGCCACTTGGATGACCATGGTTTAATTTGACCGCTTACAGGCTACCTGGATGACCAGGGTTTAGTTGTGAGCAGGTGAAAATTCATCCGATTAGGGGCAGCCTAGGTCGTTTATTTTGTGTAACCTATAAGCAAACATTCGTAAGGAAAAGGAAAAAGAAAAAAAACAAAAGCATGGCACAATGCAAAGGAAAAAATTTTTTCTTTTTATTAATAATAACATGCGTTACAAGCACACTTTGTGTCATATGGATAACCTACCTGGGTCTTCATTGGTAGTATCGCTTCAGGTGGACCACGTTCCACGTCCGTGGGACCAACTTGTTGTTCTGGGTTCGGAGTTTGTATACTTTATTTGGCAGAATGGCTGAGACAAGAAATGAATCTTCCTAATTCAGGAAAAGCTTATTCCAGTCGGTTGTCTTGCCCATAGCCCCTATGCTTCGCATGACCAAGTCCCTAATTTTGAATTACCGTGCTTTGACTTTCTTATTGTAATAGCGATCAATTCATTGTTGGTAAGCGGCTGTGCACATCTTAGCTGCGTTGCGGGCTTCCTCCAGTAAATGTAGGTGCTCCTTGATCTTTTGAGAGTTATCGAGTGGATTGAATGCTTTGACCTCGAGGCTTGGGAGCCTAATCTCAACTGATATTATTGTCTCAGTCCCGAAGTAGTGACTGAAGGGAGTCTCGAGAGTTGGTTCCTTTGGAGTCGCCCACGATGACCATAGGACAGAGGGTAGCTCGTCGACCAAGAAGCCCCCTACGTTCTCCAGCTTGGTCTTCAGACTGTGGAGTAGTGTATGGTTAGTGACTTCAACCTGTCCGTTTGCTTAGGGCTAGCTTACCGAAGTGTGGACCAATCTAATGTCCAAATTGGCGTAATACTTGATAAAGCTCTTCCCCGAGAATTGGGTTTTGTTGTCAGTCACGATGACCTCGAGAATGCCAAATCTGCTCATGATGCATTAGTGGACGAATTCTAGAGCGTTGTACTTGGTGATCTTGGCCAGTGGGGTGGCTTCAACCCATTTGGTGAAGTAGTCTATACTTGCGATAATAAACTTCCTTTACCCCATTACGGTGGGGAATGGGTTGAGAATATCAAGCCCCTGTTGCACGAAGGGCCAAGAAGCTTGGAAGGATCTCAGCTCCACGGGCGGCTAGTGGTGGAGATTGCCGTGGAGTTGACTATTTTCATACTTCTTCACAAAATCCAGGGCGTCTTTCTTCATTGTAGGCTAGTAATATTCCTAGCACATGACTTTGGACGCTAGGTTCTTGCTACCAATGTGTGATCCTCATATCCCGAGGTAGACTTCGCTCAAGGCGTAGTTAGCCTCCTTAGGAATAAGACACCGGAGGTACTGAGTCGAGTATCCATGGTGATACAACCATCCATCGACTATAGTGTACCAGTCGGCCATCTTCTTGATCCGCTTGGTTTTGTCCGCGTTATTCGCCAGTGTTCCATCCACCAAATGCCTCTTGTATGGTGTCATCTAGTTTTCAGCGTCGAAGACTTGCATTGCTTCCTATTCCTCTATGGTAAGAGCACTCAAAATTTCTCTCATGTCCCTCGAGTACTGTTCTAGATATTTAGCTCCACCGCTCTTGCAAGTTGGTCGACCATCCGATTCTCAATTTTGGGGACGTGGACCACGCTTAGTTTTCAAAATTTCCAGATTGCATCCTTCACCTTGGCCAGATATTTGGCCAAGAGATGATTGCATGCCTCGAAACTCCCGTTAATTTGGTTAATGACTAACTCAGAGTCACTGTAGATGGTCAGCCACTTAGTCAAGCACTTTTTGGCTAGTCGTAACCCGGCTAATAGAACTTCGTACTCGACAACGTTGTTGGTGGCCGAAAATCAAGTTTAAGGAAGTACTTCATCTCAAACCCGTCTGGGGTCTTTAGGATAACTCCGGCACCATTGCCTGAGTTAGTAGACTAACCGTCCACGTTTACGACCCATTCCGGCTCCTCTAGGTGGTGATCCGCATCCTCCATGGGGTGCTCATCGATAATTGGGGTCGTGGTTTTGACAATGAAGTAGGCCAGGGCTTACCCCTTGACGATTGGCCTAGGTCAAAATTCAATGTCGAACTCTCCCAACTCGATGGCCCACTTAACTAGCCATCCGAAAACATCGAGATTCTGGAGGATACTCTTTAGTGGTTGGTCAGTTAGAACGACCACACGATAGGCCTGGAAATATGGTCTCAGTTTTTGGGTTGAGAAGACGAGCACCAAGGTGAGTTTCTCAGCGCGCAGGTAGCGGGTCTCTGCATCGGTCAACAGTTTACTCACATAGTAGACAAGCCGCTAAGTGTCAGAATCTTGGCGTATAAGAGCTGAGCTAAGAGCCACCTTTGATATTGCTAAGTAGAGATACAGCTCTTCTTTGTCTTTGGGTGACGTCAGCAATGGTGGACTGGCCAAGTACTACTTCAACTCATCAAAAGTTGCCTAGCACTCTGCGGTCCACTGGAAACCATTTGCTTTTATGCTCTCAGAGCCTTGAAGAAAGGTTGATATTTGTCTCCTGACTTTGTCAAAAAGTGAGACAGCGCTGTTAGTGTTCCGGTTAGCCTCTGGACATCATTAACGCTCTACGGCAGAGATATGTCCATGCGGGCCTTGATTTTCTCTGGGTTCGCTTCAATCCCTCGTTGAGAGATGATGAAATCCAAGAACTTCCCTGAGGACACTCTGAAGATGCACTTTGATGGATTTAATTTTATTTAGTGTGTGTGGAGTACTTCAAAGGATTCTACCAGATCGCGAATATGATAACTGGTGGTCTTGCTCTTAACGAGCTTGTCATTGACGTACACCTCTATATTACGGCCAATCTGTTTCTTGAACATCTTGTTCATGAGCCTTTGGTAAGTTGTGCTTGCGTTCTTCAGATCAAAAGATATAATCTTATAGTAGTGGGTACCTTGATCGGTCATGAATGATGTGTGCTATTCGTCCTCTAGGCACATCTAGATCTGGTTGTAGCTCGAGTACATGTTCATGAAACTCAGTAGCTCATGTCCAGAAGTCGAGTCCACCAATAAGTCAATCCTGGGCAAAGAGAAGTTGTCCTTTGGGCATACTTTATTGACGTCGGTGAAGTCAACACACATTGGCCATTTTCCATTATTTTTCTTTATCATGACAATATTGGAGAGCCAATCCGAGTATTGAACTTCCCTGATAAAGTCGGCATCCAACGGCTTCTTCACTTCTTCCCGAATGGCTATGAGCTTCTCTACTGAATGGTTCCTCCACTTATGCTTGATGGATTTGTGGTTGAGATTGAGGCCCAATTTGTAGACCATTACTTTGGCAGGAATCCCGGGTATGTCAAAGGGTGTCCACACGAAGATATCAACATTCTGTCTTAAGAATGCTATCAACTCATCACACAGGGTCTGGTGAGTAAGCCTCTGATCTGCACACACCTCTCCGATTCTTCCGCATTCAGTGGTATTAGGTCTGTGGCCTCGCCAAACTGCGTTTGTTGCAAGGTCATTTCTCCTCGATGGTCTAATTCTCCTGTAGGTCTTCTGCCACCGCTTGGGGCAATCTGTGACATGTAACATGTTCGCTCAGTTATTTGGTCTCCCAACGCTTCACTAATACCGCACGCTATTGGAAACTTTATTTTTAAATTCGGTATTAAGATGATGACTCTGAACGCTGTTAGGCATGACCAGCCTAGGATAGCGTTATATATGGAGGTTGGTCTACAACTAGAAAGGTGAGTGTGCACTTGCCATTCTAGGATACGTGCCCAGAGTGACCTCTAGCTGTATTGTCCCTTGGATAGCCACAGGCTCATTGTCCAGGCTATACAGTGTTCCTTCGGTAGATTTTAGTTGAATCTTTTAATATTCAAGTTTAAAGAAGGTATCAAGATAAAGCAAATCTTTTGAGTTTTCATTATCAACGAAAACTCTTTTCAACTAGTAGTTCACGGTCCAATCTGAAACAAGTGCAGATACAATAAGAGGATCAGAATGTGGGGAGATTACATGAGCCATGTCACTATCATTAAAGTTAATGACATTGTCCTCCACTCTTTGCTTCTTGCATCCAGCTTGTCACTTCTTGTGATCTGTTTGGATTTTCGGCGGTCAGGTTGTTATTATGTTGACCACACCAACCACGACTCGGTTCCGTGGGTAGGATAGATCTAACCCTTCCCTGTCAGAGGTGCTGGAACTCTTCCTAGGGTTCCTGACGAACTTGGTGAGATGGCCCCTCCGGATAAGCTCCTCAATCTCCTGTTAGAGCATCTTGCAGTCCTCCGTGGTGTGTCCCGGATATCGATGAAAATCATAGTATTTCGCTAGATTTCCTCCCTCTGTGTTCTTTAGTGGCTTTGACAACTTAAGAAACTTTTCACCACGGATCTGTAGGAGGGTATTGGCCTGTGTGTCGTTGAGAGGAGTCAGGTTGGCCGGCCTGTACTCCTTACAGTTCAGTGCTCTAGTCTTGTGCTGCTTCCGACGGGGATTGTCGCCGCCACCATTCTTCCTCTTTTTCTTAGCCAGAAAAGAGTGAGGCTGGTCGGTCCTCTCAGGACACTTTGCCTCGTTAGCTTCTTTGGCAACAACGTATGCTCTGGTGATCGCTTCTACTTTTCGGAAGGTCTATGGGTTCTTGTGAGCCAAGTGCTTGAAAAAGTCACCGTGTGCCAATGCAGAGATAAAACTGCCATGTTTTATCTCCTCGGTGAGCTTTGGGATTCTTCTTTCTTCTGTCGCGAACCACTCCAGAAACTTCCTTGGGTTTTCTCCCCATTTCTATTTGATGTGGGAGATATGCCAAGGTTATTTCTCTTCTCTGTGACTAGAAATGTACTGTACTAAGAAGAGATCGACGAGTTCCCAAAAACTCTGGATCCAGTTCGGTGGGAGCCGGTGGAACTAGATTTGGGTGTCCTCCTTCAAATTGAGGAGGAAATATAGGCACATTACCGCATCCTTCAGGCTTTAGAAACTCAGATGGGTGCGGACGTGATCTATGGGATCAGTGCTCCCGTAGTAAGAATCTAGCGCTGGCATTTTAAACTTGGTCGACAATGGATGATTTAGGATCTTAGCAGTAAAGGGAGATCTCTCTAGATCGACGGTGTGCTCGCTATCATCTTTGAACACGTGATTCCAGATCTTCTCAACTTTTGCCTCCACTCGGAGGCGTTCTAGATCTCTTGGAGTTGAGGTATGTTCTCAACTCTGTTCTTTCAGTAGTACAATGCGTAGCTAGCTGGCTACTGCCGTTGGTGAATCAGATGATCCTAGAGGCTCCCTCCTGAGCCTGAGCCAGGGGTTTGTCTCGAGAATATCGGGGGTCTTCCTCTCTGGACTTTTATCCGGAGTCTTGTGGCCCAAGCACCCTTAAAGCATTAGACGGCTCTGGGCATTGGAGGCCTTCGGAGCATGAGAGTTATCCGGCCTCATAGCCTTCTTGGCCGGGTTCTTTTTCCTCTGGCCTTCCCGCCTGGAGTCTAGAATAGGAGCTGAGGAGGGCAAAGCCCCCTGCTTCTTCTTACCCTAGCGGGTGTAGAGCATTTGGAGCATTCTGGATATATTGTTCATCTGCTCCGCCAGGCTAAGAAAGAATGGTTGCTGCTCTCCGACCAGAATACCAACTGAGTGGTCCTGGTCGGGAGAGGCAGCGTCTCTAGCCAGAGCACTAGCTTGGGCTTTGGTGTTCACCATTTTGTTTGATGATACTAGTTTTGAAGACAAAAGTGGTTAGCTTTTAGTTAACGTTCCCAAAGATGGCGCCAATGATACGTCTTAGATCCAAGCTTCAAACAATTCAGGTCAAATTGTCTGTCTGATTTCAATTCCATCCACAGAGCTTCGGATCCTGCAGACTACAATTTCAAACAAGTGGTCAGGTGACGACGGGATTTGATCCCACCAAAAATACTCTGATACTTAAGTCAGTAATCAGCCTTTTGATAATGAAGGTAGATGCGAATGATGCATAAATGGATGCTTGGCGAGTGTTTGTTGATGAAGGTGGGAGTACACTCGCAGATAGAGTGGCTTTGTTTTTATTGCTCGTGAGGAGCAGTGTCTCTAAGTACTAAGTTCGTAAGAAACTAGTAGTAGAGAGAGAGAGAGAGAAAGCACGCTAGGATGCTCGAGAGACTTATAGAGCTTCTAAGAGCTTGAGGATGCTTGAGGGCATTTAGTTGGCGATTGAGAGCGTGCCTTTGGAGGGAGTTTCCATGACATTTTATAGCCACGGCCATGGGACGCCTTCCTTATGCAGCGAGTCTGGATGCCTTGCTCTTGTGGGGAATCTTTGCCTTTCTTACATAGGCGTGATCATCGTCTGTGACTATAACGGTCAAGGAAGTTGATCTCCTTCCTTCTACACATGGTAACCATTAAGTTTATTGTAGATTGTACGTAGATTCTGGCGCCTTCCTCCCAGGATGTGCATTGATTCTAGAAGTGACCATTACAGTGAATATTGCCTTCTTGGAGATGTGAAAAATTAGGTAGACGACCCGTTGTGGCATGAAGACAGATGCGTAGGCCAATCTAAACATGGGCTGCATTCATCCTGGGTCGTAGCCGGCCTACTTTTCACTGCTCTGATCAACGACATCGTTGACCATTCTGGGCTTAGATGGGCATTTGTTGATCTCGGGCCTCTGCCGGCCCACTTGCTCCTTGTCCGGTTAACGACAGCACGGATCATCCAGGCAGAAATGGGCCACTAAAAATTAGGAATATTTCCTCCTTTGGGCTAGCCTACTACCGTCGTTCCCATCACATCTGAAAGAAATCCGACTAAACGACTGAATTATCAAGTAGCAGAATAACCAGACTGCTAAAAATAATAAGGACCAAGGTACTGAATGGTTGGACAATTAACTAAACCAAATGATTAATCCTGATGAACTATTATATGAACTAATTAATAAATATTTGAATTAAACAAGCAGTTAATATATTCAACTAACAAATATTAACTCAGAATATATAAAATAATTAGACAATTCAATTTTAAATTAGTGTAACGGCTCAAAATAATAAATAATTATTCCACTATAGTTAAACAACCACAAGTTAGCAGTAGAAATTATAAATTAACACATTTCTCCTGAAATAAGTGAAAGCAATCCAAACAACCGGAAAAAAAAGTAAATATAGAGCTGTTGTCTTGTAAACATTGGTAAATCCAACAAATTACGTAGCCTAACCCTCTAATTTCAATTCTCTCTCATCCTTAATTTTTTCATTATCTTTCCAGTTTTTAAAAAAGATTTTTAATTTGAATATCAGAAAATATATTAAAGTAAATCTCAAATCTTTTGATTTCTTATTAAATATTGTAATGTGTAGGATTTGGATATTAAAATCTGAAAATCTAACTTGACTCCATTTAGATAACTATCTAAATCTAAGGTACACATTATTAACACCATCTATTAGAACATGATAAAACCATACATTCCGACTTAATTCACATCATATTAGTTTTCTTTGACAAAGTGAAAATGGCGAATATAAGAGTACAATGTCAATCAAACCAACTATCAAAGAATGTCCCATTTGGTGGCATAACTCTAGAAAAAGACAGTCATGGGGTGCTCATTCACTAGCCAATCTAGACATTTGGGGCTTTAGCTATCCAATTTTAGGATATGTCAAATATGTAGAAGTCCTTTGGGATTGAATTGATAACCAAACTCACAAGGGCAGGATCCTTAAGACGCAAGCATTGACCTCAAGGATGAGGTCGAAAGGAAAAAGATTGTCTAAATAGGGAGCAACTCTCAGTTGAAGATCCTAGTGCCTCTCGAGGTGCCCACTCACATTACTTCTTCCTGTCTAGAAAGACACAAACTTTACAAGTAGGGAAGAAATTCCTGAGCGACGGAATCCTTGATACACACACACTTCAAATATCCTTCAGTTCAAGAGGAAGGGTCATGCAGCAACTTACCCAAAACCCTCCTAACTAAAGTGATATCAAGCATATCTGGTAATCATTTAGAATTGAGGATATTGCTCAATGCAAAATGAATCTCCTCTAGAATTGAAATAAAGGAACAAATCAAGAGAATTAAACAACATGTTTTTTAAGGAAATATTGCTGGAGAAATGATAAAATTGGGTCATACATCCTTTATCTTAGAAATAAAGAAGCACAGACTTTTCCATAAATTCAAAATAAATACTGGAGCCCTAGGACGGAAGTATCAATCCAATAGATTATTTTAACAACTTTGAAATGTTAACCGATTTCCAAAACCTTGAGTATGCCACACTATATATCTACTTCCCTTTAATTTTAAAGATGAATGCAAGAATTTGGTTTTACAGTTAGGAGCAAACTCAATTCAATCTTTTTAGCAACTAGCAAACCAATTCTTATCTCAATTTTTCTCCAATAGAATGGAAGAAAAGCAACCTATCAGCTTATCATGATCTAATAAGATCCTAATGAAAGCCTAAAGTGCTTTCTAGTCAGATTTAATGTCAAGATCGGAGGTATCACAAAACTCACCAACGAGGTGAAGCTCAATACTTTTATAATTACTATACAACTAGGTATTTTTTCAATATTTAATTCAATATAATCCCAATACATTCTTAGAGGTGTAGGCTATTACCCAAGCCTATATTGTGACAGAAGAAGTCATTGAGGCAAAGCAACAAAAGTGCTCCAATTATAAGCGCCATCTAGGAACAAATTGTGGGGGAAATGATGAGAAACGGCAGTAGCTCTTCCACTTGAGATCATAGAAAGCAACAAAAAATTGAACCAAACATTTGTAGAGAATACAGGCCACTGAACCTCACACCACTAAATGACACTTGAATGAACATTTTAACATAAATTTAGAATGAAAATTTTCTAAAGTCATCTAACCCAATCAAAAATCCAGAAAGATGTGATCAGTTTAAATACTATTTCTACTATCAATTTTTAAGACACAATACTGAAGATTGCTTGATACTTTAGAAAGAGATTGAGACTGTGATACAAAAATGGTACCTAAAAATATCTACAATACCCTTGGTCTACCTTAGGTAATAATAAAGATTAATAGGAACATATTGAGTAACTGTGAAATTGAATGGGAATAGAAGTTATCAACATGGTGTCGGCTAGACCTACTAGCAAAAAGATTCCAGATCATCCAAAAATGGCTTCTTTTAGTAAGAGACAGAATTTAAATATAGAATTTATTATTATTAGTTTTTATAATGACGATATAGCACATATAATGTCTTCCTCATTCTAATTCTCATGTCATATTGACACTCATTTAATATAGAATTTATGACTGCTAATTGAAACGAATTTTTATTAATAAAAACTTTGAGAAATATTTTTTATTTCAATACATTCATAAAGTTAGGGCTCAAAAGTTAAAAAAAAAATGGAACCTTGAGAGGGACCACTATATTAACTTAATAATGAACTGGTCCAAGTAAAGGGAATAGTATATCTAGAAGTTACGATTGGAACATATCTAAGGATAACTTTCCATCGGTTAACTTTTCTAGTTGGGGTTTCATCAATTTTTATACTATAATGGGCTGACCATGTTTATTAATGTTCGGAGCGGACACTTCAATTTGAGATTTTAAAATGATATTTTCAACTAAATACAGGATTGGAAGAGTCATGGGAGATTTGGTGATCGGACGAACTTGCTGTTTGATGCAAATCATTGGCCTAGCTCCACCACAACCAATGGGTAATTTGATCTTCAGAGTGAGAATTTTCTTTAACAAGCTTAAGCTGGAGAGTCACTTCTCCAAATTCCTCTAAATCTAGCAAATCTGAATAAATATGTTTAAATCAATTCTTTACTAAATAAAGAATTGAAACAAAGGTTAGTTGCGTATTTACGAACAATATAGACATGTTTGCCTAGATCGCAACACACATGCCTGGCATTTCGACATGAATAATGGTTTACAAGCAGGACTTTACACCTAGAGAAAAGCCTATTAAGCAAAAAAGAAGAAATTATTTTGTTAAAAAAATCATAACGATAAAGAGGTAAAAAAATAACAAATACTGAATTTATTAGAGAAGTAAACTACCTGGATTGGTTATACGTCTTCCTCATCAAAAATTGTAATGGAAAATGAAAGATGTGCATTAATTTCACAAATGTAAATAAAGTATGCCCAAAAAATAGCTTCTCACTCTTGATGATTGATCAGCTAGTGAACTAAATATCTAGACACCATCTATTAGGCTTTATGGATGCTTACTTTTAGTATAATCAGATCCAAATGAATTGAAAAGACGAGAAGATGAATTCAAAAGATGGATTAGTTATATATCGCCCTCATCAAAAATAGCAATAAAAAATGAAAGATGTGCATCAATTTCACATATGTGAATAAAGCATGCCTGATAGATAGTTTCTCACTCTCAATAGTAGATCAACTGGTGGACTCAATATCTAAATACTAGCTATTAGACTTTATATGTGCTTACTCTGAGTACAACCAGATCCAAATAAATTCAAAGGACAAGAAGTTGATGACATTTATGACCCACCATTGAACCTGCTTCTATAAAGTAATGTCATTCGACTTGAAAAATGCTGGAGCAATATATCAAATATTGGTGAATAAGATGTTTGAGTAACATATCAAAAGAAATATAACGGCATACATAGATAATATATTTTTCAAAAATGTATTTACTGAAAACCATATTAACGATTTGGTCGAGATGTTTGAGGTATTCAAAATATACTAATGAAGTTAAACTTGACCAAATGTATCTTTAGCATAACTTTTGGTAAATTCCTAGAATTCACTATCTTGAAATGTAGGATAGAGATGAATCTAGATAAGATTAAAGTTATAAAAATCCAAAGATTAACCGATCGACTCACTGCTCCATCCCAATTTTTACAAAACCAGCCAAAAAATATCTTGTCATTCTTTAAGACATTTAGAGAAGCAAAACGAATGAATTTTGATGGACGAGTGAGTAACAATAATGTTACATCCCACGTTCTTATTTTCATAATTAATCATTATTATCATGTTAATATCTGATAAATTCAGTAATGTAACTATTTTCATAATTAATCATTATGAAAATATCTGTTAATTAATCATTATTATATTTAATGGATGAGTGAGTACCAATAATGTTACATCCCACCTTCTTATTTTCATAATTAATTATTATTATCATGTTAATATCTAATAAATTCAATAATCATAAACAAGATCCTCAAATATACCACATCATTGGTGGTATTAACATCGTACTATAGAGTATGCGGTTGGGTCTTGATAAGAAAAGAAACCTGCTAAATCCCAAAATAATCTCATAAAATTTTGCGAAAAACAAAATAATCATATGAATTTTCTGGAAGCTCTAACATTACCACAACATATAACATTCTTATGATGCTTACAAAATTTACAAATTTATATCATTACTCAACTCAAACTAATTACATCATCACAAGTACAGCACAATAAATATCTTAATCTCAACTCTTATTCATAAGGTATAAATTCCTATAAGGCATCTAACAGTTAGAAAAATAATAAGATACTCTCATCTGGTCTTCCTGCTGGGTCCTCGAGGACAATTCCCCAGTCTACGGAGGTCCCGGGCGTCCAGCAGCCTTGTGATGATCCAACTCCTGCTGTTCCCGTGGACCTTTCCTCCGAGGACATGGCAGGCGTGAGCACTTCTGCGGGCGCAGAGAGGGGAACGGCGTTTGAAACCGTCCGAGAGGAAGTTGAGGCCGAGGAATTTGTGGCTGGTCTATCGTCCTCGGATTTTTCTGAGCATCCCATTATCGTCCAAGTTCACTCCTGAGGAAATGAGGAAATCATGGAGCGATGGCGCGCCTCCTACTGCTGTTGAGTCCTCGGGCGCCACTCCTCGCGCTGATGTCCCTTTACCTCATTTTGAGGTTGAGGTTTCTGTGGTGCCTGTCCGTGAGGCCCAACCGTCCGAGACCTGTGAGGAGGCCTCTGTAAGTGGTGACCCGCTTATTTCCCAGGTACCTTCATCGTTTCTTAAGCGTTTTGGCCTTCTGCTTTCCTTTTTTCTCGTTCTCATGGCTTTGGTTCTTTGATGCAGCTGCGAGATGTGGCCGGAAAGATAGCCTCCAAGATGGAGGATCTGAGGACTGCCAATGAGGTTGCTCAAAGAACAGTAACGGAGCTTGCTGAGCCAAGTACTCAATAAGATATAATATATTCAAGAATATGCATATTTTACTGAAAATAAATTATAAAGAGGAATAGGAGTCGTGATGCATGTAAAAGTACATATATAATTTCAGAAACATTTTAATGATGCATTTAATTTTCTTTCTTCTTGTATAATTTTTTTACTTACCAGCACATTTTAATTTACTTAACTTGAAAAATTAGGGCTAATAGGCATTACTAACTAACGGAGCAGTTAATCGATGAAATGATTATGTTCAATCCACACAATCTAAGGCCTTAAGCTCCTTATTATACTTTGTGGTGGGTGGTACATGCATATTATATCTCAGTAGATAGGGCCAAAAGCTGCCTTTATTCCCCCATGGCGGTAGGGGCAATTCCTCAATTTTTACCGTAATATTCTAAGGTATACAAGGGAATACTACTGTTTGAAATAATTCCTTGGTTCGGTTTTCTTAATTCTTAAAAATTCTTAGTCGAAACTTCTATACTTATCATTGATTTTTCTTCTTGATTTTCTCATAAGTATTATATAAGTTTCACACATGCTTAAATTCGATATATATACATATTAAGACCATAATAATGCATAATGTAAAAATAAAGTCATATAAATTTTTACATGTGATGGAATAACTTTTAAGCAATATATTATTTGGTTTTTGGTCCATCAATTTAATGACTAGCCAGTTCATCACTCATTAATTTAAGCATTTTATCAACTGGTTCAGCTACTTCATGATATTCTGCCAGTTTTAGTAACTGGTTCATCATCCTAGCCAGTTCACCATTATGTGTACAACTTAATGACCGATTCGTCATTTTATAGAACACTCAAAAGCCGAGTCATTTCCTTTTATCATATTCTAAATTTTTAACCGATTTGCTGAAACCGGTTTACTTCCAATTTCAGCATCTGGTTCTCATAATAGTCGATCAGTTCACATGATATTTACTTGGTTTACTATCTTAACATATCATATATGACCGGTTCATTAATATTTTTCTAGCCAGTTCATACAGATTTTACATAATAGTCAATCTGGTGTAGCGGCCGGTTCATGTACATCATCCGATTTTGGCACCGGTTCAATGGCCAATTCACCATGTAAAATGATTCTCACTATATTTAGAATCAATACATAATTTTGAAACGATTCATGTAAAATTTCAAATATTTAACATGCCCGATTTAACATTATACACTTATTTTTGATACTAAAATCTACATCTGGCCGGTTCACTAATATACAATTTTTCATGGGCTGAACTGGTCAGTTTTTAAAAAGGGATTTCAGCACCAACTTCATAACATATTAGCCGGTTCATTGAAGTTTTAAAATTAATTTTTATAGGACTTGAACCGATAAAAAATCCAAAAAAAAAAAAAACATCAGCATCAGCAGCTGATCATTTTCAACCGGTTCAAACAGTTGACTGATTTTATCTTTATTGAACCGGCCAATTTTCTGGAGAATAATTTTAATATAAAAATATGGCGATTTAGCCAACTTTATAAAGCTCCTAAATTAATATTGTCATAAGATGAATCAATCAATTATAGTATGTAAAAATCAATACATCAGCACAGTACGGAAACCGGTTTTCTTGGAACACTAATCTGATTTCGCCTATTCTAGCCTGATGGCTCCTGGAATTTAAAATATTTGAATGACAATACTTGAATATAACAGCAAGAATTCATCAACAATCGAAAAATAACAGTGTTCTTGCCTGATTTAATTTGGAACTTAATCTGAATTCCTTAAACTCACAGCCAGTTCAACCTCTTCTGGTTCTATTTTCTCCCTCTATTTTGTTTGATTTTTCATTCTTTTTTCTCTCCAGTGTTTTCCTCTTATTTTTAATTTTACTTAATTTATTTAGTTACTAAATTGGCTAAGTCATTCTTGATTAAATTTAGAGCTGCCACCTATTGGTTTAAGCTATCCAAATTAGCTTCCTTCCTGCTGATTCAACTCACATTTAGCTGATCTGTTGCTCTCTCAATTAGCCACTTATTAATTCATTGTTGGTGGTTAAAATCAGTTAAAGTTGATACATTTTTTAGCCTCTAATATGCTGTGTGTCTTCCTCCCTTATAGTGCCATGTGTTACTCTATTTTTTCATTAGTTTATTGTTAATGGTGTTAGTGGATGTTGAGTTGTGTTTCCCCTCTCTAATTTTTCACTTTCTAAAATTTTGGTTAAGTATTGTATTGTTTACATTGATCTTCTAATGTCATGTGTCCCTCTTGCAAAGTTCCATTAATTTAATGTTAGTGAGGGTTAGTAGATGTTAGCTGAATTTTGGTTAATTTAATATTGGAATTGGTTAAGTGTTGGTCATCCCTTACTTCCCTATTTTACTCCCATTTTTTCTAAATGTAATAAGACCTTGTTGCTTCTACCGAGACCCCTTTGCTAATATAATTCAGCTGAAAATTTGATTATGTTGCTGTCCGGATGATACGGTACCGAACTTAAAGTAGTTGTAAACCAGGTCCATCGATTAAATTTTATACCATTGCGACGTCCCAGAGTGCATCTTAAATTTTTGAACTCATAGTATAATTATTGAAATAAATATATTTATGAAATTTCAATCCTTACAATTCCACCCCCTTAAAAAATTTTGTCCTCGAAATTCGAAGAGATTACAAATTCTAGGGGAATAGATGGAGATATTTGTCATGGATTTAGTTTTCACATTCCCAGGTGGCTTCTTCATGAGAATTATTACGCCATAAGACCTTAACTAAGGATCTAATTTTTGTTCGGAGCACCTGATCCCTTCATCCCAAAATCTGTATCGGCTCTTCGACATGTGACAAATCTTCCACAATTGCTAGGGGCTCATGGACAATAATGTGAGTCGAGTTGTGCACATATTTCTAGAGTATTGACACATTAAATACATTGTACACTTCTGCTAGATTCGGTAGTAATGCCAAATGATATGCCACTTCTCCAATCTTCTCAAAAATTTTAAAAGGACCGATGAATCTTGGTTTCAATTTGCCTTTCAGTCCAAATCTAGTCATCCCTTTAGTTGGCGATGCCTTCAAGAAAATGTAATCACCGACTGTGAATTGTAGATCCAACCTTCTTTTATCCGCATAGCCCTTTTGCCTGCTTTGAACTGTTTTCAACTTTTCATGGATCATTCTAATCTTATCGGACGTTTCCCAAATGACTTTTGGACTGAGAAGTTATCTATCATCGATTTTGTCCCAGTGATTTTGGGATCGGCATTTCCTTTCATATAAGGCTTCAAACGGTGACATCCCAATAATTGTTTGATAACTGTTGTTATAAGTAAAGTTTGCCAAAACTAAATGGTCATCCCAGTTATCTGTCATCTTGAGCACCACATCCCTTAGCATATCCTCCAATATTTGAATAGCACGTTCTGATTGCCTATTTGTCCGAAGATGATATATCATACTAAATATCATATTCGCTCCCAATTCTCAATACAAACTCTCCCAAAATTTGAAGATGAATCTAAGATCTCGGTAGAATACAATTAACACACAGGCACTCCATGAAGTCTGACAATTTCATTGATGTATAACTGTGCAAACTGATCTCGGGCTTAATATGAAAATATGCCAACATCATCCGATTTCCCTATAAATATTGCTAGTTATCACATTGCTTCATGCTTCTAGCATCTCCATCTCCTGAATTTGCAATCTCGCCACAAAACTTGTCCAGTGACTCAGGGCATCTACTACGATGTTAGCTTTTCTAAGTTGATACTGAATTTTGCAATCAATTTTAGACCATGGGTCGGATAGTTCATTTCATTAACTTTTAGTTGTTTGGACCTATAGGAAACAACCTTCCCATGCTATATTAAGACACAACCTAATCGGATCAAGGATGCATCACAGTAAACCACAAATCCTCCGGACCCTTTCGGAATGGTCAAAATTGGAGCGGTCATTAATCAATTCTTCAATTCTTGGAAACTCCACTCGCATTCTTTAGTCCATTCAAATCTGGCTTTCTTTTTTGTAAGCTGGGTCAAGGACATAATAATTCTGAAAAACTTTCCACAAACCGTTGATAATAACCTGCCATGCCTAGGAAGCTTCGAATTTTAGTCACTGTCATGGGTCAACTTCAGCTAGTAACGGCTTCAACCTTCTTTGGATCAATTGAAATGCCTCCATTAGAGATCACACGGCCCATAAACACTACTTCTTTAATCAAGAATTCGCATTGCTTCAATTTTACAAATAACTTCTTCTTTCTTAGAGTTTGAAGCACAATTCTCAGATGCACCTCGTGCTCTTCATAACGCTTTGAGTAAATTAAGATATCATCAATAAATATAACTACAAACTTATTCAAATAAGGCCGAAATATTCGGTTCATAAGATCCATAAAAGCTACGAGAGCATTAGTCAGTCCGAATGGCATAATCAAAAATTCATAATGGCCATACTTTGTCCTGAAAGAAGTCTTAGGCACATCTTCCTACTTAACCTACAGTTGATGATATCCTGATCGAATATTGATGTTTGAAAATGCTCAGGTTCCTTGCAGTTGATCAAATAGATCATCAACACATGGCAATGGATATTTTTTCTTGATCGTGATCTTATTTAACTCATGATAATTAACATATAGCCGCAAAGTGCCGTCTTTCTTCTTCACAAATAGAACCGGTGTGCGCCAAGGAGACACACTGGGTTTAATGAAACCTTTCTCCAATAGCTCCTGTAATTGCTATCTGAACTCCCTTAATTATGTAGGCGCCATTCTATATGGTGCCTTTGAAATAGGACCAGATCTAAATACGAGCTCAATTTCAAATACAATTTTTCAGTGTGGTGGTAGGCCAGGTAATTCTTTCGGGAAAACATCTTCAAAATCACACACCATCAGTATATCTTTTGCCTGCATGTCATGACTTCCAATGACACTGGCATAGGCTAAATAGGCTTGACATTCATTTTGAATCAGATGTCAAGCATGAAGAGCCGAAATTAGACAAGGCATCTTCCGGAGCCTTTCCCCTTGAATGTGATCCTGGAATAACAAAATGAACTTACTTATAGAAGCAGTCAATGCTGGCATATTTATTCATCAATCAATCCATACCTAATATTACGTCAAAGTCACCCATCTCAAGCAAAATCAGATCTACGGTCAATTGTAGTTCATTCACCCAAATTATACACCTCGGATATATAATGTCAGTTTTCATAGAAGGACCTATAGGTGTCGATATAAGTAGAAAAAAGTCAAGAATTTTCGGGGATGATTTTAGATGGCATGAAAATTTGGAAGAAACAAAAGAATACATAGATCTCGAAGCAAACAAAACATGTGCTAGAATGTCACAAATAGAGATAATACCTTCCACAACTTGGGAAGTTATTTCCGCCTCCTAGATTGTCACCGTAAAAGCTTTGCCCTGAACAACAGGTTTCTTTATCTCCTATTTGGGAAGAGGACAATTCTTAATTACATGACCCTTCTATCTATAATTAAAACAAGCCCCCATTAACTTAAAGTAGGGCTTCCAGAGTGTTGCTTCCCGCAATGTGTGCATATGGGTATTGCAGATTGCGGTTATGGCACTCATTGCACAACCATGCTGCTTTTCCCCTTGTCCACGACTTTGGCTTTCTTTGCAGGTCCTCTCATTCCTGAGCTCGGTCCTATACTCGGGCATCCTCAAGTTGACCTCTTCTTGAAAAATTTCACATTTTTTAGCTCCTTCTTGAATATGAGTGCTCAATCTAGCACTTCTCTATAAGTCCATAATTTTAGCTTTGACAATTTTTTATTGATATCATCCCGTAACCCCTATTGAAATTTTCTTGCTTTCCTTATTTCTTCGTCCACTATATAAGGTGCGTAATGGGACAACTCAATAAATTTTATGTCATACTCCGCCACTATACGGTTCCCTTGTCTCAAGTGCATAAACTCCTCCTTTGGTTCTCGGAGGTCTGGTAGGAGAAAACTTCTCCATAAAGGCTTCCTCAAACATGCCCCAAGAAGTTTCATACTTAGGCACATCAAAGTCTTCCTCTCCATTACCCGCCAATGATCAGCTTCACCTTCTAACCAATAGGAAGCGAATAGAACTTCATCTTTCTCGTGACATCGTATCACTATGAATACCTTCTTGAGTCTGTAGATCCAAATGTCTTCTTTTATCGGGTCTAGCTCTCCCAAAAACTTGGGTGCTAGTGTGAGGTTCCAAGTCTAAAAATATATTAAATACGAGAAAATCAATGTGATAATAATTAATGCTAGACCGATTGAATGTATAAGTATGCGTATCGGAAGGAAAATCGGGTTGTAAATTGCTGAAATGCTACCAACAGACCGTGCCTGCTGTGCACTTGAGCACAAGCTCGAGCGCAAAAAGCTGTGGCGCAAGCAGCAAGCCGTGCCGGCTGCGCGCTGGAGTGGAGCTCGAGCGGTAAAATCCAGTTGCTCCCCTGCCCGCTGAGCGCCTATGCGTGCTCAAGCGTGGGCTGGCAGTGAGGCCGCGCTCGCCGCTTGCTCGCCCAGCGCTCGAACGCCCCGACTGGTATAAAAACGCGACCTACTTCGCGTTTCTTCGACTTTTTCATTTTTCAGAGGGTTTTTGGAAAGGAGGACAGAGGAAGAGCACCAATTATAGAAAGAGAAAGGAGGAGATCGAGCCATAGAGTCCGAATCTGCCCGGAAGCCAGTTTCGAAAGTGATAGCACGCGTCGAGGCAACTGTTCTCATACTCACTAACTTTCCTCTTTCGATATTATTCGGTTATTGTTAGGTATTTTCATCTCGATACCACCCGAACCATGGAAAATGTGACACTCGTGACTTGAGACCAAGAATTATGTAATTTATTATCCGATTTATACATTGATCCAACTGGTGAACTATCGTCAAGCCCTAGCCTATGGGAAATTGGGGGTTTTCCGTTTCCGCACCTCATTTCGTTAAATTAACCCCAAAATGTGAATCCCCACGTCCCAAATGTGTATATACATCGGCCGCGCGATCGATTTCGTATGCCTCGACCCATTCGCGACGTCCGGGCCCTCTAAATGGTCACTGACACTATTCACCTGAGACATAAAGTAGAAATTATATATTTTTACCTTCATAAAATGTTGAATTGACTCTAGAATATGAATCCCCACATCCCAAAAGTAAGTATGTGTTGACCGGACGACCGATTCTGTAACATTTGACCCGTTTGCGACATCCAAGCCCTCTAAAAGTGGCCTAACAAGGTTTATCTGAAATTGGAAGGTAAGTATACATGCTTTAGCTCTCTTCAATTGTGATGAAACTTATGACTGAATGCTATGTTAAATTGTAAGCTCTAAAATATATAATTGTGCACCGGGAGCGAGGGGAATGAATCCCGGGGGCTTCTAAGGTGGTGTTTGACCCACGGAGGTAAGTATAATCAAGCTCTCTTACGAGTTGAACTTATTGGTTGAAAGATCTAAGCTCCAAATGAAAGAAAGGAACTGAACGAGTAAATGGAAGGGAATCCGCAAAATATAAAGTGATGGATTTGGTCTTCTGATTGGAGACAAGTGATGGGAATGTGATTTCCCGTTTTGAGAATACATATGGCAATGGTGGATTCCCCTCAAGAATTAAAACTAATCTTGAAACTAGGACCACTGATCATAAGGGTAGTACCCTCTAGCTTACCATGTACATCACGGTGGGAACCCAAGGAATACTCCGACTGCTCCTGGGGGCAGGTGATGTGCAGGGTACACTTTAGGATGCTACTGTGAAAGAACGAGGATTGCCCTGGTCGCCGGGGGATATAGGGCGATTGAGATGGCCGAGTGCTGCAAGCCTAAAATGTAGCCGATGGTCGAGTGCTGCAGGCCTAAAATGTAGCCGATGGTCGAGTGCTGCAGATCTAAAATATAACAGATGGTCGAGTGCTGCAGACCTAAAATATAGCCAATGGTTGAGTGCTACAGACCTAAAATGCAGCTAGCCTTAGAATGTGTGCAGACACATTCCTTTTCTCATCCTCTCACATCGTTGGTTAGTACGACCTACTAGTCCAAGTCCGCAGAGATTGATGAAAGTAATGAGAGTGAATGAACGTAACCAGAACAAACATGTGAACTAAATGATTCCCGATACTCCCTCTCTTCACATGCTTTCTTTATCCAAGTTATATGATTTCCCCTACCCAGTTACTATTTTTCCTATATATTACTGTTGTTAGTGATATATGATTTTATTTGCTGAGCTATACGCTCACCCTTGCTATATATCTTTCAGATGAGAACACACTGATAGTCGACGAGACTAAGTAGATCATAGAAGTGCAATTGTCAGCTGATATTGCATGCAGGACTCGGGGTTGGGACTTAACTGATTTTTTGTATGAAACAGGAATTTTGGTCCTACTTTTGTAAACTGATTAAAACATGTATGGCGATAATTAACGATGTTTAGCATGGATGAATAATGAATTGATTTTCGCTGCATCTTGTGATTTTTATGCTTCCGCTGGTCCTTTTCATTGTGGTTACGATCGAGGTTCCTAGTTGGCATCCTTTCCCACCGGCATTATACTGGAGTTATGATGTCGATATTGCCCGGTTGATGTGGCAATCAGATCCTATGTAGTGTGTTGAACAATAAGATGTGTAGTTTTGTTGTGGATGGTTGTAGATTGTTGTGCAGGGTTATTTTACAGATGCTTCTATTTCGACAAACGCTCAATTTACTAACTAAATTTTGCCTAATTTTCTACAGAAATAAATAACTTTAATTAGGAATTCCAGTTTATTTTATCCTTGATGGAGGTTATTTAAGGAAAATAACTCGGTCCGTCACAGCTAATTCGTTGATGAATCGATTACAAGTTGACGCCCTCGAATTTGCTGGAGTAGGAAGTGGGGCTGGGATTTGTGTTACGTTTCTCCATGGTTTCCATCACCTCCATCATGCGCCCCATCAAATTAAAATATTTTGCCTCCCTGTCTGGCTACCTGCTAGGTCAATATTTCTTCTGTGGCTAGCCATTTTCTGTTCCTGTTGGTCAAATATTAATAAACAAGTTAGTGCCTATAATCTTAACTAAAAACAACTATATCAATAGTTCTCAGCACACACTAATCCTAAATTTTCGTATCATAATTGATCAACCTAAGGCATCTCCTAAAAATTTTCTCTGATATCACTTGTCATGTCCCACGTTCTTATTTTTATGATTAATCATTATTATCATGTTAACATATGATAAATTTTATAGTCATACACAGATCCTTAAATATACCACAACATCGGTGGTGCCAAAATCGTACTATAGGGTACACTGTCGGATCTTGATTAGAAAAGATGCTTGTTAAATCCCAAACTCATCTCATAAAATTTTGTGGAAGTAAACACAATAACTGTATGACTTTTGCGGAAGCTCTAACAATACCATAATATATTACATTCTTGAGATACTTACAAAATTTACAAATTTATATCATCACTTAACCCAAACTAATTACATATCACTAAGTATAGCATAATAAATATCTTAATCTCTACTATTGTTCATCAGGTATAAACTCTTGCAAAGTATCTGAAGGGTAAAAATAATTAGTAAGAGAGTGAGCCAAGTACTCAGTAAGATATAATATATTCAATGATATGCATATTTTACTGAAAATAAATCGTAGAGAGGAATAAGAGTCGTGACACATCTAAAAGTACATATACACCTTCAAGAACATTTTTATAATACATTTAACTCTTTTTTTCTTGTATATTTTTCTTTTTACTTGCCAGTATATTTTAATTTGCATAACTTGAGAAATCAGTGCTGATAGGTCTTACCATTTAATAGAGTGGTCAATCGATGACAGGATTATATTTAGTTCACATAATTTAAGGCCTTAACCTCCTTATTATACTCCAGGTTGGTGGTACATATCTATTATATCCCGGTAGACGGGGCAAAAAGTCGCCTTTATTTTCCCCACAGCACTAGGGGCAATTTCTCAATTTTCTCAATTCCCAGGTATGTTAGAAAATACTACCATTTGAAATAAATTCTTAATTTAATTTCTTTAATTTTTAAAAATTTTTAGTGAAAGCTTCTATACTTATCCTTAATTCTTCTTCTTAATTTTCTCATCTCTGAAAAAAAGTAATTATTTTTTATAGTATCATATAAACTTTCACTCATGCTTAAATTTGATATATATACATATTAAGACCACAATAATGTATAATGTAAAAATAAAGTCATATAAATTTTTACATATACTAAAATAATTTTTAAGCAATACATTACTCAATTTTTGGTCCATCAATTTAATGATTAACTGGTTTATCACACATTAATTTAACCGTTTCATCAATCGGGTCATCAACCAGTTCAGCTACTTCATGATATTTTGCCTGTTTTAGTAACAGTTCATCATCCTAACCAACTCACAATTATGTATACAACTTAATGACAAGTTCATCATTTTATAGAGCACTTAAAAATCGGGTCATTTCCTTTTATCATATTCTGAATTTTTAACCAGTTTGCTGAAATCGATTCCAATTTCAGCAGTCAGTTCTCATAATGGTCAACTGGTTCACATGATATGTAGCCGATTTACTATCTTAACAAACCATATATGACCGGTTCATCAATATCTTTTCAGCTGACTTACACAGATTTTACAGAATAGCCAATCTAGTGCAGCGGCCAGTTTATATACATCATCCAATTTTTGGGCTGATTTAGTGGCCAGTTCACCATATAAAATCATTCCTACTGTATTTCCAGAATCAGCACATAATTTTGGACTGATTCATGTGAAATTTAAAATATTTAACTTGCCTAGCTCAACATTATACACTAATTTTTGATACCAAAATCTGCATCTGGTCGATTCAGCAACATACAATTTTTCTTGGGCTAAACCGGTCAGTTTTTCAAAAGGGATTTCAGTGCCAACTTCATGACATATTAGCTGGTTCTTTAAAGTTTCAAAATTAATTTTTAAAGGGCTTGAACTGGTCAAAAATCCTAAAAACATCAGCATCAGCAGCTAACCATTTTCAACCGGTTCAGACAAGTAACCAATTTTATTTTCATTGAACCAGCTAATTTTATAAAAAATAATTTTAATACAAAAATATGGTGATTTAGCCAACTTCATAAAGTTTCTAAATTAAAATTTTTATAGGATGAATTGATTAAATATAGCGTGTAAAAATCAATATATCAGCATAGGGTAGAAATTGACTTCCATGGAACACTAATCTGATTTTTGCCTATTTTAGCATGATGGCAGCAAGGATTTAAAATATTGGAACAATAATACTTGAAAATAACAGCAAGAGTTCATCAGTAATTAAAGAAAATAGTAGTGTTTTCGCCTGATTTAATTTGAAACTTAATTTGAATTCGTTAAGCTCATAGTTGGTTCACCCTCTTTTGGTTCTGTTTTCTCCCTTTGTTTTGTTTGGTTTTTCTTTTTGTTTTCTCTCTGATTCTTTCCCTCTGTCTTTTACTTTTACTTAATTTATATAGTTACTAAATATGCTGAGTCATTCTTAATTAAATTTGGAGCTGCCACCTACTAGTTTGAGCTGTCCAAATTAGCTTCCTTCCTTGCTAATTTAGTCCACATTTGGCTGACCTGTTGCTCTCTCAATTAGCCACTTATTAATACATTATTAGTGGCTAAATTCAGTTGAAGTTGATACATGTTTGAGCCTT
The DNA here is from genome assembly GCA_033239525.1 of Nepenthes gracilis. Classification (NCBI taxonomy): domain Eukaryota; kingdom Viridiplantae; phylum Streptophyta; class Magnoliopsida; order Caryophyllales; family Nepenthaceae; genus Nepenthes; species Nepenthes gracilis. The sequence continues at coordinate 9,712,810 of BSYO01000018.1, read as the reverse complement.
TAATACGCTATGTGTATTCCTCCCTTATGGTGCTATGCATTACTCCAATTTCTCATTAGTTTATTGTTAATGGTCTTAGTGGATGTTGAGTCGTGTTCCCCCTCTCTAATTTCCCACTTTCTAAAATTTTGACTAAGTATTATATTGCACACATTGATCTACTAATGTCGTGTGTCCCTCTTGCAAAGTTTTATTAATTTAATGTTAGTGAGAGTTAGTGGGAGGTTAGCTAAATTTTGGTTAATAATTTAATGTTGGAATTGGTTAAGTGTTGGCCGCCCCTTACTTCCCTACTTTACTCCCATTTTTCTTAGTGTAATAAGACCTTGTTGCTGCTGTTGGGTCCCCTTTCCTAATATAATTCAGCTAAAAAGTTAATTATGTTGCTGTCCGGATGATACAGCAGCTACCGGGATACTTTCATGCCGGCTGTACTACTAATTTTACCAACCGAACTTAAATTGGTTATAAACCAGGTCCATCGATTAAATTTTATACCACTGCGGCATCTTAGAGTAAATCTTAAATTTTTAAACTCATAGTATAATTATCAAAATAAATATATTTAAGAAGTTTCAATCCTTACGAACAAATATTTCAAGAGTTAGAAGAATATCTGTGAGAACCTGAACCTAAAAACATAAAAATTAGGGAGTGCAAGGTGATGGAGGGCCAAAGCTTATGATGAGATGTTGGTTGGAGTGGCGATGAAGATGGATGGAATTGAAGCTGGAGTGTATAATGGTGAGATGTTGGCCAGAGTGGAGATGAAGATGGATGGAATTGAAGCCGGTGTGCATAATGGTGAGATGTTGGCTGGAGTGGAGATGGAGATGGATGGAATTGAAGCCAGAGAGCATAATGGTGAGATGTTGATGAAGTCGGAGTGATAAGGTGTTGATGATGCCGGAGTGATGAGTTGTTGATGAAGCTGGGCTAATGAGATGCTGAGGCAGGAGTTGATGGTCAGAGTGTATGGTGAATCTATGAAGCCGGAGTGATGAGATGTTGATGAAGCTGGAGTGATGAGATGATGATGGCTGGCTGGAGTAGTATGGTAAGATGATGATGGCTGAGTAGTTTGGTGGGTTGACGATGGTCGGCCAGAATTATAAATATTGATCGAATTTAGAAATGTTGACCGGAATACATTAATGATGTTGAGATCAAAGTGAATTTTAAAGTAAAATGCCGAAGTGAATTTCGAAGTAACTTTGCCAGGGAAAAATGCTTTACCTAAAATTGTTAATGGCCGGAGTGGATTGAATTTGATAAAAACCGACTTTGTTAATAGCCGAAGTAGATTTAACTACTTTGTTAATCTTCTTCCATCTAATCAGAGTAAGTAAACTGCCCTCACCTACTTCGCTGACCTTCTAGAAGAAAAGTACCAAGTAGGTGACTTACCCCACCTACTCCCACCTAACCCATTTTCTATAAATACTGAGCTCGATAGTAAGGAAAAGAGTTAGAAAAATCTGTGAGGAAAGAGAGAAGTAAGAGACAAAGAGGACGGAAGAGCCTCAGGCCAGATTGGAGTAAAGAGTTCGAGAATCTGGCAAGAGTACTTTGAAACTTATTTTCTATATTCACTTCTTTTAAATATCTCCATTTTGTCAGTACGCTCTAAAACCCCGTTCTTTGAGTTTTGTTATGAAGAATGTATGAATTTTATGATTTTGATCTGAGTTTCATAATTGTGAAATTGTAACTCTTGACTCTGATTTCATGTATTGGCCCATGCTTCTGTTTAATTTATGTTTGGATTGCTTCACATGAAACTGGAATGTCAAAAATATGAAGGCCAATTGAATTTGACTGGAGTATGAAATGTATGAACTTTGAATCGGCCTTAAGACATGATGTCAAAAAATATAAAGGCCCTTTGAATTTGTCAAGAATATGGAATGTATGAACTTTGAATCGGCCTTGAGACGTGATGTCAAAAAATATGAAGGCCCTTTAAATTTGTCTAGAATATGGAATGTATGAAGTTTGAATCAGCCTTGAAACATGATGAAACAATTATAAACCATGAACGAATAAGATCGGACCTAAAACTGTTATTGTAACAACCCAAAATTTGAATAAGGAAATTTTAACCATCAGGTCCGGTCAACGCCCACTTGACCGAAAAATCCAAAGGTGAAGAAGTCCGAATGGGTATTGAGGAAATGGAGTCCGGTTTCCATAATAAAAGAAGTCCGAGATTCGTTGGGCAAATGAAGTCCGATTTCCTTAGTAAATGAACTTGATTTTCGGAGTAAAAACGCTGCGTCTTGATTTGCTTTGAAAGAAAACACTCCGATTTCCGACGTGAAAAACGCGTCGGATCACTCCGGATTTTCCGAAGTAAAATGTGAGTCCGGACTTGTTAAAGAAGTCCGGTCACAGTTAAGGCAGAATTTTGGGAAAGGAACAGCATTGAATGTCTGCAGTTCTCGATACGTGTTGGAAAGCTAATTCTCATGGGAAATGTAGAATAATTTATAACAACGTTGGGAAATAGGAAAAAAAAACTTATAAATGAGGGCCACCAAACTTATGGCTATAAATAAGTGCCTTGGGGCCTCAGGAATGAGGCACCACAAGAAACTCTTCTAAAAAGTAGAAGGCCAAAAGCTAAGGAAAAAGTAGAAACGGACTCAGGCAAGATATTCACCCCTATTTATAAAGTTCATGTTTTATTTATGTTGCTATAAAATCATATGAAATTCTGAATAAGTATATTTTTATTGTTCACCTTTGAAATGCTTGTTTAAAGGAAATTACATTATGCATGATGTTGGATTTACATTATGATTTACCGCCAATAATTATGAACTTTGCCCAATGCATGTTTATGAAAAGAAAATTTGGCCTTGGGATGAATCATGAAATTTTCTCAGATTCTCGTTTTCTACGGTAAAAGATCTCCTGCATATGTACTCCGTCCCATTATACTCGGCTTTATGTTTTAAAATGAACTCTGGCCCTTTTAGGAATAAAGAGCTCCATCCCCATGTAAAAGAGAACTCCGGCTTTTTTATGAATAATGTACTCTGTTCCCTTGAAAAGTACTCCGGCTTTCAGTTTGAATAAAAAACTCCGTCCAAAAGAACTTAGGCTTTAAATGTGCTCCGTCTTCTTTTAATGTAGTCCGGTTTTGAAGAAGAATTCATGTTGATACGAAGAACTCCGCCTTCTGTTTTGAAATAAACTTAGCCCTTGATTAAAAGAGAAGTTCGGCCTTTAATGAATTTTGTGCTCCGTCCACTGTAAAAATGAGCTCCGCCCTTTAATAAATTTTATGCTCCGTCTCCGTCTCTTTAAGCACTCCGAATTTTGAAATACGGCCTTCGCTGAAGAAAAGAGCTCCGGCCTTAGAAACCTGCTTTAATAAAAAGAACTCCGTCTTTTGAAAAGTGCTCCGCCATAAAAAGCACTCCGTTTGTTTTAAGTAAAGATGCTTCGTCCATTTTAAGAAACGGCACTCCGTCTCTTTAAAAGAACTTCCGACTTTTGAGCATAATGTAAATGTGCTCCGTCCTTCATAAATAAAGAATTCCGGTTTTGATTAAAGAAAGGAACTCCGGTTTTGGATTAAAGAAAACAAACTCCGGCTTTGACTAAAGGAAATGAACTCTGGCTTTGAAAGAAAATGAACTCCGGCTTCTGCATGAAATGAACTCCGGCCCTCTTCATGAAATGAACTTCGGACTATGAAGAACATGAAAAATGACATACGGACAACAAGTGGAACTTTTGACTTTTGAACTTTGATGATAAAGAACACGAACCAAGAACCGAGTTTTCATTAAACTTACTGTTAAAGATGGATGAAGGATATTGGAGTGACACTCGAGGATGCCTCCGGGCCACAGAGGGGACCTTTTTGGTGGCACAAGAACTGGGACTATGGCCCCGTATGCCGGGTTAAAGGCATGACCTCCGCCCCGGGAGCATAATGAGGGATACGGCTTTAGGTTGTGGGGTAGCACACAACCCGTCCTCGATGTTGTCCACTCCGTCCGGTCCTAAAGATTATATGAATTCGAATGATTATGATGAATACAAGATGAAAAGAATAATGAACCAAGAAAAATAATATGATGATTTTTTATTATATATTATGATTTATACTTTGATTATTTGTATGCTTGTGCTTTCTGCATGTGAGTATTCTGCTGGGCTTTGTAAGCTCACTCTTGCAAATTTTCAGATGACAAGTTTATGGAGGACGAAGTCGAATAGAGTCCCATGGTTTTGCTGGCTGGAGCAGATTTTTGGAATTTTGTTTATTTTGTTTGAAGGAACTTGTAAATTTTGATTTTTGCTGCTTATGAACGTTAGAATGTTTCCGTGACACTTTTGGGATTTATGAAATTATTTATCTTTAGAATGCATGAAGAAAAGAAAAATTTTTATGTTCACTTTTTATCTCTTAATTGTAAGGAAATTTAGATTTGACGACGGCTTTTGATGGTATAAAAAGTCGGGTCATCACAGTTGGTATCAGAGAGAAACTGAGATTCTTTGGGATAGTTTGAATCAACACGGAAACTTAGGACAAGTTTAGTGTTTGCAAGAAGAGTGTCATCCATACGCTTTAGGATAAAAAGACTAATATGATAGTATTATTTTTAACTAACGAAATTTTTCTTTTCAAACGTTTCCCATGACCATGTCTAACAGAGGAAGGAGAAAATGATCGGGATAACAACACTCTTGATCGTGAGGCAAGATATGCGAACCCTCTCGGACAGAATGGTCGAAGTCATAAAAGCTTTGACTCACCACTCCACCAACTCCGGTGACCACCCCAATTCCTGTCCATCGGGGAAGGTCGGTCTACGATCGGTTTACCAATGAACGGATCCCCAATTTCCTAGGGGAACTGATCCATTGAAGGTGAAACATGGATTCAGCGACGAAGAAGGTATTTGCCGTAATCAAATGCCTGCTTTGAGGATATGGTGCTTTATGCTACACATAAGTCATGGGGAAGCAAAAAAAGGGTTTTCAACATGCCCGGATCGGAGATTAGGTAGGAGATGTTTGAGGCGGCTTTCTGGAGAAATACTTTCCTGCCAAATCTTCGTAGGCGGCGAAGGAGGATGAATTCCTTCGCCTAAGGTAGGGAAATCGCTCGGTGGCAGAGTATGATTCAAAATTTTGAATTATCTCGTTATGCCCCTTTCATGGTGGAAGATGAGGAGAGGAAGGTCGACGATTCTTTCAGGGGATTACGAGATGATATCGGGAGACACCTTTCCACTCGCGTTGACAGCGGCTATTTATGAGAAGGAATTGGAGAGGGGAGTAATGTCCAGACAAAGGACTTTCGATCGAGGCATCCAAGGCCAAGCTAGCGAAGTGCCTTCTAAGAAGGCGAGACCATCAAGGTTCGGCGGGATGAGAGCCGATCGGTGCGAATTCTCGCATCTGCGGCTAATGATGTATGTGATCATTGCGGGAGATCACATGGTGGAAAGCCTTGCTACAAGAAGCTGGGAGTTTGTTATAACGTGGACAAAAGGGGCATATGAACAGGGGATTGTCCGGTCGCTAAACAAGTCTCGGGAGTTAAGTCTCCTATCCCAGCCAAAAGTATTTGCTATTTCGCAAAGGAGGCGAAAAGTCTACAGAAGTGGTAGAAGGTACACTTTCTATCTGTGGCATCTCTTGTCACGTACTCTTTGATTCTGGATCTACGCATTCTTTTATTTCCCATGAATTTTCGAAGCATCTGACGACCCTTCCCAAAGTTCTTGAATACCCATTAATGGTTGCCTTACCAACAGGGTCGTCCGTAATATTAAATATAGCATTTTCTGAATGCCCAATAAAAGTAAATGAATTCTTTATGCCTGTTGACTTGGTTTTACTGGAAATGAAAGACTTTGATGCGATTTTGGGGATGGACTGGTTAGCGGATATCATGCCAAGATTGATTGTTTCCAAAAGAGTAGAATTCACCATTCCCGAAACAAGCCTTTCCACATTCGGGGTGTTCGACGAAAGGAAGCATCCCGCTTTATTTCGCTCTTCATGCCGTGCATTTGATTAGTGATGGATCCCAAGCCTATCTAGCCTTTGCTAGTGTATCTACAGAAAATCAAGAATCTGCGGCTAGAGAAATTCCGGTGGTACGGGAATTTGAAGACGTATTCACCGATGATTTACGGATTGCCACCCCAACGAGAGTTAGAATTTGGTGTGGAATTGATACCGGTTCAGCACCGATATCCAAACCACCCTATCGAATGGCACCGGCTGAACTCAAAGAGTTGAAACAACAACTGCAGGAGCTCTTGATAAAGGTTTCATTCGGCCAAGTGTGTCACCATGGGGAGCACCTGTTCTTTTTGTCAAAAAGAAGGACGGGACCATGAGATTATGTGTGGATTATCGGGAATTAAACAAAATCACCATCAAGAACAAATATCCTCTACCAAGGATCGATGATCTCCTTGATCAGTTACAAGGAGCTTGCATATTTTCGAAAATCGATCTTAGATCCGGATATCATCAACTTCGGATCAGCAAGGCGGATATAGCAAAGATGGCGTTTCGAACCAGGTATGGGCATTATGAATTTGTAGTAATGCCTTTTGGATTGACTAATGCTCTGGCTGTTTTTATGGATCTGATGAATCAAATTTTCCAACCATACCTGGACAAGTTCGTGATTGTATTTATTGATGACATCCTTGTGTACTCAAAAAGCTCTGAGGAACACGTGAAACATTTACGCACTACACTTCAGATTCTTAGGGAGCATCGGTTGTTCGTCAAGTTGAAGAAGTGCGAGTTTTGGTTGGAAGAGGTAGGATTCCTTGGACACGTCGTCTCCAAGGAAGGAATCTCTGTCGATCCTATGAATGTGGAAGCAGTTGTAAAGTGGAACCAGCCAACTCGGATCAAGTCTGCGAAGTTTCTTAGGCTGGCTGGATACTATAGACGATTTGTGGAGAATTTTTCTCAAATCGCGTGCCACTCACTCAATTAACTAAGAAGGATGCCAAGTTCGAGTGCACCAAAGATTGTGAAGAGAGCTTCCCGGGCGCTTAAAGACCGGTTGACTTCCTCCAGTCGACCATTCCAAACGAGTCGGGAGGATGATTGTTCTTGCGATGCTTCAAGATTGGATTGGGCTGTGTTCTAATGCAAAACGGTCGGGTAATTGCCTTTGGGTCGCGGCAGTTGAAGGACCATGAAAGGAATTACCCAACTCACGATCTAGAATTGGCTGCAGTGGTGTTTGCATTGAAGATCTCGGAGACATTACTTATATGGTGAAAGATTCTTGGTCTACTCCGATCACAAGAGTCTAAAATATTTGTTCTCCCGAAGGAGCTAAACATGAGGCGGAGGCGATGGATTGAATTCTGAAAGATTATGATCACAAATCCGTTACGAGCCGGGAAGGCCAACGTGGTTGCCGACGCGTTAAGTAGACAGCGACCGGGATGCTAGCTAGAATGCAAGTTAGCGAGATGGAGATGCTAGATTGTCTCATGAACTATGATGTCCAGCGCTATGTGCATGGGAAGCGGATGATTTTGGCGCATCTACAAGTTCAGCCAGAATGAGTAATGAGGTGAAAGGGTGTCAAACGAAGGATTCTTTTCTAGTAAAGATCATGGGAGAGCTGGATAAAGAATCTCAAGTGATTTTCGATTTCGCGGATGGAGCTTTGAGATTTAGAAATCGGTTATGTGTACCGACAATAAAGAGTTAAAGGAGAAAATTCTTAAGGAAGCCCATCGATCCGTTATACGATCCACCCAGAGCCAATAAGATGCATCGGATTTGAAGAAAACATTTTGGTGGAGAAATATGAAAAGGGATATCGCAGCTTACGTGGAAAAGTGCCTCATATGCCAACAAGTAAAGGCTGAAAGAAAACGCCGTCCTGATTATTACAACCAATGCCATTACCGGCTGGAAATGGGAGGATATCGCCATGGATTTTGTGACCGGTTTACCAATGACGCCAAAGAAACATGATGCTATTTGGGTGATCGTTGACCGACTAACAAAATCAGCCCACTTTCTAGCAATTCGGATGACTTATCCTCTTGATAAATTAGCCCGGTATGCGTGAAACGAGATTGTCGAGACTTCATGGTGTGCTGTCTCGTTGTATCTAATAGAGACCCTCGTTTTGTTTCACGATTAAGAAAAGTCTACATCAAGAATTGGGTCTTGAATTAAAATTTAGCATTGCTTTTCATCCGCAAACCGACGGCCAATCAGAACGGACTATCCAGATTCTCGAGGATATGTTAAGGGCCTCAGTCCTGGAGATGAAAAGGACTTGGGATGATTCATTGGCTCTTGCAGAGTTTGCATATAATAACAGCTATTAGGCCAGCATCGGCATGTCTCCTTTTGAGGCATTATATGGGAGAAAATGTAGATCGCCAATTTATTGGGAGGAACACGGAGATAAAAGAATTTTGGGTCCCGACATTATCAAGGAGTCGGCAGAAAAGATAAAGATATTACATGAGAATCTCAGAGTAGCCCGGAGCAGACAAAAGAGCTATGCAGACCGGAGAAGATCGGCATTAAAGTTTGAAAAGGGCGATTTTGTGTTTCTAAAGGTATCACCAGCCAAGGGAAAATACAGATTCGGGGTAAAAGGAAAACTGAAGCCTCGTTTTATAGGGCCTTTTGAAATCCTGGAAAAGATTGGAGAAGTAGCATACAGACTTGCCTCCAAACTTGGCTGAAGTACATGATGTGTTTCATGTGTCCATACTTGGAGTATGTCCATGATCCTACTCATGTAATTGAGTATGAACCCAACGGTCGACAAGGATTTATCCTATGTAGAAGAACCAAGGGAAATTTTGGATCGAAAGGAGCAGGAGATTACACACCAAATCAATCGCTCTAGTGAAGGTGCTGCGGAAGAATCACACACCTAAGAGGCAACTTGGGAGCGAGAGGAGGAGATTCGAAACAAATACCCATATTTATTTTCTCGAGTTAGTAACATTATTTAAAATTTCGAGGATGAAATTCTTATAAGTAGGGGAGGTTGTAACAACCCAAAATTTGAATAAGGAAATTTTAACCATCGAGTCCGGTCAACGCTTTGTTGACCGGAAAATCAAAGGTGAAGAAGTCGGAATGGGTATTGAGGAAATGGAGTCAGTTTCCATAATAAAAGAAGTCAGGATTTCGTTGGGCAAATGAAGTCCGGATTTCCCTTAGTAAATGAACTTGGTTTCGGAGTAAAAACTCGTCTTGATTTTTGAAAAGAAAACACTCAGGATTTTCGACGTGAAAACGTCCGATCACTCGGATTTTCAGTAAAATGTGAGTCGGACTTGTTAAAGAAGTCCGGTCACGATTAAGGCGCGAATTTTGGGAAAGGAACAGCATTGAATGTCTGGTTCTCGTCACGTGTTGGAAAGCTAATTCTCATGGGAAATGTAGGATAATTTATAACAACGTTGGCAAATAGGAAAAAAAAACTTATAAATGAGGGCCACCAAACTTATGGCTATAAATAAGGGCCTTGGGGCCTCAGGAATGAGGCACCACAAAAAACTCTTCTAAAAAGTAGAAGGCCAAAAGCTAAGGAAAAAGTAGAAACGAACTCAGGCAAGATACTCACCCATATTTATAAAGTTCATGTTTTATTTATGTTGCTATAAAATCATATGAAATTCTGAATAAGTATATTTTTATTGTTCACACTGAAATGCTTGTTTAAAGGAAATTCTGTTATGCATGATGTTGGATTTCTGTTATGATTTACCGCCAATAATTATGAACTTTGCCCAATGCATGTTTATGAAAAGAAAATTTGGCCTTGGGATGAATCATGAAATTCTGTTACTGTATTCTGTTTTCTACGGTAAAAGATCTCCGGCATATGTACTCCGTCCCATTATACTCCGGCTTTATGTTTTAAAATGAACTTTGGCCCTTTTAGGAATAAAGAGCTCCATCCCCATGTAAAAGAGAACTCCGGCTTTTTTATGAATAATGTACTCTGTTCCCTTGAAAAGTACTCCGGCTTTCAGTTTGAATAAAAAACTCCGTCCAAAAGAACTTAGGCTTTAAATGTGCTCCGTCTTCTTTTAATGTAGTCCGGTTTTGAAGAAGAATTCATGTTGATACGAAGAACTCCGCCTTCTGTTTTGAAATAAACTTAGCCCTTGATTAAAAGAGAAGTTCGACCTTTAATGAATTTGGTGCTCAAATCCTTTGTAAAAATGAGCTCCGCCCTTTAATAAATTTTATGCTCTCTCCGTCCCTTTAAGCACTCCGAATTTTGAAATACGGCCTTATTTGAAGAAAAGAGCTCCGGCCTTAGAAACCTGCTTTAATAAAAAGAACTCCGCCTTTTGAAAAGTGCTCCGCCATAAAAAGCACTCCGTTTGTTTTAAGTAAAGATGCTTCGTCCATTTTAAGAAACGGCACTCCGTCTCTTTAAAAGAACTTCCGACTTTTGAGCATAATGTAAATGTGCTCCGTCCTTCATAAATAAAGAATTCCGATTTTGATTAAAGAAAGGAACTCCGGTTTTGGATTAAAGAAAACAAACTCCGGCTTTGACTAAAGGAAATGAACTCTGGCTTTGAAAGAAAATGAACTCCGGCTTCTGCATGAAATGAACTCCGGCCCTCTTCATGAAATGAACTTCGGACTATGAAGAACATGAAAAATGACATACGGACAGCAAGTGGAACTTATGACTTTTGAACTTTGATGATAAAGAACACGAACCAAGAACCGAGTTTCCATTAAACTTGCTGTTAAAGATGGATGAAGGATATTGGAGTGACACTCGAGGATGCCTCCTGGGCCACGGGAGGGGACCTTTTGGTGGCACAAGAACTCTGGACTATGGCCCCGTATGCCGGGTTAAAGGCATGACCTCCCGCCCCGGGGAGCATAATGAGGGGATACGGCTTTAGGTTGTGGGGTAGCACACAACCCGTCCTCGATGTTGTCCGCTCCCGTCCGGTCCCTAAAGATTATATGAATTCCGAATGATTATGATGAATGCAAGATGAAAAGAATAATGAACCAAGAAAAATAATATGATGATTTTTTTATTATATATTATGATCTATACTTTGATTATTTGTATGCTTGTGCTTTCTGCATGTGAGTATTCTGCTGGGCTTTGTAAGCTCACTCTTGCAAATTTTCAGATGACAAGTTTATGGAGGATGAAGTCGAATAGAGTCCCATGGTTTTGCTGGCTGGAGCAGATTTTTGGAGTTTTGTTTATTTTGTTTGAAGGAACTTGTAAATTTTGATTTTTGCTGCTTATGAACGCTAGAATGTTTCCGTGACACTTTTGGGATTTATGAAATTATTTATCTTTAGAATGCATGAAGAAAAGAAAAATTTTTATGTTCACTTTTTATCTCTTAATTGTAAGGAAATTTAGATTTGACGACGGCTTTTGATGGTATAAAAAGTCGGGTCGTCACAGTTATACAATCAGATAAGGTTCTCCGACATGCCTTAGAACATTACGGTGGTAATTAGAAATAACTCCGTTCATGGATCGATACGTGGTCTGCCCCTCCTCGAGATGTAATAAGAGGGTGAACTTTGAACTTTGAATATGAAAATGAAAATGGATATGCCTTTTAAACTTTGGCCTTTAATTGTGTGAAGTGAATACAATTTATCCTCGATTACTCTTCCACTCAGCTAGTAGGGTCTACCAACTTAGGTCCCTTTAAACAATAGAGTTGAAAAAATGGAATGACCAATTAAAATGACATGAATCTATGAACTTTGAAAACTTATATTGAACTATGTAGTTATGTACTTTGGAAATTGACAATGAAAAGTAAATTTATGAACTTAAAAATTTGTACTGAACTGCACATTTATGTACTTTGAAAATGGCATTGATCATCAATACCGGTACTTTCCATGACTTTATTTTATTACATTTATGATTTATATTACATATTTTGGTAACTTGTTGGGTTTCGACTCACTCTATTATAATTTTTTCCCCAAATGAGACTGTAGAATTGATATCGAACGAACAGGAATAGATAAAGCTTAGCAAATAGGAACTTTAAAAATCGGAAGGCTTGTTGAAGATTTTTGAGATTTTTTATAGTTTTGAATATAATTATCTCAACTTTTGAATGAATGTTATATATGAACAATGATTATGCTTCCACTTGTTCACATTTTAGAATAAATCTATTTTCGCCATTTGCTTTTGGATATAATCAAGTTCTAGACGGCATCTACTGTGTGAATTTTGGTATAATGAATAGCAATATTGAAATAGTTGGAGCCGTGGTTATTATATGGCATTAAATGATCCTGTGAATGTATTGTGATTGCAAGTTTCTTTTAAAAATGAACGTATTGATTTGGTCCGGACTGCCTTACCTTAGATTTTATAATTTTGGGTTTCTGTTTTTGTATGGTTATTGACGGAATAAAAAAAAAAAAGGGAGGTTTCCTCATAATTTTTGTGACATCTACCTTTATAACCAGCCCTCAATAGGATAATGAATTATACCTTTATAAGGCTATCTCAGAAATAGCCTTAAGAGTTGTCTTATTCAGGGAAAAAATAGGGATTCAACAACTAGTATTCTATATTAATAACATCCTACCTAAATCAGAGACTCGCTATGCATGAATGAAAAAGGTTAGTTTATCCCTCGTTTATGACACAACAAAGCTCTGACCCTATCTGCTGCTCAGAGTACCCCCAAAAAAATGGAAAAAGATGTGTCGCCCAAGTTTGGTAATTATGGTTATGGAGCAATATAGAAAATGTAGTTGGGACTGAAGGCTATCTAATCTTCCTAGCATTGGTTGATCTATTTGGTTGGGAGTACATTAATTTATTCAACTTGACACATGGGAAGGGCTTGCTCTCCTTGTGGCTTGGGATTGTTTCCTAGAGAGAATTTTCATATGAAGGCAACTTATCCCTTGCTAAGGAGATTTTTCTGGATTCTTTCAATCATAGAAGACCAAGCCTTGAGTTGGATGAATTTAATATAAAGTTATAAGCTCAACCCTCCATAAAGAGTCAAACTCTCATAAATTTTATTGTGAAAATAATGACCTAGTCTTAGAAGAAATAGTCAAACATATGGGAGCACCACCAAATAGGTCATCGCCCATATGGATATTGCATGTTGATGGAGTATCTTCACAGTCAGTTAATGAGGTAGAACAATATTAACTACACCCAAATACTCATTTATATTTGAATTCTCAACTACCAACAATGTGGCAAAATATGAAACTCTATTGACCAAATCAAAACTAACCAAAGAACGCTTTATCAAATGCCTCATAATCTATAGTGATTCTGAACTAATAGTCAATCAAGTATTGACTAACATTGAAGTATCCGACCTAGACTTGTTCAAATATCTCCTTAAGATACAAGATCTCTTGTCATTCTTTAATAAAGTTGAAACGATCCATATTCCTAGAGAAGATAATTGGAAACCCAATCAACTTTTCAAGATTACAATATCCGATAGTCTAAAAAAATATACTCAAGATATGAGAGCTAAAATAATATGCTCAAGATATGAGAGAGGTATTTTTAAACATCTAGCATTGATAGGCAAAATGAATTTCTCCAAGTCACAGATAAGATAATTTGAATGACTCATTATCTTAAAAACCTCAAAAATCAAATGCTTCTAACAAATCTCACATAGGCAAAGTACAAATCTAAAATGATTAGTTGGTACACTTTAGTCGATGGGTCATCATATAGAAGGGGTTATTCCACACTCTATGTACATTGTTTGACTTCAACAAAAGCCAATGACGCTCTCAGATTCGTGCATATCTGTGTATACATGATGCATATAGGAGATAAATATTTAGCCTTTAAAATCATAAGGTAAAATTTTTATTGGGTAACTATGAAGAAGGACAGGAGAAAGTTCATCAGAAAATGCATGAATTGTCAAATTTATGGTGGTGTACACAGGTAACCACAAACAAAACTCCGAACTCTATAAACTCCTTGGTTGTTCGCATAATGTTGGCTGGACATGCTTGATCCATTTTTCCTGTCAATTGGTCAAAACAATTATTAATACTGTGATAGATTACTTCACGAAATGGATAAAAATCTCTCCAATATCTAACATTACATATAACAAAATGCAAGGGAATTTGTGCACCAAAATATAGTTTGTAAGTTTGCAATGCTGGAGTTTATAGTGACCAATAATTTTATCCAATTCTCTAATAAAAGGTTCATAAAATATAATAATGGCCTTAATATAAAATTTTTTCATACATCAATCTCATACATACAAATAAATGAACAAATAGAAGTGACAGAATAAATAATAATCAATTGGTTAAATACCAAGCCAGATAGTACTAGAGGCACTTAAATAGATGAACTACCATCATACTTTGGCATTACTAGAGGACTCCAAGAGAACTCACTCAGGAAAAATCCTTCGGTCTATATTTAAAAATAGAAGTGGTAATTTTAGTAGATAAATAATTGCCAAGTTATCAAGTTGAAAATTTTGCTCTTTATCAAAATTCTCAACTTCTAAGAAAAGATTTGGACCTCTTACACAAAGTTAGAGAAGCAACATGCATTCGGGTAGTAGCTTATAAATAGAGAGTCGCTCAATACTATAACAAGAAAGTGAAAAGTTCATACTTTTAAGGTTGATGACTTTGTATTAAAGATTATCGAAGCAATCGGGAAGCTTATACACAGAAATAAACTATCTCTAATTTGGGAATGACTATTTCTAATATTAGCAATACCCTGTAATAGGGTATATAAATTATATACGCAAAATAAAAAGCTAGTCTCTCGAACTTATAACATTCTTCTCCTAAAAAGGTACTATTAATAAATAAGCCAGCCAAAGAACGTAGAAGTACATCCTACTCCTCACTCTAGAGTGCCGGTGAGTTGTAAATTAGTTTTACAAGTTATTAATAAAGTTGATTTTTTAGTTCATTTCCTATCAAATTTTATGCATATGTATTATTAATATGACAATGATTGACATTAAGTCCTACAATTAATTTAAATACCTTATTTGTAAATTGTATAGATTCAAGAAAATGGTCATGGTATAGTTCTAATAGAATCATATGGACTCAAGTATGGTCACACACTACAAATTTCAAAACATTCGAGGACTTGACAATCAATCATTCGATTCCCTTTTAAGAGGTCAAAAGATAGGCCAAATAAAGTCAATTAAAATTTAACTAATAATAGTTATATGACCTATTAAACCTTAGAGATGCTACATATGTATAAGTATTAACACTCCTTTTCACGGGATATAGACAATCAATCAAACAGTTAAGAACCAGGGTCCTATTCAACTAATGATGATATTTGAATGACTTAGCTGACAATCAGTTCAAGTATCTTATGGTCAAATATTTAAAAATATATGTCTATGGGCTAAAACACCCAGTAAGGATCAACTAAAAGAGCAATAAGTACTTGGAAATGAAAAATCTAAAACATATATGCATATTTATTAAAAATCCAATCATATTTTTCTTATAATAAAAACATAAGATTATAAGATTTAAGAACTAAGAGTGTTTAGTAATCTCACGGCTGATCCTCGAATCTGAAATCTAAAGCTCGTGAGTTTGATTATTCTTCAAAACTTATGACGTTGGTGGCCAAAGAAGCACAAGAATTCCTAATTTCCAAATAGCCCATGAGAAAGTCAAAGCAACCAAAGAGACTATCCTCTTGAAAGATCAATTCCCTCATTGAATTAAGAGTCAAGTAGGGAGCTAATTTTTTGGGTCGAATACTCTTCCTTAGCAATTCCTCAAGCCTCATGCATTTGGTTCTTACTTTATCTATGGAGCCGACAATTGTTTCCACACATCATTCAATATCAAGAGTCCTTTCCTCAAATGGAGTGGATCGAACTCCAATAAGACCAGCTTGATCAGCATAATCACGAGATCTACTCATCTACTTTATCCCTTCTTTCTTAAGACAAGTTATTTGGTTTTTAAAGAATGGTATCTTAATTTCAATAGTCATTGCTCTGTACTCCAAACATCGGATCATAGAAGGGTCAATTTGAGATTGAGACAGGGGTTTAATCTTAATGCCCTAACTACACAGCCTACTCATTATCTCCCACACAAGGTTTTTGGATTGCAAAAAGGTTTGAATTAATAAATTAAAGATAAATAAATGGCTGCAAATTAAAGACTCAAAGGTCACCTTTTGGGTTGGGCAACCCTCTCTTGATGCAAATTCTAATGATGATGATGATTTAGATGCCTCAAGGTTTGGTGTAGATGACTACAACAAACAAAGAAGAGGCAAAGGTCTACTATATAGTGAATTCCCAAAACCTGGGCTCTATGTGAAGCCTTAAGACTGATGGAAGTTAGAGAGGATGGCAAAGAAGGAAATACAAATTCTCTACACTGTCTATATTATTCTCTGGTCTGAAAAAAATTGTACAAGTTATAGAAGAACAAGGCCATGGCTCAACAAATTTAGGAAAGCCAAAGCTATAATTTTTGTACTTATCCTAATTATTAGTTCAGTCTATATATGAAAAAAAGGAGTATTTGAATGGTATTAATTCCTAAACATTCAGATAATAAAAAAAAATTTTGAAAAAGATATAAATTCTATTGAGTTTCCCTTACTAGAACAAATAACCCAAAATTCACTTTGTTTAACTACATCAAATGATCTTTTAAATTAATCAAGACCTCTTAGTTTATGGCCACCTTTCTATGGTACTAATTGTTACTTCATTGAATTTGCTTCATTAAAAGACTCACAATTTGACTTTGATCATTATGGACTAGTACCAAGATCAAGCCCTCGACAAGCAGACCTAATTTTTATAGCTAGTACCGTAACAATAAAAATGGCTCCTTTCTTTAATACTTTTCAATTGGCACAGACCTCAATTTTCTAGTAAAATGAGTAGTATATATTGCATCGGGAGTAGTCGGGATAGCTTAGTTGGTAGAGCAGATGATTGAAAATCCTCGTATCACCCATTCAAATTTAGTTCCTAACACATGATTCATTTTGATAAGTATTTGTTCAACAAATTATATGAATTGAATATATTCATTAATAATCTAGATCATGACTCATACGTAACTTATTTATTTAGGAGTCTAGAGATAGACCCTATCCTTAAAATGGATGGGTAAAGAGTATATCAAATATTTAAAATAATTTGATTTTGTTTTCTCTTCTTTTTTTATTCGTTCATACTATATTTTCTCTCGTTCAAAAATAGATATTAGTAACTCATACATTTTAGAAAAGGTTAAAATGGTTAGTTAAAAGTCCCAAAAGTTAAGTCGAGGATAGTTAAAGGATAAGAATAGACAAGATTCATTTCACATACAATACAAAAAAAATGTCCAACGTCCTCTCATTCCTTTTTTTTCCCCATATTTACTTACTACATGAAAGGTCAATTATTCCATTTAATCTAGAACAGAATGCATAAATATTCCTTATAAAATAAAAATCTATTAAAAATCCATTCGAAATTATAGAAGTGAATATTTGTTTCTTATTATTCAATAAGCATCTCATACTTCATAAAAATTAGGGGCAGTGTAATCCTTATGTAAAGCCATCCTATCTAATTTTTGGGTATTAAAATACGTTTCAAGTATGAATGATTATCATAAAAGATTCCTAACTTATCATAAGATTTTCGTTCCTAAAAATCTGTACTTTCCCAAACCTAAAAATAGACGAGAATGCTAGGGTTTGTCCTTGGGGCCTATACTTTAATGCACAGTTCTTCAGGTTAATCCATACCACAATGTATTATCGTAAGATAATACACACTAGCTAATAGTCTACCGTGTCTTACATCATAGGAATATTGTGAATATAGATAATTGTAACCATATACATATAAAATGACAGTAATAAAATTTAATATTTTGATTTCATTTAGTAAAGTTTCTATTCCTTAGTAATCAAAACCCAAAGATTTATGAACTGACCCATGTTTGACTAGCCAAGCAAACAAATGACCTTACATCTTGTTTCTCCCTCTCGCCTTCTTATTTGTATAAATATTTATTTGTCTAAGTATTTTATATTTATGAGAAAATTTTAAAAATTGACCACTACTTGTTATTTGGATAAAAATCCTAATTAATTCAATAATTTGTGACTGGATCCCCTATTTCACAATGATAAGACCATTAATTACCCTATCCTCATGCAAAAAATCAAGCAAAGAACTATGCACCTCTCTTGAAGGAATGATGGAAATCATTTCCTTAACATTAAAAACAGGTGTCTCATTTAAAAGACCAGCAAGAGAAGAAACAATAGCCAGAGTTGATGAACATGTGGATAGCTTGGCTCTCATCTTAGATCTAATTTCAGTAATACATTCTTTCAAAACACAGTCCTCAAAGCCTTGTCATCATCTGAACAAGAAACTAGTAAAGTTGTAACAACAATGTTAGAGTGACCAATGTAAACCCTAGAATGAGAGCCAATAAAAATGCCCCACCTCCTTTTTAAAGGGTGAGGAGGTATATCAGTAACAACCTCTCCTCTAAGGGCTACTATAATATTTTAAATTTTTATCCGATTTAATTGGAGTTATTTATAATTTTTTGGGTAATTTGGGTGTGATAAGAATTAATTAAATATTATGAGATTTTGAGAAATGATCAAAATTATGGAGTGACGCCCGGAGCATACTCGTGCTGCTATCCGAGAACTGATTTAGATTTTGGGAATAAAAGAAAAAAAAGAGAAAATATAATATATATATATATATATATATATATATAGTAAAAGGAAAAGAAAAAGAAAAAACCAGTATCAAGAGGGTTTCGGGGAGAGAGAGAAAAAATAGAGGAGAGAGAGAGGGAGAAAAGACAGAGGAGAGATCGAGACTCCCGGGTTTGAATCTGACTTGAAACTAGTTGGAAAAGTGATAGATCATGTCAAAGTAAGTGCACTTATACCCTTCTCTTTTGTTTATTTGCACTTTTATTTATTTTTCTTCAAGTATCATCATTTCGATACCCGATTAAATTTATATATTGTAATAACCATAAATTAAGTATGCATATATGTTGATTTCATGTCCAATTTTGTAGTTTTGATCGGTTTTTAAATGTGAAACTCTAACTCTGTGCCCTAAACAACTTTACTATTTATTTTGAGACTTTTGTATAAATTGGCTCTAAAATATCATTACTCGTACCTTGAACAGGTTAATTTATCAATTGGGTATCTGATTTAGTTAGTTTTATATGGGATTATGCTCGCCGAAAATACTAACCTGCACCTCCTTTGATTTTACCCAAATTAATTGTAATTTATGCATGATTTGGTTTTAGAAATTCATAACCCGAACTTTTTAAACGCAGGTACTCTGAATATTTGATATTTGTTCACATATATTTTGTACATATTATTTTACGCGTTTCAAAAATATTACCGGATATGAATTGAAATATTTATCCATACGTATTGTATATATATTATTTTGTATATGTTCTGAAAATTATGTTATATACATTTGTGAAGAAATTTACTGTCCGAAATATCTAAAGTTATGTTTGGCTTGTTATGGTAAGAATTTCTTAATTGTTTCAAACTTTAAGATAATTTATGCATAAATTTAAAGGCATGTAAAGACTTAAGGTCACAAAACTATGAAAAATATATATATATATATTTATTAGAATATAAAATCTACATCCATATTTGTAAGGGTATGAAATTATGAATTTATATCAAATAATTGAAACTTTGTAATTTGTTATCCGTTATCTGATATTTGAAACTTTCTTCCGATGTGAAAAGTTCAAAGAAAAAGAAGTATGAATATTTGTGTAGAGTCTCCAATATGAAATATGAAAAGAAATCGTAAAATAAGACTAATGATTTTTATATCATATGGTAGTATTCTCTAACATGTATTAGGATATTATTGTGTTAAATTAAGAAATTACATTTGGGTCACAGGGGATATAGTGGCATAAGAATAAGGACTATAGACCTAATATATCCATGATTATAGGTATATCATCTGTCACGGGATATTAAAGTTTGAGGTCTTTGGTTAGTACCTTAGATCATATGGAGTAATACAATTCTTTTCTCGATTTGACTACACCGTTAGCCGATAAAGCATATTGGCTCTGGTCCGTAAAGATAAAGAAATTTGTACATGTTTTAGAACCTAAAGAAATCAAAAAAAAATAAAAAAGATAAATGTGTTTTGCAAAGTATATTTATTTATATTTTTCATATTTATGCATCTTCATTATACCCTTATCTCCCTCCTCAGGTTTATTTTGTGTATATTATTTATTGTCATTAATTACATTGTACTTGTTGAGCATTTAGCTCACTTTTACTACTTTCTTACTTTCAGATAAGTACGAACTTAGGCCAATGAGGTAAGGTAGAAGATTAAAAGTTGGCTAGGCCGCTGATTCTAGAAGATGAATTTGTAGACTTAGATTTTTGTAATTTTGTGCCTTTGGAGTAGATTGTGTATATTATGAGATAGAGATGTACTTGTATATTATTGATGTACCGATGGTTGAGTTTCTACTATATTTTGATGGATGTATAGCCATCTGCAGGTTATTATGATTTGTATTTTAGTACCTAATAGTATCTTTTTATCTGATGTTGTGTCTGAAGATACGACATTAGAGCCATAAAAATAATATGACATTTGGATCTTGTGTTTGTAAGTTGTGGATATATATATATGTCTATTGTATAGAAATTTGTACAAAATTATATCAACTTGACGGACTTTTTTAGCTAGAACTCTGCCGAATTTCGGTTAGAAAAACGTGGTCCGTCATAGCTACATACTAGTTGACTACATTAAGGGCAGTCATAATTAAAATATTAAAGGTTTTACATAGCTTGGTTGTAAGTTCATTGACTATATTAGATTAGGGGTTTTGTCATTGAAATATTATTCTCAAAAAACATATTAGAATACGCTCCGCTAGTACAATCTCATTTATTCAATAATGCCCAATCGTTGGAAATCTTAATAAAAAGAATTTTGTCATTCAAATTCTTTATTGAAATAACATTTTTTTACTTCTTTTAAACCCCTTTCTAGCAATGAAGGAGATCCAATCTCTTTCTTGGTTAAAGTTAAAAAAAAAAAAAAGAAACCTTTAACTATTAGTACGTCCAAAAATAATTTTTGTTACTAAAAAGAGGATGCACAAAGCAACACTATACCTAGTGGAATTAGGAAGGAGATGGGCAATGGAAATTTCAAATGCCTCCATTATTACAACAAATTCTCTAGTGAAGGGAATCCAAATGCCATCTTTTAAGTGAGGATCAAAAACAAAAATGAAACAATCCCCAGTAGAACAAGCTCTCTCCTTGAGATAAGGGACTTGGAAAGGAATTGTTGAAAGAATGTCATACCTATCATAAATAACAAGTATATCTTCCATGGTTATATAAGACGCAACGTTAGCCACATTTTTTAAGGAACTTCTTAGGGCCATGGATGATTGAAAGCTAGACAATTAGAAAAAAAAAATGTTTCTCTAGTGTAAAATGAAGAAGATGGCACGGTTAGGATTTAAAGAGAAAAGTAAAAGATGCTAAAATTTAAAAGAACAATCAAAATTAGAAAGGACGCGGTTAAACAATAATGCTTATCTAAAATATGCATTACTCAGATAATAAAAAGTCTTCCTCTTGTTTATAAACCAAAACATAGCGTATTGAAATGATTTTAAAATGGCACAATTCACAAGCTCCTACTAAGGCAACACGCTATTAATGGGTCATTTCCATTGCAGAGAAAATCATTGCTATGATGTCAATAAGCAAATGGTTGAGATTAACTCCTGAGGTTTGGTCCACCTTAAAAAAAAAAAAAAAACGATTAACTTTTATAATTTGAAATTTTAAATAGTTAGTTAAAATTTTCAGTTTGTCAAGAGGTTAAACTATTAGAAGTATGATTGTTAGAAGTTTGGGCTGTAAGAATACTAAGTGCTGAATTCTATAAAGAGTTAGTATCTTGAAAATTCTAAACTATCAAAATTGATAACAAGAAATTTTCCTATTTTGATAGTTTTACTAATCTATACTCTCGATGACTTACAATTCCATAAAGATAATACAATCACAAAATATATATAAAAAAACAGATTAAGAATTATGACCTAAATACAAAAATAAGAATTCCTCTTAATGGATACGTTCATATATGATATATTCTTACATGAAAGACTTTGAACCATTCGGTGTGAAAAAACCAAAAAGAAAGGGCTGAAGTTCCTCAGCAACAGAACTAAAGCATCTAGAAGGCTCACCACCTCTCTAAAATTCAATATCCAGTTGATCGATTCTAATTGGATAATAATAATCAAGGACAACATAGGATAAGAGCCAAAATACAATGAACTAGATGATTCACCAGTAAACCATTATGAGCCTAGATACTCCACAACGGATAGTGAAGAGCATCATAGGCAACGACCCAGACAAGAACCGATCTAATTCAAAATGTTATATAAAAGAGGGTAATCAAGATAATTTTTCAAATAAAAGAGGGTAGCTAAAATTACTTTCAAAAACATTTTCCAAATGAGTGCCAAAACATCTTGACAAACTCTCTTCTTTTCGATCTTCTGAGCATAAGAAACTCTATCAAATTTCAAGACATGGTATTGGGGTGAATATCAAATAAGCGTGGTTCCTTTCATAGCAAAAAATAATCTATAAAATAATGTGTTTTGGCGTAAAGAAAAGTAGTTAAATAGTCAAAGAATCATTGCAAAGACACATAAAATTAAATATTGATTGACAAGATTTAATGAACATAAATATGTATTGATTAAGATTTTTATCGAGAGAATTCTCAAAGTAGATTACACTTTTCAATATGTTCAAAACTTGAATTCAACCTCCAAATGTGAGAAGCTAGTGTATGGTATTGTCTAAAATAAGACCAACCCTACCACTGATATATGGTGCCCATAAACAAAAAAAGCCGATAAAAAGTGATGGATTAGTCGAGTTATTGAACATACATTAAAAAAGAATCTAGCCGAATGACCAAATTACTTAGTAGCCAAATGACTAAATTATTGGAGATACTAAAGACTAAGGTACAGAATGGTTGGATGATTAATTTTGATAAACATTTATATGAATCGGAAGATAAACAGTCAAGTCAAGCAAATAACTAATATATTTAACGAACAAGTATTAACTCAAAGCATATAAGATGATTGGATAATCCAATTTTCAATTAGTGTAATGGCTCAAAATAATAAATAATTATTTTTCTACAGAAAACAAGCCCAAGCTAGTAGCAAAGTGATAAATTAACTTACTTCTCCTGAAATAGAGAAAGGAATCGAATAACCTGAAAAAAGTAAGTACGGAACTCTTATCCTTTAAACACCCCACAAATCACATAGTCTAACCCTCCAATGTCAACACTCTCATTCATAATTTTCTAATTATCATTCCTTTTTCTAAGAAAAATTTTTGACTTAAAAGTCGGAGGATATACCAAAAAATGAGTCTAATATCCTTTGATTTTATTTTAAAAATTGTCATATACAGGATCCAAACATTGGAACCCAAAGATCTAATTCGACTCTATTTAAATGACTATCTAAATTTAAAGTACACATCGAATATAACATTTTATAATAATTGGCTCAATATGGAGTGGTTAATTTTTGAGTAAATAATATTTTTATATTATTATTATTATTATTATTACTATTATTATTATTATTATACGTTATATTTGAATCTTTCGATCAAACACAATTAATATTAGCTATTTATTTAAAAAGAAACTTTATTGATTTGACGTCCAAAATTTTATATTGGAAATAAACTGTCACTAGTTTTGAATATGATTTTATATATTTTAAATAGATATTACTTCAAAAATAAATAAACATCAAAAGTTGGTTGGATTTAGTCGGATGAAAAATCAAAAGTAGAATTTAATATTAAATAGTTAGAAGGTGCCCAGGTGGGTCTCCGTCCTCCACATGTGCCTTTTTAAGTTTGGAGATATTAACATATAAGGAAAAGCATATTAATTTCATGATTTAGAAAATAGAATTCACAGTTAAATTAGGGCAAATTTTACCAAGGAGAAAATTAATATCAGAAAACTAGCACGGTTGTGGCATTGACCAAAGCTTCCTGGTTACTCTTAATGTATTTATTTATTTATTTGTGCAATTTTATATTATCAACAACATGATAATATTAATTTATTTATATTATCAGACCTTTATAATTTATTCAGGTAAAATATTTCTCCTTAGTTACTCCTCAAGCCTCACACATTTAATTCTTAGTCTATCTATTAAGCTAATAGTTATTGCCACATGTCGTTCAAAATCAGGAGTCCCTTCTTTGAAAGAAGCAGCTTAATGTCTAGTAGTGGCAGTTTGATTAGCATAATCACAAAATCTATTCACCAACTTTGCCCCTTCTTCTTCAAGACAAGTTGATTGATTTTCAAAGAATGAGCCTGAGTTTCAACGTCCATACGTTTGCACTCTAAACTTTAGATCATAAAACGATCAATTTGAAATCAAGATAGGCGATTAATCTCAACATCCAAATTATTTAGTTAGCTTCTTACATCTTGCACCGAATTTTTGGATTGTAAAAAAGTTTGAGTCATCAATATAAAGATAAATAAATAGCTCAAAATTAAAGATTTGGAAGCTACCTCTTAGGTTGGGCAACCTTCTTTGAGTGCAAGCCCTGATGATGATCGACCTACCTCAACATTTAGTGTAGGTAAGTACTACAACAAACAAGAAACAAAGGTTTACTATACTGAGAAATTTAAAAGAATCCTAAAAATCCATGGAAGTTGGTGAAAATGGCAAAGAATGAATTACAAACTCTCTAAAAATATTTACAATATTTTCTAGTCTAGAAAAACTAGAACAAATGGCAAAACGACTAAGTAATGACTCAACAGATGTAAAAGAATTGAAAATGACTAGAATCCCATACTTCAAAGTGTTGGAGTATTAATTGGCTCATCCTCGTGCAAGTAATGAGGCAGAGAACTGTGCCCCCCTCTTGAAGGAACGGTGGGAATCCTTTCTTCAAGATTCAAAGCAAAGCGTCCCTTTTGAATGAGCAACATAAGATGAGACAACAGTATAAGTTGCTAAATAACTAGATCCCTCCGCTCTTGTCATATCCCCAATTTCAGCAGTACGTTCATTCAAAACTTTATTGGTGGTCCTTGGAACCTTGTCATCATCTCAACAAGGAACTTGTAAAGTCATAACAAGAATGTTGGGCTGACCAATATAAACACCCTACTAGGGGAACAAATAAAAATGCCCTTCTTCCTTTTAAAAGGATGAGAAGACATATCAACAACAGCTTCTCCTCCAAAGATAACATATCAGTTGACTGCATCAAGGGCAACCTGAGACAGAAAACTTCCGGTTTTACGTAGCTCGACTGTGTGTTCTTTGACTAAATTAGATTACGGTTTGGTCATTGAAAACTCACTCTCAAAAATTGTACCAAAATGTACTCTGTTAATGCAGCTTCATTTCTTCGACAAAAACCAATCATTAGAAACCTTAATTAAAAAGAATTTTCATTCCAATTCTTAACTGAATTAAGGATTTTCCCACTTATTTGAAACTCCTTCCAAAGAGTGTGGGAGATCTAAGCACACTCTTGGTTAAAGTGAGAAATAACTTTAACTATTTGTGCATCTAACCATAATTTCCATTGTTAGAAAAAGATACACAAAGCAACACTATACCTAATGGCATTAAGATGGAAACTGGTGATCGATATTTCAAATTTATCCATTATCTTGGCGAATTCTCTAGCAAAGGGAACTCAAAGGTTATTTTTAAGTGAGCTTCATAACAAAAATGAAACCATCCCATGGAAATTGAGCTCTCTCTTCAAGAGAATGGAATTGAAAAAAATAGTATGAAGAATATTATACCTATCGTAAATATTAAGTATATCTTTCATGGATATAAAAGACTTAATGTCAACCACATTCTTCAAAGAAATTCATGGAACCATGATTGGAAGTTAGACAATCAAAGGAATTGAAAACTCAATTCTTTGGTGTAAAGAGATAAAAAAGGCATGGTTAGGGTTAAAAAAGAGAGTAAAAGATGTAAGAATTTAAAAGAGAAACCAAAGTTGGAAACGATGCATTTGAAAAATAACACTAATCCAAATAATGCGTTATTTAAATAATAAAACAACTTCCTCTCTGTTTGTAAGCCAAAACGTTACGTATTGAAATGATTGAAAAATGGCTCAAGTCATAAGCCACTTCTTAAGGCATTAGATGAGCTATTAATGGGCCATTTTCATTATGAAGGCAACGATGACTATAATATTAACAAGCAAATCATTGAGAATACACTATAGAGGTTTAGCTCATCTCAACAAAAAGCCTCATTGATTCTTATGATTTGAAATTCAACAATAATTGAAGAAATTTTTTTATTTGAATAATTTTATTAATTTAAACATTCGACAACTCGTAATTTTTTGTAAATAAATATAAAAGGAATAAATTAAGAACTGTAACCCAAATTTAAAAATATTTTTTTATTTATGGATACATTTGTATACAAGATATGTTCCTACATTAAATATTTTAAACCATTCAATTTGGAGAATGAAAAATAAAAGGGTGAAGTTCCTCCACAATAAAATTAGAACATCCAGAAAGCTCACCACCTCTCTCAAATTCAACAACCAATCAATCAGTTTTACTGCTAAATAATAATCAAAGACATTACAAAACAAGAGCCGAGAGAGAAAAAATCGGATGATCCTCTAACAAGCCAGTAGGAGCCTAGATGTTCCACAATAGGTAATGAAGGGCATCATAGGTAACTACCCAGATAAAAAATTGGTCCAATTTAGGATATTAAGTAAAACAAAAAAAATTAAGATGACTACCATTTAAAAAAAAAGAAAAAATAGACAACCAAAATAGTCTTCAAAAATATCTTCCAAAGGAATGGCAAAGCATCCAGGCAAACTCCCTTCCCTTCAACCTTCTGGACATAAGAAACTCTATTAAATTTTGAGACTTAAAATTATGGCAAAAATTAAATAAGAGTGATTTATTTTATAACAAAAAATGAGCTATAAAACAACATATTTTGAAGCAAAGAAAAGCAATTAAATGGTCAAAAAATTACTGCAAAGGTACAAAAACTCATGCATTTATTGGCAAAATTTGATAGCTATAAATATGCATTGATTAGGATTTTTATCGGGAAAATGTAGTCAAAAAATTCTCATACTACATAAATTCTCATTCTAACATATTCGAAACTTGAATTGAACCTTTGAATACGGAGGATAGTATTGAGTATCATTTAAAATAAAACCAATTCAACCTACTAATTTATAGAACTTGTAAACCAAAAACCCATGAAGAGGGATAGACAAGCCAAGTTGTTAGACTTGCATCAGAAAAGAGCCCAACTGAATGATCAAATTACCAAATAGTCAAATGACCAAATTGTTGAAAAATACTAAAGACCAAGATACCAAATAACTAGATGACTAATGAAACCAGATAAAAAATATAAATAAATGGTTACATAAATTAATAGATAAATAGTTAAATTAAACAAGCAATTAATATATTTAATAGATAAATATTAACTAGAGGCATATGAAGCATATGGGCAATCCAATTTCTAATCAATGTAAGGCTCAAAATACTAAATAATTATTTATCTTCGAAAAATAACCACAAAACAGTAGTAAATGTATAATTAACTCACTTCTCGTAGATGGGAAGGGAATCCAAACATTACAAAAAAAAAAAAAAAAAAAGTATAGAGCTTCTATGCTCTAAACAGTTACAAATCTCAAAAATTTTAGAATTTAACGCTTCGATCTCAACTCTCTCTAACCATCAATTTTCACTTTTTTTATTATTTTTTAATAAAGATTTTTGACTTAAATATTAAAAATATATAAAAATAAATTTTGTATTCTTTTATCTCTTATTAAATATTATAATGTATAGGATCTAAATAGTGAAACCTAGAAAACCTATCCTACTCCATTTGGACGATGATCCAATGTATACATCAAATAAAATTTTTTTTCATATAATGGGCTTGATATGGAGTGGTTAATTTTTTGGGTAATTAATATTTTTATATTATTATTGTTGTTATTATTATTATTATTATTATTGTTGTTATTATTATTATTATTATTATTATTATTATTATTATTATTTTAATATTATTATTATTATTATTATTATTATTACTATGCGCTATATGCTACTCTTTGATCAAATGTAATTAATATTAACCATTTTAAAAAATATCTATATTAATTTGAAAACAAAAAATTTACATTTTAAATAAACTGTCACCATTTTAAATATGATTTTATATATTTTAAATAGATATTACTTTTAAAAAAATAAATTCCTGAAATAGGATGTATTTAATCGGAAGAAAAATCAAAAGTAGCATTTAATATTAAGTTTACTTTCCAAAAAAAAAATATTATTAAGTAGCTAGAAGGTACCATGGTGGGTCTCTGTCACCCACATATGCCATTTTAAGTTTGGATATATCAACTTATAAAGAAAAGTATATTAATTTCAAGATTTGAAAAATAGAATTCATGGTTAAATTCGAGCAAATTTTTTTTTTTAAGTATAAAGAGAAAATTGATCTCAGAAAACTAGCACGGTCGTAGCGTTGCCCAAAGTTTCCTGGTAAAAGTTTAATCTTAATTTACTTATTTACTGAGATGAAGAGACGCAAAATTTTTTATTGTCAATGGCATAATAATTGTTAATCTATTTATGTTATTAGATTTGTATAAAAATAGATTAATAATAAAAATTATATTATTTAATAATATTTAAAAAAATTTATTAATAATTATTTATTTTTTAGATTTTTTAATGAAAATAACAAACAATAAGTCCATAAATATATATATATAATTGGTAAAATCCGCCATAAATTGTCCAAATCTGACATTAAGGAGTCCAACTAATCACAATAGTAAATCCTTTTGTAAAGTATATTTCAGGATATTAAATTATTGATGTAAAAAGTCTTTTTCCCTATAATTATTTTCCAAGCTTTTGAGATAAATTGACCGCGGAGACAGATCTATTCAGTTGATTCATAACTTTTCCGGAAATTATTTATTATATTAAAAGCATGATAACTATTTTATAATATTATCAATTATTAAATAATAAAGTTATATTTACAAAATAATTTAAATTTAATTAATCATTAATAGCTACAGCAGTTATATCATTTGACAATTAGAACCGACTAAAATTATATTCAAACTGATTTTATATTGAATTTAGGTAACAACTCATAATAATTAAGATGAATCTAACCAAAATTTATAGTCATATCCGTCCATAATCCCAATTAGGCCTGTTTGAACTAACCCATAGATATTTTTATTTTTAAGTTTTTTATTTAAAAATTTTTATTTATATAAAAATTACTAAAATATTAAATATTTTAATAATTATGATATTTATATTAAAATATTATATAAATATATATGTAAATAAAGAATATTTTGATAAAAATTATTTGTTAAATAAAAATATAAGAGGATTGTTTTAAGTTTAATATATATTTAAAATAAAAATATATATTTATAAAAATTATGATGTAGGATAAGGCCATCGATCACTTTCAGCCCTTGCTGTATTCAACTTAAAAAAATTAATTCAAATTAATTTTTTAATTATATTTGTCTATAATATAATATATATCTTTGATAGGATCGGAAGTACATGGGTCAACACGGAACTCAACCCACAGAGGTAGCAACTGTTGAATGGACGTTTTTCCAAGGTCAAAGACCAGGAAGCACAACGATGGACAGTTTAGCCCACTGAAAGAGGGAAGAGTCCAAAGGACAACGGCCTATCACATAATCTGTTGGATTAGAGGCCTAGGCAGCGAGATGGATGACCTAGACGGGTTGGCCCAAAATTGTTAAATAGGGAGTAGGCAATCAGGGTTGCGTATAGTGCTACTCCCATGGTTGCCCGTCTTGGATGGCCACCGACAGTCCTAACAACACAATACATGAAAGTAGGCAGAACCTGCCATAATGGGGCTACAAAAATTACCCTAACAACTAAACAAATATCTGCGAAATATTTACTTATACGGCATATTACTCCAAGAAGGTAAAGCATAGCTCGACAATGTTTTTAAAAAGGTGACAGTTATCATATGCGTATTGCGCACGATCATTAAAATAACTCAACAAACCTGTTAGGAAAATCGATACCAACTGCATCGGCTGTAATTTTATAAATACTTCCTTACCCCTACGGAAAAGGGAACCAAAAAATCATAGTCCTAAAGCATCCCAGAAGAATTGAAAAGCTCTCTCTCTCACTCAAGCTACTTAGCCCCATGAGTGCTAACTCTCTCAAAAGTCACTCCCCATCAAACGTATCAATCGGAGCTAAGTCTTCCAGCCTACACTCAACCCCTCCTAGGTGCATCCACACACCTTGTATCATCCATCTTTCTCTTCTTCACAGAAAGATTTTCAATTTAAACGTCAAAATATATATCGAAAAGCAAGTCTCAAAATCCTCTAACATCTCATTTGTTTATTGTAGTGTACAGGATCCTGGTCATAAAAAACAAAGACTGAACTTGCTTCAATTCGACCCATCGAGAAGGATCAAGCGGCTTCTTAATTCGTACAACAATTCAGATCTAGGGACACATAATTGGCGCCATCTGTGGGAAGC
Source organism: Nepenthes gracilis (assembly GCA_033239525.1). Classification (NCBI taxonomy): domain Eukaryota; kingdom Viridiplantae; phylum Streptophyta; class Magnoliopsida; order Caryophyllales; family Nepenthaceae; genus Nepenthes; species Nepenthes gracilis. The sequence continues at coordinate 9,682,004 of BSYO01000018.1, read as the reverse complement.
AATTAAAAAGTCTTACCACCACCCATATGGAAGAAAACATGGTTAACAATAGGGTACAAGCTAGCGCATTGGCCAAACTCTCCGCAAGTAACCATACGGATGAATGATCATCCCCTAATATGTGAATGGTCACCGCCCTGATCGACAATATGTCCAAAATGCTCCAAATCATCTATACGCGTCTAGATGAGCAGCAACTGGGGGCTCCTTCCTCCTGTGCCCAAATGTTGATGTCCAAAAGGAGAAATCGGACAAAGAGATAGCTTGCCAAAGAGAAGACCTTGTGGCCTGACGATCTCGAGGTCCACATGAACCGAGCAATAGAGCCCAATCTCAACTAGAAGGTCGACTCAGTTCTGAAGCATCGGAGGAGAGTCCTGAGCGACAGAATCCACGTTACTTCCAAGACGAGAGGAGACCCTTCGCCCGTGAGGAAGCCCCTTGTAGCACCTGACCCAGGAGGGCCCATAGTTAGCCAATCCAATGAATATCTTCGAACCATTCGAAATTGATGACCTGTATCAATGCCAAGAGGATTGTAATGTACAGATCCCCGAACACCATAAATACAGATAATTAAATTAATATGATCAAGATTAGACTTAATATATTTGAAAAAATTAAGATTTGGGACCGTGGGATAAGTCGGAGGAGGAAGGCCTGCTCGGTGCCCAGGGTGGTGCCGCAGTGCCTGGTCCAGTGGACCAGCGCCTGCTGGCCCTCAAGAGCCCACGGCAGGGGTGGAATCCAGCAAGCCCATGTCGGCCCAAGGTATTTAACCCGCAAGGGTTTCGATTCAGCCAGTTTTTGGCCTCCATGCACGGGAATAGAGAGAGGGAGAGAGAGAGAAAAGGGAGAATCCAAGGTCCCGGTGTCCTATTCCGAGTTAAAGCTACTTAGAAAAGAGATAGATCGGGTTGAGGTAAGTGTACTCATACTCTTCTCTTTCATTTTCTTGCACTTTTATTCTATTTTTTTCAAGTATCATCGTTTTGATATCCAAATAAGTTTATATATTATATTGCTCATAACCTAAGTATGAAAATACATTGACCATATGTATGAATATCGGAATTTGAGCTACTTTTTCGCAACCGAAATCCTAACCCATACCAGACCCATTTCACAATTTATTTTAGATTTTATACATGATTTGGCCTTACATAATTATTACCCATGACTTGGACAATCAAATATATGAATTCCATGCCCAATTTAGCAGTTTTGACCCGTTTTCGGACACGAAATCCTAAACCCGCGCCCCGTAGAAGTTTACCAATTAAATTGGGATTTATGCATTAATTGGCTTTATGATATTATTTCCAGCACTATGAGTATGCTAATTTATCAATTGTGTATTCAAATTTGTAGTTTTGTAGGGTTTTATACTCACCGGAACCCTAACTTGTGCCCCCCTTTGGGCTTTATCCAAATTAATCGTAATATTTGTATGATCCAAGCTTCGAAAATCATATCACATGCCTTTGGGAAGGTATTTGATGCCTGGACGTTCTAAAGTTGTGTTTGTCTTACAGTGGTAAGAGTTTCTTACTTATTCCAAGTCTTATGAACATTTATACATATATTACGAAAATGTTAATTAAATAGGTTTTGAAAACCATGTCATGAATCAAAAACATTTATGCATATATTTCAAAAACCATGTAATGAATCAATTATGAAAGGATTATCGATCGGAAGCCATATAATTCTATTTGGTATAAAATGAAAATGAATTCTTAGATCCTCCAAGCTCCAAAGAAGAATTATACATTAACTATATTCGCAAGAACCCAAGTTTACTAGGAATATGGAAATCTGTATCGAAATATACTTATGGAAAAAGAAATCTGATGATGGAGGGAATTCCGTAATTAAGTGATTGACCTATGAACTATTTTTCAGAATGAAAAACTGATTAAATTATAAAACATTTTCCAGCACGGTAGGAACGAAGAATTGTGCTTAAAAGAAAATTTTCCTAATGAAATAAGGAACTAAGAACTTGGACAGAATATTACTAATAATAAACTTTGACATGTCATAAATATTATAGTAAAAATTCAAAAATTACTCTAGTCGCGTATCCTATGTCGTGTTTTTATGGTGAGTGATATTCCGTAATATGCCTTAATATATTATAGTGGAAAGCTATCTGTTATGAATGTCGCTCGCGGCCTGTGACGGAATTGATTTTTTTTTCCTCAAAAGCTTCCGTCAAACAAATAACTCATTTAACGGTCTAAACATAAGGCAAGACTTCTGTAGAAATTTCGGCAGAGTTTCCTTTGTAACTAGATGAAAACCTAAAAATACAATCCTGTATAATCATCCATAACAAGTACACAACTATCCATCATTCACAATTTCTACAACAAACATTCACAAGATCACATATACCATCCATGGCACAAATCCATAAAAACTTTTACTACTCTAACAGTTTAATAACGAGATGCCATCTAGGACTTACATAGTAAATCCAGAGTATATAGCAGAAGTAAACTAAGAACATACAGAAGTATAGCATTTTCTCTTCTACTATCATATACATCATATACTTTCTATACAAAAATCAACATGTTTTAGACATCAGTAATCATAAGATCAGTATACAAAAATCATATGCAGCTAGGCCTTTACGTCGACAAGCTCCTCCAAAATTTGCTCCAATGTGCTATAGTCCTCAAAAGTCTTCTAGAATCTTCTCTCTCTGATTACTCTTTTTCGACAGGTAAAAGCTCTACTGTCTCATTTGGAGGGGGAAACACTAAAACAATGAGTCGAGGCCCAGCAAGGTACATGCATATGAACTGTAAAGTGGTTATGCCACAATGATCATATAACTATGCAAAACCAGAGTGCTTAATCAAACATCATCTATGAAGTAAAGACATGCTATAACGATATTAAATCTCATGCTTCATAAATCGTTATACTATAGATTGTAAAGCAATAATTATAAACTTTATTGATGCATGGTAAAACTGAAAACAATACTCTATACTGTCCACTGTCATCTTTTCACTGTATACGATTCATTATCATCTTTTCATCAGATGATACTCTATCATCTTTTCACTGTACAATATATTTTCATCTTTTACTGTGACATACTTTAACAATTTCAGACCCTGCCAGTATACCCTACTAGCGGAAGGGACGAATGATCGAGGATAGATTGTGTTCAGTCCACACAATCCAAGGCCTATCATGTCATATCATGTCATATATATCTCATCCCGAGGGATATCTGTACTGTGTGCCACCCAAAGGTCGGCCTATGTTCCTCCTGGCTTAACGCCCTTGAGGACAAGGCGGACCATGAATCGCTCCATGGACAGAGCTATCCTCGATTACCACCGTAAATTCTAAGGCCTCACCCAAGAACTTACCTGGACTGTAGTCAGTCTCGGGTCCCAAAATAACTGTAACGGAAATTATCTCTTTATCAAAAATCCCATTTTCGAAATCAAACTTTCACAACACAATTTCAGCACTTCTTTAAATTTACATGGAAATTTTGTCGGTATACGTTCGTACATATTTTCGAAAACAAACTATACGGAAAGCTTCATTTCGATGTCAATTAACTTTTATATAATAGAAGCTATGGTTAAAACTCATCAAAACCACTTCATTTTCGCACATAGGGCTTCGCCAAAACCTTTGGACTCAAATCGATCTCTTACTTGCACATATTTCATGAAATTAATGTCATAGATGCCATACATATACATTAAATCATGCAATTTACTCAAACTATACAGCATTTTCTAGAGAAATTGAATACCATTTTCATGCTCATTCACGAAATCGAAGCCAAATCTTGCAATAAACATGGATAAACACAAATTTAACCGAGTAATCGAAGGAAACATGCTTCATGTACTTTAAACATGCATCATCAATATTTTAGATCTAGGGTTTCATCACATACTTTTCTAGAGAAATTGAACACCATTTTCATGCTCATTCACGAAATCGAAGCCAAATCTTGCAATAAACATGGATAAACACAAATCTAACCGAGTAATCGAAGGAAACATGCTTCATGTACTTTAAACATGCATCATCAACATTTTAGAGCATTTTCAACTGCTTTAAAGCATGAGAAATCAGTACAGTGAAAAACAGCGTCCGAAGTACACTTGCCTGAGCTCGCTCTACCATTATTTTACCCGGATCGGATCGGAACGGTGGTCTCTTCCCTTTCTTTCTCTTCGTGCTTGCTGTTGTGCCTCAACTTCCTCTCTCCACAAACACATATCCTTTAATTGGCATTTAAACAAGGAAGTATTACACAATATCGTCCGAAGTTTTCGAAAAAGTAGTAACTATGTACAGTGCACAGGAATAGTGCACGTGAACAGTGCACATATGCACGAATCGGTTGATTCTCAAAATTTTAGACATCCAACAAGTAATTTATCGAACCCAAGACATGGGTAACTATAATCCCAAGTCAATTTATACATTTAACTCTAAATAGAAGCTCAAATGGTGTCCGGGCGCGGTTAAGGGCTTTGCGAACGAATTTCCATTAAACTTCACAATTTTGAATACCCAATCGATAAATCAACTTACCCAAGTCATGTATAATCATAATCTAGTCCCAAATAAATCAAAAGCCCCAAAAATCAAAGCCCTAAACCACCCGGGTGTAGGGTTAGGGTTTCAGGAATGAAATTTCACAAAATTCCACCAAATCAGGTACCCAATTGACAAATTAACTTGCCTAGGGCGTGGGTATTGGTATTCTAGTCTCAATTTATACAAAAGCCCCAAAAATTGAGGGCCGGAATCTACCCGATTGCACATGAACAGTACACGCGCGTGGGTGGAGGGTTTGGATGCGCATAACAGTATGTAAACAACGAATCGGACGATGATTTTCACATATATGCACAATTAGACTATGGGCATCGCAATGACATACATAGGGTTCGGTATCAAGGCAAAATACCCGAAGGGGATCATATGAAAACCAACAGAAACGGAAGAAAAACTGTATAGATTTACTTGCCTCGACATGCTCTACGATTTCTCTAACGGGCTCGAAACCGGATTCGGACTTCATGGCCTCAATCTCCTCCTTTCTCTCTCTTGTTCGTCGCCCTCTCTCTCTCTTTAGAACCCTAGAATCGTGTGAAATGAGGAGGGGAGAGCTGTGCGCGTTTTTATATATCGTGCAGCCACTCGAGCGGAGCTCGAGCGGCCAACAAGCCGCAAGGCTTCAGGCAGTCCGCCGCTCGAGCGAAGCTCGAGCGGATAGCGGGCGCTGGGCTTCAGGTGTGCCACTGGTTTTTGTGCCTGATAGGAGGGCTCGAGCACGTGGCGGGCGCCAGTCTGGCCCGCAGCAAGCCTACGTTGTGTTTTCGCCATTCGGGACCCGTTTTGACCATTCTAACCCAATATTTCACATCCTTGGACCTTATTTTTGATTATATAACCTCAATAAGTCATGATTATCATAATTTAAAACCCGAATCTTGTCAACAAATCAACATTTCACCGCTTATAATTTCAGTTCCCGATTTACTAGTTCCAATTCTTTGAGCTTTCCAATCCATTCCTCCCGTACCTTTTGAACACAATTCATCTATTTTAACTTATCTACCTTCCAATTATTATATTTCGAAACTTGGGTCATCACACGGCCTATGACTATGGCCCTGTCAATGGGGTTTATATGTAGACGGCCCCCATCTAGTTCGAGAATAGAAGGATATCGGTCTTAAATTGTATGGATTGAATACAATCCAAGTAACGACTGACCACTCCTTTGGTCAGTAAGGCCTATTGGCCCTGGTCCCTTAACAAAATAAGTTTTCAATAATGAACTGATAATTAAAAAATGATAAGGGAAACGAATCAAAGAAATATATAATGAATCATGAAAAACATTCCTTTCTAAATCATGAATTATAATCTCACATGCACCTCTATCCTTCATATATACATTATTATGTTTTGAATATAAAATTATGCATGTCTTTTGATATATATATATGTGTGTGCCTTATTAAGTTTTTAGCTCACCCTTACTGTTTTTCTCCCTCCAAATGAGTATGAGTTGTATCCGTTGAGGCAGAGTAGAGGATTTGAATCGGCTAGGTTCAAAGACGATGAAGATGATCTTAAGGACTTAATTTTATAGTCTCATGTCTTCTAATGGGATTATTCTGCATTTCTATTGGATTTTATTTATGAATATATGCATATGATGATATTGATAATAAGGATATATCCGTAGTATAGTTTCCACTGTATCGATAGACATTTTTACTTCCGTAGGTTTTTATGGTTTGTCTCAAGTATCTAATGTTATCTCTCTGTATTTGATATTGTATCTGGAGATATAATATTGGAGCCACGAAATGATTGTGACAGTTTTTTAGATTATGTGTTGGTTTGTTGTGTTGTCTAGATGTTGGGATTAGTACTTATGGATTTTTGGTATTGTTGAGGTTGTATATTTGATATATAGGATTATTATATAATTTTTGTGTTTGGCTGACATCAGTATTACAGCTAAAACTCTGCCAAATTTTTAGTTAAAAATATAGTACGTCATAAGGATTGCGTCCTCCCCTCGGATGAAGTAGAGAGTGAGGAAGATAGAGCAGTGTGTGTTCAGAGGGAGCACTGACAAGCACACTACTAACCTAAGAAGGTTACAATTTATGAGGGAGATCCAAATACGAATGCTCCCCTAAGTTTAAAATGCCGACCCTAGAGCCTTACGATGAGAGTTTTGATCCAATGAACCAACTGGATCCCTTTTGTACTCTATTAGGCTTCTAAGGCCTTGATGACTCAGCCATATGTCTATACTTTCCATTGACATTCGAAGGAAATACTCAAATTTAGTTCAACTGCCTACCGCTGAATTCAATCCAGACATTTCAAGAGCTAGTTAATATCTTCTTGTCGCAATTTACTTCCAATCAAAGGGAGGAATAGTCTTTACACCTTGTCCACCTTTGATAGAAGCCCAGCAAAACTCTGAAGTGCTTCTTGGTTCAATTCACCGTCAAGGCCTAAAAAATATCCAAACTCACCGATGAGGTGAAACTAAATACTTTCATAGCAGACTCTGGAGTCGGGCAATTTTTTCAAGCACTTGGCCATCAGGACCCTCAAACCTTCTAGGAGTTTGAGGCTATCACTCGTGCATATATAGCCACCGAGGAGGCCAATGAAGTAAGCATTCAAAGTGCATAGACTACCTCTGCCAGGGATCGATAAACGTAAAGATGAGGACTGAATACAAAACCACCTCCCAAAATCCATGAAGCAAACAGGGAAGAACCAGGGGCCTAAAGAGAGTTTAGACTCTTGAACCTAACCCCTTTAAATGACTCTCGGATAAATATCTTCATACAAATTTGAGATGAAAAATTTCTAAAATGGTCAAAGTAGCACAAGAACCTAGAGGGAGGAGATCAACCAAAGTACTGTTTCTATCATCGATCTCTAGGTTATAGCATAGAAGATTGCAAAACTCTAGAAAGAGAGATCGAGATCCTAGTTCGAAAAGGGCACATCACCAGGTTCCTATAGGACTCAGGACAAGCCCCTGGTAGACCGAAAGAGGACGAGTTAGAGCACCAGTAGCAACCAAGGAACTGGACCATGGCTGAGGTAATCACCAAGGTAACCACAAGACCACCCAAGAGCAGTGCCTCAGGCCGATTGAAAAAAGCTTCCAGCAATAAGAAGTCGAGGGTAGGAGTTAGGAATGATATCATTAGTTTTAGTAGCGATAATATAACATATATAATAACTTCTCATTCTGACGCTCTGGTTGTATCAATACTCGTTTCAGATGGTATAATTGACTATCAGTTGAAATAAGTATTTATTGATAATAAAAATTCTTATAATTTGTTGTATCTTGATATATATTTTAAAATTGGATTAAAATGGAACCAAATGATATCAATTGAGGGACCCCTATATGAACTAGATAATAAGTCAATGCCGGTCCAAGGGATCATCTAGTTAGAGGTCACATTAGGAAAGTACCCAAAAATAGTATCTCGAATGCTTACTTCCTAGTGGTTGACCTACTCTTGATCCACAACGCTATCTTAGGATAACCCTGCCTAACCGCATTGGGGGCAATGATATCGATCTCACACTTGAAAATAAAGATCCTGATAGAATATGGTATCGGAAAAGTATTGGGGGACCAAGTGACTAACTTGACGTATCACTTGTCCCAAGTCACTCAGGCGATTCTGGATCGACCTGCCGAAGACTTTGATCATCAGGATGAAGTTACTTTACAACAAGCCTAATCCAATGAGATGACTGACAGATCCTGTTGGACCCCAATGATCTCAAAAAATGTATACAAATCCAAAGCTCACTGGAAAGTTCCCTGTGTGAAAGGTTGATTTCCTTCAGGAAAACTCCAATGTCTTTGTGTGGACTTCCCTCGACATGCCAGGGATACCAATCGGAATAATGGTCCACAAGTTAAGCCTCAATTTGAGACGTAAGCCCATCAAATAAAAGCGAAGAAATAATTCCATAAAAAGTTGGTAACCAAACAAGAGGAGGTGATGAAGTTGCTTAACGTAGGCTTTATCATGGGGGTCCAGCACTCAAATTGGCTGTCGAATGTGGTCCTCATTGAAAAGAGTAATGGAAAATGGAGGATGTACATCGACTTTACTGATGTAAATAAGGTATATCCCAAGGCCAACTGTAATATTTTAAATTTTTATCCGATTTAATTAGAATCATTTGTTATTATTTCAGATGATTTGGATATGATAAAAATTAATTAAATATTATAAAAATTTTGGAGGATACTTGGACTAATTGGGCCGACGCTCAAAGTACATCCATTCGGTCGCCTGAATATCGATTTGGGTTCGAAATAGTAGAAATACTAATATATAATAATAATAATAATAATAATAATAATAATACAATATATACAGTAGGGGGAAAACATGGGGGGCAAAGGGAAGAGGGTTTCGGGCAAGGGTTTTGGGGGAGAGAAAGAGAAGAGAGAGAGAGAGAAGAGGGCTGTGCCGGGGGAGGCGGCGCACGGTGATCAGCAGTAGCTAGCGACAGCCGTTCGGTGGTGACCGACGGGTGCGGCAAGGTGGAGCAACGGCAGCAACTGCGGGAGGCCGACGTGAGAGAGAGATTAGCGCAAAGAAGACGAGGACAAAAGGGAGACTTTTGGATTCGATTCTGATTTCGAGCTAGTTGGAGAAATCTTAGAGCGGTCGAGGTAAGTACACCCTACTCTCCTTTTTCATTTTTATGCACGTTTATTTCGTGCCGGTACTATTCACCCGCACCCCGAGTGGTTTTAGCTTCCTTTTTTTGGAGCTTAACAAAAATTAGGACTAGAATATCATTACCCATATATTATATAAGCTAATTTATTGCTTGGATATCCAATTTGGTGAATTTATGTGGATTTTTATTCGTGAAACCTTAGACTCGTGCCTAGACCTCATTTGAGCATATATTAGTTTTATGCATAAATTGAGCTGAAATTATGATTACCCATGACTAGAATTTGATAATTTATCCATTGGATGCTTAAAATTTTGTGAATTACCTGATATGCGCAATCGTGCACTGGTCACCCGAGCTCTTCGGTAATTTTTACATGATTCTGTATTGTTTAATTGTTAATTAAGTTGCATGTACATTTGCATATGATTAATTGTTATTTTGAGATCATGTTCATTGATCGATTGTGAAGAAAATGTGAGTCGAAGGCCTCTAAAGTTATAATTGCCCCTCGATGATAAGAATATCTATTATTCCCTATATTATGATATTCGTACATGAAAAATGAGTCATAAGAAGACTTAAGTTCAAAGGAAATATAATAATTGCGTATGTAATCGAAGGGAAGTCCACAATGTGATTTGGGATCAAATGGTTCTCCCGAATGGAGATATTGAGGACTGAATTGTGGTGGACCTTCCTTTAAATGAATAAGAACCCATGAAACTAGGACCATAGAATTGTGATATAGAGATAATATCCCTTGGCCTACCAGTGGCATTATAGTAGAGACTCAAAGATTACCCTAATCTCATATTTTAGCGGGTAATATTCTTGGCATGTTTTTAGATATTACTATGGAAGGATAAGGACTGCCCCTGGGCCCCGGGTGTATATTTGGGGGCCTTGTGTTATCAGCCCATCAACAAGCAAGATATATAGACGACCCTTACCTCTAAGTTGATAATAGGAGCTTATGACCTTAGATCAATATGGTGTATCATGATCCTTTTCTTATTTTCCTGTACATTTAGTTGTAAGGCTTATTGACCTTGATCCGCACAGATAAGTAATAATATATAAATTACATTTCAAGGGAAAAAGGACAAACATGAGAAATTAATTACACTTCAAAGTACATTCGAACATGTTTTATATTTGTGCATTTGTATTACATTCATATGTCTCATTTGCTTTATTTTGCTTATATTGTTACCGTCTTTGATAACGTTGCACTTGTCGAGTTGTTAGCTCATCCTTACTTCTCCTTATTTCCAATTTAGCATAGGTTTGATATATCCGATGGGACAGCGTAGAGATTTAAAGTGGATTAGGCTTATGATTTGGAAAACCATATTAAAAACTTATTATTTGTAGTGAAATTTATGTCATGGAGAATATTTATTTATTTTTTTTGAAATTTTAATGGATATTGTACATATAACTCTGTTGTAATTGGATTTGTTATACTTCTGTAGGTTATTATTACAGGTTATAACAGGTACCTAGTGGTATCTCTCTTTGGCCAATGCAGTATTTAGATATACAACATTAGAACCTCAAATTATGTGGCAATTAGATCCTGTATAGTTTTGTGTATTGTTGTTATTGATGTCGGATGTTGGAATTATTTTAGATGTATTATGTGTTATATAGGAGATTGTACATGTTTTTATATTGACGGATATCTGTATTACAGACGAAATTCTATCAAATTTTTGGTAGAAAATTACGATCCGTCACAATTGGTATCATAGAAAAGAAATGCCTTATATTTAATTTGAATCATATGTAAAAATTTAGGACTGATTAAGATTGATCAAATAAGTGAATATAGGCATAGGATAATTAAGATATATTGCAGAGTTCTAGCTATCCTGGTGAGTTATTTTAGGCTTGAACCAAATTAGAGTTAGAAAATGAGTTTGATTGTCTAGTTTATAAGATCCTAGTTAGCTTCTGAAGCGTGACCTAACCTGCGTTGCGTTGTCTTCAGATAGGATGCGAGCAACTACTATGGCTTCTAGACGAGGGTTTACTCACGGTAGTGGTTGACCATGAGGTCGAGAGGGATTGTGGAGAGACACCTTGAGGCTTAAATTTGATTGTTGTCGATTTGGTACTTGAATTGATCAGTGTTGATTCGAGACCTAAATTAATCGATTTCGCTTTGAGGTTTAGGTTTAATCAGCTCTGAGTTTAGGTTCTTAGGGTAGTAACTTGCTAAGAAAGGAATTCTTGATTGATATATCGAGTATAATGATGAGGTGGAATCGATGGCTTGACATTAGAATGACTTAGCGTCAATTATTGTGTAACAAATTCTAGGATGTCGATTTATAATCGATTTAGAGATGCTTAAATGTCTAGACTTTTGGATAGCTCAAGTTCTGTAGAGGTTGAGATGTGGATTTTGAGAATTAAAATGATATTATGGTGATCCAATGTTCAGAAGAAGACAATTTAGTGTTTCTCTCTATCTGATAGGAGGTAAAGTCGACCTAGGGTGGTTGACGTGATAAAGGGTCACAGGTCTCGAGGGTAAAGAGATATCATCGGATATGTTCATGGATGCCTTATGAATGAATGTCTTTTTTTGGTGAATTTTTTAGAAACATGTTTTAAGTGTGGATGGTTTGACCGCATATTAAGGGAATACCCTTATCCCATGGGTCAGACAATGAAGGAACCCAGTACCTTGGATCACGGCTTCGTAGTGTTGGCACGATGTATAGAAGTGTCATTCATTGTGGCGGGAGATAAGGCTCCCGGATCTTGATATTTTGATATATGAATTACTTTGGGATCCAAAGTCAATGTTTTATTGGTGTTCCTAAGCTTATTCATTTATTTGAGTACCGTAGGTCTTATACTAGTAGTATCAAGGTCTATAACATTTTCTCGGGTTTATAAATATGATTGATTAGACTGATTTAATTGCCTTGTGATGCTAAGGCTTGATATGACATTAATGGTGTCTTGATTGGTGAGTTGCTATACCAGCACGTATTGTGACGGTAGGATATGATATTTGTCATCAAGTTATAAAATTTTGAATATGAAGCATAGATGTTAGACTGACGACAAGATAGTGTCATTTTGCCTATAAGTCGCTCAACGAACATAAGTTCCAAGCTTAGTTAGCATGCAAGATCACACTTAGGTGTTGTTTTATGGTCATTAAAGAGATTAGGCTATGTAAGTATTTGAGGATATTTCTTAGAGGAAATGATCCGCTGAATTACCTCTTGATCATTAAATTGATGATTGCTGTAAAGTTGTTTTGGGATGGCCTCATTGATGAATTTTTAGAATTAATGGAGTGTGCAAACTCTATTTGGGAATCATATCTTTGATTGAAAAAGACGGTTAGCCGTGTGCTCGGACATAAAAGGAATAACGAGAAATGTTATGTGGGCATGTGGTTTCTCCGATAGTAAGAGTGTGATTCCTTAGAGTTTGGAACAATGGCTAATTTGGAGAAAGATTGATTGATGCCTTGAAAGTGTGTTGCTTTTTGGGGTCTAGTTGAACCCGAAAAGTAATCCAATAAGTATTTCTCAAGGATTGCGGCGTCGTAAGGCGTTTGGCTTGAGACGATCAGTATTCGTCAAAATGGGCCATGTGATGGTAGCCTTCGAAGAATTAACGATTAGATGTTGACCTTATTGTTTGAGATGACCCCTGATGGGTCTAGTTAGTTACGGTAGAAGGTGATCCTTCTATGGAAGCTCTAGGATTATGTTTCTCATGACTTGTATGGGTGGTTGCTCATGGTTAAGAGGTTAGAAAATATATGATCGGAATTACCCCACCCATAGGTCGGGGTCGGCCATTGTAGTCTTTGTTTTGAGGATTTATAAATGTTGTTTATAGAGATAGTTTTTGTTTAATGATCTAATGGACTGAGGGATTGTCTCATAGGAAAAGATGGCCATGCAATAAGATAAGTGGGTAGAATTGCTTGAGGATAGTATTAGTGAGTTTCGATGTCATTCGTGAAGGGTCATTCAAATGGTGGCATAGATCATTGAGGTTATACTTATGAGGTGCATCATCAGTCAAGGAATATATTATTGCCGATAGTTAGATAATGAGAATCTTCAGATTAGGTATGTCTTAGTGCATCATAAGAGTTATTGCAAATTGAATATTGAGTAGCTCCTAATATCTAAGCAAAAAGTGAGTGCTTTGTCTTTAGTTATAAGATAGAGCATTGCCTCCTAAGTAGTGAGGTCATAAAATTATGAGATGAGAAACCCTCACCGTTTCAATTTTGAGGGTTTTAAGGCAGCAAAAATTATAGAATTATTGGGTAATTGTGGAAGTGATAGACTAGGATAGCCCATTCATCGTAATTTGGATGATACGTGGGGAGATGATTGGTTGACTCGCTGGTATGCCGACAGGATGATAAGTTTGGTAAGTACACAAGTTTGAGATTTTTGATTATTGCTTCGATTGCATTGTCTTGGTTGATTGTAATCTAGAGATTTTAGACCCTACTTTAGTAGTATCGATGTCCTTAAGATTTTTCTTAGGTTCATAATTGCCAGGTAACCAAGAAGCCTAATATGAATCAATGGATACGAGTTGCAAGAGGATTCTTAGTGTCTTGATAAATGGTTAATCAAAGTAGCGCAATAGAAGCATGTGGGCCCTTGGCTCAGAAATTTTGGAATGGAGTTAAGATTCCAATGGAAGATCATTTTCAAGACCTAGGAGGTATCGAGGTGAGAACCTGTTGGTTCGTCTGTGATTTTGTATTAAGTCGAAAAGGTAGTCAATAATTAGACTTGTCTTTGAATTTGGGTAGATTATTATGATGTCTCCTAGGTACCGATAATTGAGGAAGTAGGCTATGATCAGGTTTAACCATTGTCAGAGATTAGTAATTGTCTTATAACAAGGTTTCCATCTCAATTTTAGATAAAATGCATTAGACGTTAAGGATCATGATGATTCGAATGATTAAGGTTCGTTAGAAATAATCGTCTCTCCAAGAAACCGATTTGGAAGTACGGAGGCAATATTTGGAATGACTATTCCCCTATTGTTAAGTTTTGAGGTTCGTTAAATTTTGAGAATGAAATTTTTACAAGTGGTGGAGAATGTAATATCTAGAATTTTAATCCGATTTAATTGGGATTATTTATTATTATTACTTGATAATTTGGGTGTGATAAAAAATAATTAAATATTATAAAAATTTTGGATGATATTTGGATTAGTTAGACAGGCGCTTGAAGTATGCTCATTCGGTCACTTGAGTATCGATTTGAGTTTAAAATAGTAGAAATACGGATATATATACAAACAAAACAATATATATAGCAAAGGGAAAACACAGGGGGCAGAGGGAAGAGGGTTTTGGGCGAGGGTTTCAGGGGAGAGAAAGAGAAGAGGGCTGCGCCGGGGGAGGCAGCACACGGTGATCGGCAGTGGCCGGCAACGACCATGCGGCAGTGACTGGCGAGCATAGCGAGGTGGAGCAGCGGTAGCAGCTGCGGGAGGCCGACATGAGGGAGAGATTCACTCGAAGGAGAAGAGGAGGAAGGAAAGGCTTTTGGGTTCTATTCCGACTTCAAGCTAGTTAGAGAAATCGTAAAATGGGTTGAGGCAAGTGCATCCATACTCTCGTTTTTCATTTTTATGCACATTTATTTCGTGCCAGTACCGTTCACCTGCACCCCGGGTGGTTTCGGCTTTAGACTTTTGGGGCTTTTATATAAATGAGAACTAGAATATCATTACCCATATCCTATATAAGTTAATTTATCAATTGAATATCCAATTTGGTGAATTTATGTAGATTTTCGTTTGTGAAATCCTAGACCTACTCTCGGACTTGATTTGAGCATATATTTCGAGTTTTATGCATATATTGAGTTGAAATTATGATTACCCATAACTTGAATTTAATAATTTACCTATTGGATACTCAAAATTTTATGAATTACCTGATATGCGCAACCGTGCACTGTTCACGTACACTGTTCAGCCGAGCTCTTCGGAAATTTTTGCATGATTCCACGTTATCTAATTCTTAATTAAGCTACATGTACATTCACATATGATTAATTATTATTCTGAGACCATGTTCATTAATCGATTGTGAAGAAAATGTAAGTCGGAGGTCTCTAAAGTTATAATTGCCTCTCGATAGTAAGAATCTCTATTCTTCCCTATATTATAATATTCGTATATGCAAAATGAGTTATGAGAAGATATAAATTTGAAGGAAAGAAAATAATTATATATATAATCGAAGGGAAGTCCACAATATGATTTGGGATCAAATGGTTCTTCCGGATGGAGATATTAAGAACTAAATTGTGGTGGACCTTCTTTTAAATGAATAAGAACCCGTGAAATTAGGACCATAGAATTGTGATACAAAGGTAATACCCCCTTGACCTGCTAGTAGCATTACAGTAGAGATTCAAGGATTACCTTGGCCACGTATTTTAGCGGATAATACTCTTGGCAAGCTTTTGGATATTATTGTAGAATGACGAGGATTACCCCTAATCCCCCGGGGGTACATGTGGGGGCCTTGTATTATCGGCCTGTCTACAGGCATGATATGTAGACAGCCCTTACCTCTGGGTCAATAACAGGAGCTTATAACCCTAGATTATTATGATATATCATAATCATTTCCTTATTCTCCCGTACTTTTGGTTAGTAAGGCTTACTGACCCTAATCCGTAAAGATGAATAATAATACATAAATTACATTTCAAGGGAAAAATGACAAACATGAGAAATCAATTGCACTCTAAAGTATATTCGAGCATGTTTTATATTTGCGTATCCGTATTACAATCATATGTTTCCTTTGCTTTATTTCACTTATATTGTTACCATCTTTGATAACATTGTACTCGTTGAGCTACTAGCTTACCCTTATTTCTCCTTGTCTCCAATTTAGCACATGTTTGATATTCCTGATGGGATAGCATAGAGATTCAAAGTGGACTAAACTTTAGATTTGGAAGACTATATCAAAGACTTATTATTTGTAGTGAAATTTATATCATGGAAAAATTGTATTTATTTATATTCCTTTTGGAATCTTAACGGATATTGTACATATAATTCTGTTGTAATTGGATTTGTTATATTTCTGCAGGTTATTATTGTGGGTTGTAACAGGTCCCTAGTGGCACATCTCTTTGGCCAATACTGTATTTAAATATACAGCATTGGAGCCGCAAATTATGTGGCAATTGAATCTTGTGTAGTTTTGTGTATTGTTATTGTTGACATCAGATGTTGGGATTATTTTGGATGTATTATGTATTGTACAAAATATTATACAGATTTTTGTATTAGCAGATATCCATATTACAGACGGGATTTTATCGAAATTTTGACAAAAAAATATGATCCGTCACAACAGCTTTCCTTTACCGATGATTGCTTTGCTAGTGGATTTTATGTCCGGACACGAGCTACTTAGTTTCATATATGCCTACTCAGATTACAATCAGATCTAGATGAGTCTCGAAGACAAAAAGTACACTTTCTTCATGATGGATCAGGGAACGTATTGTTATAAGGTCATACCCTTTGATCAAAAAAACAAAAGTGTCACGTACCAACGGCTCGTGAACAAGATGTTTGACGCTTAGATCCATCGGAATGTGAAGGTATACATAGATAACATATTTGTCAAAAATAAAACTATCAACAATCATATGCATGACCTGAGTGAGACTTTCGAAGTCCTCTGGGCATACTAGATGAAACTGAAATCGACCAAGTGCACCTTTAGAGTATCATCTAGAAAATTCTTGGACTTTACCGTCTCTCGATGAGGGATTGAGGCAAACCCCAAAAAGATAAAAGCAATCATGGATATGAGCCTGCCTCAAATTGTAAGGAAGTCTAAAAGTTCACTAAGAGACTCATAGTACTCTTCTGTTTTCTAGCAAAGTCAGCCAAAAAGTATCTTCCCTTCTTCGAGGCCCTGAGTGGATGACCGACTACCAAGCGGCCTTCCAAGAGTGAAAGGAATATCTCGCCAGTTCCCCTCTCTTGATGTTGCCAGAGGAAGGAGAACATCTATACCTATACCTAACAATCTCAGATACAGTGCTAAGTTCGGTCCTGATCTGACAATAGTCAGATATACAATGGCCAGTCTACTACATTAACAAAATCCTGATAGACATCGAGACTCGTTGCTTGCGCATTGAAAGGATTGCCCTAGTCCTTGTCTATTTACCTGAATACTGTGACAATACTTCCAGGCACAAAAGATTATTGTCCTGACTAATCAATCCCTGAAGAGAATCTTATAGAAACCCAATACATTAGGATAATTGGTCAATGCACCATTGAATTGGGTAAGTTTGACATAAAATTTTGATCGAGGTCGACCATAAAAGGCCAGACCCTCATAAACTTCATAGTTGAAAAAACAACACTAATTCTGGATGCCCTGGAACCCAACAAACATGCCCGCCATCAAGAGGAGCCACCACCCTAGACACTATAGTAGATGGGTAATTGGGGCAATCGGATAGTGGAGCAGGCGTGGTTTTGAGGACTCTAGATGGGTCAGAGATGAAATATATGATGGCCCTCAGATTTTCAACAACCGATAATGTCGTCAAGTATGAACTTTACTTGCTAGGCTCCGAATGGTAAGGGAATGCTCTACAAAGCACTTGACTGTCTACATCGACTTAAAGTTGGTCGTGAATCAAGTTCTCAAGAATTTTGATGTGTCTAACCCTTCGCTCATGAAATACCTTGCTAAAGCTAGAGGCATGACCCAAATGTTCGACAAGATTGAAATAATATGCATCTCGAGGGACGACAACTGAAAGGTGGACCAATTGGCTAGGATAGCGGCAATCGAAAATCAAAAGCAGTACTTTCGGGATATGTGAGAGGTTCTAAACTCTCTAAGCTAGATGAGTTTGAGCAGGAGATGTTGCAAATATCTAATGATGAAAACTAAATGACCTTGTATCAAAGGTACATCACCAATGACATTCTACTGAAAAACCCATAGGATGCCAAGCATTTAAATAGAGCAACAGGCTGGTATACCATCGTGGATGGGAAACAATATCACCGAAGATACTCAACTCCTTATATGCGGTGACTCATGTTAGAAGAAGCTGACTACGCACTGAACTAGGTGTACTTTGACATATGCGAGTCATACATTGGTGACAAGAACCTTACCTTTAAATTAACGAGGTCAAGCTATTATTGGCCGATGATAAAGCGAGACATCATGAATTTTGTAAAGAAATGCGAGAATTGCTAAATCCATGGCAACGTTCCCCATCAGCCACACAAGAAACTGCAAGCCCTGTAGTCTCCGTAACCTTTTGCACAATAGGGGTTTGATATACTTAGTCTTCTGCCCATTGCTAGTGGATAAAGAAAATTCATCATAGTTGATATTGATTACTTCACTAAGTGAGTCAAAGCCTGCCCATTGGCCTGACTAACTGAACAAAATGCAGTAAAGTTTGTTTGGTAAAAATTGTATGTAGATTTAAAATTTTCTAGATTATAGTGACCAATAATAAAATATAATTCACAGGTAAACGCTTCATCATGTACTGTTTGAATTTGAAAGTCAAGCTAGTTCACACCTCCATCACCTATCTACAAGTGAACGAGTAAGTGGAGGTGACGAATCAAACCCTGTTACATAGGCTGAAGATAAAACTAGAAAGTATAGGGGGCTCTTAGGTGGATGAACTACCCTCGATGTTGTAGTCATACCGAACGACGCTAAGAGAGCCTACCTATAAGATGCCCTTCAACTTATGTTATAGGATTGAAGGGGTTATCCCAATAGAGATCGGACTATCCAACCTCAAGGTCGGGAGCTTCAACCCACTCAACAACTCCCAACAATTCAAAGAGCATATCAACCTACTCAAAGAAGCTAGAGATGCAACCAAGCTACGCACAGTGGCCTATCAACAGCAGATTGCTCGATACTATAAAAATAGGAAAAAACATGCCAATTCGAGGTAAGAAACCTAGTTCTGTAAAGCATAGGAGCCATTGATAAGAACGTCAATAAGAACAAACTCTCCTTAAATTGGGAGGGATTGTTCCAAGTCTCAACAATTCTCCAACATGGTGCATATAACCTGCGTATTCAGAATGACAAACTGGTTCTAAGGACTTGAAATGCCATCCATCTCAAAAATTATTACTAATGACCCCCCGCCAAATCTAGGTAAGTCTAGCATGCATCATTCAGAATATTTGTAAAATATACCATATTTAAATTAATAAAATAATTATTTAATTGGTTTAATAATTATTTAATTAATTTTTGATTGTTCATATGAATGATTGCATGTTAGTGCATAAAATCAGATGGTCTAGACTACCTCTAAGTTGGATGAAAACGCTTTACCTACTAATCACCTTGCTAAAGTAGGACAAAAATTTTGGATTTGACAACTAAGCAGCCTAAATGTGGTCGAATACTGTGGCTCAAGGGGCTTCCTAACTAAAGTTGGACCTCCCCAACTAGGCGGCCATGACAAACCTTAGGGGCTTCCTCAGCATGCTACAACAACTCCTTCAGATAGGAATGAGTACCATCAATTAACAATGGTCAGCGACAACATCCATTCGGTGGAATTGAGCACCAATGGTACGGCACGGACAATGACCTTGAATTCGCCAAAGCCCAACAACTACGGTTATGAAACCTTGTCGGTCCTAGTGAGGCTCATAAGTAGACATGCAATAATGTCCTTTCATAGGAAAGAGTACCATCCTATAAAACCGAAGTGTCGCGACTTTCTATCATGGGAAAGAGCTCAGCTGGACCCCTATGTCCACGCCAAGTTCAGCAACAATGGAGACAACGCTTAGCCGGCAAGCAAAGGAATATTGAATAAAAGAGCTCAACATAAGCAACAAAGCACTGTCGACAGAGAATTGTTGGGTTTAGAGAATAGCCTTGAATCTCATCGGATACAGCAAGTCGAATCCTACCTACTATATAGTGAATCAGTTGAGCGCGCATGCAGGCCTACAATTAGCATTCCGTCAATAAACATGCCGGGAGTTGACAAGTAAGGCTTTGTGGCATGGGGGCTAGTGATAGGATCGACAGAATACGGGCCGTCGTAGAACTCAGCTCACAAGGGTAGCAGCGGCCCAGCAAACATTTTTCCAAGGCCAAGGCCCAAGAGGCACAACGATAGATAGTTCAGCCCATCAAAAAGGGATCAGAGGCCTTGGCAGCAGAACGGATGACCCAAACAGGTCGACCTGGAATTTTTAAGTAAGGTTGCGCACAATGCCATGCTCATGGTTGTCCCTTCTGTGTGGCATTCAACGGCCTTGACAGCACAGCACAAGTAAGTAGGCAGAACCAGTCATAAAAGGCAAACTGTCCTGACAGCCCAACAAATATCACCAGAATATTCACTTATACAGTATATTAGTCCAAAAAGGCAAGCATAACTCAGTAATGTTTCCAAAAGGGCGATGGTTACCATATGCACATCAAGCATAATGGTTAAGATAGCTCAATGGATTTACCAGCGCAACCTACACCAGCCGCATTTGCTCCAATTTTATAAATACTTCTTCACCCCTACAGGAAAAGAGACCGAAAAATTCTAGCCCTTGAGCATCTCAGAAAGATTGAAAAGCTTTCTCTCACTCAAGCCACTTAACCCACAAGTATAAATTTTCTCAAAAGTCGCTCCCGGTCGAACACATCCATCAGTGCCTAGTCCTCCAATCTTCACTCAATCCCCTTCTACGTGCATCTACGCACCTTACATTCTCCATCTTTCTCTTCCTCATAGAAAGATTTTTTATTTAATTATCAGATGGTATATTAGGAAGCGACTCCCAACATTCTCTAATTTCTTATTTGTTTATTGTGGTATGTAGAATCCAAATTATTAGGAATGGAGATTGGATCCGCTTCAATTTGATCAATTGGGAAGGATAAAGAGGCTCTCTAATCCGTGTAGCAATTTGGATTCAGGAATGCGTAAATCTTAATTAAACTCTATAAAATTTTAAATTAGTCAAACAGTCCAATTTTTATCAAATCTAAATATATGTAACTCTAAATATATATTTAGACTCTAAATCAAGTCTAATTTTATGGTTAATATATAACTCTAAATATATGACAACCACGGCATCCCAAAATGGCGATTAGCAGCCATCATAATCGGTAAGGATATCAATACAGATCATATTATTTTTTTACTATTTTGCCAATGCAACTGGCTAGCGTGGATTCTTAAGAACCTCCATCTGTCTCCGCGGCCTTCATAAATAACGAGTGGATGGTGGAAGGCGAAGCTCACGGGAGACCTAAAAAGAAAACGCTGAATCGACAGAAATGGAGGTCAGTAGGAAATGCGAAGCTCTTCTCAGGCTGCTTGCTCTCGCCGTCCTCGTTCTCACCGCCTGTCTGATACGCACGAACACCCAAACCAAGCTCCTCTTCGGATTTTATAGGAAGAAAGCAACTTTCAAGGATCTCGATGCTTACGTGTAACTTCCTCCTCGTTCCGTGATAGTCGTCTTCCTTATGAATTACTTTCGCTGATTTGATTATCTTTTTTTCTTGTTCTTTCCTTCTGGGTGCACGTAGAGTATCGCTGTACGTTGATTTAGCGGCGGCTGGATATAATCTGCTGCAATTTATCAGATGCTTATCGCCCAGATTTCTTCAACCATCCGCAGGGACGAAGTTAACAGTACTGCCTTGCGACGTGATTCAATACTGGCTCTGTTTTCTCCTTGATCAGGTAACTTCTATCTTACTTACCTAGCTGCCCTTAGAACGAGGGGTGCTGCGACATCCATACCGCATCACAGCGCCTACGACACCACGTGAGCCGTTGGATTTCAAAATCAATGGCCCACATTTTTTTATAAAAAAATATATTTTTTTTTTTTAATTTTTATCTTTAAATATGAAAAACATGGGCCGTTGATTTTGAAATCCAACAGCCCACGAAGCGCCGTGGGCGCTGCAACACCTATACCGCGTCGCAGCGCCCCCGTCCTTGCTACACTCTATGTTCTTCGTTATATTAGGTTAAGGCTTATTTCACGGCATGACAAACATAATGACTATAATTTTTTTCTTTTTGATCTAGTTATGATTACTTTCTAAGATAAATTCCCAAATCAACGTAAAAATGCCGAAACAATGAAATAAAATTGGACCTCATATGATACTTTCATTAATATGTTCACTTGTTATTTCAAAGATCGAAAACAATTGATAGGAAATAAAATATTAATTTTTTATTCTATATTTAAGGGTATATTTTAATCTTAATTTATTAATTTTCATCAACTAACCTAAAACCTTAAGGTTTTAGGTTAACAAGTCTTAGGTTAACAACGTTATAGTTGAGGACTTACCCAAATAATTTAATATTATTCCTATTTTTATCGTTTGCATGTTTAAAAATGAAATATGAAAACTCAATTACCTAAAAAAAAAAAGGAAAAACGAGAACTCGAATTTTGATACCAGATTCGCCTTATTTTTGGAACATTTTTATATTTTTCAAAAATATATATATATACTGGTTTGTTGGACTATAACTTGGGGAAGAGGAAAGAATTAAAAATTACATATTAAAATATTCAAATCTTTTAATCTATCATTTGATAAGGGAGTTTATATATATTACTCCATTACTTATAATATCACAAGCACATAGAGTGAACAAGCTCTTGGTAATTAATAGTATTCGTCTAAAATTTGTATTCATGGTAAGGGAGTTTATTTAGTTATTTCAATTTCAAGCATCCAATTCTTGAAAACTTCAAGAGTAATATTAAATATCGTTTTAGATAACATTCATGTAGTCGGATATTTTGATTTAAAATTTTATTTGACCTTTTATTTTTGTTTTAATCGGTTAATACATATTGATGAATTAAACGCCATATTATTAAGTAATGCTCCCAAAATTTTTTTGTAAACTTTAAACACCTTTATTTTATTGGTATGACATAAATCCTTATTTATTATATAGCATTTCTAAGGTATATTCTTCCAAGGTATCCATTTTATATAGTTTTAAGAGGTATTAATATCTGTCCATTTAAGCCAGTGTTTAGACATTTTAAATTAAGAATAATAATTTAAACAGCATAAATTAAGATTAATAAGGTATCCACTATTCTTATTCTAAATTAAGAATAAATAGTCAAATTTAAATATTTTAAAAACACACTCCAATATAAATAATCTAAGTCAATAATTATTTACTAGGACTTTTATCGCACTGAAAATGACATTTGTTAATCAGAATAACAAGGGATTATCCATATGTATTCGTTTCTCTTGTATAGATATTGATTTGGAGGACACACTTTCATATTATTAAGTGTCAAACCGTTGAAATGAAGAAAAAGTAATTTCGCTAAGGCATCATTTGTTACTCAAAAATAACTCAATAATTTTTTTTTTTTTTTTAGCATTGGGTGCATGCAAATAAGTATTTTTATATTTTTTTGATATTTAATATGTATAAAAAGATAAGCCAGTAAAAAATATTTTCTTAACTAACACAATATTTAAGCTGTAACTCCAAACAATAAATTTTTATTTTATAAATGAGAAGCAGTTTTTTAGATTTCATCGATTATTCACTATTTACCACTGTCACTTACTAATAAATATTTTTATTTGAATATGATATCATTATTAGTTTATTATGCCCCAATGGTGGCCAACCGACTAGTGGCTCCTCGAACAGTTATCATTAATTTTTGACATTTTCAAATCTCATCGCCATTCACTAGCAAGTGACACATTTGTAAGTCACCATCCGGTGTTATTTATGGCCCCACTGTTATACCAAAAATTATTATATTAAACACTAATCAATGGTAAATATAAATATTTTTTAATCGTAAAACATCACTCTTTTTAAAAAAATCTCTATTTTAATAAACATAAATATCTACTAATTTAATCAATTTGCAAGGCCATTCACCTTTTCATACACACCAAACATTAAAAAATATTATGGATAGGCATTATTTTTTCATAAAAAATGTAGAAAGTATTTTATAAGAAAATAATTTCATTTAATAAATATTTTTCATACACAAATGGGGTCCTTAATGTGCTTTTCCAAAGTTGATAGCATCTACAGCTAGCTACAGCACTCGTTCACGAGATTCGAAGGCAGCCGATTCATTCAAATCCCCCTAAGACAAGGCCATATTAAGGACATATGTCACATATTGCTTAAGTAAATATATGTCATGTACCTTATAAAATTATGGACAGATACTCCCTTCTCTTAAGGGATCACACATTAAGGACAAAACTGCAGCTGTCAAAACAGTCTTTGATAGAACACTATACACCTTTTCACGGATAAGAGTACCAATAAAATGAATAAATGTTACAACTGTTTAATAAAATTATCATTATTTTTTATACCTAAATCATTAATTTCTTAGTCGAACGATTCTCTATCTACGATGGAGCCCATTGATCCTGCAAGTAGTTGGGGGGGTGTTAGTTATAGAAAATAAATGAATGTAGGATTTCTTTAGAACTGGCCCACAGTAACACGTAGGCATAGTTGACCTTTTCGTAGTCTAAAATTCTGGCACCGAGTCTACACGGCTGGCTCAGCTATTTTGTTTTACATGGCACCGAGTCTGCATGGCTAGCTCAGCTATGTCTGAGATAACGAGCCAATTAAATAGCTGAAAGAGATATAGTCGTAGTAAATGCAACGTAGCGTTGTTATCGGTGTCTCATCAACTGACGCCCTATGCCAATGGATAAGGAATGAAATCAGTATGGCAAATATTATGCAATAAACATCCTAACCCTAATCTTGTTATTTGGTGGCTATATTTCAGAAGGTTGCTAATCACAATAATAATGTAAAGAAACAATAAAACGGCACAATCTTATTGGATGCTAGGAGTAACGGTTTAAATTATGTCTTTTGAGTGTCGTGAACATATTATAATTGTGACGACTCGTCCCTGCTTGTCTCTTGTTTAAGTCATTAGATTTAAAACAGTTTAATAATTAAAATTTAAATATTAAATAATATTATTTAAATAATTATTTTTACTAAAACTTTTATATTAAGTTTAATTTTATTATATATTAATATTATAAAAAATTTAAAAATATAACTATCTTTAATATTTTTTTATCTTCAAATCTCAACTAGTAAATTTTAATTTAATAACAATAATTCACAAACAAATGTAGGGTTCTTTTTTTTTGAGATGTAAGATCATCATTTTATTTTTTTTTAAAAAAAAAAAGTAGGGTTCATTAATTTTTTAATGTCTAAAAGAAGTAAAATGCTATTGGACTGAAATTTCGTAATTAAAGACAAAAAGAGCTTGCAGTCCCAGGTTCCAACGCAGCCTACATGCGTTGCAATCGACGAACTCGACCCATGAAATGTGTCTTCTAACATATGACGAAGGTTGCGGTGCGTTGGGTTGTGACTTGTAACAGGCGACGGCGTATCTGGTGTTCGCCGCAAATTGCTCGGCAACAGCGTTGTCGGTGATGGCGGTAACAGGTTCAAAGAGTCTGCAGTGGATGAAGTTATGCGACAAGTACACACGGTTCTGTTACCAAGCAGGCGGCCATTTGTTCTGTGGCGTCGTTGCGTCGCTCCTCTTGGCGGCCGTTGCCTCCGCTTCAGCCTTCAATCTGTTTAGGTTCTACTCCCCCAAATATTTCATGTCCCGTAAAACTTAGGTCGTCAAGTGGTGCTGCTACATGAATTGCACTTCGCTTTGCTTTTATGTTGTACTGCAACTGTAAAATTACTTCATGTTGAAGCTCTGTTGTGCTTTTTTAGTTACCCCCGGAAAAATAAATTAAATTAAATTAAATTAATCAGCCTATTTTATCATATAGAACTATAGTTGAAATATCTTTTTCATAAAAAGAAATTATTATCTTGCTGCATTGCTATTTTGAATGAGAAGTTGGGGTGAAAGTGTTAGACTAAAATCGATTTTCCAAATTAAAAAAATGCATCACATGAAGATCAAATGTTGAAATAAAATTAAAAATTAAAAACTAGCCTCCCACCATTAAAATCAATTGTAATAGCTCAAATTTCTATAAAATTCTCACTTATTTGAGTCTTTCCAATCTTAATACATATCAATGATGGTGTATAATTAGAGTATTAGATTCTGGAACGCAAATCAAGTACCACACATATATAGACATTTTTCATCAAAACGTCAAGGGTGGTTACTAATGTATCCTTGGATTTGTATTACTGAATAAGTTACAGAGCTACTTGATCTTCTCGGGAGGTCGAGTTAAAAAAAGTTCGATCCTCATCACTTTGAATTTGGATTCTACATATCACAATTAATAAATAAGAGGTCAGAGGAGGTAAAACTCTCTCCCCGATATATTATCCAATACTCAAGTAAGAATTATTTCTCAAATTCATAGAAAGATAGGAGGATGTGTAAAAAATGATGTGTAGATGCATGCATTAAGAGGATTGAGTGTACGTGAAGGATTGAGCTTCAATGGTATGCTCGATTAGGGAGCGGCTTTGAGATAGAGGATTGAACCTGACGGTGCACTTAGTCAGGGAGCGGTTTTGAGATGGAGGAATGCGCCCTAGTGGTGCACTCGATAAGAGAGCAGCCTTGATATGGATGACTAAGTTTTGGCGATGCACTTGGTAGAGGAGTGATTTAGTGATGGAGGATTGGGTTTAGATAGTGCACTCCATTAGGGAGTGGCTTTGATATAGAGGATTGGACTTCGGCGTTGCACTCGACAGGGGAGCGGCTTCGTGATGGAGAATTGGGCTTAGGGATGCTTTTCTCAGCCAAAGCCCCCATTCTCCTTAGAGGTAAAGGGGTTTGGAGAGTATACTCTAGATGCTTGGACATGATTTTCGCAATTTTTGCGGAGTTAGCTTCTACTTAGTTTGAGAGAGAGAAGCCCCCTTTTTTTCCATAGGGATGAAAGGGTATTTATAGTGTGGAGTGGATTTAGCCTTTCTTAGGCCTCACGATTGGCGACAACTGTTTGCACCGATCTGCTGAGCTATCCCAACAATCATGGGCATTTGTTATGGCAACCATAGCTATTTGCAAGTATTCTTTCTTTTTTAGGCCAATCATGGAAGTCATGGTATGATAATTACCACCTGAGAAGATTTATTGAGTCATAACTGTCGTCTTGAGGAGATGCACAATCCTGGGTAATATTTTGGGAATATTTCTTGAGCTGTTATGGTTGCGTTATGGCAAGTTCCGTGCATGCTGGATTGTCGGGGTGTCGGCAGCTATATAAGAGGGGCAACCATGGGTGCGGTGATGCATAACCATGATCGCTCACTCTTTGTTGAACAGCTTTGGGTCAACTTGTCTTGGCCATCCATGGTGTTTGCTAGGCCTTGGGCTTGCAAGAAGCTCCATCGGGTCGCCGATCCACTACAATTTGAAATTTGGGTCCGCCCACAGTACTAGACCCATCACTAGTCCCTCATGCCAAAAGGTTCAAAATTTCAACCCCTGGCATGTAATCATGGGACGTTGCCATGCATGTCCATATGCATGTTCCTTTTTCATATGTCTTGTAGATTTTTGCTCTGCTTGGAAGGATTTGGTGCCGATTCGATTCTTTGTCGCTGGCGAACCTCTGGTGAGAGTGGTCTTCTAGCATCAGTGCAATCTCATCGGTTTTATACTAGTCAATCTCCTCCTCTAGATATAAATGAAAGGGCTCTCTATGCCTCACATCATGAATTATCTTCATCAGCTAAGTGGTGTGAGAGTTCAAAGTAAGCATGGAGCCTACACAACTACAAACCGAGATCAGCGGTGACTCTTCTCCTATAATCTTGCATGGTGTGAATAGTTGAATTGCTTGAATATTGCTTTCCTCTACTTGACATCTGCAAATCGGACAATCCAAACCACTAGTGACTCGGTTTTCTGGTGATCTTGACTCGCAGTGGTTCATCTTGAACACTTGGTTGGGATGTGAGCCAATCGAATAAGCCTCGAGCCTACTAGGGTTATACACTGCCAATTTACAGTCTTAGAAAGTGGTGTGTCAGGTTATCATTACCTGCGCTGTATCACCAACTCACTGATCGAAGCGTCAAGGCTATTAGCTGTTAGCAGGCTATGCAGAGAGGCGTTGTGTCGATCATCATAACAAGGCCAGTGAACAGACACGCCATAGTACTCTGTGATGAGAGCACATGTAGGGGTCACCATAGAGACCTGCTTTTTTGATATCATGAAGTGATGCCATTGTTGGGCTGGGGCGTTGGTTGTTTAAACATTGGCATCTTGCCACTTTTGTATTCCTTCATTTTGTAAATTTCTCAACCCCAATTTGCTCTTTCCTTTTCCTTACTTTCATTGCATCTTGAGGCATTGTTGCAAGTCCACCCGCATTTGCTAGAAGAGAGGTGGAGCTGTTGTGCGGGAAGTGTAATGTTCGCGAGTTGGTTGTTATTGGTTGACTCGTTTTTGAAAGCTAAGGCTTCGTAGAGTCAAGAGCGAGTCACTCATTTTGATAGTGAGCTATTTGAGTCTTAGATGAGATCCAAGAGCTCACTAAAAAAATCCCGGGTTTTGGATCAGATCACCTCGCTGTGAGGACACGCTTTGGGAGGCCAAGCGGCGAGAGAAATGGAGAGTTGAGCGAGTGCTACTGTCACTAAGGCTCTAAGGTCATGAGCAGACCGATGGCATTGACCATGAGTTATCCGAGTCTTAGGCGAGATCTAAGAGCTCACAGAGAAAAGATCTCAAACTCTGGATCAGATTGCTTCACTATAGGATGCACTGTGAAAGGTTGAGCAACGAGTAGCTAATTTCCAAAGCAACTATGCCTGAAGAGGTGGAGGGTTGAGGACTTGGCTCTAGATAGAGGAAGTTTGTCAATCTAGACTTTTCTATTAGCGCCTTTGATTTGAGGATCACCAAAGTTTGATACTGATCTAACTTAGTTGATCCCCGAAGATAAAAGGAAAGCCTTCACTACCCTCATCGGGGGCTTCCCACCACATGATAGCCGACCACTCAAGCTATAGGTGTAAGTAGCACTTTGGATTCTTCCGATGGACCCTTCTTGTCGCTGTTTTTGACTGACTGTCACTTATTGTTTGGTAGGCTCAGGAGGCTCTCCAAATGGTGGAGAGGACACTACACTACAGGGATACCAAGATATTACGTCTATCCCGAGTGCGCATAGATCCTACTGTGATGGAGGATGCAGAGTGCTGAATGAATGCTGCTGTTGTCGAGGCTTTGCGAAGTGAAGATCGGGCCACCTATCTCGACTGGATGTGGTATGAGTTAGAGATGAGATCCCAAGAGCTCTCAGAGGCCAATGCTTGGACTCTAGATTGGATCTCGAGGATAGGCTCCAGGAGACACAACAGCAACTCTTTGACCTCTAGAGGGATCATACCTGGCTTAGAGGAGAGCTGAGGTCTTAGCTTTGACTTTATGAAGTTAGCCATGCCATGGATGAAAGGTTCAAGAAAGGCATTCGCTTCAGTCGACAAATTACATATTTGGCGATCTCTGGCTTCCCTATCAGCTTCATCGATCCAAGGAACACTGGAGCTCGACATTGCGCTGACCTGGTGAACTTCTTGGAGATAAGAGGGGAGCCTGTGCCACGCTTGCCGAGAGGCCCTTGACCATAGGATTGTTGTTTGGTCAAGCCACGAGTTTAGGCAACGTTTTGTACTTTTTAGAGGCACTCAGATACCCTTACTGTATATTTTGAGTCCTTAATGAATCGCCTAGACTATTTTAGTTATTGTTTCTAATGTCTTTGATTACACGTCGATTTGTCTTTGCCAACTAAGCATCGTTGCTATCACTGCCAGGCTTAATCGGATACATTTGTCTAGTTGTGCTCTTTCCTGCGGAAGGACGTCGTGGCATGGAGAAATTCTTTGCTAACTAGGCACTGCCACCATCATTGCCGAGCTTAACGGAACACGCTCTTCCATATGTGCTCACTTCTGCAAGGTGGTCGTGGCATAGGAAAATTCTTTGCCAACTAGGCATTGCCACCAACATTGCTGAGCTTAACCGGATGTGCTCGTTTGTTTGTGCTTGCTCCTACAAGGAGGTCATGGCATTGGAAAATTCTTTGCCGACTAAGCACTGCCACCATTGTTGTCGAGCTTAACTGGATGCGCTTGTCTATTTGTGCTCACTCTGCAAGGAGGTCATGGCAAGGGAATATTCTTTGCCGACAAGGCACTGTTGCCATCACTGTTGAGCTTAATCGGATGGGCCCATCTATTTGTGCTTGCTCCTGCAAGGAGGTCATTGTGTGGGTATGAGTGAGCCTCACAAGGGCCAATTAGGTTTCATGGCCATAGTTGCCAAACTTTGGCAAAGTTTAGACTGCTGCTGCATGTAACTGTTGGGCGCTCGGTCTTGCTAGAGGACATCATAGCTTTTGTGCGTCGAGTCCTAGTCCATCAACTATTGTTGATTGATGGCGCTCATCTCTTCGGGAGGACTTGTCACACACATGTTGAGAAGTCCCCTAAGATTTTAATGGATATTTGATGGGGTGGTCTGACTCTTGGTCAATAAGCCCCTCGGAATGTAATGTTTAATCTCGTCTGGCCTGCTCGGTGAATGGAGCCAAGGTTTCAAATTCGACTGTCTCTAAGCCGCTCAGTTAATGGGACCAAGGTTTTAAACTGGTTCACAACTAGTTGGGTAGTTGGTGAAGGAAGGTTCACCTGACTTAGGGCAATCTAGGTCTTAAAAATTGATACATATGCACAAGCAATTGAATGATTAGCATAATAAAAAGATCATGTAAAGAATAATGTTCAAGCACTCCGTATGGATGCATTTGACTTACTCGCCTCTAGCGGAAAATCATCTGTTGCTCCTCTTAGAGCAGAGGGTGCTCTAGGACCACGAGGCCAGCTTTCTGCTCCGGATGCATAGCACGTACTCCTTGCTTTGGAGGATCGTCAATGCTAAGAACATTCCCTAACATGAGGGAGACTGATCACTCTGCCCGATGGTATCACACCTGTAGCCTCTACACTCTGAAGGTCTGAGTTTGCCACATTGAATCAACTGCATGATTTGGATGCCAGGCTTTCATTGTCAACATGCAACCTGCAAGTACCAAGGGGGGACGTTGCTTGACATGCTGGCAGCGTCTTCTAGCATGAAACACCGTATGTGTGAGGCCAAGGACTCTGCTGCCCTTAAGGATGTTCTAGCCTGATGCCTATGCTGCGTTGGGAACCCACGAGGCTTTGAAGGTCTTGCAAAGTACAAAAATGATCTAGGTGAAGCATCGAATCAAAACTTCAGTTACAAGGCCCCAGGTTTGGTTCCTTGATCTTGAAAGGAGATGGTAATGATCGGATCTCCACCATGAATAGTGACCTAGCAAGGTCGGTGAAGTGTTTGCTGGTACTATATAAAGCTTCTTCCTAAGCAATGGGCCTTCTATCATCACAGGAGTAGCGCAGATTACGCTGTTTTGGGCTTCCATTCCACATCCTAGGACTAGGATGGCCCTCTAGCCACAGTTAGGCCCTGTCACTAGTGATTGGCTAGACCCTGAGGCCATCAAGCTATTGGATCTTCTAAGGAGGCTATCCCTCTCTCCGATCTCTCCTCCTTGGTGCTAAGGTTTGGGAGTTGGAGTGTGAAGTTGTGGCGGACCACGTCTCGAATCCATGATTAATCTTAATCATAACTAACAATCCCTTAATTATTATCGTTAACTATTAAGTTGTGAACTATATATATATTGTTATACATAGGATCCGAATTCACTTTCCTTAACATATGTGGTTTCGACAACAATTCAAATAATAATAGAATGTTGGTCTTTTATAAGAGAAGATGCCTATAAATCATATCAAAATTTATAAAAGTAATAAATATCCATAAAATTTAGACATTCACCAAAATGTATCATTCCTTGCATACACATACCAATATACATAGCCAAAAAATTTCTATAATAGCTCCATAATATTCAATTATACTAATTTAACCAAAAGATAACATCTGGATGCATCATATATTGTTCAAGTCATGAGATTAACATACAAAACTTCTAAGAAAACAAATACTAATATGTCGATCTTCGCTCTTATTCATCAAGCAGAAACTCATACGATTTATCTAAAAAAGTTAGTAAAATAGTAAGAGAATGAATCAAATATTCAACAAGACACACTATATAATAACAAATATGCAATCTTTATACTTAAAATATAACAGTAGGAATAGAGATCATAATGAAATACAATGACATAAGACACGAATAGAGTACTTATGTAAAACCTTTTCAAATTTCTTATTTTTTTCTTAGTATTCAAAATATGTTAAAAACTTATTTTATTTAGAGATTATGGCCAGTAGGCCCTATTGGATAAATGAGAGGTTGATCAAAGTCTAAATTTTATTCATTTATCTACATAATCAAAAGCTATACATTCCTATTCAAAACTTAGAGGTGAGTTATTTACATATTACCCAATTGGCGAGGCCAGATGCCTCTTCTTAATGCGCAATTATGTAGGTTCTGATCAGATGACGATCTTCCACCATAATATACTAGGGCATGTAAAAATATATTATCTGTTGAATCATAATTCTTGGTCTAATATCTTTACCTTCTGGACTTAGAAAAAACTATACATTTTTCTTCTTAATTCTTGGTTCTCACCGTTTTGAAAATTAGTTTATATTTTCTTAATCTGATTGCAGAGTTTTCTTTCTTTTTTTTTTTTTTATAATGTCACATTACATTTTATTATAACAATGTCATAAACATAAAATTCGACAATAAAACATGCAGAAAGAAAATTAAAAATTTAATACAAACTTAATAAATATACAATACATAATTAAATATGTAGTATATTTTTGGTTTATTTTAATAACATGTAATACTTTAAAATTAATAATTTTGAAGCACAAACATGTAGGAACTATTATTATACTTCTAAACATGAAGAGAATTCTAAAAGAATACACATATTTATGATACAGATAATTAAACTTGAGTTTTTAATAAATTTTACTATGAAATCATGGAAATCCAACAAACAAGCTTATTTTTCATATTTTTATTTTAGAATCTTAACTTGGACGAATATTAGAATAATAATACTCAAAAGAATAATAATAAATAATAACAAAGGAAAGAAAAAGTTTAAGGTGCACTTATCTCAATCAGATTTAGCAAGTTTCTAGCTTTAAATTACCAAATTTGAGATTCCTTAAACTATCTTTTTCTCTCTCATGCACCGAGCATCACTTTAAAATTGACTTGAACTTATTCTTGACACAATTTATACCTGATCCTAGGGCTCGAGCACTAGTTGAGCGTGTATCGAATGCTGCGATTTGACAATCGGCGCTAGAGCACCATTCAAGCGCTACACAAACTCTCTAGAATTCATGCTCGAGCATGTCTCTAGTGAGTTTCAGGCACAGTGCCACTGTTTTCAAGGCTCAAGGGCGCATCAGACTTACATTTGGCCTAGTTAAGCTTAAGCTTAATTTCAAGCATGCATCAGGCTCAAATTTAATGCAATCCAATTTTTCACTCTTTGATCCAATTTTTTATATCTTTTGATATCAATTTTAATTATATTAAATTAATTAATTATGACTAGCATAATTTTAAAAACTCAAACCTTATAATCCTCCCCTACTTACAAAAATTATATTCTCAAAATTTAAAGAAAATTACATATCTTAATGAAGAAATAAGTGAGGGTACTTGTCCTGGATTTCATCTTCTCACTCCCATGTAGCCTCCTCTTATGAGTGATTTCTCCGTAAAACTTTGACTAATGGAATGGTTTTCGTATGAAGCACCTAATCTATATTACCCAAAATCTAAATGGGTTCCTCGACGTATGTTAGATTTTTGTTGATCATTAATGGTTCATATTCAGTAACGTGGGTTAGATCATGAACATATTTTCGGAGTATTGATACATGAAAAACATTACACACTTTCCCCAAATTCGATGGTAATGCTAAACGATAAACAACTTCACCTATTTTCTCAAAAATTTCAAAAGGTCTAATAAATCTCGATTTTAATTTCCCTTTAACCCCAAATCTCGATATGCCCTTTGATGGAGATACCATTAGGAAGACATAATCCCCAATTTTAAATTTTAACTCTGATCTTCTTTGATCTGTATAACTTTTTTGCCTACTTTGTGCCACATTCAATTTGATTCTATCAGATGTTTTCTTAATAACTACTAGTTTTGAAAGCTGTCTATCCCCCATTTTTTCCCAATGAATCGAGAACGATAATTCCACACATATAATGCTTCAAAAGGAGCAATCCTAATACTTACTTGATAACTATTATTGTAGGCAAATTTTACCAACGCTAAATAATTATCTAGTTATCTTTCATCTCTAGCACTTAAATCCTTATCATATCTTCCAAGATTTGAATAGTCCTCTCCAATTGCCCATCCATTTGCCGATGATAAGCTATGATAAATTTTAAATTTATCACTGAAGCACGATGCAAGCTTTTCTAAAATTTTGAAACAAATCTCAGGTCTCAATCTGACACTATAGATGCTGGCACCCTATGTAATGTATTGATCTCATCAACATATCATCAAGCTAACTAATCTCTTGAATAAGTCACCCGTATGGCTTGAAAATGCGCAGATTTTGTAAGCTAATTGATAATTACCCAAATAGCAACATGATTTGGAAATAAATTGGTGTAGTAGAAACGGAGGAACCACTCCATAGAAAAACTCAGCGCCATGAGAGAGGAAGTTAAAAAACTAATCGATGCGGACTTCATAACAGAAGTCCAATACCCGGATTGACTCTCTAGCATTGTACTTGTCAAGAAAAGTAATAAAAAATAATGGATATGTGTCAGCTTTACTGGCGTAAATAAAGCATACCCAAAAGATAGCTTGCCATTACCAAAAATTGATTTGTTGGTAGATTTAACGTCCAGACATGAACTAATAAATTTCATGAATAGTTACTCAAGATACAATCAAATTCAATCCGTTCGGAAGATGAGGAACTCAACTCTTTTATGATCGATCAAGGACACATTGCTTTAAAGTTATACCCTCTCGGGCTGACAAATGCGGGGTGACATATCAAAAGTTTGTGAATAAATGTTTGAAACTCAAATAGGAAGGAATATGGAGGTATATGTGGATGATATACTCATCAAAAGCAGATTAGCTGGCGACCATATTCGAAACCTAGATTAAACTTTTGGAGTACTTTAAGCACATCAAATGAAACTGAATACAACTAAACGCATGTTTGGGTAAACCTCTAAAAAATTCCTTGGGTTTATAGTATCATACTGGGAAATTGAGGCAAACTTAAAAAAAAAATAGAAGCAATTATGGACATGAATTCTCCATGAATTGTAAAGGAAGTCCATAGATTAATCGGGAGACTTGTGTAC
Organism: Nepenthes gracilis; assembly: GCA_033239525.1. NCBI lineage: Eukaryota > Viridiplantae > Streptophyta > Magnoliopsida > Caryophyllales > Nepenthaceae > Nepenthes > Nepenthes gracilis. The sequence continues at coordinate 9,646,249 of BSYO01000018.1, read as the reverse complement.
TCTTTTGATTTTTAGCAAAATCCATGGAGAACTATTTTTCCTTCTTTAAGACTCTAAGAGGGACCAAGATGAATGGTTTATGTTAAATAGAAGAGTGTCAATCAACCTTTACAAAGCTAGAGGAATATCTTGCCAACCCTCCACTCCTCTTATCCCCAAAAGAAGGTGAAGAGTAATATCTTTATTTGGTCATATCGGACACTATGTTAAGTTTGGTTCTAATCAAATAAGAATCCAAGACACAATTGACGGTATATTACGTCAGCAAGATTCTGACAGATACAACATCATGTTATTCGCAGGCTGAGAGGATTGCATTAGCATTGATCCACTCCACAAGAAAGCTCCGATCATACTTTCAAACTCATAAGATTGACAGCCTAACTAATCAACCACTGAGAGGGATCTTGCAAAGGCTAGAGATGTCTGGATGATTGATAAAATGGATCGTAGAATTAGGTGAGTTTAACATAGATTTTTGAGCACAATTGTCCATAAAAGGGTAGGCCCTCACAGATTTTATAGTTAAAATGATAAACCCATTTCCAGGTGACCTCAAGAGGAATGAAGACACACTTGACATGAAGAGGCTCCGATATGGATTTTATATGTGGACGAGTCATCATCTCAATTAGTGAGTGGGGTTAGCATGGTCTTGATAATGCTAGATGGGGTTGGAGATAAAATACTCAATACACTCAGATTCCCGGTTACTAATAATATGGAAAAATATGAAGCCCTACTTGCCGGACTAAAACTAGTGAAAGAATATGTAGTCAAGAGCCTGATCATGCATCAACTAGGGATTTTGGGCCATCTAGTCTAGGCCTTACGAAGTACCTTGCCAAAGCAAGGAGTTTGTTAGAGTCATTTGACATGGTGGAGATTCATTGCATCCCAGGGAAGTCAATTAGAAGGTAGATCAGTTGACCAAAATAACTACACTTGGAAACCTTGAACAATACACTAGAGAGATGAGGGAAGTCTTCGTAATCCTAAGAATAGAGGTCTCAAAAGATTTACTCTAGATCTTAGATGACAACACCTGGATGACTCCATACCGAAGATATTTTGAAGAAGGCATTCTATCGGAGAACCCAAAAGAAGCTAGACGGTTAAAGAGGACATCAAGATGATATACTCTCATGGATAAAAAAAACTATACCGAAGAGGGTACTTTGTCGCCTACGTGTGGTGCTTAACACCAATTGAAGCTGACTAAGCGTTGAGTGAAGTGTATGTCAGAATTTGTGAGTCACATATAGTAGGTAAAATCTTAACGTTTAAGGTCATATAGTAGGGATATTATTGACACACGGTGAAAAAAGATACCATGGAGTCTCGTTAAGAGAAGCAAAAACTATCAATGGGCGTTGTTTATACTGGCCTCATATTGAGCTTTAGACCCTATTGTCGCCTTAACTATTTATATAGTGGGGGCTTGATATATTAGGCCCATTTTCCATTACCAGGGGACAAAAAATCATAGGCTAGAATGCAACTGAATTCATTTGACAAAATATCATATGCAAGTTTGGGATATCCGAGGTTATAGTGACCGATAATGGAACCCAATTCATAAGAAAAAGGTTCACCGCATATTGTACAAGCTTGGGAATTAAGCTGGTTTATACTTTTGATATCCACAAACAAATGGATAAGTAGAGGTGTCGAATTAAACCTTATTGTATGGGTTGAAGTTGAAGTTGGAGGATGCATGGGGCTCCCAGGTAGACAAACTTTCATTTGTATTGTGATCTTACCGAATGACCCCAAGAAAATTAACATGAGAAATACTATTCAGCTTATGTTATGGGTTTGAGGTGTTCATCACAATAGAAATTAAACTCCCCAACCTCCAAGTTGAAAACTTCAATCCTTATAGTAACTCTCAACTTTTGAGAGAGCACCTGCTTGTGGAAGTCCAGAGCACGGCAAAGCTACTAGTAGCCTACCAATAGTGTTTTATACAGTACTACAATAACAATGTGAAGGCTTGCTAATTTGAGGTAGAGAACCGAGTTTTAAGGAATATAAAGGCTATAAGTAATATCATCGGCAGTAATAAATTGTCCCTAAATTGGGAGGAACCATTTCTAATTTCAACCATTCTCTGAAACAGTGCGTATAAACTACACATTCAAAATGAAAAAACTAATCCCAAGGGTATGAAACACCCTATACCTCATGAAATATTATCAATAGCTCACTTCTAAGCCCAAACAAAATAGAGCTATGTTTTATACACAGCATATTGGGTGCTTATAACCTAATTATATTAATTGTAATAAGATTATAATTTTTTATTACATTAATTATCCGTTTATGTATGCTTGCTTGAATCTAAATGACCATGACTGCCTCCAAGTTAGGTGAGATCCCCATCTGTTGAAACGACCTTTTCAAATACATGGTTACGGCATTAGTTAATGCAACCTAACGACCCTAAAAGTGGTTGGACACTGACAATCATATAAAAATTTGGGGGCTTGAGGATAGAAGTCTGATTCTTTTTGTGGAGGTCAAACTAAACCTCAAAATGCAAAAGAAAACCTTAGGGGGCTTTTTCAATATGAGTGCTATGATACCCTCCCACAGAAATGAATACCATCAGATTAAATACAGTCAACGTACTAAGGTCCAACAAGACTTGGAGTGATGGCAACCTTGCCTAGCCATCAAATGAAGCACGTATTGAATAAAAAATCAATATGAGCAAAAACAATATCTGTGACAATGATTAACACAATCTAGCCGATTTATTAAGTATGCAAATATCAACGATATAGACAACTGAGTTCTATACATAGAAATTACAACCGTATTACCCATTGCCTAAGTATGAATGCCTTCACTATCCTTAGGCTGGGAACTGGATGGAGACCTAAGGGATGGATCTCCACCTGGCTCCAAAAACCCCTAATGTTAGAACCCCAAGAAGCCTCAGAATTCCTCGAATCAAGGCAGCCTAAAGGAAAATCGGGAGTTCTAGATATATGATCCGCTTGCAGAGAGAGAACCTACCCTAAAATTTATTGTCCAAAGCAGACCCTACTACTTGTCAAAGGCAAACCCTCAATTCTCCCTCTAGTCGGGCACACTAACCCGAAAGATTGGCAGTGAGGCTAACATTCGAAATTGATCGGTGCTTAGCCTCCTAAAGTTTATCCTCGAGTGAGGCAATTAGATTCATGGCTACAGTTTTTTCATTTGATAGCTTTTGAGATCTTACCAACCACTTAGACAACTCTCAATCTAGGTAAGCAGTTCGATCTCGAATCTGCTTGGCCTCGACAATGATAGCCTCCACTCAGATCTCTGTCTCCCTAAGTATAGCAGGGTTGTTATATATTTATGATGGGCGAGCAATTTTAGTATCATATTTATATAGCCCATGCTTGATCAAACAAACCAACTCCTATGACTGCTAATAAGAGCAAAAGTGCTAGATGGATATAGTCATGACAAGGAGAATGGTTAAAAATGAAGAATTACGTAAATGGTACCTCACTAGCAAAAGATTCCTCCTGAAAAGAGGAACTTAGAGAAGAACCAAGTTCAAAAATAGGTGAAGTCTTCAAGGATAAAAGAGATAGAGCATGACACTGAAGAGGAATTTTAAACCCAAAGGGAGGCGATAGAGCGTTTGAATCCTCTAGATGCCTAGATGGTGAAGGGTCAGCCCAAGGGACCCCTCCATTTCCAAAACCTCTTGATTATTGGCAAAAATTTCTTTTGTCACCCCATCATTATTAATGGATCCACAATAAAAACAGTAGGTGGCATGGAAGCAGGCTTATCGGGCAATAGGATAACAAAAGTAGGGACCTTATATTTAGCTAGGATCAGAGCATCAATCAATTCATTTGAGTTGATGATGATGGGGACATAAATACTCAAAGTAACAGGCAATAAAGCCTCACCACCCTCAGTAAACTTGGCTGACTCCTCAAAAACTAGGTAGCCTGGTGAAGAAAGGATAGGATCTAACCCCCAAGACGACTCACCAGCTTCCAATGTGGTCATCTCATCACAAGCTTTATCAATCATCCTATCATAGTTATCACAGGAGGACAAATAGGGTAAACTAAGGGCCCAAGGGGCTACCTCTCTAGTCACTATTTTAGAAGAATCCCAAATAAAAAGCTCCCTCGATTTTCTTTCGGGTTTATAGAAAGGTATATCGGCAACGGCTTCCCCTCCAACCCTAACCTCCCAGTTGACATCGGCAAGTGCTTGCTGAGTCAAGAAATGGCTCATCTTTCAAAGTGAAACCATATTTTCCTCACTCAATTCAATCAAATGCTGAGTCATGAAAGTTTTAGTTCCCAAGATATCATCAAAGTAGGTAAGATTTACCAACTTTCACTCATTATAAAAGGCTACTTGGAAGGAATCGCAATGAAAAATATCAATCTTTTCAGCCCTTTATTATGTATAGATTCCCTCTGCTTATTTTATATTTCTTTCGAGGGGTAAATGAACTACACTCGATCTCTTGGTTAAGTCAAAAAATGACTTTGATAGTCCTAGCATCTAGACAAAGTTCCTGATGGCGAAGAAAAATGCATAGAGAAACTAAATACTGGATAGCATTAGGGTGGATATGAACCACGACAATTTCTAAAGCCTCCAAAATATCATATAATTTTCTCATGAAAGGAATGTGAAGCCTCTCGTTCAAATAGATTTCATAAATGGTGATGAAGCCAAGCCTCGGAGAACAAGGCCTTTCGGAAGGTGAAGGAATCTAGAAGGGGATAGAGATAGGAATGTTAAACTTCTCATAAATATCCAACACATTCTTGATCTTGAGGCTGAACGGAATCTCAATGACACCCTTGGAAGTTGCTCGATGAGCTATAGAAACAAGAAGAAACAAAAAACAAATTGTGGTTGGGAGAAATGAAATACAAAGAGATGCATAAGTGAAGGAGTGCTATAATTTAAATAGGCAATGACTCTAGCCCAAAATGATGTCGCTTGGAAATACTCACGGGGAACATCACCATAATGGTTGGGACATGTGTCCACATAAGAATACGCTACAGCACGTTTATCTCATTGTGTCGATCATAATGATCAGACACAATGCTTCCCAAGGCAGCAGAATGGCGATAGCTGGCTCTGTCACTTGATTAATGATGATAAGATGATTCAACTCTAATTAAAGTTTATTCAATTGATTCATGGATGCACAAATATCATGTTTATTCAAATTAAATTACTACGCACTGAATGGTTAGAAATTAGAATTGTCAAATGTCCGAATTGTCAGATTGTCAAGTTGGGATCGACTGCTCACAAAATACAAACATACTAAAGCCAAACAAAGAGAACAAATTATTATTCGGGTAGTTCTATTCATTAAACCCTTTCATGGTATACAAATTTAGAATAATAAAAGTACAACCCAAGAAAAAAACACTGGATGACCCGGATTAAAAACCCCCTCTTGAGGAACTTCAAATGCACCATGGAGGAAGGAAAAGAAGAGATCCTCTGCCCATACACGCAACAGTTGCTCAGATCACCTCAATAATGAAACCAAGATGGTTTTTCCTATAAAAGAGGATAATCAAGATAGTCTTCAAGTACCTCCTCAAGTTTTGGCTTTGAAATTTAGAAGATTTTCCAACAACTCAAGTGTCGACAGTTCATAACAGCAAAGATACCATGTTAGCTAAGAACAGTCATACAACCAGGTAAGAAAATGAACGTCTCGTGATGCAAACTAATGAGAACTCTCCAAATTATAGCTGAAATGAAGATTTTGCTGGCTACCAATTCAAAAAAGATATCAAATCATAGTCATTAAGGATAGGAAATCAAATCCTGTCAAATAAGACTATTCATATCTAGAATATCCCGGCAAAGATGCTCATTAATAGCACACCAGTTGGCATCCCATTAGTAACATGCTAGGAGTTTGAATTCAAAACTCCCAACATAGGAGAATGATGATGAGTATAGCTCAAGGTGGATCAGCCAAACAAAAATTTGGATCAATTTCTAAAACTCTAGCAGCCCAAACAAGGAAGTGACAAGACCAGTCAAAGGTCAGATAATAACTCCAGGGGGCATTAATTGAGAGATTTATTCCTAACGGTTAGTTTCCAAAAGCCAATGGATAATTATTAGCCAATTAATAACTCGATAAAAAATGGCTCAAATAGTCCTATCATCAATGGTCAGGCAATTACCTTATCAAATTGGGACCACAATTACAGACCAAAAATAACACTTCCCCATAGATGTTCTAAAACGACTCAGAACATGTGCAGTAATTTTAAATGCTAACTGGTCAAATAAGATCCAATGTTATAAATACATCTTCTCCCAAGTATAATAGGAGAGGAAGACTCAATCATTCGAGTACACAAAAATGAGTAAATGCCCTTCAAAGCTACACTCATCCCCATCCAATTTCAATTCTAGTACTTATTTCTCTATTATATTTTCATCTACTCAGAAAGATCACTAATTTAAGTAACAAAAGATATATCAGGGAGTAAATCTCGTATATCTCTCACTTCTAGTTATTTTATTATGGTGCGTTGGATCTAGATTCAGATATATGAAAACCGGACCCATTATTATTTGGGCATCAAAGTGAGAATTAGCGGCTCCTTAATTCGTATATCAATTTAGATTCTCGATACGCATTAATTTTATTTTTATATGCTAATTTCACTTTACACCTTTAATTTTGCTTAAGCAATCAAATATATCCTAACCAAAAGGGTTATGCCAAAATTGAAGCAAATTGTATTATGAAATACAACAAGTTATTGTCCGAATACATACATGTAAGCATCAAAATTTTTAATAATTAAATTTTTTAATAATTATTATATATATATTTTTATAATTTTATTGGTTAAAAATTTTTGTAAATTCAAGCCGGCGAGCTTAAGTTAATTGAGAATTGAATTTGAGTAATTTTCATATTCTACAATTTCCTTTTAAAATTCGCTATATATTTTGGGGGTAAAATTAGAATAATTAACACATAATTTCTAGACCCTAACAAACTTGAGAAAGTTAACAAATATGCATATTGAAATAAAAAAAATCTAGGAATTAAATAATTTAATGAAAAGAGAATAATGTATAAATCAATTTCTAAGTTGTTAAAATACAAATTAACCACAATGTTTACTATCTATTAATTTTTGACATAATATTAGAATTTATTCAGTTATTTGCCCGTGAATTTAATTCTTAAAACTGTTGGGTGCCAATATAGGGGCCCATAAAACACGGCCCAAAGGAAAAGTCCAAGTGAAAAGCCCGAAAATGTGTCCACGGACCAAGAGGGCTGGACGACCCAAGAGGCCCAAAACACAGGCTATTGTCCCAGAAGTCGAAATTGCGACAAAGGTTCGAGAGGTTCCTTTCGTCAAAAGGAGCTCGAGGACGCCACAAATATCTAGTAGCATCCACATACGAGGACCAGAAGAAGAGGCCCGAGAACCCCAGACGTTCCACCAAGCCTCAAATTAGTCCGAGAAGTCAAGAAGACCCGAGGACCCTCCACGAAGAAACAAAGACCCTCCAAGAGCTGCCTTCCCCAACAAGTCCTCGAACTCACAAAGCGACAAGGCACGCCACGCAAGGACAAGGATTATCTCATACACGGCCGAGAACGCCAGCTAAGCAACTTCACCGATTCCCAAGGAACCTGCATCCACTGTCAGACGCCGTCTCCACAGGGCACGCCTAGTCAAGTCAAGATTGACGCCTAGGGCCTGTACGCCTGACACACTCAGGCCCTACCAGCGGCGCCAGCAGCGCTAGCTGCATGCTATCCTGCACACGAGTAGCATTGAATGTCACAGTGGGACAGTGGACAGCCTCTCGGCTACCCGTCGGCTGCCACGTGTCCCCTCCCCAATGGCACATTTTTTCCTATAAATACCCAGCGAAACCCCTTTCCAAGGGGGTCTTCTTCCAACTCATTCCAGGCTTAAAGGGAAAAAGGCTTTGACTCTCTCGGCCCATCTCTCCCTCTCTTCCCAACAAGAAGGGACAAAAGAGCGACAAAGCTTTCTAACGTGAGAATTCCTTAAGAAAAGAAGTACAAAACAAGAGATAATGAAGGGATCCACCCTAAACACTTGTACTTTGTAAAGACTTCCATCTAATAGTGAAGCATTTCTAAAGGTCAAGAGCCTCGTGGTTTTTTCTCCTCATTTACGAGGAGGCTTTCCACGTAAAACCCGATTTTCATCCCTCCTTTCCCATAACTCATACTCACAAACATTTGTGTTGCACGTGGACCCCGAGATCTCGGGCACAACATTGGTGCCGTCTGTGGGAAGTGTGAAAAAATGTCCACGAACTCCCCACCATCACAGAACAACTAGCGCTCCGAAGATGGTGAGCAGACAAGACAGCACGTCCACCCGGGAGGTGGAAGACTTCGACAGGTGCCTCCTATCAAGCAGCAGGATGAGTGGCGGCCCCGATACTAGCGTGCGCAAGCTAGTACAGAAGGTGAACAGCCTTTCAAGAGCCGTCCGTACCCTCCGCGAGAGGATGGACGAGCAGTCCAGGGGCACGCACCCCAAAAGCCTCCGTCTAGCAGTGCCCCAAAGGCGACAAGCGGCGCAAGCTCCTTGCGAGTTGAGGGACTACCTCAACAGGAAGAAGTTCATGAACCAAGCCCCGACGAAGAAAGGGCTCAAGAGGCTTTGGAAGACGGTCTTCGGGCCCAAAATCGGCAAAACGAGCCAACCGGGAGGATGAGAAGACCCCTTGCCCTTGAGGACAGGGGAAGGAAAAAGAAGGGCGGGTGCCCAAATGAAGACCCATGGACCGCCCGGACAAAACGAGCCTGAGTGGATGGTCCTTGGTGGAGAAAGGCCACTAGGCCCACCTGCTCTCACTGAGTCGCTCACCAACATCCTGAGGAAAATCAGGGACGAACAGTTCCTGAGATGGCCCAAGGTGCTGAAGAACCCAGAAGGGGGCGACCAGGGGAGTATTGCCATTACCACTGCAGCCGCGGACATGACACCGAAGACTGCAGGAAGCTCCAGGCGGAGATCGAGCGGCTGGTAATGGAAGGCTATCTCGACCGCTTCCTGCCACTACCCGGGCATGGCCCAGAAGCAGCAGGACGCAGCTGGTCGCGCCGCTCCAAAGGCAAGGCCATAATGGGTGCGTACCACGCCTGACCGCCGCTGGGGGTGCCAATACCGCGGAGGACAGCACTGAGCATAACTGTCAAAAGACTGCGATTGGCAAGGGAGCAGCAAGAGGAGCACAAAGACCCGAGCGTACGGACTAATGTAACGTGAGGATTCAAAAGGGCCCTAGAGGCCACGCAATGTAATACGAGTACATCAATGAAAACGTCCCTTCATTATGTCCATTATGAAGTATTCTCATACTCCCTCATCAACAACAAAGCAACTCACAATTCAAAGCCAAAAAACTCGGTTGTGCCCGAGAGGCCCCAGAGGTCGAACTCCAAAAACTTGGCTGTGCCCGAGCGACCCCAGAGGTCGAACTCCAGAAACTCGGCTGCTCTTGAGCGGCCCCAGAGGTCAAACTCTAAAAACTCGGCTGTACCCGAGCGACCCCAGAGGTCGAATTTCGACAATTACACCCAACGCCGAAAAACCCGAGAGGTTAAAAGGCTAGAAAATCCTAAAAGGATCGCGTGCTTGAAGCTAAGAGCAAGGCGCTATGCATCGCGTCGCCAAAAAAAAGAAAGAACAACACTTGTACAAATAGAACAAAAAAGTCCAGTGCCCTGATTTAGAAAGGACAAGTTTTATTCATAAAAATGAATTCATGTACAACGTTGTAACAAAGTAAGAAAAGAAATAAAATGTCAAGGGAGTGCCTCCTGGCTCCCTTCTCCTTGAGCCTCTTGAGCTCCTGAAGGCCCTGCCTGGTCCGCCGGAACTGGCTCCTCGGGCGTAAGAGGTTCACCTTCAAGCCCCGCCCGAGGAGGCCCAGGGAAAGGCCGCCTAGCAACACCGTATAAGTCTCCTATGCTTAAGGCACTAGCGTTCCTGGGATCGAGGACGGCCACAGGGAATCGCGAACAGATCAGTTGCAGCACTCGGCGGCACATGCGAATGCTCTCCCGATACTTGATGTCCAATAACGGTGCCATCTTCGTGATCTGCACAGACGTCCTCAACCTCTCCTCCTAGCGAAGGACTCTATCCCGGAGGAGGTCCTGCTGAAGCCGCAAAAGCTTAACGGTATCCTGCTGAAGCCCGTTGCGCAGCTTCTCGAGCAGCCCTTAAGGACTCCATTTCCGAGCGGGGCTGGGCGACCTCTCCCACTAGCTCACTGAAGCCTCCAATCAGACCCTGAAGCTGCAACAGAAAAGATCATCAAAACACAAGCAACCGGAAGCAAGGCAAAAGAAAAAAACGGTGGGTTACCTAAGAAACGAGGGGATCATGCCCTGGGCCATGCTCCCCAGGGGCCTCGGATTCCTACAGATCGCTCCCAGGTGTCGCAAGCGCCTCCTCAGGCATAGGCTCCGCAGCTATAAAAGGCACTAAAGAGCCTGCCTCAAAATCAGCATCCCCAGAAAGCTAGAACGGCTGATCAGCTTGGACCGCAACAGATCGCTCAGAGGGACAAAGGACATCAGGTCGTCGACGCCTAACTCCTCAGCCTCTACCACCTCTCGGACCATATCAGCCATCATTCCCCTCTCAGCGTCCACGACGGTGTTCCCGCCTCCTATGTCCTTGGAAGGGTGATCAATCCTATCCAAGACGTCACCAGGCAAATCAACGGGAACTCCGAGAACAGAATCATCACTAGGGGCTGGACGTCCGGAATCTCCACAATCTGTACAATCATCCCTGAGGGCTCAATAAGAGGATCAGCTGTGGAGGCAAAGACGAGACCTTCAGTCCCCGAGGACTCTGGTAAAGTACCAGTCCTCGACCTCTTAAATAGAGGGGCAATCACATCATCATCGCCCAAATCATCGATGTTGAAATCATCATCATCATCACTGGAAGGGAGCTCAACAACTACCGCTGGGCGTTCCGAACTCTCGCCCGAAAGGTTTGTTTTCAAGCGGTCAGCGGGACCCCCAATTCTCAGTGTCCCGGCTCTCCTCCTCGGTCTCTTTTTCTTGGACTTCTCGGGAGGAGCTGCGGCAGAGGCCTCGGCCCATGGTCCCCACTTGGCTTCCTTAAATTTCTCGGGCGACAACCAGATATTGCGTGTGTTCAGGTGGAAGCCTCCAAGATTGGCTAGCACCAAGTTCGTGAACTCTTTCACACTCTCTCTATCCTCCTTCGAAGGGTCAGAGCTATACTGGCTGGCCACTTTTCCTCAGCCAAAGGGGACGACCCAATGCTCGTGAACACCAAGGAAGAAGAACTTATCCTTCCACCGCTTCGTGGAGTCTGGGTTTCCCCCGCACATAAAGGAAAAGTCCGGGCGGGGGGTCATTGTGATCCAGTCAAGGTTATGTGTAAAGCGAAACATAACCTTGACCGTAAGGACGTTTAAGAGCTTCTTCTGGCACCGGAAGAAAACACACAAAGATACCAAATACCTTACTGCATTTGGCTGGAGCTTGACAAAGGGAACTCCAAGTCCCCTCATGATGTCGTAAAGCTCCTCTGGCACAGGAAACCGGAGTCCACCTTTGAGGTGAACTTCAAAGATGGTGATGAAGCTATCCGGGGGGCACCACGCCCTATCGTGCGACTCCGGGATCATCATGGCCACAGACTCGGAGATCCGATATCGTGCTCGAATCTCGGCAAACCTGTCAAGCGTCATCGTGGAGGCAATGTCCCTCACTCTGGGCGCTATCGACGTCGAAAAGCAAAGGAAAAAAGCAAAGGAAATCTCAACAAAAGGGGAGAAAAAATCACAACACTTAGAGGAGGAAACGAAAAGCATACGCAGAAGTCGAGAATCGGGACGAGAGGGCCTTTAAATACTCTTGAAATTCAAAAAGGCGCACTCATTACCCATGCCATGTGTTGCCCGGCTGTTCGTCCCAGAAAAATAATGGCCTTGCCTACCCAAGACGCCTGTCAATGCGTCACTTTAGCATTGAATGCCCTGCAGAAGCCCAAACGGCGGCGCTAGAAAGGTCTCGGACCTAGAAAAAGTCCTGGGACAATCTTCCACCAAGCCTAGTGACACATGTACTCGGACTACCGCTGCAAAAGGCCTAATCCACAACACGGACTGTTATGCTCCTGCCTGCCCGAAGCGGCCCTTCCCGAGTTACGACACGCGCGTGGACAAACTAGAGCGGGGAAATCAGCACCGCCGGGAGAGGACGACTTCATGCCAAGCGGTCGAGGACCTCGAGACTTCATGCCAAGCAGTGGGGACCTCAAGGCCCCTTTGGCATGGAGGCCTCAGGTGTTATTATGGGGGCCTTAAAGCATGACGAAAGGAAGGCGAAGTGGCACCGGAAGAAATGCACAAAGATACCAAATACCTTACTGCATTTGGCTGGAGCCTGACAAAGGGAACTCCAAGTCCCCTCATGATTTCGTAAAGCTCCTCTGGCACAGGAAACCGGAGTCCACCTTTGAGTTGGACTTCATAGACGGTGATGAAGCCATCCTGGGGGCACCAAGCCCTATCGTGCGACTCCGGGATCATCATGGCCACAGACTCAGAGATCGGATATCGTGCTCGAATCTCCGCGAGCCTGTCAAGCGTCATCGTGGAGGCAATGACCCTCACTCCGGGCGCCATCGACGCTGAAAAGCAAAGGAAAAAAGCAAAGGAAATCTCAGCAAAAGGGGAGCAAAAATCACAACACTTAGAGGAGGAAACGAAAAGCATATGCAGAAGTGGAGAATTGAGACGAGAGGGCCTTTATATACTCCTGAAATTAAAAAAGGCGCACTCATTACCCATGCCACGCGTCGCCCGGCCATTCGTCCCAAAAAAATAATGGCCTTGCCTTCCCCAAACGCCTGTCAACGCGTCACTTCAGCATTCAATGCCCTGCAGAAGCCCAAACGGCGGCGCTAGAAAGTTCTTGGACCCAGAAGAAGTCCTGGGACAATCTTCCACCAAGCCTAGCGACACATGTACTCGGACTACCGCTGCGAAAGGCCTAAGCCAGAACACGAACTGTCATGCTCCTGCCTGCCCAAGAACGGCCCTTTCGAGTTATGACACGTGCGTGTACAAACCAGAGTAGGAAGAAATCAACCTGCCAAGAGGAGCAGCGACTTCATGCCAAACGGTCGAGGACCTCGAGCCCTTTGGCATGTGGGGCTATGTTGGGTCACAATATAGGGGCCCATAAAATACGGCCCAAACGAAAGGCCAAAGTAAAAAGCCCGAAAATGTGTCCACGAACCAAGAGGGATGGATGGCCCAAGAGGCCCAAAACACAGGCTATTGTCCCAAAAGCCGAAATTGTGACAAAGGTCCGAGAGGTCCCTTTCGTCAAAAGGAGCTCAAGGACGCCACAAATATCTAGTAGCATCCACGTGCGAGGACCAGAAGAAGAGGCCCGAGAACCCCAGACGTTCCACCAAGTCTCAAATTAGTCCGAGAAGTCAAGAAGACCTGAGGACCCTCCACGAAGAAACAAAGACTCTCTGAGAGCTGCCTTTCCCAACGAGTCCTCGAACTCACAAAGCGACAAGGCACGCCACGTAAGGATGAGGACTATCTCATACACGGCCGAGAACGCTACCTAAGCAACTTCGCCAATTCCCAAGGAACCTGCAACCACTGCCAGACACCATCTCCACAGGGTACGCCTAGTCAAGTCAAGACTGACGCCTAGAGCCCGTACACCTGACATGCTCAGGCCCTACCAGTGGCGCCAGCCGCATGCTATCTTGCACACGTCAGCAACATTGAATGTGATAGTGGGACATTGGATAGTTTCTCGGCCACCCGCCGGCTACCACGTGTCCCCTCCCCAACGGCACATTTTTCCCTATAAATACCCAGCAAAACGCCTTTCCAAGGGGGTCTTCTTCCAACTCATTCTAGGCTTAAAGGGAAAAAGGCTTTGACTCTCTCGGCCCATCTCTCCCTCTCTTCCCAACAAGAAGGGAAAAAAGAACGACAAAGCTTCCCAACGAGATAATTCCTTAAGAAAAGAAGTACAAAATAAGAGACAAGGAAGAGATCCACTCTAAACACTTGTACTTTGTAAAGACTTTCATCTAATAGTGAAGCATTTCTAAAGCGCCAGCCTCAATTTCTTCCTCCTCGTTTACGGAGGAGCTTTCCACGTAAAACCCGATTTTCATTCCTCCTTTCCCATAACTCATATTCACAATCACTAGACAAGATTTATCGCATCCCTTAAGACAAAAAAACATTATTGTCAGATGTAACATTGTTGACATTTTTTCATAGTACTATTTGTCAATTCAATTATAATATAAATTGCGTTTTACATCTTAGTTGCATGGAGTATAAAATTTTACAAAGCCTATCACTTTAGGCAAAAATAGCAAGCCTTCAGTAAGCCTAAGGGTAACATGCCTTAAGTAATCACAAATTATTAACTTCGTGGGTGTATGAACAGTTATAATATTATAGATTTAAGATAAATTTTAAATAATTACTTGTTTGAAATCAATCGATCAAGGGTAACATGCCTATTTGTCGTCGGAATGGATTTTTACTGCATGTGACACAAGCAATTTTAATACTTCAAATAAGAAATTTATCAAGCAAAGAATAAATGAGGATAATAATGAGAGTTCGATATATAATTGACAAAACGAAAAAAAAAAGAAAGGAAAAATTAAATGAGACATGACAACTCGGTGACGAGAAATAATGATAAAAATAGACTATTCAATATAGCAATGTTTACTTATTATCCCCACAAACACATCGTCCCTATTATTTTAAAAAATTAAAATTAAATGATAAAAGATGAAGAATTAAAATTTATTTTATATTTTAAAAATCTATTTTGACCTCAAATTTTATATCTTAAAAAATATTTAATCTTGGGTCAAGATTAAGGGCGGGTCCACCTATTTCGCGTGGACCGTCATCACTCACGGTTTGTGCTGTTATTTTCGGAATCAGAGGCTGAGCAATTTTGTCCGCATCGCAGAATTGAAGGCACGGCCAACTACTTTCGTGAATTTAGTTGCCATATTATTTATGACAGGCTTTCTCAATACGACGACGTACAAAGGGCGGCGATCAAGGCTGCATGTCCAATTCATAAGGGTTCACAGGGTTAACGTGTGGATATGCATAGAGGATTCCAGCTCCGATTTAGTACGGTTTACTGGACAGCTCAAGTCATAATATTCCGTTACTTGATTCGATTTTAACGCTTGGTTGAAATTAACCGCGGAAAAATGGAGTGGATTGGACAACAATTCATAATTAAATTATGTATTATTGTTGTGTTTTTGATTTTGGATTGTCGTACGGATTAGGTAGCCTTCGAATTCCTTATTCATAGAGGATCTTGAGTGGATCCGGCCTCCGTCACTATGAATCTGGAACCTGCACAACGCAAACGATAAATAAGAGGTCAGAAGTCTGGTGGGATTTCTCCCATCAAAGACATTCTGACGCTCAAATCAGCAATTTTCCACAATGAACAGAAAGGGGCGCACACTTAGAGGTGCGCGGAAGGTATTCTGTGAACGTGTTGAGAGTGCGTGAATCAAGGGTGAGAGATTGATGAGCATTTGGTAAGAGGCTTGACTCCCTATATACACTACGGTGGGTGGCTCACTCTCTGGACGCCTGAGTAAGGTTGCAGAGGTAGGATTTGGGCACTGATTTGAGATTTTGAACTCTGGGAGAGCCTTTTTGCTGATCAATGTCAAGCTCGGTGCCTAGGATCCGATTGATCGATCGATCCTAATTCCTGTGAAAGGAGAGCGAATTTGTTGGCTCCATGACTTGGAGCTTTGGGCGCGCGAATCTTTCTTGTAGGGATTCGTCGGTCGTTGCCTAGTGGTAGTTGTCGGCGTGTCAATTGTCATCTAATAGAGGCTGGGATACCGTCGTGCTTCGCAGGCCACGCTCGCATTGAGATTGGCTGGAGAACTGTGGAAGCAACGTGAGTCGCGGTTAGCAACAATGACCTTTTTCTCATTGGCTCGTTTCCTCTGTGTTGTACCTACCGCTTTGTAGCAGCATTAGTGAGCTGTAGGTGGGGCCAATTGGTCGTGAGCACAGGGATGTCACGTAGGCTGATTCGGGTATTGAGCTGAGTTGGCCGCTTCGGCTGCTTCTTTCCGGATTGGGCCTCGCGATTTCTCGGGCCTTGCTGGCACTGGACCCAACACTAGCCCCCATGCCTGGGTCGAATCACAGTCGTGGTCTGACATGTTCACTTTGGGTCCAATTACTCATCGCACTGTCTTCCTTGAGACGCGTCAGGCTTTGTCGTATTCTAGCATCGCGTCTTCTCCAAGCAGCCACGTAGGCTTTTTAGACGCCGCAGGGATTCGGTGCTCTGAAGTGTTAGATTTGCATGCTTGAGGTTGCGTGGGTATCGAGGATTTTCCTTCTTCGTGAATGACGCGTATTGGGGAGTGTGTCCCATTAAGCGCGAACAGGGTTCCAACTCGTCCATAAATAGGGGACTCTTCGACCGATGTGGCTCATCCCTTGGTTGATTTCAGAGGAGCAATGCGAAGGTCTTGGCTCGTCCCCCTTCTGGTGGGAGTCTGCGAAGGAATCGGATGGACTAACTGGATATCTAGAGCTTCTGATGAAGATCATCCTCACGCCCTCACCTCGAGTGGTTCCTCATGCTAATGAGGGTGGCTCGGCCACTCTACCGTCGTCATGTGCCTTCCTCCACGTAGTGGTGATCTTCCGTGCGGCAGAGGATCGCGACGGAGCTATCATGGGGCACCTTGCCTCCGGTGTAGTGCTTCGCTTGTGGTCTCCACTCCACTTGGATCATCTTATGCGCCTTCTGGTAGGGAGGTGAAGGATGGAGTCTCCATAGGAGAGCGCAAGCTCTTTGAGTCACTATTGGTGACTCCTGCTACGGGTGTTAGTTTTGCCTCTACGGTTAGCATAAGGCTAGCCCACAGGAGCTTGCCAACATCGACTCCTCCAGGGCTTGGACGAGGCAATGGAGCCATGGTGCAGATCACAATCCCTTAACCACACTCCAAGTATTTGGGGCAGTCGCTCCGGGGCTTAGGCTCCGAGCCATATCTTCTTCCTCTTTCATGTACTTTTGTCATTGCGAACTGTGTACTTGTAAAGGAATTTTGATTAAAGAAAGCAGTAGTTATTGCCTTTAGTCCTTTCACTTATCGCATGAATCTTCTCCCCTTTTATCGTACGGCGCCTTACATTCCTTGGGTAGCAGGGCTTCTTCTTTGTCGCATGCGCTGACTTGCACGTTTGAACGTCCCCAGTGGCCCGCGGTCTACTCTCGCAAGCGCCTTTCCTGGAGTCGTTGTGGTAACTGTCGACAGGAGAACGTGGTGCAGAGAGATTGCTGACGTGGGCTACTTGGGGAGGTCAAGCGCCACTGACACATATCACATCCACCAAACAGTCTGACACATTGCTTGCGTGGGAGATGTTGGGGCGTCTAGTCATAATGATTTCTTTGGAAAGGCACGACGCTTCAAGGGTCTTCTACGTGGAGGGAGCCTGTCAGCTCTCTCCGAGCATGCTTCGCCTTCTGGACGATGCCGTTCCACTGGATGGTTTAGGCTATTTAAGCCTCCGAGTTCCCTCCAAGGGATTGCGCCTTTCTTGCCACATTGAGAACGTAAAGCCTTGCACTGCCTTCGAGTCCTTTTCTCTTTCTCTTTTCATGTTGCAGCTTCAACGGAAAGGCCATCCTCATCATCAGGAATTGAATCTTCTTCCGGAGAGCTTGTGAATGGCACTCATGCCTCAGGGATCCCTAGTACGACTATGGCTAGTGCAGCGACGGTGGAGAGATGTCATTCAGACGCCACTGTTGTGGGTTCGACGCAATTTCTAAGGGTGCCTCCAGGCTTTGAGAGGGAGGAGATGTCCACCTCTTCGCGACGTTGTAGGTCCAGGAGGGCAAATCCCTCACTTCATCGAGTCACCAGGGCCGTTGAAAATTTGAAGTTAGGGTGCAGGTCGCAATCAGAGAGATTGAGTGACGAGGGCCCACCCCACATATTTCGAGGGGGCGTGGGCTGAATCGGAAGCAAGGGTGTCTAGATTTGCTGGTGCAAACATGCAGGCTCGGGACCGCATACGGGCTCTTTAGGAGGAGCTTGAGCAACTCCAAGGGCAGTTCGGAGAGGGGTGTGCACAGTTCTGGGATGAGCTGAGGTCGAGGTTTTCACTAGATGACATTGGTCCTACAGTCGAAAGGAACTTCCAGGACGGTATCTGTCTTAGCTGGAGGCTAGTCTCCCTGGAGGACCTAAACATCGGCATTTTGGACTCTCAAAACTCAGGCATCCTGGCGCACGCAGATCTGACGGAGTACACGACTTCAGATCCTTCTAGGCCCTGAGGGGGCCATTAGATGTACTTTGTGGCCGCAGCCTCTATAAAAAAGAGTAGTTAATGAATCGATAATAAAACTTTACACTTAGCTGTGCCATTTATTTCCTGTCGCTTGCCATGCTTGGAGGGTCTATTGTTTTTCACGTGCGTTTGCTTTGGCAATCTTTCCGTCGCCGTCCCTGGTGGTTAGGATTCCCGCATTAAATGTAGGTGTGACAGCTGAGATTCTGGCAGGCGGTGGAAGTGACGTTAATCTGTAGTTTGGCAGGAGCCATGATTTGCTACTACTTGGGACTCACGACGCTCCTGCTGAGCGGGCTTATGTCCTGGCCATTAAGCACAGGAGTCGTTTGAGCTTTCCCGTGCTCAAGCACCCTGTGGCCTATTTAAGCAACGCTTCAATGAAATTCCCTTCCTTTATGCTTTCTTGTGTTGAAGGCTTTCGGACTGCCACAAAGAGAGAGAGAGAGAGAGAGAGAGAGGGCAATGGCAAAGAAGAAAGGATCCCCTTCTTCTTCTTGAGTTTCTCCTGTTGTTCGCCATGGGGTCAACAACACTGGGCCTGTCCTGATAGCGAGCACCATCGTTGCCCTAATGGTGGACTACGGGATCCCCAACGACTGGGCTTACCTTGCCCCGGCTCCACTGGCAGAGCCAACGCCCCTCCAAAGGGCTTTGTCTTTATAAGCACCATTTGAAGGGTGGGCTTTGTTACCCCATGGTGTGTGAGCTATACGTGTGAGGTTCCGGGTTAATAATATAATAATTATGAGGTAATTAAGTTAAAATAGGTAAATTGTGGTCAAAAGGTACGGGAGGAATTGGATTGAAAAGTTCAAAGAATCGGAATTAGTAAATCGGGAATAGAAATTGTAAGCCATGAAATGTTATTCATAAATAAGATTTTGGATTTTAAATTATGATAATCATGACTTATTAAGGTTATATAATCAAAAGTATGATCTAAGGATGTGAAAGATTGGGTTAGAATGGTCAAAATGGATCCTAAATAGCGAAAACACGAAGTAGGTTTGCTGTAAACCTGACCTGCGCCCTCCGTGGGCTCAAACCCACGGCGAGCGCAGAATCTAGATTAGTTGCGCTCTCCAAGTTCTCTTTGCGTGCTTGAGCGAGAGCCGGGCAGTAAGGTTGTGCTTGCCGCGCGCTCTCTGCCCTCTCGAGCGCCAGGTCATTTTAAAGGCCCATGCGACTTCACAATTTTCTCATTTCCACGTAGCCAAACCCAATCTAGAGAGAGAGAGTGACGAATAAGAGAGAGAAAGAAGGAGATCGAGGCCGTGGAGTCCGAATCCGTCCGAGCCCTAGCTATAAAAGTTGTAGTACGCATTGAGACAAGTGTTCTCATATTTACTAACTTTTCTCCTTCGATATTTATTCATTTATTATTGGCTATTTTCGTTTCAATACCTACCCAAATCATGGAAAATATATTACTTGTGCCTTGAGACCAAGAAATGTGAAATTTATTGTCCAATTTGCTCACCGATTCTTTCAGTGAGATTCCACCAAATCCTAACCCACGTGAAATTGGAAATTTCCCAATTTTCTTCCATATTTTGTTAAATTGACCCCAAAATGTGAATCACCATATTCCAAATACGTATATATATTGGCCATACGATCGATCTAGCACATTTTGACCCGTTCACGGTGTCCAAATCCTCTAAACGGCCACTGTTATTATTCATCCAAAAATAAATGGGAAATTTGCATAGTTCCACCTTCGTATTATGTTGAATCGACCTCAAAATATGAATTACCACATCCCATATATGCATATATATCGACCGGACGTCCGATCTCACAAGAATCGACCCGTTCGCGACATCCGAACGCTTTAAATGCCCCTGTCACTATTCACCCAAGGTGAATGTGTAAATTTGCATGCTTCCACCTTCATATTATGTTGAATCAACCTCAAAATATGAATCACCATGTCCCAAATATGCATATATAACGACCGGACGTCTGATCTCACAAGAATCGACCCGTTCGCAGTGTCCGAACTCTCTAAATGCCCTTAACACTGTTCGCCCAATGTGAATGTGTAAATTTGCATGTTTTATCATCATTTAATTTCTATAAAAATTATGTCTAATTGTTCATGCTAAATTGTAAGTCTTGAAAATAAATAAGTATGCCCGACTTGTAAAGAGTTGTGCTTCGGAGGGCTTTCGAGGTGAAATGGCCATGTTGAGGTAAGAAACTTCACCCTCCTCCATGTAATTAATGTCCATTGACATGAAATGTATTGTAAAAGGGCTTAAGTCCTAGAAAAAGATAAGAACCGAGTAAGTAAATGGAGGGGAATCTACCAAAGTACGATAAGATGGATTTGATCTCCCGGATGAAAATATGGATGGAAATGTAATCTCCCGATTGAAGAATGTAAATGAAAATGTGGTACATCCTCCCTCAAGGAATGATTAACCTTGACATCTAGGACCATGAACTATGTTACGATGGGTGATATTCTTGGGCCTAATGTGAATATTATAGTGGAGACTCAAGGATTACTCTGACCAAGTATCCTAGCTGCTTATTAAAGCAAGTGATACTTTTGTCAAACCCTAAGATATTACTGTGGAAGGATGGTGATTGCCTCTGGACTGCGGGAGGGAAGGGTTGTAGGTGACACCGCTACGTCACGTGGTGAGGGGCCTAGGTTGGACAAATGATGCCTATGTTGGCATAATGTTGATGGACCTTGATTACGTCATATGACCTTAGATCATGGGGGTTATCATGATCCATTTCTTGTCCCCCCACACCTTTTGTTAGTAAGGCCTATTGATTATGGTCCCCAAAGATTAATGAAAGTAATGAAAAAGAATAAAACGTAACTGGTGTAAACATATGAACCAGGTAATCCCAAATGTTCCCTTTTCTCTCATGTTTCCTTATTGTGGACATTATATATTTTCCCCAATTCATTTATCGTTTCGCTGTTTACCTACCTGTTATTAATGATATATGATTTCACTTGTTGGACTTTTTAGCTCACCCTTGCTCCTTATTGTCTCCAGTTAGTATAGGTCTAATATACTGTTGGGCTAGCGTAAAGATTAGAGGTGGACTAAGCTTGGATTGGGAAGACTATGCTGTATACTTAGAACTTATAGTTTAATTTATGTTTGGATAAAATGTATATGTATATTCATATTCTTCTAAAGGAAAGATTGTTGTATACTGTACAAAATGACTGATGATTGGATAGCATAATTTCCGCTGTGTTGGGTTTATTTATACTTCTGTAGGTAATATATCGATTTGTAATAGGTATTTAGTAGCATCTTTTAGATCCAACATGATAGTTTAGATGTGTTATGTTGGAGCCAGAGATGTTATGGCAATTGTGGTCTTGTGTATTGTGTTATAGGATAAAATGTTAAATTTGGATAGTTGGTATTTTTACAGGTTTATTCTAAACAGATTGTATTTTTGATTTTCGCCCAATTACAGAAAAAACTCTACCAAAATTTTTACAGAATCCACAATATTAAATTATTGGCATTAGTTTATGTAAATAATGACGGAGGTTATTTAAGAAAGATAACCCGATCCATCATAATTAGTATTAGAGAAAAGAGATGCCTTAGGTTTGATCTGAATTGTATCCGAAAGCTTAGGATCAGTTAAGATTTGGCCGAAATAGGTGGATTATGGTATGGAACGATTAAGTTAGAATAGTTCAAGGTATCTTAGTTTGCTTAAACTAGATTAGGCTTCAGTTGGAATTTAGCGTTTAAGCTAGTTGATACCGAATGCAGGCCTAGACTAATCAACTTAGGTTTGAGGATTCTGATTAATCTGTTCTATATTAAGGAAAGATGAAGTAGTTAGGATTAGAAGAAATGCTTAAGTCTTGGCCTTAAAGAGTTAATTTTGAAATACAACGATCTTGGCCCCTCTCTCTAATCTGATTATTGGAGGTTAATAATCTTATGATATTTGTGGTCATAGGAAGTAATATAATTTTTAGGCAAGGGCTTACTCAAGGTAGTGGTCGATTGTGAGGTCGGGAGAAGTTGTAAGGAGGTACCTTGAGGTTTTAATTTCATTAGTATCGACTTAGTCCTTGAATTGATCGATGTTGATTTGATACTTAGGTTAATTGGTTTTGGTTCAAAATTTAGGCTTGATCGGCTCTGGATTGAAGTCCTTAGGCTAGTAATTTGTTATGAAAGGTTGCCTAATCAACCTAGCAAGTATGATGAATATAGTGGAGTCAGCGGCTCGAGGTTAGTATAACTAGAGCTAATTTCAGGCATATCAAGTCTTAGGATGACAATTCAAAACTGACTTGGAGATACGGAAGTGCCTAACTTTTGGATGGCTCGGATCCTATAAGGGTTGAGATATGGGTCCTAAGGGTTAACATAGCGACAAAGGTGACTCAGTATTCGGGAGAATAAAAAAATATATCAAGATGGATGTTCATGGATGAATTATCGATAAATGTCTTCCCGAAGAGATTTTGGGAGTATGATCTAAGTCATAGATAGCTTGGTCATCGAATTAAGGATTGTTCGTATCCTCTGCCGGGCAATTGAAGAAATCTAGTGCCTTGGATCGGAGTTTTGGTGGTGATAGTGCAAAAGGAAAATGTGTTGATTACTGTGATGGAAGGCGACATTTCCCAATTTTGATGTCATTGTACCTGTATCGTTTAGGATTCCGAATATATAATTTTGTGATTCCTAAGTTTATTTATTTATTTAAGAATCTAGGCTTGATACAAACGGTATCAAAGTTTGTGACATTTTTTTGGGTTCACAGATATGATTGATTGCGCTAAATCGATTTGTTTTAAGGTATCAAGTTTTAATCTGATTTTAATAATAGTTTGGTGAGCGAACCGCTGTGCTAGCGTGGATTTGACTAGTAAAGAGATAATATCCTGTAATTAGGTTGTGGGATTTGAAGCATAAGTTTGAATTGATCGAGGTATCAAGAGATTGATGTCGTCTTTCTAGCAAATCATTTAATGAGGATATGCGCTAAATGTAATTCGTATATGCGACCACGTCTAGAGGTCATTTTATGGTTACTAAGGGGTTTCGATCGTGTGAGTATTTGAGGATGTTATTAGAAGGAAGATTGGTTGATTTATCTTTTGATCAGTAATTCGAGATTATGTCGAAATCAATGTTGATCATTGAGGATTCCTTGCAGAGCTGAGGAAGTATAAGTTTTGTATCATTATGGAATACTCTAGAACTTTTGAGGTAAATAAGACTAACCGGTAAGGTTGTTCAAGGATTTTGAAAATGGGGTTGCTAATGGATTAATGACTTGAAAAGTGGACCTTGTGAATGAACAGGTGAATTACTGGGTCTGTTGTAAAGGCTTGATGATTTCTAAGATCGATTTGTATCCATAGCATGTTAATTGCAGATTAGTGGAGGTCATGGCCCTGGCAGTATTCAGGATAAGGACATGACTACTACAAGGTTCAGAAACGCCGTTTGGGTTTTTGGTCCGTTGGCGTTTCATAAAATTTTATGGGTTGGATCTTTTGGCCATATTCGGGCCCGTGTTGAGATGACTTCAATAATGAATTCAAAAGAACATGGGGTGGATAATTGGGAGGCCGATTAGTGTCGTGGAAGCGTATGGTTATCTTAGGTCTAACCAAAATTATTGAATGATCTGACAAGTATTTCTCGAGGATTACAGTGTCAGTGAGACGTTTGGCTTAGAAGATATTTGTAATTGTTAGAACGAAAGATAAAAAGGTAGTTTTGGGGGAATAAAGATGGTTAATTGACGTCCATGTCATTTGGGTTGACCGTTGATGGGTCTGACAAGCCATTGAGAATGTAATACTTTTGAGAAAAGATAAGATTATATTACCCTCACATTATGATAGGTGGCTATCCTCGGATTATGTGGGGGAGAAGTTCATAATTGGACTTACTCATCGTGAAAGTCAGAATTAGCAATTGAAGTCTCTATTTTGAGAACTTATGGGTATTATTTTTGAATATGGCCATTATCTAAAATTTTAAGAGCTAGAATAGTTGTATCATAAACGAAAGATGATCATATGATATTGCATGTGCATAGATCTATTTAAAGATTGGGAAGGTGAACATTGGTGTTTTTTTTAAGGAAAGCGGACATCAATGCTGACAATTGATGCTGCGAGTCTTTGGACTTAATATGTTTTCGAAGTTTCATAGGAGATGTGAAAGGTAAATCACGTGTAGGTCCAAATACTTGAGTAATAGGATATCATATTCTTAAATTGGATGACAGAATCGTATTCGAAGTATTGAAGTTATGAATTTATGAAATATAAAGTCCTTATGGTTTTGTTACTGAACAATTAGAGCAACTTACTTATCATAATCATAGAAGACATGCTTGGATTGGGATCGATTGGCTCATTGGTATGCCAACGGGATCTTGAGGTTACTTTGTAATTGGATTCCGAGATTATGAGAAGGAGTGATCTAAAGTTATGTCCAATCTTTGGGTGATCGTTATGATTGTAACCTTTAATGTGGCTGTAGGTTGAGGATTGTGAGATTCGTCTTTGTGGTATGGCTATCCTAGGATTGTTTTAATCATGGTTGCCATGTATTCTGGTGTTTGATATAGGCTATGTATTTTGGGCGATATGTCGGTTTGTCGACTTACCAATGAATTAGCAAGAATATAGATTATTCTGACTTTAAAGTTTGATTGTGATTTAAGGTTCATATTGAAACCTTATTCAAACTTGATCAAAGAATTTTGAGACAGCAAGCTGAACTAGTTATAGTGGTGGAATTTTAATGGGACAATTTATAGTTAGATAATTAATCGGTGTAGCGCAGCGGAAGCGTTGTGGGCCCATGGCCTAGAGATTTCAGAATGTGGTTGAGGTTCTATGTGATCGAATCCTTTTTGAGGTTGTATGTGATCGAATTAATTCGGAGGAATGGCCAGCATTATTTTAGGTCGCTTTTGAAATTCTAGGGATTGTTATGAAGTCTCCATTGAATCAGTTGGCTGAGGAAATCAATAACTGTTTGGGTTAAGCCGTTTTGGAGATTAGGAAATTCGTCTTGTGATAAGGCCCCCCTAGAATAAGTCGTTTGATCAAGGATGTGACGTAGGATCGTGAAGAAGGAATTCTGAAAGGATTTTTTCTAATTATAAATCTTGAGGTTTGTCGAATTTTGAGGACCAAATTTTTATAAGTGTGAGAAAATTGTGAGGTTTCGGGTTAAGAACATAATAATTATAAGGTAATTAAGTTAAAATAAGTGAATTGTGGTCAAAAGGTACGGGAGTAATCGGATTGAAAAGTTTAAAAAATCAGAATTGGTAAATCGGGAACAAAAATTGTAAGCCATGAAATGTTATTCATAAATAAGATTTTTGTTTTTAAATTATGATAATCATGACTTATTAATATTATATAATCAAAAGTAGGGTCCAAGGATGTGAGAGATTGAGTTAGAAATGTCAAAACGGGTCCCGAATGGTGAAAACGCGAAGTAGGCTTGCTACAGGCTTGACCCGCGCCCTCTGTGGGCTCGAGCCCATCGCGAGCATAGAATCTAGATTAGCGGCGCTCGCCGAGCACTCTCTGTGTGTTCGAGCGAGGCAAGAGTAGTAAGGTTGCGCTCATCGCGCGCTTTTGAGTGCCAGGCCATTTTAAAGCCCCGTGCTGTTTCACGATTTTCTCATTTCCACGCAATCAAACCCTATCTAGAGAGAAAGAGAGCGACGAACAAGAGAGAGAAAGGAGATCGAGACCGTGGAATCCGAATCCGTCCGAGAGCTAATTATAAAGTGTTCTCATACACACTAACTTTTCTTCTTCGATATTTATTCGTTTATCATCGGGTATTTTCATCTCAATACCCACCCAAACTATGGAAAATATATTACCCATACCTTGAAACCAAGGAATATGTAGTTTATTGTCCGATTTGCTCACCGATTCATTCAGTGAGATTCCACCAAACCCTAACCCACGTGAAATTGGGGATTCCATGTTCCCTCTGTATTTTGTTAAATTGTCCCCAAAATGTGAATCACCATGTTCCAAATATGAATATATATCGGTCGTACGATTGATCTCGCACATTTTGACCCGTTCACGGTGTCCAAACCCTCTAAACCGCCACTGTTACTATTCATCCGAAAATAAATGAGAAATTTGCATGGTTCTACCTTCGTATTATGTTGAATCGACCTCAAAATATGAATTACCACGTCCCAAATATGCATATATATCGATCGGACATCCGATCTCACAAGAATTGATCCGTTCGCGACGTTTGAACACTCTAAATGCCCCCTGACACTGTTCACCCGAGGTGAATGTGTAAATTTGCATGCTTCCACCTTTGTATTATGTTGAATCAACCTCAAAATATGAATCACTACGTCCCAAATATGCATATATATCGATCGGACGTCCAATCTCACAAAATTCGACCCGTTCGCGGTGTCCAAATGCTCTAAATGCCCCCTGACACTATTCACCCAAGGTGAATGTGTAAATTTACATGTTTTACCATCATTTAATTGTTATAAGAACTATGTCTAATTGTTCATGCTAAATTGTAAGTCTTGGAAATAAATAAGTATGCCCGAAATGTAAAGAGTTGTGCTTCAGAGGGCTTTCGAGGTGAAATGGCCATGTTAAGGTAAGAAACTTCACCCTCCTCCATGTGATTAATATCCATGCATAAGAAATTCATTGTAAAATGGCTTAAGTCCCAAAGAAAGATAAGAACCGAGTAAGTAAATGGAGGGGAATCTACCAAAGTACAATATGATGGATTTGATCTCCCGGATAGAGATATAGATGGGAATGTGATCTCCCAATTGGAGAATATAAATAAAAATGTGGTGGATCCTCCCTCAAGGAACGATTAACCTTGAAAACTAGGACCATGGACTATGTTACAATGGGTGATATCTTAGGCTGACATGAGTATTATAGTGGAGATTCAAGGATTACTCTGGCCAGATATCTTACCTACTTATTAAAGCGGGTAATACTCTTGTTAAGCCCTAGGATATTACTGTGGAAAGATCAGGACTGTCCCTAGACCGCAGGAGGAAAAGGTAGTAGGTGACACTGCTACGTCACGTGGTAACGGGCCTATGTTGGCCAAACGATGCCTATGTTGGCATAACATTAATAGAAGTTGATTACGTCATATGACCTTATATCATGAGGGTTATCATGATTCATTTCTCGTCCTCCCACAACTTTTGTTAGTAAGGCTACTGATCCTGATCTCAAAGATTAATAAAAGTAATGAAAAAGAATAAAACGTAACTAGTATAAACATGTAAACCAGGCGATCCCAGATGTTCCCTTTCCTCTCATGTTTCTTTGTTATGGAGATTATATGTTTTCCTCCATCCATTTATTGTTTCACTATTTTTTTGCCTGTTATTACTGATGTATGATTTCACTTGTTAGGCTCTTTAGCTCACCCTTACTCCTTATTGTCTCCAATTAGTACAGGTCTGATATACCGTTGGGCTAGTGTAAAGATTGGAGGTGGACTAAGCTTGGATTGGGAGGACCACACTAAAGACTTAGAACTTGTAGTTTAATTGATGTTTGGATAAAATGTATATGTATATTCATATTCTTCCAAATGAAAGATTGTCGTATAATATACAAATTCACTGATGATTGGATAGCTTAGTTTCCGCTGTGTTGGGCTTATTTACGCTTCCACAGGTAATATATCGATTTGTAACACGTATTTAGTTGTATCTCTTAGATCCAACATGGTAGTTTAGATGTGATGTGTTGGAGCCATGGATGTTATGGCAATTGTGGTCCTGTGTATTGTATTGTCAGGTAAAATGTTAAATTTGAATAGTTATGTGCTTATATAGGTTTATTTTAAACAGGTTATATTTTTAGTTTTTACCAAATTGTAGAGGAAACTCTACAAAAATTTTTACAGAATCTATAATATTAAATTATTAGCATTAGTTTATGTTAATATTCACGGAGGTTATTTAAAAAAAATAACCTGAACCATCACAGTACGCACTTGTTGACGTGTTACGCATTCCCATTGCAAGGTTTCATCCGAATGCCGTTAGTTATTTCGTCACCTTGTGCGTTTTCGACCACCTCCACTCTTGCAGGTTTGATGCGAAGGCAACAAAGGTAATCTTTCGCTTCTCTGAGTTCAAAGACTGGATTTCAATGTCTCCCTATGTCGGTTTTCTCTTCAGGGGTACCAACTCTGACTCGGTAAAGAACTGAAAGAACCGGTTCTTCTTCCTACAGGAGCCCTCGGACTCGGAACTCTCCAACGAATGGGGTCCAATCCCTAAGTATTTTTGCAAGACCATGACCACCAAGGAGAAGAGCGACTCGGTGAAGCTCATCGCAGTGATCCACTTGGAGATGAAGACATTCTCCGCCCAGGGTCATTATTTGACTTCGCATACCTTCGAGGCTGCAAGGTGGGGACCGGAGTTTGGATGGACGATTGCTGGCTCAAATAAGAAGAGGCCTGATGCCATTGCGCTCCATGAGGCATTGAGGGACCTCCTGGAAGAAAGTGTCTCGTTGTTGGAGACCTCATTGGAGGAGGAGGTGGAGGCTCCCTTGATGAGGTTGAGGGAGGCTAGCGGCACCTTCAACATGAGATCGCAGAGATCAGTAGCAGCACCTACCGTGCTTGCTGTGTGTTCGACTTCAGAGCGAGTGTCGGACACAGATCCACGAGAGGGAGTGGCCGAACACTCATCGGTCCTAGCTATGGCGCTGGCTGAGTATGGAGTACCCATGGTGGAACTTCACTCTGGAGGGAAATCCTCCACAGGTTCTTTCGTTGATCTAAGCACCCAGAGGAGGCCGTTGAGGACATGTTGATGGTGGAGGTCGACGTGCCCAAATTAGGAGAGGTGGAGGAGGCTGGCGTTCCAGAGTCTACGCCAAGGTCACCTCAAGCTTTGGGCCTCGGGGGATCACTTAACAGAGCGTTCCTAGAGGTGCATGTCCAAGAAAGTGTTGCCGCTGCGGACAAAGTTGTAGCTGGACGGGCTATAAGTCCACCTTTCATCAACTCGGGTTTGGAGGCCATGGCCGCGAAGACGGCTCAAGAGCTATAGCCCCCAAGCATTTCCTCACCAGCTGTGACTCCGGGGGCTCTCTATCTACTCAGGTGTGATAATCTTGGTCCTTGCATTTTTTCGTAGACTGGAACTCTAAGGCTTGCTGACCTTTTGTTTACTTTTGTAGGTCCCTGAGGGGTTCTTCTTCCTCAACATGGTGTATACTCAACTGCTCGACTTCTTTCTCTAGGTCAGGGAAGAGTCCAGGCAGGAGACGACATAGCGTGCAGGAGCTGAAACTGTTGCGCTCAGGGATGAGAACGAGCTACTGAAGGAACAGGTCGTGTGGCTCTCGCAGGAGAACGAACAACTGAGGGAGGAAAACAGGCAACTGCCGAAAGAAGGCAAACAACTGAGAGCGCAGAGCAAGTGGCTAGCGGAGGAGGGTGAACGACTTACGGAGGAGACTAGGCAGCTGAGATAGGAGGCCGAGCAACTGAGGCGATGGACCTCTACCTTGGTGGATGATGTATCTCGCCTCACTATTGACCTCAGGCTGCGGCTCACTTTGAAAAAAGTGCACCATGCACTCGATTCCAGATTTTGGGATGGTATCCGCCTGTTTCGCCGAATTGTCTCCATCGCACTTTCAGGCATTTCCGTGGGTATTTTGCATCCGTGGAATACCGGGGTCCCTGACAGCTCCTGCTTGAGAGACTTCTTGGGAGAGGATGGGCTGTTGGACCCATAGGGCTATCATGGCTCTTGTATTTTTTGTTGCATAATGCCGCATTGTAAAGTTGCTTGTCCTTGATAAATGAAAGGTTGTTATTTTCCTTGCACTTGATATTCTTGGTTACTTGATATAGCTCTTTTGAACCATTATTCATGTATTAGAGGCTAATCTGTGAAGCTATTGTCGCCAGGCCCCAATTCGGCGCCTTCTTGTGCTATACTCGTCCTTCGTTAGAGGATGAAATTGCATCTTGCACGTTTAGTAGGAAGCTCTGTCCAGTAGAGTGGACGTTGTTACTAGCACGTGGAGTCACGCTAAGGGCCACCTGGGTTTTCAGATCACAGCAGTCGGACTCTGAGTCTTAGGCCCTCTCGCACACGATACCTGTATTAGGTACTCAACCCCACTCATGGCGTCGTCACTCTCGTGTGCATGGTCCTAGCCCATGACCATCGTAGACTGAGGGTCCTCATTTCTTCTGGAGAAGGCCGCCACAAGCCTGCTATTCTTGCCACCTAAGGTTTTGGTCGCCATACGTTGAGGAAATTTTAAAAGCCCCCAGGTCTGATAATTTGACAGCCTAGGTCTCTTGGTGCGGAACCAAGGTTTTAGGGCTGCATGGGCCCTTCAGTGCAGAGCCACAATTTGAGTATGACTACTTTTGGGTCACCCGACTTGGGGTTGAGGCTCTGATGTGGCTGCTTCGAGCCTCTCGGCGCGAAGCCATGGTTTTGGGGCCTCTACGGGCCACTCAACACAGGGTTGAGGCTTAGACATGGCTGCTTTTGGGCCGTTGGCACGGAGCCAAGATTCTAGTTTATGGACGGATAAGGATCCACCCGACTTATGGGTAGTCTAGGTTGTTTCGTTTTTGAAATGTCATACATGTAAGCACTCATGTGAATGATCACACAAGATAACCATAACAATCAATTTTATTAAATGACATAACTTGTACAAGCATTCGTCATGACGTGCGTGTCTTACCTATGCTCGAAGAAAACCTACTAGTAGTATTTTTTTAGGTTGGCGGCATTCTAAGCCCGTGGGACCAACTTGCCATCCTGGATGCATAGGTTGTATGCCCCACTTTGGAGTATCGCTGAGTATAATGGCCCAGATCCTGGAATATAGAAAATTTCCGATGTCAAGTTAAAATTACCTAGGAAAACGAGTTAAGGATAGTAATCCGGTCAAAAGTGTTGACCAGTGTGAAGGA
Organism: Nepenthes gracilis; assembly: GCA_033239525.1. Classification (NCBI taxonomy): domain Eukaryota; kingdom Viridiplantae; phylum Streptophyta; class Magnoliopsida; order Caryophyllales; family Nepenthaceae; genus Nepenthes; species Nepenthes gracilis. The sequence continues at coordinate 9,614,789 of BSYO01000018.1, read as the reverse complement.
GTAATCCGGTCAATGAGTGTTGACCGGAAGGCGTGATGGAGTAATCCGGTCAACGAGTGTTGACCGGAAGGCGTGATGAAGGAGTAATTCGGTCAACGAGTGTTGACCGGAAGGTGTGATGAAGGAGTAATCTGGTCAACGTAAAATATTGATCGGAAACATGAATGGAAGGAAGGATGTGAAAGAAGAAAGTAATCCGGTCAACGCTAGTTAGTTGACCGGAATGTATTTAAATGAGAAACATAAATCCGATCGAGGTTAGTTGACCGGAAATTAATAAGGAAACTCTTTGGAAATATAGAACCATAAAATTAAACTCTTTGGAAATGTAGAACCATAAATAACCTGAAAATTAATAAGAAAACTCTTTGAAAATGTAGAATCATAAATAACCTAGAAATTTAATGAGGAAACTCTTCGGGAATGTAAAGTCATAAATAACATACTCCGAAACATCCTCCCTAGTGTGGCCAAACCCTAACGACGGCCGCCAGACCCAAGGCCTATAAATAAAAATAGAGGGCGTGAGAAAGAGGCACGCAATAGAGTTTTCTAGTAAAGGGAGACCAAAAGTTCAATGCGAAGTAAAAGAAATCCAAGCAAGAGTACTCACCCTTGTTTTAAGTTCATGATTATGCATGTTTGCAATGCAAGTATATCTGATTTCTGATGAACTTATGTTTCAATATATTTGATGTTTGTTCTGTTCATATGATTTAAGGAAGAATCGTTCTAAATCGCATATTTAAAAAGAAGCCCTGTTATTCATGATATTCAATTTTTGTTCTGCTTGAAGTATGATTATTTGTTGATCTATATGAACTTCGATAATTGCATGTTTAAAGAAAAGACTTCCGACCCTTTGGCCTTTGTTGAAAAGAACTCCGGCTTTTAGTAAAAAGAACTCCGGCTTTCGGTAAAAAGAACTCTGGCTTTTGAGAAAAGAGCTCCGGTCTTTTTAGAAAAGAACTCCGGCTTTTGAGAAAAGAACTCCGACTTTTAGTAAAAAGAACTCCGACTTTCAGTAAAAAGAACTCCGGCTTTTAGTAAAAAGAACTTCGACTTTTGAGAAAAGATCTCTGACCTTTTGAGAAAAGAACTCCGGCTTTTGAGAAAAGAACTCCGGCTTTTAAGAAAAAGTGTGAGGTTCCGGATTTGTGAACCCGACAATTATGAGGTGATTAGTATGTTAATGATCAATACTAATCTTATGGGATGATTAAGGTTTGGTATCGGAAGAAAAATCGGAAAATCATTCGGGTCCGGCTGCTTGAAAGCCACGCCAAGAGCTTGCGCCTGGCTGGCGCTCGAGCCACGGCTCGAGCATATAAAGTGAACCGCCGTGGCTTCGGCCGCCGAGCAGCCGCGCGATGTATATATTCGCGCCGCGCGCTGTTTTCCCTCATTTCGCGATCGGCGAGGGTTTTAGAGAGAGAGAGGGCGCGATGGAGAGAGAAGAAGGAGATCGAGCCCGGAGTCCGATTCCGCCGAAAAGCCAGTATAAAGGTGAAAGCACGCGTCGAGGCAAGTGTTCTCATACCCACTTCTCGTTCTCTTTCGTTGTTTTATGTATTTTCGTTGGGTATTTTGTATCGATACCCACGGGAACGTTAGGATCTCGATACCCATGCCTTGAGGTCCAAGAAAATGTGGTTAGTTGTCCGATTCGTGTCCGATTCGCCCGGTGGGTTTTACCGAAACCCTAACCTACGGGATTTTGGGGTTTCTGTTTCCCGGCCTCGTATCATGAAATTGACCTCAAAATTGGAATCCCCACGTCCCAATGATGTATATATGTCGGCATGGGTCCGATCTCGCGCGTTTGGACCGGTTCGTGGCTTCCGGCCCTCTAAAGGGGCGCTGTTTCTTGTTCACCCGAGCCGTAAGGTGATAATCGCGCGTTGTCACCTTCGTAAAATGATGATGTGATCCTAGAATACGAATACCCGTACCCCCCATTGTGTGTATATATCGACCGGATGCCAAATCCCGCAAGATTTGACCCGTTCGTGGTATCCGGGAGCCTTGATAGTTTCCCGTTGTGGATAATCCGGAAATAAATGGGAAGTTGTGTACTTCCACCCTCGTGATAAGTTAAATCGAACCCAAATATGAAATATCGTGTACAAAGAGTACGTACGAATCCACCGGACGTCCGATTTCCAAGTATCGAACCGTGTACGGCGTCCGGGTGTTCAAAGAGAAATCTGATAATGTTCACCCAAAACGAAACGAGAAATGCAAAGTGAAATGTAAACCCCGAATGTGAATCCGTGTGATGGAGGCAAAGGAATGAGTCTCGGAGGTTCCAAAAGGACTTGTGATCACTTGAGGTATGAGATCTAATCTATACTGTGAACTTGGAGTGATTTGTTGTGGATTTAGGGAATTGAGTCCCATTGGTTATTGAGAACCGTGACGTGAATGGAAGGAAGTCCACATTGTGCTTGTGATGACATGATCTCCTGGATGGAGATGTGTTTGATGATGTAATCTCCCGGTTGGAGATGATTGTGACGGGAATGAGATTTCCCGAGATTTGATCGTGTGTGGCAAATGTGGATTTTCCTCTCCAAGTGTTGAACCTAATCCTGAAACTAGGACCCTGAGTCATATGGGTAGTATTCTTTAGTGTACCATGTCCATCGTGGTGGGAACTCGAGGAATACTTGGCCAAGTATTCCGGCCGCTCGTGGGAGCAGGTGATGTCTGTGGTACCCTTTAGGAAACTACTGTGGAAGAACGAGGATTGCCCTCGACCCCGGGGGTGTGGGGTGTGTCTGTCGACGCTACATATTGAGATGTAGTCGTCTGTGATGATTGTTGGATGGATGCAACCGAGGGTCGTGTGCTACCGACCGAAAGTAGTAGCCGTGGCTTTAGAATGTGTAGCGAACACATTCCTGTCCTCGTTCTCTCGCATCGTTGGTTAGTACGATCTACTAGCCGGGGTCCGCAAAGATGATATAATAAAGAAAATGAATAATATCCAATTGATGAACGGTATGAATCCAGTAAACCAGAATGAGAACCGAATGAATCCAGTGACTCAAGATATGAACCATAAGAACCGCGTGAAACCAGTGATTCAAGATGAAACCGTGAGAACTGTAGGAATCAAGTGATTCCAGTTGTTCCTATTCCCTCTCCTGTTCCCTGATTTTGGAGAGTTGTATTCCCTCCCGTTTTAGTCCTTGTTCATATCTTGGAGGGGTGTTTATGATTATACTTGCTGAGCTGTTGGCTCACTCTTGCTGTTTGATATTTTCCTTTCAGATGAGAACACTTAGCCGACGCCGGATAGATAGAGCAAGGAGTAGAGAAGCTTGCTTAATGTGATTGGCTGGACGGCGAGTGCGCGAAAGCTTTGGACTCAGAGTTGGATCGGATTTTGAGCAGCCACTTAGAGTTGAGCGGGGCTCATTATTGATGTTTTATGGTTTTATTATGCTTCCGCAGATGTATGATGATTTAGTTATGCTTCCGTGTCTGTATATATATATATTGATTTTGGTTTCATTAGATGGGATCTCTCTAGATCCAGTATAGTAGATAGGAGTACTGTATTGGAGCCATGGATGATATGGCCGATTTGTGATCCTGTGTGGCGTGTTGTAGGCTTTGAGTTAAGCCTTTTGATTAGTTGTGTGCTTGTACAGGATATTTAAACAGGTTGTATTTTTGGTTTTCGTCCAGTTACAGAGAAAACTCTACCGGATTTTCTGTAGAATCCATAGGTATTAATTATGGACTGTGGCTTGTGTTGCCATTGACGGAGGTTATTCGATGGAGAATAATCCGTTCCGTCACAGTTGGTATCAGAGAAAAAGAGAGATGCCATAGGTTGATCTGAATCATATGCGGAAGCTTAGGATTGATTAAGATTGATCGTTTTCGCGAATGAAGGCCTGTGAGAACTGAGTTAGTCCGGGTAGTTTTGGTTACCCCAGTCCCAGAACTTAGACTAGAGCGCTAAGTTAGAAGTTCTGACTGAATTCGGATGGCTAGCCTACACGTCCTAGCTTGTGTTCTAGGAGTGGCTAGATCCGAATTGTTTCGGTTTCAATAAAATATTAGTAGCGGCTCCTGAATGGGGATTACTAGTATTGGGTTGCCGACTGTAGGTCGAGAGAAGGATGGCGTGTCGAGACACCTTAGTGTTTGAATTTGATCGGTGTTGATTGGGTCCTTAGGCGGATCGGTGTTGCTTCGAGGTCTAAGTTTGATCGATTCTTGGTTGAAGTTATTGGGTTATTGTTTTGCTTCGAAGGGTTGCCGGTCGACCTAGAGAGCGTGATGAATTGGGTGGAGTTAATATCGAGCATATGAAGCTCTAGGTTGGAAATTCATGAAGTGTCTGGACTTCTTAACAGTCCAGATCCTTTTGGAGATTGAGATGTGGATTTTGAGGTTTAAGATATCGTTGCGGTGACCTCATGTCTGATAGAAGACATGGCGTGCTGCCCCGTGATGGGTAGGAAGAGAGTCGACCTCGGGTGGTTGACGTGAGAAAGATCTTGGGTCTTGAGGATTAAGAAATATGGTCCCATGCATTATGGCTGCTTCTTGAATTGATTTTATGTCGATGAGACTCTTGGGAGCGTGTCTCAATAGTGGATAGTCCAATCATGAGATTTAAGGGTGCCATTAGTCACGGACAGGCAGTGAGAAGGGTCAGTGTTTATATCAGGATCCTATGATATGAACCCAAGTGTTAATGTCGCCTGTCGTGGCAGGAGGAGAGCTTCTTGGGTTTAATATTGCGATCTGATGTTGTTTTGAGGATTCCGAACCCATGTTGGGATTGTGGTTGAGATTGTGTAACTGGGAGGATGTAGACTTGGTAGTGATGTCAAGGGCGACTTAGTATTCGGAAGGGCAAAGGAAATATGGCAGCGGCTATTCATGGATGAATCTTGGACGGATGCCTTTCCGAAGAGATTTTGGAAACTAGGATCTAAGCTATAGATAGTACGGGTGTTGGATTGAGGATGGTCGTATCCTCTGATCTTGGAATGAGGAAATCCAGCACCGTAGGATCAGAGTTCGGCGGTGATGGTGCATGCAGAAATATGTGGATTGCCGAGTTGGGAGATGAAATTTCTCAATCGTGATGTCACAACACTTGCGTCTTGAAGACCCCGATGATGTTTATGGTTTTGTGATTCCAAGGATTAAGGATCTAAGTCCGATACAAGTGGTATCGAGGTTGTGATATCCTTGGAGCTTGTGGATACGATTTGTTGGGTTAACTTGAATCGTCTTGTGGTGTCAATCTTGTTGTGACGTTTAAAGGTTTCGGTCCGTAAGTTATCGGGTCGATTGCCTAGTAATTGAAGTGTGCGATTTTGGGTATGAACTGGAGATAGTTAAAGTGTTAAGTCTTAATCTGATTTTAATAATAGTTCGGTGGGCGAACTGCAGTGCTAGTATGGTCGGATTGGTAAAAGATAACATCCGACAATCAGGTTGTGGGATTTGAAGCATGAGTTTAAATTGATCAAGGTATCAAGAAGTTGATATCGTCTTCCTTGTAGATCATTGGACCGAGGACGTCATCAAAAGGAAGATTAGGTTGAGGTATCTGTTGGTCAAGAATTCGAGGTTATGTCGAAATCGACGCCGATTGTTGAGGATTCCATGCAGAGCTGAGGAGATATCAGTTTTGCATCGTGTGAAATGCTCTAGAACATTCGAGGTAAATAAGATGGACCGATCAGGTTATTCGTGAATTTTGGAATGGGGGTTGGCTAGGAGATTGATGGTTTGATAACAAGATTTCGTGGATGGATAGACATAGTTCGTGGGCTGTCGCGAAGACTTGAGGAATTCTAAGATTGATCTGGGTCCATAACGGGACACTTGTTGATCAATAGGAGTTGTAGCCCCGACAATATCCAGGTCAAGGATACGGTCACTGTAAGTCCAGAAAACGTCGTTTGGGTTTTGTTAATTCGTCGGCGTTTCATGAAATTTTATGGGTTGATCTTTTGGCCATATTTGGGTCCATGTTGAGGTGGCTTCCTTAAGGAATTCAAAGATATCGATGGTGTGTGCAATTGCTTAAGGATTGAGTCATGGATTATGGATGGCTGATAATTCACATGTTCCATTGAGAAAGGAATGCGAATTTAGTTAAAGAAAATGCCTTCCTAAGCTTGCGGCTTTATGATTGCACTATTTTAAGCGTGGCTAGTTGAGGAGGCCGATTTGTGTTGTGGAAGTGTGCAATCATCTTGAAACTAATCGGATAGGGTGATTGATGTTCGTGACATTTGGGTTGACCCCTAATGGGTCCGATGAGTTCTCGTGGAATGTAATACCCTTGAGATAAGTGGGGGAGGAGCTCAGATTAGTGTTACCCCCACGTGCATGTCGGAAATTGGCCATTGAGGTTCTCTTTCGAAAACTCTGGAGTATTGTCTTCGGAGTTAGGAAGATGATCATATGGCCTTGCATGTGGTCAGATTTGTTTAAAGGTTGAGAACGCAAACCTCGGTGTCTTCCTGGGTCAGTAGACATCAATGTTAGAAATTGATGCTACGAATCTTGGAAGTGTATCTCTTGGGGGTTTCATAGGTAGTATGAAAGTTAAATCGTGAGTAAGTCCAAATGACTGGGTGTTAGAATGTCGTGATCATGCTGGAAGTTAGAATCGTATTCAGTTTTGGTCAGTTGGCTCGTTGATATGCCAACGGGATCTTGAGGTTACTAAGTGATCGGAATTTTGAGATCTGGGCAAGAATTGAAGGTCTTGTCAACTTTTTGGGAGATTGTTATGATTGTGCCGTAATTTAATGATTGAGGATTAATCAGAGTAGTGTAGCGGAAGCATTGTGGGCCCGTGGCCCAGAGGTTTCTAGATAAGGTTGAGGTTCTAGTGACCGATTTCTTTCGAGGCATGAAATGAATTCAAGTGAAAGTTCATTGATCCGTTTGAAGTGTCGGATTAGGTTGGAAGATGTTCGGCATGATTGAAGGTCACTTTTGAAATTTGGAGGATCGTTATGAGGTCTTCCATGTATCGATGGATGAGAGAATCGATAAGTGACCGGTTTGGGCCGCCTTGAAAGGCTAAGGATTTGTTTTATGACGAGAACTAGGACAATTCCAATGCTTGAGGTTTTAAATAGGCGTTGTCCGAGGAAATGATTTTAGCCTTTGAGGAGTTCACCTCAGATTTGGGAGTTCGAGGCTCGTTAAATTTCGGGGACGAAATTTTATAAGTGGGGGAGAGTTGTGAGGTTCCGGATTTGTGAACCCGACAATTATGAGGTGATTAGTATGTTAATGATCAATACTAATCTTATGGGATGATTAAGGTTTGATATCGGAAGAAAAATCGGAAAATCATTCGGGTCCGGGCTGCTGAAGCCCTGCCAGCAGGCTTGCGGATAAAGCAAAACCGCCCATGGCCTGGCCGCTCGAGCGGCCGGCGCAGTATATATTCGCGCCGCGCGTTCGTTTTCCCTCATTTTGCTATCGGCCGAGGGTTTTAGAGAGAGAGAGGGGCGCGACTGGAGAGAGAAGAAGGGAGATCGAGCCCAGGAGTCCGATTCCGCCCGAAAGCCAGGTATAATGGTGAAAGCACGCGTCGAGGCAAGTGTTCTCATACCCACTTCTCGTTCTCTTTCGTTGTTTTATGTATTTTCGTTGGGTATTTTGTGTCGATACCCACGGGGAACGTTAGGATCTCGATACCCATGCCTTGAGGTCCAAGAAAATGTGGTTAGTTGTCCGATTCGCCCGGGTGGGTTTTACCGAAACCCTAACTTACGGGATTTTGGGGGTTTCCTATTTTCCGGCCTCGTATCATGAAATTGACCTCAAAATTGGAATCCCCACGTCCCAATGATGTATATACGTCGGCCGCGGGTCCGATCTCGCGCGTTTGGACCCGTTCGCGGCGTCCGGGACCTCTAAAGGGGCGCTGTTACTGTTCACCCGAGCCGGAAGGTGATAATCGTGCGTTGTCACCTTCGTAAAATGATGATGTGATCCTAGAATACGAATACCCGTACCCCAATTGTGTGTATATATCGACCGGATGCCGAATCCCGCAAGATTTGACCCGTTCGTGGCATCCGGGAGCCTTGATTGTTTCCCGTTGTGGATAATCCGGAAATAAATGGGAAGTTGTGTACTTCCACCCTCGTGATAAGTTAAATCGAACCCAAATGTGAAATATCGTGTACAAAGAGTACGTACGAATCCACCGGACGTCCGATTTCCAAGTATCGAACCATAGTGTCACACGTCCGGTGTTCAAAGAGAAATCGATAATGTTCACCCAAAACGAAACGAGAAATGCAAAGTGAAATGTAAACCCCGAATGTGAATCCGTGTGATGGAGGCAAAGGAATGAGTCTCGGAGGTTCCAAAAGGACTTGTGATCACTTGAGGTATGAGATCTAATCTATACTGTGAACTTGGAGTGATTTGTTGTGGATTTAGGGAATTGAGTCCCATTGGTTATTGAGAACCGTGACGTGAATGGAAGGAAGTCCACATTGTGCTTGTGATGACATGATCTCCTGGATGGAGATGTGTTTGATGATGTAATCTCCCGGTTGGAGATGATTGTGACGGGAATGAGATTTCCCGAGATTTGATCGTGTGTGGCAAATGTGGATTTCCCTCTCCAAGTGTTGAACCTAATCCTGAAACTAGGACCCTGAGTCGTATGGGTAGTATTCTTTAGTGTACCATGTCCATCGTGGTGGGAACCCGAGGAATACTTGGCCACGTATTCCGGCCGCTCGTGGGAGCGGGTGATGTCTGTGGTGCCCTTTAGGAAACTACTGTGGAAGAACGAGGATTGCCCTCGACCCCGGGGGTGTGGGGTGTGTCTGTCGACGCTACATATTGAGATGTAGTCGTCTGTGATGATTGTTGCATGGATGCATTTGAGGGTCGTGTGCTACCGACCGAAAGTAGTAGCCGTGGCTTTAGAATGTGTAGCGAACACATTCCTGTCCTCGTTCTCTCGCATCGTTGGTTAGTACGATCTACTAGCCGGGGTCCGCAAAGATGATATAATAAAGAAAATGAATAATATCCAATTGATGAACGGTATGAATCCAGTAAACCAGAATGAGAACCAAATGAATCCAGTGACTCAAGATATGAACCACAAGAACCGCGTGAAACCAGTGATTCAAGATGAAACCGTGAGAACTGTAGGAATCAAGTGATTCCAGTTGTTCCTGTTCCCTCTCCTGTTCCCTGATTTTGGAGAGTATGTATTCCCTCCCGTTTCAGTCCTTGTTCATATCTTGGAGGGGTGTTTATGATTATACTTGCTGAGCTGTTGGCTCACTCTTGCTGTTTGATGTTTTCCTTTCAGATGAGAACACTTAGCCGATGCCAGATAGATAGAGCAAGTAGGAGAGAAGCTTGCTTAATGTGATTGGCTGGACGGCGAGTGCGCGAAAGCTTTGGACTCAGAGTTGGATCGGATTTTGAGCAGCCACTTAGAGTTGAGCGGGGCTCATTATTGATGTTTTATGGTTTTATTATGCTTCCGCAGATGTATGATGATTTAGTTATGCTTCCGTGTCTGTATATATATATATTGATTTTGGTTTCATTAGATGGGATCTCTCTAGATCCAGTATAGTAGATAGGAGTACTGTATTGGAGCCATGGATGATATGGCCGATTTGTGATCCTGTGTGGCGTGTTGTAGGCTTTGAATTAAGCCTTTTGATTAGTTGTCTCCTTGTACAGGTTATTTAAACAGGTTGTATTTTTGGTTTTCGTCCAGTTGCAGAGGAAACTCTGCCGGATTTTCTGTAGAATCCATAGGTATTAATTATGGACTGTGGCTTGTGTTGCCATTGACGGAGGTTATTCGATGGAGAATAATCCGTTCCGTCACAAAAAGGACTCTGGCTTTTAAGGAAAATAACTCCGGATTTAGATAAAAGAATCTTCGACTTTAAGATGATTAAAAGGCTGTACGGACTTCAATTGTTGAAGTTAAAGAACAAAGGCTATGAGAACAAGAAAAATGTATGTAATCCGGACAGCAAGTGGAACTCTACGACTTTCGACTTTCGAACTATGACGGATGGCCATCAAAAGACATGAACTAAGAACCGAGTTTCCATTAAACTTGCTGTTAAAGATGAATAAAGGATATTGGAGTGACACTCGAGGACTGCCTCCTGAGCCACGGGGGGAGACTTTGGTGGCATAAGACTTTTGAACTACGGCCCCTTATGCTGGGTTAAAGGCATTACCTCCCGCCTCGGGGAACATAATGAGAGGATACGGCTTTAGGTTGTGGGGTAACACACAACCCTTCCTCGATGTTGTCCGCTTCCGTCCGGTCCCTAAAGATGATAAGAATTTCGAATGGTTTTTATGAATCTTCTGAAGCAAGATAATAAGAATAAGAACAAGGAAATTCTGAACTAAAGAAGAAATTATATGGTGATTTTATATGTTAAAGTTATGATATAAATCCTTACTTTGATCTGATTATATGTATGTTTATATTTTCTACATGTGAGTTTCTTGTTGGGCTTTGTAGCTCACTCTTGCCAATTTTCAGATGACGAGAGGTTTATGGAGGACGAAATTGAGTAGAACCATATGAAGTAACTAGATGCCATAACTGGCTGGAGCTGATCAATGAAGAACTTGATTTATTTTTTTGATGTTTTGAGAAGGACTTGTAGAACAGTTACGCTGTATAAGAATTTATGGATGTTAGCATGTTTCCGTGATTACTTTATTGATAAATGAAATCCACATTTCCAGTAGCATCTCAGGTCATATCAAGGCATTCATGTCCGACTATCCTTAGTGTTGGCTGACCAAGTATGAAATTAAAACCGGAAGGCTAGCTCATGTAGTTCGGCCTCAAGCAATCTTGTGTATAAAATAAAAGTTTATTCATATGAAAGAAAAGAAAATTTTTATGTCCACCTAATTGTTATCTATTATCTATTTTGATGCAAGGATTTAGGCTTGATGGTGGCTTTATGCGGTGGAATAAGGCCGATCCGTCACACTGAGACTAGAAGCGGCCCTCCTAGCCTAGGGAGAGCTTGTTCTTGCTAGCGGCCTTTCCTACCGCCTCTACACTCCGGAGGACTAGGTCCCCAACCTCAAGCGGACGTGCCCTGATCTCGCTTGTTGTAGTACCGTGCGATATGCTACTAATAGGCTGTCATTCTCAAGCGGACTGCGCCACGCTCCTCTAGGAGCAAGTCCAAGCATTCCCTAAACCTATGGGAGTTGGTGGCCGGGTCAAAGCATTCGACCCGCAGGCTGGGAAGTCCCACTTCAACGGGAACGACCGCTTCGACCCCATAGTAGAGGTTGAAGGGTGTCTCTCGCGTTAGTTCCCGTGGGGTCGTACGATATGACCAGAGCATGGAAGGCAACTTGTCAACCCCTGAGCCCCCTACGTCTTCTAGTTTAGTTTTCAATCCGTGCAGCGTGCGATTCGTGACTTTAACTTGCCTGTTTGCTTGGGGGTATGCCACAGATGTGTGGATCAGCCTGATGCATAGGCTTGCGCAGTATTTAGTGAATCGCTTGCTGGTGAATTGGATTCCGTTGTTGGTCATTATGACCTCGAGAATCCCAAAATGGCAAACGATGTTCTCGCAGATGAACTTTGTGGCATTCTACTCGGTGATCTGTGCCAGGAGGGAAAGCTTCCACCCATTTGGTGAAGTAGTCGATACCGACCATAAAGAATTTTCTCTGTCCAACGGCCAAGGGCATAGGCCCAAGGATGTCAAGCCCCCATTGTGCGAACAACCATGAGGATTGGAGACTATGGAGCTCTGTGTGAGGTTCGTGCTCCATGGATCCATGAACCTAACAGCTTTCACATTTCTTTATGAACTCCAGGGCATCGTGCTTCATTGTGGGCCAAAAGAGGCCTTGCCACATGATTTTGAATGCGAGGTTCTTTTCTCCGATATGTGAATCGCATATGCCAAGGTGGACTTCATTTAGTACGTGTAATGTACCAAATTTTTGAGATCTCCTATCATCGAAAATATAAGGACCAAATTATTTTGTGTCAAGGGAATGGCAAAGAAGTGAAGGGAAATTAATCCTGTCAACGCATGATAGGAATGTAAATCCGGTCAATGCCTGTTGACCGAAAAACGTGAGGGGGAATTTAACCGATCAACGACAGTTGACCGAAAAGGAAGGAAGGAGGCCGAAGTGTTGAGATGAGAGAAAGCCATATTGACCAAGTTTCAATAAGCGCAGGTTTTTCGGAAACCTTGATCTCCAGAAAACACTGAATTCGAGGGCTAGAGTTTCCAGAGACCTTAATCTCCGGAGATGATGATATTAAAGGCTAAAGTTTCGGAGATCTTGATCTCCGAAGACGGTAAGGGAAGACTATGATTTCGGAGACCTTGATCTCCGGAGGCAAGAAGAAACTGTAATTTTCGGAGAAATTTCGCGGGACTCTAGAGACCACTCATCCGAAGACCACGATTCCGGAGGCCTTGCTTTCGGAGACAATAATTCCGGAAACCTCAAACACTGAAATTGAAGACTTAAGTTCCGGAGACCTTGATCTCTGGAGATGTTGAATTGAAAGACTTAAGTTCCGGAGACCTTGATCTCCGGAGATGTTGAATTGGAAGACTTGAGTTCCGAAGACCTTGATCTCCGGAGATGTTGAATTGGGAGGCTTAAGTTCCGTAGACGATTAATGAGTGCTTTCTAGAGACAATTAATGAGGCTTCCGAAAACGATGAACGTAATTTCCGAAGATGATTATGTGAATTCAGGAAATGAATTTGGAAAAAATCTTCCAGAGTCGTTATTCGGGCAGGATTGAGTGAGAATAGGAGATTTAAGTCTCGGAGACCTTGATCTCCGAAAATGTTGAATTTGGGGACTTAATTTCCAGAGACAAATTTCAGAAAAGATTGAGGAGTTTTCCGAAGACTTTTTCGGAGGCCACTGAAGAGACTTCCGGAGACCATGAAGATGATCTCCGGAGACAGCAAGAGAAGAGATTTTCGGAGACGCTTTTTTCGGAGGCCATTTTAACGACTTCCGGAGACGATAAGCAATTGAAAAGGGAAAAATTTAATCCGGTCAACATCAGTTGACCGAAAAGTGTGAAGAGAGGCCAAGGAAGAGTTGACCGCCCGATTGATTGACGTGATGACCAATTTTGAAGACCATGCCTAAGTAAGTAACTGACTTTCAACTGCCCCCGAGTGGTTGACCTGTCCTACCTACTACCGTCAGACCAAAGGTCTATAAATAAGAAACTAGAAAGTGTAAGGGAAAAGGTTAGGAGGAAACTCTCAGCCGAGCTTCTTAGTGAAAGAACCCAGAATTCCAGGACAAAGTAAAGAGACTCAAGCAAGTGTACCCCCCTTAAATTCATGATTTACTATAAACGTACTCATCTTTCTATAGTTCATGTTTACAATATAAATATGTCTAATTTTTGATGAACTTATGTTACGGTATGTATGATATTTGTTCTAATTATCTGAATTTTTGTTAATGCCATGTTTGAGGGAAGCTCTGTTATGCATTTTCATAAAGACCTTCGTTTTACCTTACTTACTTGCATGAATTCTGGCTACGAACAAGTTTTTAAGATATCTGATTTGAATATGTGTAAAAGACCTTCGGCAAAGACCTCCGACTTTTGAGAAAAGACCTTCGGCTTTTGATATATTACCTTCAGATTTTGATATATAACCTCCGGCTTGTTAAAGAAAAGGTATTTAGTTTTTTATCAATGACCTCCGGCTTTGATAAATGAAACTTCCGACACTTTGATAAAAGATCTTCGATTTTAAGACGTTAAAGGAAAGGCTTTATGGACTTCAATGGTTTGAAGTTAAGAACAAAGGCTATAAGAATAAGGAAAAATGTATGTAATCTAGACAGCAAGTTGGACTTTATGACTTCCAACTTATGAACTATGATAGATGGCCATCGGACGATATGAACTAAGAAACTAGTTTTCATTAAGCTTGCTGTTAAAATTGGATGAAGGATATTGGAGTGACACTCAAGGACTGCCCCTAGGCCACGGGGGAATTTTCGGTGGCACAAGGCTTATGGACTACAGACCCGTATGCAGGGTAAAAAGGCATTACCGCCTGCCCCTGGGAGTATAATAGGAGGATACGGCCTTAGGTTGTGGGGTAGCACACAACCCTTTTTCGATGTTGTCCGCTCCCGTCCGGTCCCTAAAGATGATAAGAATTTCATACAGTTTTATGAATTTTCTGAAGACAAGATAATAAGAATAAGAATAAAGATTCCTGAACTTAAGAAAAAATGATATGGTGATTTTCGTATGCTAAGTTTATGTTACTTTGATCTGATAATATGTATATTAATGTTTTCTACATGTGGATACCTTGCTGGGCTTTGTAGCTCACTTTTACTGTTTTTCAGATGATGAGAAGCTTATGGAGGATGAAATTGAATAGAGTCATGTGGTGTAGCTAGACGGCATAGCTGGCTGGAGCTGATCAGCGAAGGAGTGAAGGAATTGATGTATTTTCTTTTAATATTTTGGGAAAGACTTGTAAAATATTTCCGCTATAAAAGAATTAATGGATGTTAGTATGTTTCTGTAATCACAATATGGAAAATTGAAGTTGACTTTCCTAGTAGCATCTTATTTCATATCAAGGTCTTCATGTCCGACCAACTTTAATATTGGCCGGTCAGGTATGAGGTTAAATTTTGATGGCCAACTCAAGGAATTCGGCCTTAAACGATCCTGTGTACGCGATGTAAAGTATATATAAAAGAAAAGAAAAATTTGTATGTCCACCTAGTTAGTATTTATACCGTATATGTTGTAAAGGTTAGGCTTGACGGCGACGGTATGTGGTGGAATACGTCCGAGGCCGTCACAGTGCGTATTCAACCTTCTCAAGGGTTAGGCATCTTAGTAGGGAGTGAAGTACCCTCGCCTATATAGCTTGCCATCGAGGATCGCATACCAGTCTGCTGTCTTCTTGATCTGCTTGGCCTCGTCAGCATTCATAGGTAGCGTGCTGACTGCCAGATACCTATAATACGGGGTCATCCAGTTGTCACCTTTGTCTATCTGCAATACCTCCTGGTCCAACCGTCCACACTGGGCAGGGCTAGGATTTCCGCAGGATCCTGGTGTACTGCTTCGGGGATCCTGTAGCCCCATTCCTAGCCAACTGGTCAACTTTCCAATTTTTGGTTATGAGTACGTGTTCAATCTTGAAACGTTCGAACACCTGGATTTAGGCTTTTGCCTTCGCTAGGTACTCCATAAGTTGAGGGTTTGATGCCTCGAATACTCCTTGGATTTGATTGACCATGAGCTCGGAGTCACTATGCACGACCAGTGACTTGGTGGAACATTCCTTCACTCGATGAAGTCCTACAAGAAGGGCTTCATATTCGGCCACGTTATTAGTGGCAGGGGAGGTCAACGCAATAGAGTACTTGATCTCTGTACCGTCGGGAGTTTTGAGCACGACGCTAATGCCACTACCTGTTTGGGTGGATGGCCCATCCACATTCAGGATCCATGATGGAGTGCCGACATGTCCGAGCTCTTCGAGCTGTGTGGGCCATTGAGAGCTGGGGTCGTCGCCCCGACAAAGAAGTCCGCTAGAGCTTGGCCCTTAAGAGCCGGTCATGGTCGGAACTCCACATCGAACTCTCCTAATTCTATAGCCCACTTGACCATCCGCCTGGAAGTCTCTGATTTCTGTAGGATCGACTTCAAGGGTTGATCCGTTAGGACAATGATCCAGTGTGCTTGAAAGTAGAGCCTCAACTTTCACACCGAATAAATGAAGGTCAGCACACTCCTTTCTGCATGTAGGTAGCAAGTCTCCACATCCGTCAATACCTTACTCATGTAGTACATGGGCTGCTGTGCTCCCTCGTGCTTTCTGACGAGCATTGAGCTAAGCACCGTGTCTGACGTGGCCCGGTAGAGGTACAGATCCTCCCCTGCGGATGGTGAACTCAGGAGAGGGAGATATTTTAGTCCCTCTGAGTGCCTTGAAGAAAGGGAGATATTTCTCCGCAGACTTTGCCAGAAATCGCAATAAGACTGCTAGGCACCCTGTGAGTTTTTGGACTTCTTTCACGGTCCGTGGGGGGTTCATATTGAGGATGGCTCTGATTTTCTTTGGGTTCGCTTCTATGCCATGACAGGACACTATGAAGCCTAAGAACTTTCTAGAGGTTACCCTGAATGCACATTTGGCAGGTTGAGCTTCATCCTATGGGCCCAGAGTACTTGGAAGGTTTCTTCGAGATCATGGATGTGGTCATTGGCTATTCTGCTTTTGACGAGCATGTCGTCAACGTACACTTCCACGTTCCTTCTAATCTGAGCCTCTAATATTTTGTTCACAAGACGCTGATAGGTTGCACCGGTATTTTTGAGGCCGAAGGGCATGACCTTGTAACAGTATGTTCCCTAGTAAGTCATGAAGGAGGTGTGCTCCACGTCAACCGGATCCATCCTGATTTGTTTATAACCTGAATAGGCATTCATAAAGCTCAGGAACTTATGTCCAGACATGGAGTCCACTAGCAGATCGATTCGAGGGAGAGGAAAACTGTCCTTGGGACAAGCTTTATTATCGTCGGTAAAGTCCACACACATCCGCCACTTGCCGTTGCTTTTCTTTATAAGTACGATGTTGGATAGCTAGTCCAGATACTGTACTTTCCTTATGAATCCAGCATCTAGCAATCACTTTACTTCTTCCCTAACAGCGATCAGCTTCTCGATGGAGTGGTTCTTACGCTTCTTCTAGACGTCCTTATGACCGAGGTCAAGGCCCAACTTGTGAACCATCACCTCAGCCGGTATCCTGGGCATGTTAGCAGGAACCCATATGAACACGTCCGAGTTCTTCCAAAGAAAGCTGATGAGTCGATCACAGTTAGCCACAGTAAGAGAGCCCCAGATGTGCACGCACTTCTCAGGCTCGGCGGGATCCAGCGGGACTGCTTCGGTGGCTTCACCTAATTGGGCTTGCTGTAGTGTGGCTTTGTCGCAAAGATCCAAGTTCCCATCTATGCGGTCTGGCTCCGTAGGGGTGACTTGGGATAGGAAGTATGCCCGTCTCATCACCTGATCGCCAAGCACCTCTACTACACCGCATAGGTTGGGAAAGTTTACCTTCAAATGAGGGATCGAAGTGATAGCCCGAAGGCGGTGAGGAACTATCTGCCTAGGATGGCGTTGTCGGCGGACAATAGAACAACGATGAGGAACATTAAACCCCTCGTAGCAGTACACAGGTACGTTCCCATCATAATCTCTAACTAGATTTCTCCCTGCACAGGCACAGGTGTGTTATCCAGATCGTATAGAGGGCCATCTCCCGCCTTTATCTGGTTCCTTCTCAGTCTAAGCTTAAAGAATGTATCAAGATACAACAACTTTTGAAAGCTTCCATTATTAATAAAGATTTGTTTCAACTGGTAGTCAATAGTACCATTTAAAACAAGGGCGGATATAACAAGGGGGTTAGAATAGAGAAAGGTTACATATGTCATATCGTTGCAGCTAAAACTAATGACATCACTCCTATCCCCTACCCTCGCCCTCTTACTGTTAGAAGTTTTATCCGGGTTGTGACTACCTGCTACTCTTGACTGGGCCTGTGGAGATCATGCTGATTACGCCCGCGGCCGTACGGTTCATTGGAGGCTTGCTCACCTCACCCTCTGAGTCCGCGAGGGCCTGCCCCGAGCCTTTGACAAACCGTTTGAGGTGCCCGCAGTGGATCAAGTCTTCTATCTCTTATTGCAGAGTCTGGCAATTCTCTATGCATTGTCCTAGGTAGCAGTGCTACCAACAGTATTTTGTCTGGTCTCTACCGCTAGGGCCCTTTAGCGCCTTTGGCCACTTGAAGAACTTTTTCTCCTAGATCTATATTAGGATGTTGGTGCGATTATAGTTTAGGGGAGTCAGGGAAGTCAGCCCGTACTCCCTCCTTGATTGCGGTGCGGGCTACGGCTACTTTCGGTGCTCCTAGGAGCTGTTGCTGTCACCATTCCTCTTCTTCCCAACCGCTGGCTTTGGTCCTTCTGAGGAATGGGTCACACATTCAAGACGCCTAGCCTCATTGGCCTCCTTTGCCAAGATGTAAGCTCGGGCGATGGCCTTGGCTTCCCAGAAGAATTGGGGGTGCTAGTGCGTCAAGTGCTTCAAGAAGTCCCTCCCGGCCAGTGTGGCAACAAAAGCATTGAGTTTCATCTCCTCAGAGAGTTGTGGGATCCAGCGCGCTTCAGTGATGAAGCGATTGAGGAACCGCTTTAGGCTTTCATTCAACCTTTGGAAAAGGCGGACGAGGTGCCAAGGCTGCTTCTCCTCCCTTCAACTGGAAGCGAACTGACCCAAGAAACAATCAGACAACTCGTCAAAAGAGCGGATAGAATTTGGTTGGAGAACGTGGAACCAAAGCAGTGCGTTCCCTTTGAGAGTGACAGGGAAGCACTGGCACATATAGTCTCACTTGCTCCCTGGAGGGATAGATGGGTGCAGAAGCTGTTGTGGTGGTCGATCAGATCCTTGCTCCCGTCGTACCCTTCCAGAGTTGGCATCTTAAACTTGTGGGGAAGTAGCTGAGTCAGGATATCCATCGCGAAGGGTGACTTTCACAAGTCAACAGAGGACCGGCCAGACTTCTCATTAAATAGGTGAGCTCACATCATCTTTACCTTCTCTTCCACTGGCAGGTTAGACACGCTCCTACATGCATTAATGATGTAGCGGAGCTCTGTGTATGTTGTAGATCCTGCTGGGCGTGCTGGTCGTGACGGCTTCCCGCTCGGGGTGGTTGTGCGCTACACAAGTCTATGGTTGTCTGCCTCCTCTTGCTACGAGAGTTTCAAGGGTTGAGCTGCTCTGGGCTCTCCTCCCGATTGTCTAAGCCAAGGCGGCTTCCAACCACTGTTTGAGCCCGCTATCGAAGGCCGCCTGGGCCTCAGCATTGCCAGGCCGATCTAATCTGCCCACAGGGGCTCTGGTGTGACATTTTTTCCACCCGGAGGATGACGCCTGAGGTTCCGGGGGAACAGGCCCCATCCACTGCATGCCTGTCTTGGTACAGAGAGCCTGGAGCATCATCCTCATGTCACCCATTTTGGCTGCTAGCTGGTGAACATCAGGTTACGGACGGACGTCAGCACGGCTACCCACTGAAGGGTCGTCGCCGTGGGCGGCCGCATCTCTTGTTGGAGCGTTAGCTTGTGCCCGGGTGTTGACCATCTTGTTGTAAAGGAGTGAGTGTTCAAATGAGAGGCTAGACTTTTTGTTGCGTTCTCACAGACAGAGCCAATTTTACGTCTCGGTCCCAAATTATCGTACGGATTAGGGAATCTTCAGATTTCTTGTCTGTGCAGGATCACAAGCGGATCCGATCTCTATCACTGTGAACCTAGAACCTGCACAACACAAATGAGAAACAAGAGGTTAGAGACCTAGAGGGATTTCTCCCACCAAAGACACTCCGATGCTCAAGTCAACAACTTTTTACAATGAACGAAAAGGGGTGCATGCTTAGAGGTGCGCGGAAGATATGCTGTGAATGCGTTGGGAGTGTGTGAATGCAAGGGTGAGAGATTGATGAGCATTTGGTGGGAGGCTTGGCTCCCTGTATGCACCATGGAGGGTGGCTCACTCTCTAGATGCCTGAGTGAGGCTGCAGAGGTAGGATCCAGGCACTGAATTGAGAGTTTGAACTCTAGGGTGAGTGTTCTGCTGCTCAATGTTAAGCTAAGTGCCTGGGATCCGATTGATTGATCGATTCTATTTCCTATGAAAGAAGAGGGATTTTTGTGACAGAACGGATTCTTTTTTCTCCTTAGAAGCTTCCGTCAAGACAGAAACAGAATTAACTGTACTAAAATATAAGGTAAGACTTCTGCAAAAATTTCGGTAGAGTCTCCTTTGTAACTGGATGAAAACCCAAAAATACAACCTACATGATCAACTATTACTAGCACACAACTATCAATTATCCACAATTCTTCCTACAATGTGCGTACATAGGATCACATGTGCCATCCATGGCATAAATCTATAAAATCATTAGTTACGCTAACAATTGAAAAACGAGATGCCGTATAGGACCTGTACACTATATCCAAAAGTTTAGAACGGAAGCTAAACTATTAACCCGTAGAAGCATAGTTTTCCTTTTTACCATCACATACATCATATGCATTCCATACAAAATCCACATGTGCATGAACATCCATAGATACAAGATCCATATACAAAATCACATGTCCAATCAAGTCTTTACGTCAATAAGTTCTCCCAAAATAGCTCCAAAATGCTCCACGTCCTCAAAGGTCTTCAGAGATTTCCTTTGATCACTCTTTCTCGTCAGGCACTAATTCTACTGTCTCATCTGGAAGGGAAAAAAATAATAAAACAGTGAACCGGGGCCCAACAAGGTACATGCATATGCATAGTAAAACAGTGATGTAGAATGGTTATGAACCTATGCAGAAACAGAATGGTTAAATAAAATATACTCTAGGAAACTGAGAAAGCATACTTTGATGATATTAAATTTAAGAAATCAGAAATCAATAGTCCGTAATCGGTAATCAGTAAACGGTAATCGGTAAACGGTAATCGGTAAACAGTAATCAGTACAGAACAAAACTTAGTGCAGTGACTGCGGTGCGGAACAAAATGGTAACGTAACATATCGGTAACAGACCCTGCCAGTATACCCTACTAGCTGAGGGGGGAATGATCGATGATAGATTGAGTTCACTCCACACAATCCATGGCCTACAACTGTAGCAGAAGTATCCCATCTCACGGGATAGGTACGGTGTGCCACCCGAAGGTAGGCCAGAAACTATACTTTCCTTCTGACCGTAACGCCTGAGAAAGGGCGGACCACATATAACTCCGTGGACAGAGTTATCCTCGATTACCATCATAAAATTCTAAGGCATGCCGGAGGACCTAACCTGATTGAAATCAGTCCGGGACCTAAATTACAGTATCAGAATAACTTCTTTATTGAAAACCTTCTTTCATTATCAGAGTTTCATAATTTCCTTTCAGTTAACTTTAGAACGTACGGTAACGATCTAAAAACCATTCAGTTTTACTTTAGAAGTGCATAAAAATTTATCAGTATAAGTCCGTACAAATTTTAAAAAATAAATTATACCGGGAGCTTCATTTCAATGTCAATTAACTTTTATATAACAGGAGCTACAGTTAAAAATCATCAAAACCCCGTCATTTTCGTACCTAGGGCTTCGCCAAAACTTTCGGACTCAAATCGATCACTAAATATGTGCTTATTCATGAAATTAATGCCATAAATCCATGCACATATTAAATCAAGCAATTTAACCAAACATTTCCAATATTTTTGAGCTAGGGTTTCAGCACAAATTTCCGGGACAACATCGAACACAATTTACATGCTTATTCACGAAATCGAATCCAAAACTTGCAATAAACAAGAGTAAACACAAAATCTAACCGAATAACCGATGGAAACATGTTTCATTTACTTTAAACATGCATCAACAACATTTTAGAGCATATTCATCAACTTTAAAGCAAGAGAAATTGGTAGAAATGAAAAATAACGTCTGAAGTACACTTGCCTTGACCCGATCTACCATCATTTTTACCGGGTGTGGATTGGAACAAGTGATTTCCCCTTCTCCTCTTCTCTTCTTCCTCTTCTTTGTGCATGGCCTGCTCTCTCTCTCTCTCTTATTTCCCTTTTTCCCCTTCAATTTATAACAAAAACGAAGTCAGTACGCGGGCAAAAGTCGGGGCCGCACTCAAGCGCGCTACATTCTACCAGCGCTCGCTCGAGGGCCCATCGGGTGCACGGCGAGCACGGGGTTACTGTCAGGGGCTCACTCGAGCACACCTGGCATGCGGCGAGCGGGTAGTCACTAGATTTTTGCGCTCGCTGCAGCGCCTCAGGGGCACAGTGGGCGCCACTCGGCTGCTTGCTAAACTCGGATATTTTTTTAACTTTTTACTTTCAACAATTATTTTTCAATACATGTTTGGCCTCTTAATGATTATCATCATTTTAATTATTTTCAATTATCACGTTTTCGGTTTTAAGGCCTCACAATTTTATTAGCTCATTCGCCTGCATCTTTGGGCGTGAGAATCCTTCTTGTAGGGATTCATCGGCTGTTACTCGGTGGCGGTCGTTGGCGTGTCAGTTGTTGCCTTGTGGTGTGGGGAGACCGTTGTGCTTCGCAGGCCACACCTAGTCTGCCTCTCGCGCTGAGATTGGCTGGAGAACTATGGACTGGGACGTGAGCCATGGTTGGCAGTGCTGACCTTTTCCTCATTGGTTTATTTCCTCTGCACTATACCTGCCGCCCTGTAGCCGTATTAATGAACTGTAGGTGGCGTCAATTGACCGTGAGCATTGTGCTACCACGTAGGCCAATTTGGGTATTAGGCCAAGTTGGCCGCTTGGGCTGCTACTTTTCGGATTGGGCCTCGTGATTTCGTGAGCCCTGCTGGCAGTGGATCCAACAATTATTATTTAGGTTTTTTATTAAACTAAATTAATTATTAGTTAAATAAATTGTTCGAACTGTTTGTCTATAGATTAATTCAGTGTGGATAATTTATATAATTTATAGTACTAATTTTACTAGTGTGTTGACTATTTACTTAATTAAATATAATCTATACATATATTCTAAAATAATAAATAAATATATTTAAATATATAATAAAAATAAAAAATAACATTCTCAAAAAAAAATAAATGAAATATCTTTAAATTAAATTTACACTTCTATAAACAATTATATGAAATATTATTAAATTAAAAGAATAGTATTACAATAATAAAGAAATATTATATGATATAATTTTTAAAAATTTTCAATGTCAACCAAATCTTCTCTTATATCATAAAAATTTGGATGAGACGTCACCAATTTCGTCAACAACTAATAATATTTACCAAGTTAAGTAATGATAATTCTTGAATAAATAAAACATACAGTCATTTTGTACTAAAAGTTAATTCAAAACTATAGTAAAATAAGTATAATTAAGATATCTTTAGTAATAATAAAGAGTATAATTATATATATATGATTTAGTTTGGTGTAGTTTAATTTG
The DNA here is from genome assembly GCA_033239525.1 of Nepenthes gracilis. Classification (NCBI taxonomy): domain Eukaryota; kingdom Viridiplantae; phylum Streptophyta; class Magnoliopsida; order Caryophyllales; family Nepenthaceae; genus Nepenthes; species Nepenthes gracilis. The sequence continues at coordinate 9,591,652 of BSYO01000018.1, read as the reverse complement.
AGTTTTTAAATTACAATTAAGTCAAAAAATATAGTTTAAATAAAAAATTTATTAGTACGGTCTAAATACAACCTGATAAAATATGAAATCCACAAATTTTTAGCTTGAAGGGGGATTTCAAGCAACTAAGTTGTTTGGCCTAATGAAAAATTGATTCAAAAGTCAATGTAGACATACAGTCTATCGATCAACTAAATGGTTGGACAACTAGAGACATTGAAGACCAAGGTGACTAATAGCTCCGCAGAAAAATAAATCAAGTGTTAAAATTCTAACGAACAATTACATGAATCAATGAATAATTGACTACATTAAACAAAAAATAATAGACAATAATGATAAGTGCAAAATGTTAAGTGATTACAAGACCAAAGTAATGGTTAGATCTGAATCAGCATAATGCTTTAGTCAGCTGCATCGATTCTAGAAAAATAATCTACTTGACGTTTAGGTTATAAATACAAAATTTTTGTTCTATGAAAAGGAACCCCCCACACATTGAAGAAGAAAGAGGCATATACTGTGTACTAGCCACAAATCATTTCCTTCAATTCTTTTATGAGTCCTGGAGTCAAGTCCCCCAAATACGACCAGTCTCATACTTACATACTCATCCCCATTTTTATTTTTCAAACAAAATTTTAACTTGAATATCAGACAATATATTAGGGAGTAAGTCCGATACTATCTTATCTCTCGTATTGTTATAGTGTCTAAGATTTAGATAAGAAAGTTTGCCAGTCTAACCTGACACAATCGAATACTGATCTAGATCTTAGGTGCATATTATTGGTATCGTTTGTAGGAACGTGACTAAGTCATCTGCTCTTGCCTCTTCAAAACAATTCTGATTCATAATGAAATGGTAAATACTTGAGTACAATGACAAGCAGGCCAACTGTTGAAAGATGTCATATCTTGTGGCCATGACTCTGAAAAGGGTAGTCATGAAAATGTTCACTTGCGAATAAAGCTAGACGCTGAATCCTTGGCAGTCCAGATTAATAATATGTCAAAAATACTGAAATCCTTGTGAGACAAAATTGATGGTCAAACACGTAAGTGACAACCCTCCACTCACAGATCTAAACCTCAAAAAGAAGGTTGAAAGGAAAAAGGTCCATCTCAAAGGGAGTTCAACATTAATCAAGGATTCCATATGCTCCTGAAACTTTGCAAAAATGCTTCTTTACTTAAAAGGATGTTTAAACTTTAAGACTAGAAAAGAAAGTCCCAAGTAGTGTAGTCCTTAATATACCCGGGACTCTAGTCACCCCTTGATTTGAGAAGAATGGTCATGTAGTAGCATGCTAAAAACCCCTCCAATTAAGCATGTGCCATTTGTATCTACTAATAACTCGGGGTTGAGAATTCTAAATGTCAGGAGAATTGCCTCTACAACTAAAGTAGATGAAAAGATAAAGCGAATCTAACAGTAGGTTTTTCGAAGGAATGCTGCTAGTCGTGTAACTGAATTGGATTGCATAGCATTTGCCTCAAAGATTTAGAGACATTAGCTTCCTTAGAAATTTAAAATGCCTATATTAGAGCATAAAGATGGAAGCACCAACCCAATGAACCATATAGGCTATTTTCGGATGTTACTTGGCATCCAAAACCTCGAAGATGCATTATGTCTCTATTTCCCTTCAATTCAAGAGGGATATTTAAGAAGATTAGTTTTACATCATAGCACTAAATTCCATTCAATCCTTTTAGGAACTAACAAATCAATTCCTATAACATTTTGCCTTCAACCAGAGGAAAGAGTAACAAGCTTGGCACCTTGTTAGGATTTGGCAAGGTCTGAGTGAAAGTATGAAGAGTTTTTTTGGTTAGATTTAATACTGAGGCCAGAGGCATGTCAAAACTCACCAACGATGTGAAATTGAACGACTTTATAGTCATAATTCAATAAGGTGACTTATTTAAATATTTAGTTTAATAGGAGCCGATGACTTTCCTAGAGGCAAAGACAATTGCTTGAGCATACAATGTAACTAATGAAGCCAATGAAGCAAAACAACCAAAACACTAGAATTACAAACATCAGCCAGTGTTGATAAGGCAGAAGAAGAGGAATGGCAACAATTTGTATATTTGGGATCATATGAAGCAATAGAGAACAAAGTCGGGAATACGCAAGAGTACAAGCTGTTGAATCTCACTCCACTAAATGACACTTAAACAAACATCTTGATGTAGATACAAAATGAGAATTTCTTGAAGTAGCCTAAGTTAGTCAGGAACTCAAAAGAATGTGACCAGTCTAAGTACTTTTCTATCATCGATATCTGGGGCAAAGTATCAAGGATGTCGAACGTTACAGAAAGAGATTGATTCCCTAATACAAAAGGGATACCTCAATAAATAACTACAAAAAATTGGGTCTATCACATGTAATAATAATAAAGATGATGCAAAGTTGTTCAAACAACCGCAAAATTGGATGGCAGCTGATGTAACTAGTCACCAACAAAACTTCAAACCATTCAGAGAGAACTTCCGCCAACAATAGATAGAAACTCGGAGTAGAAGATGTTGTCATTAGTTTTAATAACGATAATATGGCACATATAATATTTCTTCATTCTGACCATCTTGTCATATCAACACTTGTTTCTGACAGAATCATTGATAACAAATTAAAATGAGTCTTTATTAATAATAAAAGTTTAAAAAATATTATCTATCTTGATGAATTCTTAAGTTAAGACTTAAAAGGAATCAAATGTAACCATCAGACAATCCATTATACAGATTGAAAAATGAACCGGTATAGGTATAAGGAATCATATAATTGAAAATTATGTTGTATGTTACATTAAAAACATACCCAAGAGTGGCTTCCCATATGTTAACCTTCCTAATAGTTGATCTTCCCTCAATTTATAATGCCATATGAGCTAGGCCATGCTTGAGAACATTTGGGTTGGTCACTTAAATTTCACATCTAAAGATGAAATTCTTGACTAGATATGGGACTAGAGAGGCTAGAGGAGACGACATCATTGAAAGAAGTTGCTATGTCATGCAAATAGGCGAGTCAATACCATGTCAATCAATCAAAAAATTCAATCTTTGGCATGAAGATGCACTCTAGTAGGGTCAATTTGAAGAATCACGCTCTAAATTCCTTTTGATCTAGTGGATCTGGATAAATGTATCTAGATTGACAATTTGCTGAACCTAAATTTATAAGAACAATCAATTGAGTTTTTTTTTAAGGAATAACTGAGATGTCTTTGCTTGGACACTAGTAGACATACCAAGAATAACAATTGCGGTGATAGTTCACAAGTTAAGTCTTATTTCAGGCATAAATAGATCATAAAAAATAAAATTATTCCACAGAAAAACTCATTACTATGCCCGAAGAAGTCAAGAAATTTTTAAATGCTGGATTCATTAGAGAAGTTCATTACTCAGACCGATTATCTAATGCCATTCTTGTCAAGAAGAGTAACAAAAAGTGGAGAATGCACGTCGACTCTATTGATATAAATAAGTTCTCTCCAAAAGATAGCTTCCCGTTACCAACGATTGACTAATTAGTAGACTCTACATCTGGGCACCAACTATTAAACTTTATGAATGCTTACCAAGGATATAATTAGATCATGATAGACCCAAAGGATGAGGAAATATCATCATTCGTGATAGATCAAGGGGCTTACTATCAAAAAATAATGCCATTCAAATTGAATAAAATTGGGGCAATGCATTGTAGGCTTGTGAACAAAATGTTTAAGCACCAAATTGGAAGGAATATAGAGGAATATGTAGACAATATGCTCATCAAAAGTATACTTGCTGGCGATCATATTTACGATTTGTTCAAAGCATTTAAAATATTTAGGGCACACCGGATAAAATTAAATCTGAGCCAAATGTATGTTTGGAATTACTTTCAGTAAGTTTCAACGGTTTATCGTTTCACAAACAATGGAGAGAAGCAAACCTAAATAAGATCAAAACCCTAATGGGCATGGGAACTCCAAGGTCGATTAATGAAATTCAGAGGTTTACCAAAAGACTTGTTGCACTATCTCGATTCATAGTCAAGTTAGTTGAGAAGTATTTACTAGTCTTCAAAGCTTTAAAAGGGGTAAGAACTAATGGCTTCCAATGGATAGAGAAATCTCAATACATTTTCAGAGAGTTGAAAGGGTATCTAGTGAATCCACCACTTCTAACTTGTCCTAAGGAAGGTGAAAAGTTATATATCTACCTAGCCATCTTTGAAATAGTTTAGAGTTCTATCCTAGTTAATGAAGAAATAGGTATACAACAATCGATAGTAAACTTTTATCTGACATAAAGACTCGGTATTCTCAAATAGAAAAGGTGGCCTTAGCCTTAGTCTTCAATGTGAGGAAGCACTAGCCATATTTTTAGGTGCATAAAATCGTGGTTCTAACAAATTAACAATTATAAGTAATCTTGCAAAAACCAGAAGTATCTAGGTGTTTGGTCAAGTTGTTTGTTGAGTTGGATGAGTTTAATATAAAATTTTAGGCCCGGCCCTCCATAAAAGGCCAAACCCATACAAACTTTATAGTCAAGACAATAACCATAATCTCAAAAGGAAAAGATAATCAAGGAGATTAACCACTAAGAGAACATCACCTGCATGGATGTTGTATATCAAGGGAGGCATCATCTCAATCTTGAAGCGGGGTAGGATAGTAACATTCGATTTTTTAGTCACAAATAATATAGCCGAATACAAAGCCCTATTGGCTAGCTTGAAGCTGGCAAAAAAATACTCAACTAAGGACTTAATCATTTATAGTGACTTTGAACTAATAGTTAACCAAGTGTTAACTAATTTTGAGAAATTTTGTTTGGGTCGATCAAAGTACATTCTCAAGGTACATGAACTTTTGTCATTCTTTGATAAAATTGAAGTGTTACATATCCCAAGGGAGGACAATTGAAAGGCCGGTCAACTAGCCAAGATAGCAACATCTCGAAACATCAAGAAGTGTACTCGGGAAACGAAAGAGATACTAAAAAATTGAGTATAGAGAAGCCAAATGAAATGCTCTCAGTATCTAATGAGACAACTTGAATAACTCTTTATCAAAGGTATCTAAAAATGAAACACTTCCCAATGACCAGATAGAAGCAAAACGCTTTGTAAAAACTATTAGATGGTACACGCTTGTAGATGGAAAACTCTATGTGACGGAACAGATTTTTTTTTTTTTTGATTCCGTCATACATAACACAATTGAAAACCCAAACTAAACCAATTAAGTGCAACACAGGATCACAGATGCTATATAGGACCCATATACTTTTCACCATAATAAGTATAGCGGAAGTTATTTTAACACTTGCGGAAGCATTCATATTCATTCCAAAATATTCATTTCCGATTACATAGCCAAAAATGTTTAACCATAGAAGTCCATCAAGTCATTACAATAATATTTCCCCAAAATAAGCTTCCGAGGTCTTTAATAATCCTTCAGACAAGCTCTAATCACTCCAACTCGTCAGGCACAAGCGCTAAAGCTTCATCTGTAGGGAAAAAAATATAAAATAGTGAGCCGAAGCCCAGCAAGGTACATGCACATGAGTAGTAAAATGATGATGAAGAACGGTCATGTAACTATGCATAAACAGAACGGTTAATCAGAATGTCATCCAAGAAATAGAGAAAACATACCTTGACAAAGATTTATACTTCTATACTTGAGAATCGATACGGTGAAATGTAATGTGATAACATAACATATCGATAATCGGTACGATAAACGGTAAACAGTACATATCATATTGGTAAACAGTACTTCATATTCGATAATCGGTACTTCATATTCGGCAAACATGACATATCGATAAAAATAGTAAACGGTACTTCATATCATATCGGTACAGACCCTGCCAGTATACCCTACTAGTTGAGGGGACGAATAATCGAGGATAGATTGTGTTCACTCCACACAATCTAAGGCCGATAACTGTTATATGGGTATCCCATCAGGCGGGATCGGTACGGTATGCCACCCGAAGGTAGGCCGGTAACGGTAGTTCCCTCTGTCCATAACGCCCGAGGGCCGGGGCAGACCACAAATAATTCCATGGACAGAGTTATCATCGATTACCACCGAAAAGTCCTAAGACATGCCAGAGAACCTATCCAGACTGTAGTCAGTCCTGGGTCCTAAAATAACTGTAATGAAAACCATTTCTTTATCGAAAATCCCTTTTTGAAATCAGACTTGCATAATATATCTTCAGCTATCTTTAAGTATACGTGAAAATTTCCTTGGTACAGGTCGATACATATTTTCGAAAACAAATTATACTTGGGGCCGGTTTAGATTTTTATCAAGGAAGGGCCGGAGCTCTTTTCTCGTTAAGGGAGCCGATTTTTTTCAAACAAAAATAAAGGCCGATGTGCTTTTGGACGGAGTGCTTTTCGACGGAGTGCCTTTCGGACGAAGAGCTTTTCGACCAGTACTTTTCGCTCAAAGGGACGGAGTGATTTTCGCCAAAAAAGACGGAATGCTTTTTTACTCAATGGGACGGAGTGCTTTTACTCAAGGGGACGGAGTTCATTTCACATTAAGACCGGAGTTCATTTTAAGGCCGGAGTTCTTTTTCCAACAAAAGGACAGAGTTCTTTTTCTCAGAGGACGGAGCTTAATTTCTCAAAGGCCGGAGTTCATTTTCTCAAAAGCAAGAGTTTATTTTACATTAAGACTGGAGTTCATTTTAAGGCTGGAGTTCTTTTTCCAACAAAAGGACGGAGTTCTTTTTGAAAAAAGGCGGAGTTCAAAAGCCAGAGTTCATTTTTCTTTAAAGCCGAAGTTCATTTCATATTAAGGCCGGAGCTCGTTTTCTTATACAAAGCCGGAGCTCATTTTCATATTAAGGCCGGAGTTCTTTTTAAAGCCGGAGTTCATTTTACATTAAGGCCGGAGTTCATTTTACATTAAGGCCGGAGCTCATTTTCTTATACAAAGCCGGAGTTCTTTTTAAAGCCGGAGTACTTTTTACTGAAGGATGGAGTGCTTTTCGGATGAAGTGCCTTTTAGACAGAGAGCTTTTCAGACGGAGTACTTTTCGCTCAAAGGGACGGAGTGATTTTCGCCAAAAGGGACGGAATGCTTTTTACTCAAGGGATGGAGTTCATTAAAAGCCGAAGTTCATTTCACATTAAGACCGGAGTTCATTTTAAGGTCGGAGTTCTTTTTCCAACAAAAGGACGAAGTTCTTTTTCACAAAAGCCGGAGTTCAAAAGCCGGAGTTTATTTCCCTTTAAAGCCGGAGCTCATTTTCTTATACAAAGTCGGAGCAGATTTCACATTAAGGCCGGAGTTCTTTTTTTAAAAGAGGCTAGAGTGCTTTTTGGACTGAGTACTTTTCGGACGGCGTGCCTTTCGGACGGAGTGCTTTTCACTCAAGGGACGGAGTTCATTAAAAGCCGAAGTTTCATAAATCCGAAGTACTTTTCACATCTTTCAACGGATTGCTTTTTCATTATGGGAAAACCGAACTGATTCTTTATCAAGGAAAAATCGAACTTAATTTTCATTAATGGAAAACTAAACTTCTTTTAAGCATGCGGTTAACAGAAATTCTTCTTTACTCAATGATCAGGACAAACATCATACATATAACGTATACTTATCCAGAATCAGATATACTTGTAATGAAACATGCATATCTTGCATTAAATCATGATCTTAAAATCAGATATCCAGAACTGATTCTTTCGTATACTTGCAATATTATTAAAACATGATTTAAAGATCAGCGTTCGAGGTACACTTGCGATATATTCTTAAAGCATGAATTTAAAAGCAGCGTCCGAAGTACACTTACAATATTCTTAAAGCATGAGCTCAAAAACAGCGTATGAGGTACACTTGCGATATATTCTTAAAGCATGAATTTAAAAGCAGCGTCCGAAGTACACTTGCGATATATTCTTAAAGTATGAATTTAAAAGCAGCGTCCGAAATACACTTGCAATATTCTTAAAGCATGAACTCAAAAACAGCGTCCGAGGTATACTTGCCTGAGAGTTGATTTCTAAATTTTTACCGTCTTGAAGCTTTTTTCCCGTCGCTCTCTTCCTTCTACTTGCCTGTGCACCAACAAGTGCAGGGTTTATATAAAGGAGGGGTTTGGTGGAGTAAGTCACTTACTCCCGTACTTGTTTGCAGACGGTAGGTGGAGTAACCAGGTTAGCTTACTTACTTCATTTGGTCGCCCCCTAGTTGCCGCCTAGTTGAATTCTAACCAAATGGTAAAGTTTACTTTTGTCTTTAGTTACCATTAGTTTATCCAGTGAACTTTTTGGTCAATATTTCTAATTAAGCCGAGTTTAAATACATGCAGTGCCGGCTTCGATTTTTGTAAACTTTTCAAGAAATTCGGTCAACTCTTCAATTCCGGTCAACATCTTCAAATCCGGTCAATTCATCAATTCTGGCCAACATCTTCAAATCCAGTCATCTTTTCAATTCCGGTCAACATCTTCAAATCCGGTCAACTCTTCCAATCCGGTCAATATCTTCGAATCCAGTCAACTCTCCAGTTCCGGTCAACTCTCCAGTTCCGGTCAATATCTTTGAATCCGGTTAACTCTTCAAATCCGGTCAAATTTTACTTCGGCCTCTTGCACTTCCAAAATTGGCCAGTCATTTCACATGGCTGGACTAATTTTGTACTAAGGAAAGGCCGAACTTGATTGAAGCTTAAAGCGGCCGGTTTAGATTTCATATTTCGGTCAACACTTTGAGCCATTGGATTTTGGGATCTCACACTCTATAGAAGGGGCTATTTGATTCCATACATGCATTGTTTAACTCCCACTGAAACAGATTACGCCCTCAATATGGTGCATCTTGGTATATATGAAGTCCATGTGAGAGGAAAAAAATTTAGCATTTAAAGTCATGTGACAAGACTATCATTAGCAGATAATGAAAGAGATATAATAGAATTCATCTAGAGGTGTAAAAATTATCAAATCTACGGCAACATAATCCAACTACCTCATATGGAACTTTAAACTTTATAGGCTCCTAATCGTTTGTGCAATGGGAGTTAGACATATAAGGGTAATTCCCATTATCAATAAGACAAAGAAAATTTATTATTGTTGCGATAGACTACTTCACCAAATTGGTAAAAGTATACCTATTGGCAAATATTATTGAGCAAAAATAGAATTTGTGAGTCAAAATATTATCTGTAGATTTGAAATACCAAATGTCATAGTGATTGATAATGGTACCCAATATTTCGATAAGCGGTTCACATGATATTGTGCTAACTTGGGAATTAGATTTGCCCATACCTTAGTTTCTTACCCCCAAACGAATAGGCAAGTTGAGGTAACTAATCAAATGATGCTAAATGGATTAAAAACAAAGCACAAAGATGCAGGGGGTTCTTAGGTAGACAAACTCCTATATGTTCCATGGGCCTTTTGAACGACCCTAAGAGAGTAAACTAGAGAAACACCCTTCAATATCTGTTACAGGGTAGAAGTGGCAATTCTAATAGAGATTAGACTGCCGAGTTATAGAGTGAAATACTTTGTATCTGGCTAAAATTCTCAGCTCATTAGGAAAAATTTGGATGTTCTAGGAGAAGTAAGAGACATGGCACTTATTCAATTGGCAACCTATCAATAGAGAGTCACTTAATATTATAATAAAAAAAGTGGAAGCATGGACTTTTGAAGCTGGTGATTTGGTATTGAGGAATATTTAGACAACATGAAAGTTTGCACACATGAATAGGTTATCCTCAAATTGAGAAGGACTACTCCTAGTGTGGGTAATACTCCATAATGGTGAGGTTGCATACTGAAGATGGAAACTAAGTTTCTTAAACTTGGAATGTCCTTCATCTTAAAAAGTACTATTGATATCAAGGACGACTTAGAATTGTACAAGTACATTCAATCTTCCACTTTAGTGTGCTTATATGACGTACATAATTATTTCCAACCATAAATAAAGTTTGATTTTTACAATCCATTTATTATTAATTTATGTGCTTGTATGTGAAAATATAACCATGACTGACTATGAGTTAGACAATCAGTTTAAATACCCTATCCGTGAATGGTCACGTGTAGGTTTAATAAAATCATACGACCTCGAACATGGTCACTCACTAACAATTCTAAATAATTTGAGGGATTAAAGACTGAGTGTGCAATTTTCTTTTAGGAGGCCACGACACATGTCAAATAAAGTAAAACAAGACAAAACTATCAATACTCGTCTGACTTACAAAATTTCAAAGGTGTTTCTATACATAAGGACTAATATGCTTTTCCACATAATACGCTCGATTAGTCAAAAGGTTAAGCATTAGAGTCCAACTAGCTAGGCGACAATAGTTGAACAACTTAGCCAACAAAATAGTAACTCATTCTGTTGAAATTTGATTAGCGACAATACTCGAAAGGGTTAGCTGACGATCCGATCACCAATGAGTCCAAAACGTTTACGAGTAAACAGCAAGGGAAGATGAATCTCCCAATTGGTGTAACACATATATGTATGTTCAAAATCTGAACATGTACAATATAAAAAGGAAAAAAAACCAAGTACACTGATTCAATTTCAAGGGACATAAAGAGTTACAATGTTCTAGAATGAGAGATTACTTAACTATCCTAGGGTTGACATTTTAGACTAGATCTTGAATGTAAGGGGCCCCTAATTTTGGAAAATCTCTAACTTCAGAGCTTAGGAAATCTTCAAAATTTTTAAATTTAGACAACCGGTCGAAATGTTGGGTGCAACCAAGAAAATGATCCTCCTGCATAGAGCAATCCCATCTTGAAAGTGTGAGTCTAATGTAGACCCAATCTTTTCAAGATGGAAACTTCTTTTTGACCCCCCTCAAATCTCAAACATTTTGCTCAAAATCCTTCTATAATGCTACTAAACGAACCCAATCGATGCGCAATTTCATGAACCTTGGCTTCAAATGAACTGATTTGATCTCCAGCGATGACATTCTGGTGATAGAATGGGTCACCATCCTCTAATGACCTTCATCAATAATCATACTTAAACAAATTTAACTAATATACCATTAATTTAATTCATTAAATTCTACAAAAAAATTGGATATAGTCTCCCCCAAATATAAACGAAAACCATACACACAACCTGTATAAGACATTGTCAACAAATAGACCTCAAAATTTCAATTACATTCTTTCATCCACAATACATACACAACTCATACACAGGATCAATATCAATACCATATTATCCATTACTCCAACACAGTACTCACAACTACCATATTGAATCTAATTAGAGATACCATCTAAGAACCTATACAAATCCAAAATCTAAACCTGTGGAAGCATAACTATATTTATAAAATAACATGCGGAAATATAACAATAATCCATAATAATATACAAGATGCAATGCCATTTTAATACTTAACATTTATCCAAAATATTAGTTAATTACATTCACAATATCAACACTTCAAAAAATGCCCAAATCTTCAAGGTCCATCAAATCTTCCTTAGCTAATCCCTAATTTTACTATTTCTCATCAGGCATTAGCTCAATGGTGTCATCTCAAAGGGTGGACAAAATAGTAAAGAGTGAGCCAATTACTCAGCAAAGTACTATAATAACAAGGGTATGTAAATTTTTCATATAAAATACAAATACAAATAGAAATGAAGATATAGAAGAAGTTAGGAATTAGAAATGCATATGGATAAAGCAAAAGCATGAAACGATACATAAACATGAACTTGGAGACAAAATCATATTTTTTTATTCCGTTTATCTTTTCGTTTAATTATTCCTTCCACTTATCTTACTCAGAAAATATATTAAAAATCACAAATCAACTCAAAACTTACTTGTCCTTTAGATTAACTTTTCTTATCTTGAGGGGCCAGGGCTAGTAAGCCCTACCAACTAAGGGATCGAATAATTGATGATAAATTGTATTCACTCCACACAATCCAGAACCATGAATTTCTCCTTATTTACATCCCAAAGGTAGGATAATAAAAAAATCTCTATCCTCCTTATTTACATCCCGAGTAACATGATGATCATAAATTCTTATCCTCTATAGTAACACCCCTAGGAAAGGAGAACCACATATCACTCTATGGATAGAGTTATCTTTAATTACCACTATAATATTCTAATGTATGTCAGAGAACATTAACTGCTGAATAACAAACCTTAGTCCAATTTCTTACTAATTTAACTTTTCTTAGGTTATCCTTATTCTTAATTCATGACCTTAGTTCATCATTCCTCAAAAATCACTTCAATTTTATGCAACTAGGCCTTCAGATAGTCTTGAAGTTCTCAATATCTTTTTGATAGCATAACTTTTTAACAAATTTCAGATAAAATTGTCTAATAAGCTTAGATAATTTATCAAATAATATTTTAACTTAATAACTCAAAGTTTACAATAATTTCATGCCTTCATTTTCAAGTTAGGGTTTGGGAGAAATATTTCGAATACAAATCGAACACGAAACGTAAGCCAAACAACGAAATTAGAACCATAAATCATAACACTTATACTTGACTAAATCAGAACCATAAATCAGAACCAAACAACGTAAGCATGAAATCTATCTATAAAATCATGAGAAATTTAAAAAATATGCATTATATATGATAAATCTTAGATAATGAGGGTATTAGAGTAATAATACCCAAATGAAGATACCAAAAAGCAACAATAAGGAAGAATAAAGTTTAGAGTATACTTGACTTAGCCTGATTTACCGATTTCCTTATTATGATCGAGTCGAAATTGGCAGAGAATCCCTTTCCTTTCTCGTTTCCTCTCTTTCTTTTTTCACGCTCTGCTTCATTTGAGCCCTAACTTCGCCTATTTTCCTATTTAAAATACAAAACAGTAAGTCGGTTGCCAATTTATTAAACTAGCACTCGAGCGTTAGGCAGGCGAGCGCGGCATGCTCGAGCTCACGGCAAGCATGCAGCAGGCACTCTCGCCACTGGATTTGGCGCCGCCATCTTCGCTCGATAGCTTTTGAAATTGGCGTCCTCTACTGGCCTCGAACCTGCAGTGAGCCTAACCCTACAATTTACTGCACTAAGGCTAATTTTTTAATTTTTTAATTTTACTTATCTCAAACTCAATTATATCAATTATATTAACTTAATTACTAAAATTACTATATTTTACGAACTCAAACCTTACAGTCTAGTCTGCAAAATCATGATACCTTATCATCCACTTGAGCAGCTCACTTTCCAGTTGAGTAGATCATTCGTGAAAAAATAGTGCTTCAACTTTGACAATTACAATTTTTAAATGCCAAGTCCTAAATCAAAAAACGATCTTGACTATAAAACCAACCACTAATCAAGCACACCAAGTACTGAGACTACAAAATGAGTAAATTTCATATTAGAAATTGAAAGCACAAGTGAATAATTTGGCTATAAAGCTGTGAAGGATACCTCTTTGTAAGGATGTCCTACCTAGGTTGTAGGGTTCATGTGTAATCCTATTGGTCTAAGACTTAGAATCGACGATAATCTCCAACAAAACAGAGGTAAAGGCCTCTGATATAATTGATTCCCAAGACCAGGGGCACCTTGAGAAATCTCGACATTCACCAAAATCGCGGCTAGTGCTAGGGGATACCTCGAGGACTCATTAGCTACTCCATGGCCATTCTCTAGTGTAACAGGGAAAACAAGAACTGGCTTACTCAAGGATGGAAAGCTACGTAGGATTGGGACACCAAACTCAACAATTATAGAAATATTAACCATCTCCTCTTCATACAATGATTGGGATTGAAATTCAGGCACCTCCATTGAAGTAGCGATAGGAGTCCCTTCCTCTATGTTAAGAGTGGGCTCTTCCTCTAAATATGGGGTACCATAAGGGGCAAAAATTGGGGTAGATTTTTGTGAAGAGTCATTGACACGGGCACATACAACATCAAAGATCCTATAGACCTCATCATCTTCTGAACAAAATTCAAAAGTAGTTGCTGCCCCAATATCAGGCTCATCAACACCAACATGTAGAGGAGATTCGATTAGGACGCCACCTCTTTTTCTTTTCGTGGGATGAGGCAACCCATCAGTAACTACCTTACCATCCAAAACAACATACCAATTAATGTTGTCTAAACCATATTAGGTCAAAATGTTCCCAATTTTGCATTGCTTGGCCACATTTTCTTCAATAAGTTTTGCTCAAAATTGGACCATACACTTCCCATCCTCAAGGACCGAGCCAAAGAACAATGGGTTGACATCTTTCTAATTATTGAAAAGATTCTAGTTGAAGGAAACTTCGTTGAAAAATGTTAGAGACATTTGTCTTATTGGCATATTCCGTGACCATATGTATTATTTTATTGATGTCGGGTTGTGGGTGGTCGGTTTAAAATTCATTAAAATTCATTGGTCCGCCTCCACGCGCTCGAGCACCGTCCAAGGACCGCCCGCTCGCTGGTGCCTGCTTGCGCCGAGCACATAATCCGTAATGGGGGCTGCTTGATGCGTGCTCGCTGGCGGCTCGAGCCTAAAACCAGAATGGGGGCCGCTTGATACATGCTCGCTGGCCGCTCGAGCCGAAATCCCAGAATGGGGGCCGCCGCTGCGTGCTCGATCTCGGCTCGGCGCCCGCAGGGTTTTCCACGAAACCCTACGCCGCTCGCCGCCGCCGAGCCCCGCTCGAGCGCGCCCAACGGGCAGATTTGAACGCGTTTTTGGCTCCTCTATAAATATTGGCTTATGTTTTTTCAAACCCTAAGGATTCAAAACTGAATATTTTCGTGCCTCCTTTGAGGAGAAAGGCTCTTGTGCTCCATTGTGATTGTTCCTTTTGAGAAACCAAAAGCTACAACTTTGAGCTCCATGTTCTAAAGGTTTTCTCTTTACTTTTTCTATTTCTTTCACCATTAAAGCTTTCATCCTTCTACCTTCGTTGGAGATGTTGGTGCATTGAAGAAGGAGACTCCGTTCGTGATTGGCCATTCAAGCGGCACGAGAGGGAAGAGTGGCTTGAAAGACCGAAGGTGTCCGGTTCGTTGTTGCGGGCAAATCCAAGGAGTTCCTTGGTAGGGATCACGTGTCGGAGTAAGTCGGCTAAGTTAGCGCGTCGTTACCACCGGGGCTGTAAGTTGATTTTCATAGTGCATTGCTTCCCTGGCCGTTGAAGCCGGAGTGTTTTTCTCGATACCGTGGGTATCGAAGCCACTTCGTCACCAAAAATCGGGTCTTTATTATTGTTGTTCATTATTATATATATGTTATGCATGCTTATTAATTCCGTTTACATCTAGAGTTAAATATCTCTTACGTGTATCGGATATTTAATTTAATTAATTTATTTTATTGCTTCCGCTATACTTGTAACGGGGTCGAAACACGTGAGCACCGAAACGTGCTTTTTCAATTGGTATCAGAGAAATACCCCGATCCGCGACCCCCGATCTAGATGTATACTAGTGGATCTCTCTCCGTTCCTCCCTTCTTTGATGGGAGTAACTATGCTTATTGGAAGGTCCGGATGAGAGCCTTCCTTAAATCAATGGATGAGCGTGTATGGGCGAGTACCCAAATTGGGTGGACTCCACCTAAAAGTGGTGATGAGCTAAAAGCTCTTTATTTGTGGTCAAAAGAAGAACTTGATGCTTGCAACTAGAATAGTAAGGGGTTACATGCTATTTTTATGGCTGTATCTCCCGATGAGTTTAAACGAATCTCAATGTGTGAGATTTCTAAAGATGCGTGGGATATTTTAGAAACCACTCATGAAGGAACGAAACTAGTGAAAAATTCAAAACTACAAATGCTCACCACTAGATTCGAAGAACTAAAAATGCAAGATGATGAAACCTTTGATGAGTTCTATGCAAAATTAAATGATATTGTGAACTCCACATTTAATTTAGGGGAACGAATTCCAGAGAATAAAATTGTTAGAAAAGTTCTTAGGTCTCTTCCTGAACGATTTAGACCTAAGGTCACGGCTATCGAAGAAAGCAAAGACCTTGATAAAATGAAGATTGAAGAACTTGTAGGATCACTACAAACTTATGAGCTCACATTGCCTCAATCAAAGAAACAAAAATCAATTGCCTTAAAATCAAGTAGGGAAGAGCGAAATCGGGATTCCAATGACGAATCATGTAGCGATGATGATTTTGCACTATTTGTTAAGAATTTTAAAAAATTCTTAAAGAAAAATAACTCGTCATCGTCAAAAAATTGGATGTGGACTTAAAACGATCACATCAATTTGAGAAGAAGGACCGCCGTGAGAGTAAGGACTCCAAATCGAAATCTACCCAAGGCGTCCAATGTCATGAGTGTAAAGGCTTTGGCCACTATCGGGCTGAATGCCCAAACTATAAACGCCAACAAGGCCAATCCTTCAAAGCTAATGTGACCCTTAGCGATGACGAAGAAGAAGATGGTGAAAATTGTTCGAAATGGGCCGGTCAAGTACATGGCATTTATGACCTCCATGTGTGGAAATTCAGTTGATAATATTGATCAATCTTATGACTCGAGGCCGAGTCGGCTGAATTTGATGGCCTTCAAGAAGCTTACGATAAATCATTTAGGGAATGCTTGAAAGCAAAGAAACAAAATAAAACCCTAAACAAGAGGGTCATTGAGCTGGAACAAGAAAGATTAGCTCTTCAATCCGAATTAGATTCTAAAACTCAAGAAATTGAGAATCAAAGTCTCATGTACTAAACAAATAACAACTTTAGAATCTGATCTTGAGGCCTCTCGAAAAGATTTGAAACAATTCATAAATGGGTCCACAAAATTAGATCACATGCTCGGATTGGGAAAAAGTGGTGGAAATAAACAAGGTTTAGGTATGCCTCTAATATTGTCCAAAATAACGTGAAACCTAAAACTGTGTTTATTCCCGCCAAGAAAATTTCACATAATCATGCCCACTCACCCAAAGTCATCAAGGCCATACCTCAACGTATGAATAACCATTTTAGCTCTACTAATCTAGGTAATCACAAGGTTATGAACAATTCCTCTATCCCTAAGTTTGTGCCTACTTGTCATGCATGTGGGCAAGTTGGTCACATTCGTCCACGGTGTTACACCTTGACATTTTTGCACAACCAAAGACCAGGGCTAAAATTGAATAAATTTATTGATTACCTTCAGCATTTGGATGCACAAGTAAATAGGTTGAACGCAAAAATACACTCCGTGAGACAAGTCCGGATTAAGAAAAGTGAGCTAAATTACCCCTTGGCTATTCGTGACAAAAAGGGGGAGACTTGTTCTCTTTGATAGGGGGAGTTTGATAGGGGGAGATTAGTTTGATAGGGGGAGATTAGGGGTGCCTTCTATTTTGGGGGAGTTTGTTATTTGCATATTAGTTCAAGTTATTATTACTTGAGGGGAGTACTTGTTTATTTTCTTTAGGGGGAGTCTTGTTGTATGTTACATTATTGTATGTTCTCATGCCTATGTACCATGTATGCCATTAAATTGTTATTATCTTTTGTCCCGTTGGTACTAACCTTGCTTGATCGGACACTAAAGTATACAGATGTCCCCGCAAGACTTCATCGCATCGCCTCACAGCCTCTCGCATAGCTAGTTACATTGTTTTATAATTTTTTGTGTATTACTAGGCGTAGGTTTTCATGTACACGGGTTTTATCTCGGTGGTGTCTGAACCCGTGATTCACTTGTTTTTATTTATTTTCTGAGTTTTGTCACGGAATTGCCAAAGGGGGAGATTGTTAGAGACATTTGTCTTATTGGCATATTCCGTGACCATATGTATTATTTTATTGATGTCGGGTTGTGGGTGGTCGGTTTAAAATTCATTAAAATTCATTGGTCCGCCCTCCACGCGCTCGAGCACCGTCCAAGGACCGCCCGCTCGCCTGGTGCCCGCTTGCCGCTCGAGCACATAATCCAGAATGGGGGCTGCTTGATGCGTGCTCGGCGCGGCGCTCGAGCCTAAAACCAGAATGGGGGCCACTTGATACATGCTCGCTGGCCGCCGAGCCGAAATCCCGAATGGGGGCCGCCGCTCGTGCTCGATCTCGGCTCGAGCGCCCGCAGGTTTCCCATGAAACCCTACGGCCGCCGCCGCGCCGAGCCCCGCTTGAGCGCGCCCAACGGGCAGATTTTTGAACGCTGTTTTTGGCTCCTCTATAAATATTGGCTTATGTTTTTTTCAAACCCTAAGGATTCAAAACTGAATATTTTCGTGCCTCCTTTGAGGAGAAAGGCTCTTATGCTCCATTGTGATTGTTCCTTTGAGAAAACCAAAAGCTACAACTTTGAGCTCCATGTTCTAAAGGTTTTCTTTACTTTTTCTATTTCTTTCACCATTAAAGCTTTCATCCTTCTACCTTCGTTGGAGACGTTGGTGCATTGAAGAAGGAGACTCGTTTCGTGATTGGCCATTCAACCGGCACGAGAGGGAAGAGTGGCTTGAAGACCGGAAGGTGTCGGTTTTTCGTTGCATGGGCAAATCCAAGGAGTTCCTTGGTAGGGATCACGTGTCGGGAGTAAGTCGGCTAGGTTAGCGCGTCGTTACCACCCGGGCTATAAGTTGATTTTCATAGTGCATTGCTTCCCTGGCCGTTGAAGCCCGGAGTGTTTTTCTCGATACCGTAGGTATCGAGTTTTCACTTCGTCACCAAAAATCGGGTCTTTATTATTGTTGTTCATTATTATATATATGTTATGCATGCTTATTAATTCCGTTTACATCTAGAGTTAAATATCCCTTACGTGTATCGGATATTTAATTTAATTAATTTATTTTATTGCTTCCGCTATACTTGTAACGGGGTCGAAACACGTGAGCACCGAAACGTGCTTTTTCAAAAAATAATCCATCCTTTCAATTCTTAACCAGATCAAGGTTTCCTCTACTGATTTTAAACCCTTTCCTGATAATCAAGAAAATCAAGTCACTTTCTTGGTTAAATCTAAAAACTACATTGACCATCTGAGCATCCAGTCTAAGATTTTGATGATGAAAATTGATATATAATGCTACAATATACCTAATGGTGTTTGGGTGGAGGTAAGCGATTGAAATTTCTAATCATCCAAAATTCTGATGAATTCCATAGCCCAAGGAATTTTGAGACCATCTTTTAGATGGACGTTATAGATGGTAATGAAATCATTCCTCAAAGAGCAAGCTTTTTTAACTGGTAGTGGAATTTAAAAATGAATAGCAAATGAGATATTATGCCAATCATAAATATCCAGCACAAGGTCCATAGTAAGGTAAGAAGCAATATCAGCAAAGCGCAAGCCTTTTTGATGTGCTTTGCAAAGTGATCAAGAGTAAGAATCAAAAATTCGAAGGTATGAGTAACGAACGAAACTAAGAGAGCAGTTTAGGTGGCAAGCTAGAGGATACCACCCCATGAACCATGGTCCTAGTTTCAATATTAATCTTTTCTTGAGTTAGGATCCACCACATTTTCATTTATATTTTCCAATCAAAAAATCACATTTTCATCACATATCTCCATCTGGGAGAGCAAATCCGTCATAATGTACTTTGTGAATTTTCTTCTATTTACTTGCTCGATTCTTTTCTTTCTTTTGAACTTAAGCCTTTTGACCATTCAATTCAAATTCACAAGAGAGTTTGAAATTCCTTACCTCCGATGGGCAAATATCACCTTAAAAGCCTCCGGAACGTATTCCCTTACTTCTGGTGCACAAATACACATTTTTGAAACTTATAATTTAACACAAACATTTAAACATACATTTCATCATAATTAAATAGAGGTAAAGCATGTAAATTTATACTTCCATCTTGAGTGAACAGTGTTATGCCACTTTTAAAGGGCTCGGACGCTACGAATGGGTCGAAACTTGAAAGATCGATCGCCCGACCAATATATGTGCATATTAGGAACATGGTGATTTACATTTTTGGGCCGATTTAACAAAATAAAAAGAGAAAATGGGAAATCCCCAATTTCACGTGGGTTAGGGTTTGGTGAAGTCCCACCGAACAAATCGGTGAGCAAATCGGACAATAAACGACATACTTCTTGGTCTCTAGGCACGAGTAATATATTTTCCATGGTTTGGGTTGGTATTGAGATGAAAATACCCGATGATAAATAAATATCAAAAGAGAAAAGTTAGTGAGTATGAGAACACTTACCTAAACGCGTGTTACCACTTTTATAACTAGCTCTCGGATGGATTCGGAGTCCACAACCTTGATCTCCTCCTTTCTCTCTCTAGAATTCACTCTCTCTCTCTAGAAGGATTTTGGATCGCAAAAATGAGGAAAACGCAAAGCAAGTCACGTATTTATCCTCGCCAGGGGCTCGAGCGCCAAGCGAGCGGGCAGCGAGTCCCATCTCACTGTTGGGCTGCGCTCGAGTGCTAGGCTCGAGCGCACAGCCAGCGTAGCTCTGCTGGTAGCTCTTCCGCAACAGCCGTCCAAATTTTTTCCCTCATTTTACTTCCGATACATATACGTTCACGTATTCTAGACCTAGTATTAATTATTATTATATTAATTACCTCGTATTTATTATGTCTTTAGACCTGAAACCTCACAAAAGGTGAGTAATCCTGAGAGCCATTGCCCTAGGAAAGGAAGCAATCCCTACCGATTGCTGAAATCAAACCTTCTTGCCAAGGAAGGATGCACAGCAGAATACAAGGATCACGCCTTCCTCCCCAAGGAAGGTCACCCGACACTTCATCTATAAAAATCCCATGGAGACTCTACTCCAGAGCATGCTCATTTCTAAACTTACAAAACGCTTATTGCTATAATTACACGCTCATCATTCAGATTTCAGAGGTGTCCTTCTCTTTCAAAGCTTTCATAATGCTTCGATAGTCCTTTAAACTCTCACACTTGCAGGACTCAGTCTTGCTCTCTCTCTCTACGTTCCTTGCAAACACAAGGTTGAGAGACTTTGTTCCTCACGAGTCACTAAAACGCCTCTCACGTTTGAAACCAAACACTTATCTCAAACACTCCCTGTCCTCTCTCTCTACTCTCATTTCGATTTTCCTTCTTAAAAGTCGAAGGTCGATTACTGACTTGAGTATCGAAATGATCTCGGTGGAACAACATCCCATTGGCACCTAACCTCTTGTTTGCTGTGGTGGTATGCAAGATCCACACTCGGTAAATAGAGTTGAATCCGAACAATCAAGCCAACCCGAATCTGTTCGAGACTTGAATCCGGTGACGCATCACATTTATTGTGGCGGGGAGTATTTATAATTGGATTTGATTATAGTATATATATTCTCGAACATAGGGTCTCATTGTTTTCCCTTGTTTAAGATATAGTTTTCCTATAAATTTAATTATGTAATTTGCGTGCCTAATTGCAAGTATTTATCATCGCTCATAGTTCAATTGGGAAAAAATTATGGCCAATAGTGTCAAAGATTTTCCTAATAAGTGGTTTTTGAGATTTGTTCTCAACTTAGTATGAAAAATATGTCGATAGTCTGAATTTTAACAAGTGATATTAGAAAGTTAGGTTTATGATGATCAACCTGTGAAAATAATTTGAAATGACATCATCGCCAAAGAGTTTGTCATTTTCTATTAAAGAGTTTATTAACTTAAATAGTTTCATTTATTGGTAAAAAAAGTGAAGAATATTTTAACATAGGAGAGAATTGTGAAAATAAGAAGAAAGAAAGTGGACAAATAGAAGAAATTAAATGAGAAAGAGTCACATGACATGTGTGACTAGGTGAATTGTACTATCAAATGGTTTCTTGCCAATAATATCCTTAAAAAAGTGATTCATTTGCCAAATCCAATGAAGCCTTGTTGAAGCTTAAAGGGCAGTATAAATTCTAAGTCACTAATATTGAAATTGTATTTGAAGAAGTAATTTTATAGCCTTTGATTAATAGGAGATAGAAGTTTTAATAAGAATTTGGATGATTTTAATTGTGTTTTGGTACAAATGTTTGCACTTAATGAGAATATCTATGAGGATGGTAAGGAGTCGATATCGTCAGCTTTGTTTGTCAAGTTCTTTCGATCAAATTATGACGGCACTACTCTTTACAAAAGACACACTCATTTTTCACAAGGTTATTGCTTTGTTGTTTATGGATGTGTCTATTAGGAAAAAAAAATAATGAAATTTCAAGAGAGTTGAGCACCTTAGTCTCAACTGATGGTCACGAGAAGGGAAGAACAACGAAAGGAAGTGACAATTCATAGAAAAACGACAAAAAGTCTAGGCATAGTGACATTATGTTATATTATTATGACAATAAAGGCCATATCAAATAGAATTGCTTCAAGTGAAAGAAAGGTAGAGAAAATAGTGAATGGTAAGAGAACTGGAATCATGAAGGCAATGATAGGATCTCTTCCACTACCTAAGACAACCTCATTATTCTTGGGAAGAAGTGAGCAACCTCGCAGAGCCATGAGATGAGTTGGGCCATAAATAGTGAGTCTTCACTTCTTAGAATATCAAAGAATTATTTCTTCATATCATATATACTCATGATTATAGGGTATTTAAAATAGGTAATAATTACTCGTCAATTGTTGTTAGTGCTAAAGACATGTGCTTGTGGACAAAGCAACACGACGATGTTGATGCTGAAAGGCATGTGGCAATATATTAAATATTTGGCTGATTTTGATTTCAACAAACAGACTTGATGATGAGGGTTATCGCTGACATTTGGCAAAGCACAATAGAAGTTTACGAGTGGCTTTTTAGTTGTTGCATGGGAAAGGAAGTAATCAACTTGGCACTTTATAGAGGTTTTAATTTCCAACAATAGGGAGGTTTGATTATGGTAGCATGGGGAGGCTAAGTTAATTTGCCAAGAATAACATTCCTATTAGTGAGAAGACGTCGAAGGAGATTAAAGGTACTCATGTAAAATCATTGTAAAAAGGAGTTCATTCAATCTCATTGATTTTGACATGTATTCGGTTGAGGTAAATTTACTAGGGGATAAGAGATAATGGTTGCTCACCAAAGATGTGAGATAAAATTATAAGATCATGAAGAAAAGTTTCTTAGGTCTTAGGTCATTCACTTATAAGTCTCACGCCTATTAGACATATTGATTATCATTTCTATTACTAAACTGTTTCAAACGATATTCACACAATGTTTCATTTAGACGTAAACAAGGAAGACGTGTTTGGGAACTTTTTTTCAATGATCGCATGAGTTTTTATTTGAGTGTACCTCTTCTAAAAGATTCTGCAGCATAGCCGCAAGCTAGGAACTTAAATTGTAGGTTTGGTAGAATTCCTATGGCAAACTTAAGCAAGCCTTGTGAAGACAAGTTAAGTGGCTGGACAGGCTATAAATTTATATTCTAATTTTAGTATTAACATGAGCTATATTATTAACACAGGGGTGCCTTGATAAAGATGGAAAAGAAGAAGAAGTTTTGGATATTTGTTTAGAGTTTCATATTTTAAATTGGTGAAATGTTAACAAGGATACAATTTTCATTTTCATAGTGATGGCGCGGGAACTTTTAACCCCATTAGTAAGTAAGGAATCATTAGAGTCTATATTCGGTACCAAGAGCTGAGTAATTGATGAAAAAGAAGTAGTATAATATCGAAGGTTAAAAAATATATATCTCTTTTAAGGATTGATTAAATATAAAAGATCACATCAAAAATATTATTTTTAATCCTAGTAAAAAGGACTTTAGAAGTAACAATTATAAAAATATAAATGAGACCTAAAATAGTCAAAAATTAATAATAGATATATTTTTTCTATTTTAAAAGTTTTATCAACATATAATTGTCATTTTAAGTCAATTTTAAATTTATCTTGGTAAAATTTCTTTAACCATTTGATGAAAAAGTTTTATTTCAATATTTGACTGATGTGCAATTTCAATGCGCATATTTTAAAGTGGCTCGTTTTCACCTCGTTGTTTTGATAAGAAATTTTGGAAGAGAATGCATTTCTTTGACAAAACATCGTGACTTCTTGGATATTCTCTTTAGGCGCTTAACTTATGATTCCTTTAATTTCAATTGAACTTAATCCTAAAATCACACTTCCATTCTGTTCTCCAACTGTCAAATTTCAATAGCCTCGTCTTCTTTCTTGCTGATTCGTGATGTCCCATCTCGATGAGAGTTCTGCTCCGTAGCTGACAATATTGCCTTTGTTTTGAAACAATCAGATGTTGACGTAATTTATGAGAAATATAGCATCCATTCTTCCATCATTTCAATCATTCCTGGCCATGAGGATTGGGCCTTCCTCCCTGGAGAGGATTTTATTACTATATATGAAGTCTATCTCAAAAGTAAGCTGCAATTTTTTACGGTGAGAGAACTCACCAGGGTTATGGATATATTAAAGATTTATTTTGTCCGGCTTCGTCTTAACACAATTTGTGGCTCTGAATATATATTTTAGACAACATTGCCACAACTTGACCTTCTGAGTTGTAGAGACCATTGTTTAGGTTTCTATGAGATAGTGAGTGGGTATCCTGGACTCCTCACCGGGGTTTTAAAATCCCCAGAAGAAATTATAAGTCTTTACAATTATTTTTTTATAAGAATGCCTTCCGGTTGACCTAAGCAATTGTTAGAGTAATGTAAATATTTCGTATAGGGGTTTTGTGAGTGAGTACGAGAAGCATTGCGCCTAATTCGGGACAAATTTGATCAAAGAGCATTTCAGTACAGTGCGAAGAACGGGCGATTTTTGTGGGACTGCATTGACTCGAGCCAGGTGGTATATTATTTTGGGAATCTCTTTCTTTGACAGATATTCCTTCTCTCTCCAGGAAGAGGAAATGGAAAGTAAGTCTAACACCCGGCAAAGAGGTGGCCTGGGAGGACACTCTTGAAACTAACCCAATGGTCTCTCCCGTGGGTTGTAAAGGTTCTTTGGATGAAGAAATTGAGGCAGTCTTTATGGGATCAGGTTCAGGAAGGATTGTGAGAGGTTACAGGCGCATATCCCTTCACTGCTGGTTTTTCAACCAGCAAGCTTTATGGTTCCTCCTCTTTCTGTCATCACCCCATCGGAGGACCTCTAGCCTTTTGTTGAAAAAGTAATTTGTATTTAAGGAGTGGTTTGTATTGAAAAGGTCATTTATAATTAGGAAGTAATATGTGTTGAAAAAGTAATTTGTAATTATTTTCTTGGGTAGTCCTAAAGTTTTTAATTATGAAGGCAATTGGATTGGAAATGGTTTAGACAATTAGTGTGTTATCTTTTAATTTACTTTTATTATTTATGATGCTTTTTTAGTTTCCTTTTTTTTCTAAAAATTATAATATTTGATCAAAGAAATGAAAGCCAAGAAAATAGTTTCATAATTATTAGACTTTTGTACCTCAAAAATTTGGTATCAAAGGCGGCCTTCAAATATAATAATATATGGCTTCCAACATACTTTTTCAATATTCTCTAAGTTAAATTTTAATTTTTGATGGAGATTATTATGATTATTGAAACTCATAAATTGAAATCATTTTTCTTTCACAGGATTTGTGGGATATTATTGAGTCTAGATACAAAGGAAAGCCGCCTGTTGAGAGTAGTATAATATAGACTATTGAGATAAAAAATAATTATAAGTAGAATGTAAAATTGAATGCTACTGCCTTAAGAATAATTCAACAAGGCGTGAGCAAATATATATATTCTAGAACTTTTGGGATTAAGACAGCCAAAGAAGTATGGCCGGTTTTCAAAAATAAATTTAAAAGTTCGAAGGGAACAATTTTTGTGAAATTATAAAATTTATAAAGTGATTTCAATAATCTTTCAATGAGAGATAGTGAAAAAATTAGAGATTTTTTTTTTTCTAAAGTGGCAAAATTGTTGATTGTATTAAAACTGTAAAGATTCTGTTTCTGAAAAAAATTATTGAAACAATTCGGAGAACCTCGTCAAAAATTTGAGCATAGTATCGCCATCATTGAAGAGACCAAAAACTTGTCTCAACTCACTGTTCAAGAACTCATGGACTCACTTGAAGCCCATCAATAGTGCGTTGATAAATATCCACCGACAACAATGGAAAACATCTTCCAAACAAAACTTATTATCTCAAACTCCTCTTTCTCTAAAACCAAGCACAAATCCGGCGATGATGAAGGCACTGATGCTCGGTGATTCAATTTAATAGCGCAAAAATGTTTTTAGCAAAATACAAGTAGAGGATGAGGTCGAGGAAGAGGCAAAAGAGATGCAAATATTTATTCTCAAAACCCTAACTCCTCAACGTAGGCATGTTCAATTTGCAAGAAGACAAATTATGAGACCAAAGATTACTTCTGTAAGTGCTCTAGATGCAAAATTCCTAATCACTAAGAAGATAACTCCCGATACAAAGATAAAAATCATCTGAACAAGTAAATATTATAAATTTTACAACCAATGACAACACAAAACAACTGTTGTTCTTTGGTGATTTATTTCAATATAATACTAATTATATCTAATATCTCTATAATAGTTGTAATAACCACGTAACTGAAAAAAGATAAATCTTTTCAAGAGCTTAATAACTCTTTTTCATCTAAAGTCAAACTTGGTGACAAAAAACAAGTCACCAATAAAGGAAAGGAAGTCCTCTCCATCATCAACAAAAAAGGTAAAAATTTTTAAATTTGTGATGTCTTTTATTCTCCCAACATTGCCTAAAATTTGTTGAGTGTTAGCCAACTTATAAAGAAAGGCTATAAATTGCTTTTCCAAAATGATGAGTGCTGTATTACAAACAGCAAGACCAATCAGTCTATCATCACTGTCAAAATGAGTCCAAATAAATTATTTCCCATCAATATGCAAAAACTTCCAAACTTTGCTCTTTGAAGTGAGCTGCTTTGGCATCTTCAATTTTGTCATCTTCATTACAAGGAGCTAAAATTGTTATAATAGAGACATGTTGTGGCAACCTGAGCCTATATACTCAAACACACGACTCAAACCACACACGTGGACTAAAAATTTAAAACAAAATATAACAATTTCACATTTTCAGACTATCTCATCCTTTTACTTTAACTACATCAGAATAAATTTATCCATCAATTATAAAGACATACTAAATAACAAATAAACTCAACAAAAGAAAATACATAAATTTACATGCCAACTTAAACTCCTCAACTGACTACTAGAACCTTCTTCTCTATCGAAACTTCTTCTTACAATACGGACATGTTTCTTCTAAGTTAGACGTTGTCTACTTAATCTGGAGCCAAAAAAAATAGAAGGGTGAGTCAAAACCCAATAAGTGATAATAATCAAAAACACTAATAACAATAACGATCTTGGATACCAAACTATAAAGGTCTCAACATATTCTAATAACCTACTATATCCGAAACAGATTACAACATGTCGTAAATACGACTCTAGACAAGATAGGTCCCACTTGACCAGTACATCAAAAAATAACAAGAGTGCCAATAATCAATAGTAATTCCCTAGAATCCGACATCAATGATGATCGGGGATTTTTCTTGTCCATATGTCAGCGAGAATGACCAGCATAATCATGATAACATCAATATGGATTCTACCAAACCCGAAAATCATTGGATCCCCACAAAAATACTGCCAACACAACTAATGAGGTACTCACAACCATAGAATATCCCAAGGAATCTCCTGAAACTTATTCTGCCAATGTGAACCAAAGGTTACGTATATCCCCCGACAGCTGGGTACTTGCACGGGCTACCCGATACTCGCAAGTTTGACCTTCGACTAAATCCATGGTCCACAGAGACTCTGCCCAACAAAATACAGACGTCTCACGAATATGCTCATCATCTGACTCAACCAGGACAGATGACCTCATCTATATACTTCTCTTTCGACTCTACCAGGTACAGAAGATAACTCACACGTCAAACCTAACATCTCCCACCATAATACCCATGATATCATGATCTACGATGATCACATGGTTATAAGCATCCCGCCAAGTTAGGCAATGAACCTCAAAACACTAGGATACAAAAATCAGTATCGGATAAGCGTAGACTACATTAAAATACCATAACCGCCCATTTGACCAGATACTTCAAGGTTTTCATATACTTTCCTCAACCTTGACCGTAGGAAGCCAACAATTCAAATACTCACACAATCAAGTATAACGCAAAGAAAACTTTGCAACATCAATAACGGAACGTCGTTCGGTGCTTACACAGATTGTACACGCACCATCAAATCTAACACAAAGGGATTTATCTCGGAACGAAGAATAGATACACTCAACCGAGATATAATTTATTTTGCTTATTACCACTATTTAACTCTTCTTCTATTCTATTCCGATATAATGTCTACAACTAAGGCTAATTATTAAATTCCATTTCAGATCAGTTCTCAAAATTTTTTCTACAATATTTAACACTATTAATTTTGTTCTATAATCATACTTATAAGTTGGAATGTACACAAAATTTTCACTTACATTTGCAAATATAATATACTTTTCTAATACACCAAATAAATAACATCAATACCATCCATGCATACTTTCATCTATATATATATTTTTCAAGCATCCATTCACGCTCATACACGTGAATGCACTTGCCCCAACATGCATACATAAACATATACATAAATATAGATATACATTCATATATTTATATACACCCACACATACTTTCACTCTCACCCACACACATTTCTTCTCACACACCTTCTCACACACCCACACAAGCAACACACCTCCACACACGAGCCACACATGACTACATGCCCACACACCATACACACACTATCACACACCCTACCTCACACCACCACAACAGCACAAATGCTTCTGCACATACTCACGCACACACATACGCACGCAGCTCACTGCTAACACACCCATGCACACAGAGTACACGCACATGCACACTCCGCAGCTCAGCTGCTTTCCACGCTCCCACACCAACACACACACCCGGTCACACACACACAGCTGCACACCCAACTATTTATGTTGGCGGCCAACGGGCAGCCTACTTACCAAAATACAGGAACAGTTTTCATCAGTTGGTTGGAATGGACGGCCAACTAATAGGGCATAATGAGCACTGTGAAGTAGAGAAATGAGAAGAGAAATAAATACAAAATTTTACGTGGGAAACCCTTCTAAATTAAGGAAAAAATTACGGGACACTAAGTCCACTAAAAATCACTAAGTATAAAAAAGTTACAGGAAGCGAAAATAAAAACAGAGCAAAGTAATCAAAGCTCTCACACTTGTTTCTCTCATAGCTCTCTTTCTTTTTCTTTCTCTCCTCTGTTACACTCTCACTCAACTTGGCCGGTGTCTTATCCTGCTTCTTGTTCTTACCTTGCACCTTTTTTTCCCTCTTCTACAGTTTGCTATGTGCAAAGTGCACATACATACACACAGCCCATCACCATAGCTCAGTGGTTGGTACTCAACTTCCAAGGTCTGCCTGTATGCGCATGCCTGGTCCTGCAGCAGGCGGTGCATGCCTGTTTCTGCAGATCGATCAGCCTTTGGAGTATCGAGAATGACTTCCACCAACCACCCAAAAGAGTAGGTCAACTGTACACTTTTTGGGTATGACAGTCATTCAAATCTCCCAAATATGACACGTCAACTCTAATGTCCGTCACTTCATATTAGCCGGTCAAGTACACCGTTGATCGGTCGAAGCAGCCCGTCCCGCTCCTTCAAACGACTCATTCAAACGACTCACAACTTATGATGGTCAACATATTGACCGGAAGAGTTGACTCCAGTTGTGAGGTTCCGAGTGTAAGGGTATGGTAGTTAAGGGGTAATTGTTGTCTCGGTAATTGATAATGGACCTATTGAGCGGTGTGGGGCCAGCAACTTCGACCGCTGGCCGCTGAGCCGCGCTCGAGAGGAAATTCTAGAAGCAAACCCGCTCGCTGGCAGCTCGAGCCCCGCTTGAGCGTGTTTTCCAATAGCTCGCCCGCTCGCTGGCCGCTTGAGCACCGCTCGAGCGGAAAAACCAGAACCACCGCCGCCTGCTGGCCGCTCGAGCGGGAAAACCAGTACGGCGGCCGCCTGCTGGCTCGAGCGGTGGCGCGGTATAAATATGCGTTCAGCCTTCTCTCCCGTCTTTTTTCGCACGGTTTAGGGTTTTTAGAGAGAGAGAGAGGGGCGACTCTAGAGACAGAAGAAGGGAGAACGAGGCCTGGGAGTCCAAATCCGTCCGAGAGCCAGTTATTAAAGTGAAAACACGCGTCGAGGTAAGTGTTCTCATACCCACTAACTTTTCTCTTTCAATGGTTTTTATTTATTATCAGGTATTATCATCTCGATACCCACCCGTAGCTTAGAAAATGTAGTACCCGTGTCTTGAGACCGAGGATGGTATGGTTTGTTTGTTGATTTGCTCACTGATTCGTCCGGTGGAGCTTCGTAAAACCCTAACCCACGAGATTTTGGGGTTTTCCCATTTCCTGCTCGTGAATCGTTAAATTGACTTCAAAATGTGAATCCCCACGTCCCTATTGTGTATATAGGTTGGCCGCGTGAGAAATCTTGCACGTTATGACCCGTTCGTGGCCTCTGAGTCCTCTAAGTTACTGTTCATCCGTGAGTAAATTGTGAAATTGTATGTTTTACTTCTATCTAAATGTGATGAGACTCATGTTATGTGTTGATGTGAAAGTGTAAAATCTCAAAATGTAAAATCGTGCATCGGAAGCATGGGAAAGTGTCCCGAGAGCTTCTAAGGTGGTGGTTGTCCACCGGAGGTAAGGAAATTCAAACTCCTTGTGAACTTGAACTAAAGTGTGACAAAAGTTAATTCCAAAGAATGAATAAAGTCAAGTACGTAAATGGAGGGAGACCCACTAGGTATGTCGTGGTGAACGTGATCCCCCGGATGGAGACGTGTGATGGGAATGGGATTTCTCAGTTGTGAATGATTCTATTGAGTAGTGGGTCATCCCTCCCGGAAAGTTGAACCTTGAAACTATGACCATGGTTGATAGGGGTGGTGTCCTCTAGCTTGCCACGTGCGTCATGATAGGAACCCAAGGAACACTCCGGCCACCCTTGGGGATGGGTGATGTTCATGGCACGTTCTAGGATACTACAGTGAAAGAACGAGGATTGCCCTGGTCCCCGGGGGTGTGGGGCGTGTCGGTTGAACACTACATAGCGAGATGTAGTCGTTCGTGAAGTGTTGCATGGATGCAACCAGGGGTCGAGTGCTACAGACCTAAAATGTAGCCGTGGCTTTAGAATGTGTAGCGAACACATTCCTTTCCTCGTTCTCTCGCTTCGTTGGCTAGTACGATCCATCGGCTCTGTGGTCCGCAAAGATAAATGTTAAAAAGGAAATGAATAAAGTGAATCGGACAATCCTAAGTGTTCTCTTCCCTCTCGCATTCCCTTGTATTGTTCCTATACTTTGTTCTTCTTCTCAGCTATTGTTTACCGTTATCTGTTGTTAGTGGTGTATGATTTCATTTGCTGGGCTTTATGCTCACCTTTGCCTTATATTTTTCAGATGAGAACGCCTTGATGCCTGACGAGACCTAGTAGATCATAGAAGCTCTGTAGATAGCTGTTTTGCGTGCAAGGCTCAAGATTTGGGACTGGGACGGATTAGATGTATGACGGTGATCTTTTTGGGTTTGGCTTTTGTATTTGATAAAACTTGTATGGAGATACCTTATGTTAGTGGTTGATGGATGACATGTGTATGTATCAGTCCGCTGTATTTTGTGGTGTTTATATGCTTTCGCAGGTCTTGCCTCGTGATAAGTTCGAAGTCCCTAGTTGGCATCCTTCTTTGCCGGTGTCGTCTGGATCACGTCATCGGAGCCACCTCAGTTGTCGTGGCGTTTAGATCCTGTGTTGTCAAGGGACTTTATGGATTTTCGTTTGAATTTCTTTGGATTATTGTGCAGGGTTGTATTTCAGGTGTTTGCATTTTGGAAATGTCCAACTTACAAACGAAACTCTGCCCAATTTTCTGTAGAAAATTATAAATGTTATCCTGTCAATCTGTTATTATTTTTCTGACGGAGGTTATTCGATGGGAATAACCTGGTCTGTCACAGTTGATATCAGAGAATGGATGCCTTAGGATGGATCTAAAGTTATGCGAAAGCCTAGGGTAGTGTAGGTTGGGATTGAATGAGTGATCATAGGATGACCCACTTGAGTACATGTTCTCTTAATTGCGTATGTGTTTAGTATGTCTAAAGATATTGTCGTAAGGGTCTAACCTTTGGCTCAATCTGTTATTATTTCTTTTTCAGTGAGGATTTCTAAAGTTGACCATGTCGTCCAGACGTCGGAGTATGTCAAGGGATGATCCGCCTCCAGACAGAGAGACAGAATATCTTAATTTGTTGTGGCGTCTTACCAATCTCATAAAGAACATGGTACAGCGAAACCTTACTCATGTCCCTGTTCCTGTTCCGGCTCCTGTTCAAGCTCCTGATAATCCGGGGCCATCTGTTTATAACCGCTTTGTTTAGGAGCGAGTGCCAGCGTTTCTGGAGGAGCCTGACCTGATGAAGGCCGATTCATGGCTTGAGAGCTTGAAGAGGGTCTTTGCGGTGATTAGATGCCCCGAGGAGGATTAAGTATTGTACACGTCTTACCGGCTGTAGAGTGAGGCACATCACTAGTGGTTAATGAAGAAAAGAGCTCTTGGGGTACCGAAAACCGAAATTACTTGGAAAATGTTTGAGGATGCATTCTCGAGAAGTACTTTCCTCATAGCCTCCGTGTTCAGAAAGAAGATGAGTTATTCAGGCTAAGGCAAGGCAACCGATCTGTGGCAGAATATGATGCTAAGTTTTCGGAGTTGTCTCGATTTGTCCCATTCCTAGTGGATGACGAGGAGAGAAGGGCTAGGAAGTTCTTGTCTGGCTTGCGGGATGATATGCGTAAGCATTTGACGACCCACAAATTGACTACTTATGCTGAGGTTCTAGATCGGGCTTTGATCTATGAGCAAGAACAAGCCAAAGAGGAGTATTTCAAGAAGAGGTCATCGAGTAAAAGTGGGTCAAGTATGGGTTCCGGGGCAAGTTCAGGAGGATCGTTTAAGAAGCCGAAACAGTTACCTTCCGGCCAAAAGAGCGGCCAGACTTTATCGTCTTCTCAAGCTTCGGTGGGTTTTTGTAGGCGCTATGGAAGGTCGCATGATGGCCAACTGTGTCCTTTCTTGATGGGTGCTTGTTTCACTTGTGGTCAAGTGGGGCATAGGAAAAGGGAGTGCCCACGGGCTACGGGGGTCCGAGTTCCGAAGCTGCCAGTCCAGGGTAAAGTTTTTGCAGCTTCTGCTAGTGAGGCCAGAGCTTCAGATGAGGTGGTGGAAGGTATACTTCCTGTTTGTGGTATTTCTTATTCAGTGCTTTTTGATTCTGGGTCCACCCATTCATTTATCTCTCCCCAATTGGCTTGCCGTATTACACTCTCTCCCGTGACCCTTGATTTTTCTTTGGTCGTGGCTACGCCCACGGGGTCTTCCGTTGTAACCGATGTAGCCTACCTTGGGCGTATTGTAGAGGTGAAGGGGTTTCTTTTAGTGGCCGATTTGGTTCTGCTTGATATGCGTGATTTTGATGTTATCTTGGGTATGGATTAGCTGTCCAAGTATCACGCGACTATGGATTGCTTCCATAAAAGGGTGGACTTCGCCCTTCCAGATTGTGACCCCTTTTATGTTCAAGGGATGTGGAGGGTGGAGCAGTCTCATTTTATTTCTGCTCTATAAGTTCGCCGCTTATTAAGTAGTGGGTGTGAAGCCTTTTTGGCTTATGTTAGTGTGGTGGAAAATCAGGGATTGCCCGTAGTAGACATTCCGGTGGTTTGTGAATTTAAAGATGTGTTCCCCGATAAGTTGTCCACTCTACCACCCCATTGTGAGATTGATTTTGGGATTGACCTCAAGCCGGGGTCAGCACCCATATCAAAGGCCCCCTACCGTATGGCTCCTGCTGAGCTGAAGGAATTGAAACAGCAGTTGTAGGATTTGCTCGATTCTGATTTTATTAGACCAAGTGTATTGCCGTGGGGCGCTCCGGTTCTTTTTGTTAAAAAGAAGGATGGAGCCTTGAGGCTATGTATAGACTACCGCGAGCTGAATAAAATCACGATCAAGAATAAGTATCCTCTTCTGCGGATTGATGATCTCTTTGATCAGTTGCAGGGATCCTCAGTGTACTCCAAGATTGATCTTCAATCGGGGTATCATCAGCTTCGCATTAAAGAAGGGGATGTTGAAAAGACGGCCTTCCGTACAAGATATGGTCACTATGAGTTCTTGGTGATGCCGTTTGGTCTGACTAATGCTCCAGCAGTGTTTATGGACCTGATGAACCAGGTCTTTCAGCCGTTCTTGGATAAGTTTGTCGTGGTTTTCATAGATGACATTCTAATTTATTCTAAGGATTACTCCGAACATGAGGAGCACTTGAGGTTTGTGCTACAGACCCTTCGGGAGCATCTGTTGTTTGCAAAGTTTAAGAAATGTGAGTTTTGGCTTGGTGAAGTGGTGTTTCTAGGCCACGTAATCTCTGGAGGATGGCCAGTAGTCAATTGAAGCATCAGTCTCGGTTGATCCACAGAAAATTGAAGCAGTAGTCAATTGGAGTCAACCGGCGACTGTGTCAGAAGTCCGGAGCTTTTCGGGGATGGCCAGTTATTACCGTCGCTTCATAGAAAATTTCTCTCAGATAGCCTTACCTCTCACCCGTTTGACAAAGAAGGAGGAAGACTTCATCTGGACCGAGGAGTGCAATCGGAGTTTCTAAGAGCTAAAAGATCGGTTGACATCAGCTCCAATTCTGACTCTTCCCGATGATACGGGTGGATTTGAGGTGTACTGTGATGCGTCTAAGTTGGGGCTCGGATGTGTTCTGATGTAGAGGGGGAAAGTAATTGCTTATGGGTCTCGTCAGTTGAAGACTCATGAGAAGAACTACCCGACTCATGATTTGAAGTTAGCCGTTGTGGTTTTTGCCTTGAAGATTTGGAGGCATTATCTTTATTGCGAGAAATTTCTGGTGTACTCTGACCACAAAAGCCTCAAGTAATTGTTCTCGCAGAAAGAGTTGAACATGAGGCAGCGGCGTTGGATTGAGTTCCTCAAAGACTACGATTGTGAGATTCAATACCGGCCGGGGAAAGCAAACGTGGTCGCGGATGCATTGAGTCGTCGAACCTGTTGGGTGGCGTCCCTTCGGATCAAGCAGATGGAGTTGCTTGATTGCTTAAAGTCGTATCATATACAGCGTTATGTCAAGGGTAACCGAATGATGTTATCCTTTCTTCAGGTACAGCCCGAGATCCTCCAAAGGATCAAGGAAGGGCAGGTGTGTGACCCATTTTTGATAAATATTGTGGAAGATCTTGATAGAAACTCTCAAGCCGATTTCGATGTGCGTTCCGATGGGATTTTGAGGTTTCGAGAGCGCTTATGCGTGCCTGATAACGAGGATTTGAAGGAGGAGATTATGAAGGAAGCGCATAGGACCCGGTATACAATTCATCCCGACATAAACAAGATGTACCAAGACTTGAGAAAATGTTACGTGGGAGGAACATGCGGAGAGAGATTGTGGCCTTTGTTAACCGTTGTATTGTCTCGGCAAGAACTAGGCCGAGAGAAGGAAGCCTTCCGGTTGTTGCACCCTCGCCCATTCCTCAGCGGAAGTGGGAGGATATCTCAATGGACTTTGTATCCGGATTACTTAGGACTTTGAGAAATCATGATGCAATTTGGGTCATTGTGGATCGATTGACGAAATCTGGCCACTTTCTAGCCATTCGGACTACATACTCCCGTGATCGTCTGGCACGGTTGTACATCAGCGAGATCATGAGGTTGCACGGTGTTCCAGCATCTATTGTGTCTGATCGTGACTCACGGTTCGTCTCTAAATTCTAGGAGAGTTTGCATCGCGAATTGGGGACAAGCATGAAGTTTAGTACGGCGTACCATCCTCAGACCGATGGCCAGTCTGAGCGAACGATTCAGATACTGGAGGACATGCTTCGAGCTTCGGTGTTGGAGTTCCAAGGGAATTGGGATGATCACTTGGCACTCGCCGAATTCACCTATAACAATAGCTTCCAGGCAAGTATCGGCATGGCCCCCTTCGAGGCACTTTATGGTAGAAAGTGTCGATCTCCCATTCATTGGAAAGAGACTGGGGACAGGCGGTTACTAGGCCCAGATGTTGTTCGTGAGACATCAGAGAAGATCGCTGTCATTTTTGAAAAGCCAAAGGTCGCCCAGAGCCAACAGAAAAGCTATGCTGATCAGAGGAGGTCCGAGCTTAAATTTGAGGTTGGAGATTTTGTTTTCCTCAAGGTATCGCCGTGGAAGGGAACTTCCAGGTTTGGTGTTAAGGGGAAGTTGAAGCCGCGCTTTATTGGGCCATTTGAGATCCTTGAACGGGTTGGTGAAGTGGCCTATCGTCTAGCTTTATCCCCGAGCTTGGCCGAGGTGCATAACGTCTTCCATGTTTCGATGTTAAGGAAATACGTTTATGATCCGTCTCACATGATCGACTTCGATTCTTTGGCTATCAATAAAGATTTACGTTATCTTGAGGAGCCCGTGGAAATCTTAGATCAAAGGGAGCAAGTTTTGCGATCAAAGGTTATTCCTCTCGTGAAGGTCTTGTGGAGGGATCACTCCAGCGAGGAAGCGACTTGGAAAAGAGAGGACGAAATGCGGGAAAGGCATCCTCATCTGTTTTGCGGTAAGTAAGCTAATTTATTTTTTTAGATTCGTCGAAAATTTCGAGGACAAAATTTTATAAGTGGGGGAGAATTGTAAGGTTCTGGGTGTAAGGGTATGGTAGTTAAGGGGTAATTGTCATCTCGGTAATTGATAATGGACCTATTAAGCGATGCGAGGCCAGAACTTGCGCCCGTGGCCGCTGTTTGCTCTCGAGTGGAAATTCTGACGAACCCGCCCGATGGTAGCCGCCGAGCCTCCCGCCTCGAGCGTGTTTTCCAAGAGGCTCGCCTGGGCCGCCGCCACTCGAGCGGAAAACCGTAACCACCGCCGCCCGCTCGAGCGCAGTTTTCCGATCACTTCCCTGCCACCGCCACTCGAGCGGAAAACCGTAACCACCGCTACCCGCCGCCACTGAGCGGAAAACCCCGACTGTGACGGCTTCGCCTGCCCGCTCGAGCCGCGCTCGAGCGGTGGCACTGTATAAATATGCGTTTGGCCTTCTCCCCTGTCATTTTTCGCATGGTTTAGGGTTTTTAGAGAGAGAGAGAGGGGTGACTCTAGAAAGAAAAGAAGGGAGAACGAGGCCTGGGAGTCCAAATCCGTCCAATAGCCTGTTATTAAAGTGAAAGCACGTGTCGAGGTAAGTGTTCTCATACCCACTAACTTTTCCCTTTCGTTGGTTTTTGTTTATTATCGAGTATTATCGTCTCGATACCCACCCGTAGCTTAGAAAATGTAGTACCCGTGTCTTGAGACCGAGGATGGTATAGTTTGTTTGTTGATTTGCACACCGATTCGTCCGATAGGGCTTCGTAAAACCCTAACCCACGAGATTTTGGGGTTTTCCCATTTTTCGCCCGTGAATCATTAAATTGACTTCAAAATGTGAATCCCCACGTCCCTATTGTGTATATATGTTGGCCGCGCGAGAAATCTTGCACGTTATGACCCGTTTGCGGCCTCCGAGTCCACTAAGTTACTGTTCATCCATGAGTAAATTGTGAAATTGTATGTTTTGCTTCTATCTAAATGTGATGAGACTCATGTTATGTGTTGATGTGAATGTGTAAAGTCTCGAAATGTAAAATCGTGCATCGTAAGCATGGGAAGTGTCCCGAGAGCTTCTAAGGTGGTGGTTGTCCATCGGAGGTAAGAAAATTCAAACTCCTTGTGAACATGAACTAAAGTGCGATAAAAGTTAATTCCAAAGAAGGAATAAAGTCAAGTATGTAAATGGAGGGAGACCCACTAGGTATGTCGTGGTGAACATGATCCCCCAGATGGAGACGCAGATGGGAATGGGGTTCCCAAAATTGAATGATTCTATCGAGTAGTGGGTCCTCCTCCCTAAAGTCAACCTTGAAACTAGGACCATGGTTAATAGGGGTGGTGTCCTCTAGCTTGCCACGTGCGTCATGGTTGGAACCCAAGAACACTCATGCCACCCTTAGGGGTGGGTGATGTCATGGCACGCGTTCTAGGACACTACAAGAAAGAACGAGAATTGCCCTGTCCCCTGGGGTGTGGGCGGTCGGTTTACACCCGATATACGAGATGTAGTCGTTTCGTGAATCAAGGGCATGGATGCAACTGTGGGTCAAGTGTTACGGACTAAAATGTAGCCGTTGCTTTAGAATGTGTAGCGAACACATTCCTTTCCTCGTTCTCGCTTGTTGGCTAGTATGATCTCCATCGGCCTGTGGTCCGCAAAGATAAATGTTAAAAAGGAAATGAATAAAGTGAATCGGACAATCCTAAGTGTTCTCCTCCCTCTCGCGTTCCCTTGTATTGTTCCTATGCTTTGTTCTTCTTCTCAAATATTGTTTACCGTTATCTGTTATTAGTTAGTGGTGTATGATTTTATTTGCTGGGCTTTATGCTCACTCTTGCCTTATATTTTTCAGATGAGAACACATTAATGCCTGACGAGGCCGAGTAGATCATAGAAGCTCTGTAGATAGCTGTTTTGCATGCAAGGCTTAAGATTTTGGACTGGGACGAATTAGATGTATGACAGTGATCTTTTTGGGTTTGGCTTTTATATCTGATAAAACTTGTATGGAGATACCTTATGCTAGTGGTTGATGGATGACATGTGTATGTATCAGTCCACTGTATTTTGTGGTATTTATATGCTTCCGCGGGTCTTGCCTTGTGATAAATTCGAGGTCCCTAGTTGGCATCCTTCTTTATCGGTGTCGTCCTGATCATGGATCGCGCGCAGCCACCTCGGCTTGTCGCGGGCGTTTAGATCCTGTTGTTGTCAGCGACTTTATGGATTTTCGTTTGAATTTCTTTGAATTATTGTACAGGGTTGTTTTTCAGGTGTTTGTATTTTGAAAATGTCCAACTTACAAACAGAACTCTGCCCAATTTTCTGTAGAAAATTATAAATATTATCTTGCCAATCTATTATTATTTTTCTGACGGAGGTTATTCGATGGGAATAACCTGGTCTGTCACACCGATCAACGAAGTTGACCAAAATTTCTTCCTCCCAGTACATTCATGCTCTATTGAAGTCTCAAGGACTTCCACACGAGAGTAATCCCAATAAACTTCCCCTCACGACCGTGAGGTAGTTAAGTCCATCATCCCAGCTAGCCTACAGCATGCCTTATTCTTCCGTTTTGGTAGAATATTGGTCATGTCTCTGCCTGCTCTTCTGTTGACATTGCCCGGTGGATGAAGAGATCGTCCTCATGTATATCTCTTACCCAATGATATCGCACATCAATGTGCTTTGATCTGCAATGAAATGAGGAATTCTTGCATAGATGAATGGCACTCTAGCTATCACAGAGTATCACATATCTCTCCAGTTCAATGCCCAACTCTTGAACGAACTCCTTCATCCATAACATTTCCTTGTGCCTCTCACATCGCGGGATATACTCCACTTCAAGAGGGATAGGGCTACGACTGCAACTCTGACTCGAAGAGACTGCATGTAGCAACCGGATATTTTATTGGAGTAATTGAAGTTAAAATTGAGTAGATTTATTTTATAATGTATTAATAAAATAATATATAAATAAATAAATATATATATATATATAAATAAATATATATATATAAACATAATAATAATAATAATAATAATAATATTATTATTATTATTATTATTATCAAAATATATATATATTAAATTCAAAGAAAACGAAAGAAAAGAAAAATCAAATTCATTTCCATTTTTCCACCTCAGCTCCTTCTTCTTCTCGAAGCTCCTAAGGCCATTTCCCCACAATTTCCCTCACAATCTCCCTCTCTCCCTCTTTCGCCCTCGTCTGCGAAGTTCTCTCCCCTCTCTCTTCTCTCGCAACGGGCTCCATTGTGGCCGGAACCGCTGATTTAAATGAAGCGCGGTTGTGGGTCTGCTTCGCCAAGTGAAGGAAGAAGAAAATCGGAGCCGTGGTTCATCCCGAGGTCGTCAAAACCGGGCTGCCGAGCCACGCCGCCGCTCAAGTATTTGGTTGCTGCGAAGTCGCCGTGACGCTCGCCGCTTTTCCCGTGATCTCGGGCGAACTGAGCCGATTTGAAGCCGTTCTCGAGCCGCTGTTAATCGTGCAAGTATTCCCGCTGCTTCTCTTCAATCTGCAAGTGATTTCCGCTTTCCTTGTCATTTTGCGGTTTGTTCTTCTTCTGGTCATATGATTTCAATGTCCAAATCTTCGAATCGCTCCTTACTACTGCTTTGTATTGCGGTTTAAATCGATGAAGAAACAGAACGTTGTGTTCGATCGCTTGAGTGCGTCGGTTTGGGTTCTCCGTATTTATACGCAATACGATAATGGGACTTGTGGGTGTATTCGGGGTGGCTGAAAGTGCGTTCCGGTTCGTGTGTTGCGGTGTGTGTGTGTGTTGCGGACGAGGGAGAAGCAAATAAGCCGCCAGGCGTGCGTTGGTAGTGGTGCGTAGAAGTACTGGCCGCTGGGTAGTCGTGGGTGTGTGTGGAGGCAGCCGAGTGGGGCGTCCTGGGCCGGCGTGGATTGGCGGCGACCATGGCCGCTGACGGCACCGACTACCGGCCGCCACGAGCGCCAGAGTGTTGGGCCAAGGGGCCAACAGGTGATGCCGGGCCAAAGGCCCAACAGTGTGTATATAGTGTGTTTTGGGCCATGGGCCCAATGTGTATTTGTGTAATGTGGGGTGTGTTGGGCTGTGGGCCCAACAGTGTGTGTGAGTGTGTATGTGAAAGGTGTGTTTTGGGCTGAAGGCCCAATAATAATAAAGAAATGTGTGAGTAGTTGTGTGATTGGGCCATGGGGCCAATGAAATTTTAAAGATGTAATTGAAGTAAGTTTTGGGCTGGGCTAAATAAATTATTTAGTGGGATAAAAATATAATTGGCCTTAGTGGTAGGCATCGTCCAACGAACTGGAAAGAATAGTGAGGCATACCAAACGATCATATTGTGATCCTTGCAATCCTTTTTGGATGTACCGATATTCAATTCTTTGTGTTGGAATTGTTGTGAGAGTTTGCCCACAAAGACCGAACGACGTTCTGTTCTGGAAGTTGTAAAGTATTCTTTGTGTTATACTTGTGGTGTGAGTATTTGAACTCGTTGGTTTCTTACGGTCAAGGTTGAGGAGAGTGGGTGAAAACATTAAAGTATCTGGTCGAATGGGAGGCTTTGGTACTTTAATGTGGTCTACACTTATCCGATACTGATTTCCGTATCCTGGTGGATGGAGGTACGTTGCCTAGTGTGTGGGGATGCTTATGGCCCCGTGAACATCGAGATCGTGATATCGAGGATATCATGGCGGAGATGTTGGGTTTGACGTGTGAGTTGTCTTCCCGTCGGGTGTAGAGTCGGAAGAGGAGCATGATGAGCATGCCCGGGAGACGCCCCGTACTTTGTGGGGCGTAGTCTCCACTGGACCATGGATTTGGTTGATGTCAAACTTCATAACATCGGGTAGCCTGCAAGTACCAAATTCCGGGGAATATACGCACTTTTTGTTCACAAAGTACTAATAAGATCCTAGAGATTCCTTGAGATGTTCTATGATTGTGAGTACCTCATTTGTTGTGGTGGCAATATCCTTGTGTGGATCTTGTGATACTCGGATTCAGTGGAATCCATGTTGTATTGTTATCATGTGTATACCGGTCATTCTCACGACACATGGACCGGGAAAATCCCTAAATTATCGTTGAAATCGGATTCCGTGGATTTTCGCTATTATCGCATTCTTGTTATTTTTGGATGTTCGGGTCTTATGGACTGTTTTGCCTAGAGTCGTATTCACGACGTGTTGATTGGCTCTGATATAGTAGGTTGTTAGGTGTGTAGAGCCTTAGTAGTTGATATCCGAGATTTTTATTGTTGTCGGCATTATCGATTATATTGCTTTGTCGGGCTTTGGCTCACCCTTGTGTTTTCTTGGCTCCAGTTGAGATGATAGCGCTTAGCCCGAAGAAACAAAGACGTGAGAAGATGATCCCGATGAATGAGAGGATTAGATTTAAATTATTAGGGAACTTATTTAATTTCTCGTTGGTTTTATGACTTTTTAATTTTGTATGGATGATGTATGGTTATCATGAGGCAGTTAAGAATTGATATGAACTAGATTATTGAATGGCTTTATTTGGTTTTAAATTTTTTGATTTCCGCGTGTGCGGCCCGATGCTTCGTTTTTGAGTTATTCGGGTTCGGGTCGCCACAGAAATGGTATCAGAGAAAAAGTTAGCTCCTGTGGAGTTGATCGAGGTTTAAGAGTCTAAGGAATTCGTGTGGGATAATTTGGGTGCTGAAAATTTTTAGAGAAATGATGGTACGGGTAGCATTCAAATATTTAGGCGATTAGCAGACTCCGAAATACTGACCTTAAATTGTTATTTCAGGATGTCTGAACAACGAAGTGTGAACGCGAATCGATCGCCTAGCGCACCTGAGCCTGCTAGCAACGAAGAAATTGCAGAGGTCCGTAGTGCTCTACGCGACATGGCAAATCTGGTGAACCAAGCAATTAGTGCTCAAATGTTAGGACCTCGGGGTAGCGCTTCATCAGCAGCGGGAGATCATCGTCATCATGGGCAGGATCGGGACGCCGAAAGGTCAGCGTGATTTTCCTCGATCAGCGGGTTCTGAATTTGCGGGTTTACCTGACCCGGGATGATCGCAGAAGACTGGGTGTCTCTGATGAGAAGGCCTTCGAGGTTATTCAAAGGCGAACCAACGGAAAAAAATTCGCCTTGCTATTCATCGCTTCGTTAGAGCGCACTGGTGGTGGATAATGCCAAATGTGGGAGTTGCACGCCTCTCAGGAGGAGCTCACCGAGGAGTTTCAAATTTTGGCTACTTCAACGACAAGTACTTTCCCGCATGTGTCCGAACGAGGAAGGAGTCTCAATTTTTAGCTTTTAGGCCAAGAGAACATGTCCGCCGCCGGTCATTAGTCTCGCTTATTATTGCGCTCTCGATTTGCTCCTTATTCGTGGATACCATCAACGGAAGGCCCCGATTTCAGAAGGACTAAACGACGCTATCCGCATGCAACTTCTTCCCTTTGATCTCGGGAGGAGTATGGCGCGGTGTCAAGCGTGCCATGATTATCGAAAGGTGCCTTGATTCGAGAGGTCGATTCAGCAATACAGTATTCCGACCGGGAGCAGATCTCAAGAAATTCTTTTAGGAAGCGTCCAAATGTCAATAAGGAGGAGGGAAGCGGTGGCTTCAAGTGCCGAAGACGGGTCATCTCGCGAGAAATTGCACTTCATCATCTTCTGCGCCGCAAATTCTTCATCATTTCTCCAAAGACATGCTCCTAGGGAGTATCAAATCAATCGAACCTACTACAAATTGTGAAAATCGACACTTCATCAAGGACTCGCAAGGCACCAAGGCAAACGTAGTGGGCGGGGCTGGGATGTAGAGGCCGCAGATCCTGGGACGAGTGTATGCACATCGAGCAAAGCAGGCCCGAGACT
Source organism: Nepenthes gracilis (assembly GCA_033239525.1). NCBI lineage: Eukaryota > Viridiplantae > Streptophyta > Magnoliopsida > Caryophyllales > Nepenthaceae > Nepenthes > Nepenthes gracilis. The sequence goes on along the minus strand of BSYO01000018.1, from coordinate 9,547,990 downwards.
ACGCCGATGTAGTTCAAGGTACCATTCATATATGTGACTCTCTTGCTTATGTCCTATTTGATTCGGCAAACCACCCATTCTTTTGTGGCATCTCGCTTTGTGTCGCACCGGGAGTCACACCGGCCGCTAGACTTTACCCTTGTTGTTTCACTCGCCGGGGGAGTCCCGTTTTGATGGATGTGGTGTATGCGGGTTGTACGACTCGGATAGGGGAGCATTGTTTGCAAGTAGATCTTATTCCTCTTGATATGCCGAATTCGACGCAATCCTCGGGATGGATTGGTCGGCCGCATGCCATGCCGCATTGATTGTGCTAAGAAGCTTATACGCTTTAATCCACCCGAGCATTCTTCTTCGAAGTTCCAAGGCATTGGCAGCAGGGTTCTCTTCCAATCATTTCGCTCGCATGCTAGACATTTGCTACTGAGGTGGTAGAGGCTTCTTAGCGTATGTATCGGAGGCCGCCCGAGGCCAAATCGGAAGAAATCTCCAGCAGCGTGAGTTCACTGATGTATTTCGGATGAGCTCCCGTGCCTCATGCCGAAAGGGATGTGGATTTCACTATTGAGCTACTTCCCGGAGCTGCCCTAATTTCCAAGGCCCCGTCGCATGGCGCCGGCGAATTGAGAGAGTCAAGACCCACTTAGGGAACTTTTAGACTGGGTTTTATCTTCCTAGTACATCGCCTTGGGAGCCCCTGCTCTATTTGTGAAGAAGAAGGACGGATCCATGAGATTGTGCACATGATTATCGTGAGCTCAATAAGGTTACGGTAAAGAATAAATATCCGCTTCCCAAGGATCGATGATTTATTTGATCAATTGAAGGAGAGCAAGTGTTCTCTAAGATTGATCTTCGCTCGATATCACCACCTACGCATTCGGGAGTCCGACATTGCTAAGACGGCTCTTGATCGCGCTATGGGCATTATGAATTTGTGGTAATGCCATTCGATCTGACTCAATGCGCCAAAGCATTCATGGATATGATGAACCGAGTGTGTCAAGCCGTATCTAGATCATTTTGTGGTGGTGTTCATCGATGATATTCTTACTACTTTGGCCCGATGACGAGCACGTGGAGCATTTGAGAGTTGTACCGGAACTCTTCGAGAGGCTCAACTTTATGGGAAACTCAAGAAGTGCGAAGTTCTCGCTCGTCGTGTGACTTTTCTTGCCATATTATTTCCGAGTCGGGAGTATCCGTGGATCCTACAAGATTGAGCGGTCACGGGTTGGTCTCAACTCTCACGCAAGCGAGGTGCGAAGCTTTCTTGGGTTGGCTGGTTACTATCTCGTAGATTTGTCAAGAACTTCTCTTGGCATTTCGCACCTATGACTAAGTTGACTCGTAAGAATGTGAAGTTCATCCGACCGATCAATGTGAGGCTAGTTTTTCAAGAGCTAAAGAGACGGCACAGACGCCTGCACCTGTCTGACGATTCCCGATAGCTTTGGAGGTTTTGAAGTTTTCGTGATGCCTCGTTGAGAGGTCTTGGGTGGTTCTTGATACAAGGGGGAAGGTCGGGTTTTATGGGTCTAGACAATTTGAAGCCCTATGAGACTCAGATCCGACTCATGATATGGAGCTAGCTGCCATAGTGTTTGCTCAAAGATTCTATGACACTATTTATATGGAGAGACTTTTGTCATCTTTGCTGCATCACAAGAGTTTGAAATCCGTTCTCATGAGCTCAACATGAGGCAACGAAGGTGGTTGGAGTCATAAAGGACTCTGATCATGACATTCGCATGCTTGGGAAGGCGAATGTCGAAATGATGCTTTGAGTAGGAAGTCGGTAGGGATGGTTGCCCACATGATGATTCGGGAGCAGTGTTGAGGCCGTTGAGAATCGCCAACCAAGTAATTGCACTCGACCATACACGAGCTACGATTGTCATACTTAAGGTGTACAACCGCTTTTCATTTCGCGATCAAGGAGAATCAAAATGAAGATCCATTGCTAGTATTGATTCGCGAGGAGTCAGAAAGGATCACCGAGTTGGTTTTCATCTCGGTAAGGGATATGCTCTCCGATTTCATGATCGTCAGTGTGTTCCCATGTCAAAGAATCGCGAGAGGAAATTCTTGAGGAAGCTACATCGATCCAGATACACCATTCACCCCACGTAATGCCAAGATGTACCAGACTTGAGGAGGTTATTCGGTGGAGAGGTTTGAAGAAGGATGTTGCAGATTTTGTTGCTCGCGTTCTTGATATGTCAAAGAGTAAAAGTCGAGCACCACATCCACCGAAAGCTTCAATGATGCCTATTCCAGATGGAAGTGGGGAGCACATTGCCATGGACTTCGCGGATGGACTCCTAAGATCGTCCGGGGACATGACGATGTTTGGGTGGTAATCGACCGTTTGTGAAATCTGCTCACTTTTGGCCACCGGAGTTACGTTGCCCTTAACGCTTTGGCCGGACTATACATTGAGGAGATTGTCGATTGCATGGAGTGCCATGACCATTATCTCTCCCGGAGACCCTCGCTTTGTCTCTCGATTTTGGAGTTTGCATCAGAGTTGTTACGTGCTTTAAGTTCAAGATGACTTTTTCATCCTCGGGGATCATGGCCAGCTCCAAAGGACTATTGCACCCTTGAGGATATGCGTTTATGCATATCCGGTTTCGATCCGTGGTAGGCTGGGATTCACACTGCGTTAAATTTGCTTTATAACAACAACTATCAATGAGCATCCCGTGATGGCCCCATTTGAAGCACTCTATGGGCGGAAGTGTCGATCACTTGATTAGGCGGGAGGAGGTTGGAGATCGTAGGATCATGGGTCCCGACATAGTGCAGGAGACTACTGCTAAGATCGGCTTGATTAGAGAGCGCTTGCACGAGGCTCAGAGCAGACAAAAGAGTTATGCTGATCAGCGACGTCGTGATCTTCAATTCGAAGTTGGTGACAGCGTCTTTCTGAAGGTTTCCCCATGGAAGGGTGTGTCTCGTTTTGGCATGAAAGGAAAGCTCGGACCAAGTTTCATTGGGCCTTTCGAGATATTGGAGCGTGTCGGTGAGGTTGCTTACAAATTGGCCTTACCACCACTTTATCCTGGAGTGCACAATGTCTTCCATGTTTCCATGTTACGGAAATATGTGTACGATCCAACGCACGTGATTGATTATTCGGCGTTACGTGTTCGTGAGGATCTATCTTTTGAAGAACAACCAATGAAGATATTGATCGCCAAGATAAGACGCTGCGGCGAGTAAGGTGATTCGATGGTGAAGGTTCGGTGGAGTCATCACACTTTGAACGCCAACAACGTGGGAGTTGGAGGATGAGGTCAAGGAAAAATATTCCCATTTGTTTAGTGGTTGAGATTGTATTTCGAGACGAAATTCTTTTAAGGGGGAGGATTGTAGCAACTGGATATTTTATTGAGTAATTGAAGTTAAAATTGAGTAGATTTATTTTATAATGTATTAATAAAATAATATATAAATAAATAAATATATATATATATATATATAAATATATATATATATAAACATAATAATAATAATAATAATAATATTATTATTATTATTATTATCAAAATATATATATATATTAAATTCAAAGAACGAAAGAAAAAGAAAAATCAAATTCATTTCCATTTTTCCACCTCACTCCTTCTTCTTCCCGAAGCTCCGGCGCCATTTCCCCACAATTTCCCTCACAATCTCCCTCTCTCCCCTCTTTCTCGCCCTGCCCTCATGCAGTTCTCTCCTCTCTCTCTTCTCTCTCTTAACGCTCCATTGTGGCCGGAACCGCCGATTTAAATGAAGCGCGGTTGTGGGTTCGCTCTGCGAAGTGAAGGAAGAAGAAAATCGAGCCGTGGTTCATCCCGAGGTCGCCTTCAAAACCGTCGTCGAGTTTTCGCCGCTTCCGTTGCCATTTGGTTGCTGCGAAGTCGCCGACGCCGAAGCCGCTTTTCCAGATCTGGGGTTTTAACCGAGCCGATTTGAAGCCCGTTCTGGCGAGCCGTGTTAATCGGCAAGTATTCCTGTCGTTTTCTCTTCAATGCAAGTGATTTCCGTTTCCTTGTCATTTTGCGGTTTGTTCTTCTTCGGTCATATGATTTCAATGTCCAAATCTTGAATCGTTCCTTACTGCATTTGTGTTTGCGGTTTAAATCGATGAAGAAGCGAGCGTTGTGTTGATCGCTTGGAGTGCGTACGGTTTGGGTTACGTATTTACACTTGATACGATTATACGGGACTTGTGGGTGTATTCTGGGGTGGCCGTGCCGAGTGCGTTCGTGTTCGTGTGTTGCGGTGTGTGTGTGTGTTGCGGAATGAGGGAGAAGGCCCAGGAAGCTGTGCGTGCGTTGGGTAGTGGTGCGTGAAGCGGTGGTCTGGCTGGGTAGTCGTGGTGTGTGTGGAGGCAGCCGGAGTGGGCGTGGGGCCGGCGTGGATTGGCGGCGACCATGGCTGGTTGACGGCGAATGGACACGCCGCCACGTAGCGTGAGTGTTGGGCGAAGGGGCCAATACAGGTGTGATGTTGGGCCAAAGGCCCAACAGTGTGTATATAGTGTGTGTTTGGGCCATGGGCCCAATGTATTTGTGTAATGTGTGGGTGTGTTGGGTGGGGCCCAACAGTGTGTGTGAGTGTGTATGTGAAAGGTGTGTTTTGGGCTGAAGGCCCAATAATAATAAAGAAATGTGTGAGTAGTTGTGTGATTGGGCCATGGGCCCAATGAAATTTTAAAGATGTAATTGAAGTAAGTTTTTGGGCTAAATAAATTATTTAGTGGGATAAAAATATAATTGGCCTTAGTGGTAGGCATCGTCCCGAACGAATCGGAAAGAATAGTGAGACAACAAACCGATCATATTGTGATCCTTGCAATCCTTTTTGATGTACCGATATTCAATTCTTTGTGTTGGAATTGTTGTGTGAAAGTACGGTCCCACAAAGACCGAACGACGTTCTGTTACGGAAGTTGTAAAGTATTCTTTGTGTTATACTTGTGGTGTGAGTATTTTGAACTCGTTGGTTTCTTACGGTCGAGTTGAGGAGAGTGGGTGAAAACATTAAAGTATCCGGTCGAATGGGAGGCTTTGGTACTTTAATGTGGTCTACACTTATCCGATACGATTTCCGTATCCTGGTGGATGGAGTCGTTGCCTAGTGTGGCGGGATGCTTATGGCCCCATGAACATCGTAGATCGTGATATCGAGGATATCATGGCGGGAGATGTTGGGTTTGACGATGTGAGTTGTCTTCCCGTGCCGGTGTAGAGCCCGGAAGAGGAGCATGATGAGCATGCTCGGGAGACGCCTGTCTTTGTGGGCGTAGTCTCTCGTGGACCATGGATTTGGTTGGATGTCAAACTTGCGAACATCGGGCTCAAAGCACCCACCCGGTATCGAAATATACTGCTGACCTTTGGTTCACAAAGGCGGAATAAGATCCCAGAGATTCTTTGAGATGTTCTATGATTGTGAGTACCTCATTTGTTGTGGGTGGCAATATCCTTGTGTGATCTTGTGATACTTGATTCATGGAATCCATGTCAGATTGTTATTGTGAGTATATCGGTCGCTCAACGACACATGGACCGGGAAAATCCCTAAATTATCGTTGAAATCGGATTCCGGGGATTTTCGCTATTATCGGCATTCTTGTTATTTTTGGATGTTGGGTCTTATGGACTGTTTTGCCTAGAGTCGTATTCACGACGTGTTGATTCTCGTCTCGGATATAGTAGGTTGTTAGGGTGTGTAGAGCCTTAGTAGTTGATATCCGAGATTTTTATTGTTGTCGGCATTATTGATTATATTGCTTGCGGGCTTTGGCTCACCCTTGTGTTTTCTTGGCTCCAGTTGAGATGATAGCGATTAGCCCGAAACAAAGACGTGAGAAGATGATCCTCGATGAATGAGAGGATTAGATTTAAATTATTAGGGAACTTATTTAATTTCTCGTTGGTTTTATGACTTTTAATTTTGTATGGATGATGTATGGTTATCATGAGGCGCTTAAGAATTGATATGAACTAGATTATTGAATGGCTTTATTTGGTTTTAAATTTTTTGATTTCCGCGTGTGCGGCCCGATGCTTCGTTTTTGAGTTATTCGGGTTCGGGTCGCCACACTGCACGCCCCGCAAATTTCACCAAGTAACCTGAAGTAGACTTGCGTGAGTCTATGTCGCCGGCTATATCAGCGTTCGAGTAGCCCACTAGCTGGGGCTTATCACTTCCAAGACACAAGCACTTCTTGGAAGTTTCTCGAATGTACCTCAAAATCCACTTTACCGTAGATCAGTACTCCTTCCCCGGATTGGACAGAAATCGGCTAACTGTTCCAACAGCATGAGCTATATCCTGTCTAGTGCACACCGAAGCATACATCAGGCTTCCCACAACTGAAGAGTAGGGTACATATCTCATGTATTTCTTCTCGTTATCTGAGGACGAATATTGACGAATTCTTAACTTATAGTGGTTCGCCAATGGTGTGCTCACGGGCTTTGACTTGTCCATGTTGAATCGTTGGAGCACTTTCTCAATATAGCTTTCTTACGATAGCCACAACTTTCTTGCCTCTCGATCGCATATGATTCTGACTCCTAAAATTTGCTTCGCCGATCCAAGGTCTTTCATAGCAAATGACTACCCAAGCTGCTCTTTTAGCTCCTTTATCCGAGCACCGTTGCGTCCAACGATTAACATGTCATCCACGTATAGAAAAAGGATGACAAAATCATCATCAGAAAACCTCTGCACAAATACACAGTGGTCACGAGTAGTCCGCCGGTATCCTTAACGAGCCATAACCGACTCGAACTTCTTGTACCACTGTCGAGGAGCTTGCTTCAGACTATACAAACTTTTTCTCAGATAACAAACAAGTTATTCCTTCCCCTTAACCTCAAACCCCTCCGGCTGTTCCATGTAAATTTCTTCTTCAGGTTCACCATGGAAGAAAGCCTTCCGGACATCCATCTACTCTACCTCAAGGTCCTGGACTGCCTCCAGGCACAACACGACTCTTATGGAAGACATCTTTATCACCGGAGCAAAACTTTTATCAAAATCAACTCCCTTTCGTTGACCAAAACCTTTCACCACTAGCCTCACCTTATATCTCGGCTGCATGGTGTTTTCGGAAGTCTTTATCGAAAGACCCACTTGTTCTTTAAGGCTCTCTTCCCCTTAGGAAACTTGACTAGGTCGAATGTGTGATATTTATGAAGAGAACACATCTCTTCCTTCATGGCTTCCAGCCACTTCTCTTTGTTCTCATCCTCCATAGCCTCTTCATAAATTTCAGGCTATCCGGCATCAGTGAGCGTAACATACTCACTGAGGGACAGGCGACCGGACGGCCGTCTATTTCGTAAGGATCATCTGACAAGCAAATCCTCAGCCAGTTGAGGAATGACTTCATTCTAACCTTCAGCAGTCATTATTTCTTCGACCGTCTCAGGACGATTGTCCTTATCTTTCAGAGGTACCGGACGGACAACTTCGACACTTTGTCCGTTCGTTCACTATCATACTTGGCCTTCCTGTCAATGTCTTCAATCGTCTCATTTTCAGCAAAAGTTACGTCCATTGACCGGACGAGCCTCCTTGTAGCTGGATCATAGAACCGATAGCCTAGCTCATCTTTCCCATAGCCCAGAAAGATGCATTGCATCGCCTTGGCTCCAACTTTGTCCTTTCGTCTCTTGAAACATGGACAAAGGCTTTACATCCAAACACTCGCAGGTGATCATAAGATGGCTCTTTATTTGACCATATCTTCTCCGGCACTTCACCCTTCAAGGGTTTACTGGGCGACATATTTATAATGTAGGCTGTCGTCTTCAGTGCTTCGGCCCAAAAGTGTCCGGGGAGCACAGCTTCCGAGAGCATACACCGTACTCTTTCTAGAAGTGTGCGGTTCATCCGCTCAACCACTCCATTCAACTGTGGTGTCTTTGGAGGTGTCTTCTGATACCTAATACCATGTGACCGGCAATATGCATCAAAAGGTCCCAAATATTTGCCGTCGTTGTCGCTCCGGACCATCTTCAGTTTCTTCAACGTCTGACGCTCTACAAGAGTATGAAATTGCTTAAATACACCAAGGACCTGGCCCTTGGATTTCAACGGATAGACCCACAGTTTTCTAGAACAATTATCAATGAAAGAGACAAAATATTGAGCTCCACCGAATAACTTTTCTTTGAATGGTTCACACACATCTGTGTGGATGAGCTCAAGCAGTTCTACTTTTGGGGCGGACAAGTCTCCATAAAACGAGACTCTCCTCTGTTTTATCGGCCAAGCAGTGAAGACACGTCCTTAATCAATCCTCCTTTTCTCTGGCAATAAGGCCCTTCCTAGCCAGATAATTCAGTCCGCGTTCACTCATGTGGCCCAACCTCCTGTGCCACAAGTCCTCAGTTTTCTTACCGGTAGAAGCAATTACATCTCTGGCCGTTGCGAACGCCTTCATGATGTAAAGGCCGGAGCACCTTTTTCTCTTGCCACCACCAAAGAGCCTCTGGCAAATTTCCACTCAACTTCACAGAAGGTGCTACAATAACTTTCATCATCCAGCCGGCCTACTGAGATGATATTAAGCCCGATGTCAAGAACGTGTCGAACATTCTTTAATATCAACTACGTCCCATTATTGATGATCAGCATAACGTCACCCTTGCCGATAATTTGGGACGTTCCTTCATTGCACATCCTTATCACTCCAAAGTTTCCTGAAGTGTAAGATACGAACAACCCCCTTTTTGATGTGGTGTGAAAGGTGGCACCCGAGTCAATCACCCAACCAGACTCCTCGTCCGTCAGGTTTGTCACATGTTCTTCACATGTCACCGGGAGGTTGCCTCGGTGACCACTGAGACGGAGGACTTGTCCTCATTTCATCCCTTTTCCCCTTTCTCGTTTTCGGCGTTCTTGCGCTTCCATTTGAAGCACTACTTCTTGACGTGGCCCCTTCTGCTACAGTGATAACACTCAAGGTTTTGATACTTTAAGCGAGATTTACTCCGTCCCTTCTCTCCAAGCTTCTGGTTTTGACCTTTACTTCGTCCCCTGAACTCGGTCACAAGTACTTCACTATGAGAGGACGTTGAAATCCCTTTTGACCTTCTTGACTCATTCATGAGTAGGGAGGCGATGACCTCGTCTACTTTAAAAGTGTCTTTTCCAAACAGCAACGTGGTGACAATATGATCATAAGAAGCTGGCAGAGAGGCCAACAACACTAATGCCTTATCCTCCTCCTTGATTACCTCATCAATGGTGGACATCTGAGTTACAATCCGATTGAAGTCGTCCAAATACTTCTCAAAGCTGCCACCTTCTGACAACCGCAGGCCATAGAACTGTTTCTTAACATGAAGCCTGGTAGTCAAGGATTTGAGCTTGTATCGGCTTTCAAGCTTCTTCCACACCTCAGTCGGATCAGTCAAGCCAAGGACCTCCTGGAGCGTGTTGTCCGCCAGACATAGTTTGATAGTGTAATTGACAAAATCTCGTTTATCTTGCCAGTCCTCCTCTGATAGGCTTTCCGACTTATCTTCTTTCTTCCTCAGTACTTTAATTATTCCTTCTCTCGTTAAAATGTTCTTCACATTTTCCTACCAGAGGATGAAGTTAACCTATCCATTAAACTGTTCTACACTGAATGGCAAGTTCTTTGATGATAATGACGCCATTCAGACGAAGTTGTCAACCTGTCTCTGATACCACTTGTTGGCGGACAACGGGTAGCCTACTTACCAAAATATAGGAACAGTTTTCACCTGTTGGCCAGAGTGGACGGCCAACTAATAGGGTACAATGAGCACTATGAAGTAGATAAAGGAGAAGAGAAATGAACAAAGAATTTTACGTGAAAAACCCTTCTAAATTAAGAAAAAACCATAGGACACTAAATCCACTAAGAATCATTAAGTATGAGAAATTTACAGGAGGCAAAAATAAGAATAGAACAAAGTAATCAAAGCTTTCACACTTGTTTCTCTCACAGCTCTCTTTCTTTTTCTTTCTCTCCTCTGTTACACTCTCACTCAACTTGGCCGGTGTCTACTCCTACTTCTTGTTTTTGCCTTGCACCTTTTTTTTTCTCTTCTATAGTTTGTTATGTGCAAAATGTACATACATATACACACGCCCATCACCATAGCTCAGTGGTTGGTGCTCAACTTCCAATGTCTGCATGCATGAGCATGTCTGGTCTTGCAGCAGGCGGCGCATGCCTGTTTTTGCAGACCGATCAGCCTTTGGAGTGTCAAGAATGACTTTCACTAACCACCCAGAAGAGTAGGTCAACTGTACACTTTTTGGATATGACAGTCGTTCAGATCTCCCAAATATGGCATGTCAACTCTGATATTCGTCGTTTCATATTAGCCGATCAACCACACCGTTGACCGGTCGAAGCAGCCCGTCCCACTTTTTTAAACGACTCACAACTTATGACGATAAACATATTGACCGAAAAAGTTGACCGGAATAGTTGACTCCAGTCAACGAAGTTGACCGAAATTTCTTCCTCCCAGTACATTCGTCCTCTGTTAAAGTTCCAAGGACTTCTACACGAGAGTGATCCCAACAGTTCATACCCACCACAAGCAGACTGGCACCCAATACACACACAGCAGTACCTACCATTCACACGGTTACGCTTACTCACAACAACCCACACGCACGCACAGCAATATACATCCACACACAGCACACACAGACACGGTTAAATCACCAATTTCAAATCCCTCACTCATAGAGCCACGGCCAGAAAAAACAGAACACGCGCCCTTTTTTCCCGATTTCTTATTTTAGCATGATTTTTCACAACATTCTCCACATATTACCCAATTTTCAACAGCATCAAGAATATTAAAGGAAAGAAGGAGCAGATTGGTAATGCATCAACGTTTATTAGCGAAGCCAGAAGGAAATTGTCACACGAGGGAAATCACTTGAAACAGAGGAACAAGACATGAAACGGGATTTACTTGCAAAATTTCAGGGAGAAATAACTGTAGAGGGGTTCACTTGCCTGATTACACCGTCCTTGAACACGGCTCTAGTTTGGCTTCAGTTTCGGCTTCGACTTCGGGCTTCAGAGCAGACAACGGCCACAACGACGGCACAGCAGCAATCGGCAACGGCGATGAAGAAGACGCCTCAGAGATGGCTTCCCGAAGCACAAATCTCTCTTGGCTCACCCTCACAGCTCCATTTATCTTCCTTTCCACTCGTCCGCATACACACACCACCGCCCGGATTAGTAGACCATGGAGACGAAACGGTGAGGGAGTAGAAGGAATCGACTGCTGGTGGTAAAGATTCGAACGGCCCCGCTGCAGAGGCCGTTGCAAGCGAGAGAGAGAGAGAGAGAGCCGGTAACGAGAGAGAGAAACCAAATGGGAGAGGAGGAGAGGAGGTGAGATGGGGACGAAATGAAACAGAAGAATCGAGAGGAAAATGAGGTGGCAGCAAATTTTCATTTTATTATTATTATTATTATTATTATTATTATTATTATTATTATTATTATTATTTAATTATTTATTACGTTTTAATATTTATTTTAATAATATTATTATTATTATTACTATTATTATTTTATTATTATTATTATTATTTGTACACCTAATATTTTATTATTCTTTTCGACACACTGATAATTTTTTATATACTAAAATTAAGTTCATTCAATTTAATTTTAATTTTATCGATAAAAATATCTGAATATTACACATATAGTGGTAAGTTTACCAGCAATAAAAATATAACACTCTGTTTGTGATATATATATATATGAAAAATGCACAGGAATCCTTTTTCAAAATCATCTTAGTGTGCCAATGCCCCACTTAAAATTGTTCATGTTGAAATTTTTGGCCCACCTCAAACTCCATCGTTCGTTAACAAAAGATATTTATTATTGTTAATTGATGATATATCAGAATGATTTGAGTTTATTTTCTTTCTAAAAAATCAGGAGCCTTCTTTAACTTAATATACTTTCAAGACTCTTACAAAAAGATAAAGTAGAAATAAACTAAAAATTTTTAAGACTGATCACGATAGATAATTCATTTACAAAGCCTTTTCTTGATTATTACAAAGAGAAGGACATCAAGAGATAATTTACTATGAGTTATTCTCCTCAATAAAATGACATCATAAAAAAAGAAAAATCGTACAGTATTTGAAATGGCAAGGAGCATGCTCAAAGACAAAGAACTTTAAAATTTTCAATGGGCTGAAGATGTCAATACGACTGTTTTAATTCTCAATCGATCTCCAAACAAGACTACTTAAGATATCACTCCTTTTGAAGAATGGCACAACCGAAAATCTGTGATAAGTCATTTTAAAATTTTTGGTTGCATCACATTGGTTTTGCTTCAATCCTAGCACCAAGGACATTTTGATAAAAAGGAGAAAATTTTATTTTCATTGGTCACAGCGATGAATCAAGGATGTAATATCTTTAAAATCCCTCTACGAGAAAATTTTTAATGTCCTGAGCTATAATTTTTAATGAGGAAGCAACTTTGAAATTGGAAGCTAATAATTCCCAAAATTTCATTGAATTACAGTCTTCATCTCTCACTCCCAGCTTCCTTCAGCCCCTTCTGCTTCACAAAGCCCTATTTTTGAAACCGGATAGCCATGTTCTGTTGTTTCTGCTAAAACTTCAGATGAAGCTGATGCAACTGATTCAGGCAACTCAGTATTAGATTTTAAATCTGAAATAGAGGCACATCCTCCACATGGTTTTCGATCCCTAATAGATCTATATGAAAGATGCAATGTGGCATTTTTATGGGAGAACATTAAAGTTTTGAAGAAGCATCGAAAACATAAATATCGAGAAAAGCAATGATTGATAAATTAGCCAAGTATAGAGAAAAATCAAATATGAAAATTAGTAGACATTTCTAGTGAACAAGAACCAATTGCCTTAAACAAAATTGGCAAAATAAATGAAATGACCATGGAGGTATCCAAAAGTACAAAGCTTGTCCAGTATTGAAAGGCTATTCTTAACAATTGGGAATAGATTTTACCAAAATATTTGCTCCTATTGCTAGAATGAAGACCGTTAGAATTATTTTATCTATTGCAGCCTGATTTAATTTATAAACTTTTCAACTTGATGTGAAATCTACCTTTATAAATAGATATATTGAAAAAAAGGTTTATTTTTAGCAATCTCAAGGTTTTCAAAGGAGAGGCAAGAAGATAAATTATATCGACTTTAAAAAACATTTTATGGATTAAAACAAGCTATGAAAAACATTTTATGGATTAAAACAAGCTATGAGAGCATGAAATAGCATAATGAACTATTATTTTTAACATTATGGATTAATTTAAAGTCAAAATGAGCCATCTTTGTATATTAAAAATGATGGGTATGAAAAACTTTTAATCGTTTACTTATATGCAAATGACCTCATTTACACAATTACAAGTTTTTCTATGATGATGAACTCTAAGAAGGCTATGATGCAAAAGTTTGAAATGACAATTTTGGATCTTATGAAATACCTCTTGGGACTTTGAGCTAAACAAGTAAAAAGTAAAATTTTTATTTCTCAAGAGAAGTATGTAAATAATTTACTGAAAAAATTTCACATGGAAAGTTATAGACCAATAATATGGGATTAAACAAAAATTGAAGCTGGATGATGAGGTTGAGAAGGTCAATGCTAATTAGTATAGAAGCTTGATCGGATCACTAATTGTTTTCACTAACACAAGACCAGATATTATCTAAGCCATTAGTATGGTCTCTAAATTTATGAGTAATCCAAAGAGGATCTATTTAGCAGCTATAAAATGAGTCCTTTGTTACCTAAAAGGACGTACCAATAAGGCCTCAAATATAAGAAGAATACTAATTGTTTACTAGTCATCTTTACTTATAACAACCAGGTAGAAAGTCTTGATAATCATAAAAGCACATCATGTTATTTTTTTTCCCTTTTTTCCAATGCCATATCATGGAAGAACATGAAGCAAAGATCATTTCCCTTATTTTCATCAAGAGAAAAATATATAATAGCCTCTAAAACAGCTTTCAAAGCAATTTAGCTATGAAGAGTTTTACAAGACCTATAGTAACAAACATGGAAGAAAATTATTATTTTATGTGATAACATGTCTTCTATTATTAAAACCAAGAATCCAATTTTTCATACAAGAAATATGCATATTGAATAACGGCATTATTTCTTTTGTAATCTCGTGGCATGAAGAGAAATAATGATAAAATATATTTATATATTTGATCCACTAGCAAATATTCTTACCAAAAGTGTAGCCCGAGACAAGTTTGAAACATTCAATACTAAACTGAAAATTACAAATTACGATGGGGCATTGAAAAAGTAATGTGTATTTAAGAGTAGTTTGTGTTGAAAAAGTAATTTGTAATTAAAGAGTACTTTGTGTTGGAAAGGTAGTTTGTAATTACTGTCTAGATAGTCCAAAAGTCTCTAATTATAGAGGTAGATAGATTAAAAATGATTTAGGCAATTAGTATATTGTCCTTTGATTTATTGTCATTATTCATGTTGTCGTTTTAGTTTACTCTTCAATTTCTATAATTGTAATGTTTGTATTGGGGTTCAAAAAATCCGAATTCATCAAATATGGTGCAGCGAAAAAATTTGAACTCGTCATTAGTCAACAATTATCAATTTAATGGGCACAAGGAACAAATGAAGTACTGCTTTTTTTTACATAGAAACCCTTCACAAATCGAAGGGAAAAACCATGAAACACGTAATCCACATACAAAATTTACTATGTGAAGATAGTTACACAAACCCATGGCTACAAAAGCCTCTAGAAGAATTGAGAACAAAACAGGAGTAGGAATACAAATCTCTTTTCATTTTTTTTTCCCACAACTCTCTTCTTCCTTCACACACACTTGGATTTTACATACGCACAAGTGTAGTGGTGGATGGGTTGTCTACCGCACCTGCGGCCACTGTAGCGACCGCTCACCACACAGCCCTCACATTGTCACTGCTGCTCCATGCCCTCCTTGCGTGACAAACACACATCTCTTTCTCCAGAAACCGTGCTTTGTAGAGAGAGAGATCTGGTACAAGTTTCATAGCACGCATGCTCTGCAAGCCTGATTGCGTGCGCCAAAAGCTCTGCCAGCTACTGCCAACTTTGGAGGTTAATCTACCACCTATACAGACGGCATATACATTGTAGGTCATCTACCTACCCTATAAAGCCTACCTACCCTTAACAACCAGCTATCTGCAACTTCAGCTGCTAGCTTTCACAATATCATTAGTCATTGCCGCGCTCAGCGACCTTGGCCATTAACTGTGCCCTTGGCCATCACAGAGTCCTCCAATGTTATTGTGCACATCCATGTCCTCGGTCACACAGTAAACTCAGACATTATCAACACCACGGCCATTTCTACACCACGGCAGTTAACAAGCACCCAGCAAATTCCGCACACGTTCAGCAGCCAATTAACGCACGTTGACCAAAATCCATAATCGACTACAATCTATAATTGGATAGTCAACATGTTGACCGACCACTTTGCCTCCACATTGACAAAGTGCATTCTGCACCTTCAACCGACCGCACACCTTCAGCCGGTTAACTCGTTTACCGGTCATTTTACCTTCAGCTGGTCAACCTCCATTGACCGACCACTTTACCTTTCAGCAACCCGGCCACAATTTGTAGCAAGTCCTCCGATGACAAAAACGTTTGTTGAGTCACCCACAAGAGAGTGACCAAACTGAAAATTTTAGTCAAGGAAACGCAAGCCAAGAAAATAGTTTCACAATTATTAGACTTTTGTCCCTCGCACTTTTGTAGTCAAGAGTGACTTTCCATAGGTTTTGGTGGACATTGAGGAAGATTCTCCAATTTTTACGTCTACTTGATAGAGTCCTCCTAGCTCAGTCTAGTGCCTCCGAAGAGTCCATTATGGGGAATGGGCTTTGTTTATTTATACCAGTTATTCTACTCAATCGAGTTCTTTTAGTAAGCTTGCTGATTCTGCTTACACCAGAGTTCTGTGACGACCTGGGTCCCCAAAACATAGTAATTCTAGTAATCGAATTGGTATAATTAAGTTTAAGATAAGTAAAAATTGAGAAAAGTGGGAAAATTATCGTAGTTCAGCAAACGGCAGCAAGCAACGAAAACCAGTAGGGTGCCACTCGTCGGGCGCCTTCCACCCTTGAGCGAGCAGTGACCCTACGCTCGCCGCGTACCTGCCCCGCGCTCGAGCACAAGTACGATTTTAAGCCATCGTCCTAATTTTCATTTTGTTTATAAAAGGGGAGGGAAATAGGAGAGAGAGGCAGACCACGACAGCAGCGAAGAGGAAGGAGGAAAAAGAGAATGAAAATGGGAGAAATCATCCGTTCCGATTTGCTCCGGGTAAAAATAACGGTCGATCAAGTTCAGGTAAGTGTACTTCGGACGCTATTTACCGTTTTTACAGCATTTCAATATCTCAAAATTTGTGTTTTTGCTCTAAATTCACGTTTCTCCATGTTTAGTATAAATAATCTATGTTTCTCCTGATTAATCAGACAGATTTCATATTTACTAGTATAAATTGTATTATTTAGCTTCGATTTTATAAATAAATATATGTTTAATGCCCGATTTGAGTCCGAAAGCTTATTGTGCAACCCTAGCTCAAAATTTTAAAAATTTTTGATTTAAATGCATGATTTTGTATATATATTTAGATTTATGATATTGATTTCATGAATAAACATGTGTTTGGTATTCGATTTAAATCCAAAAGCTTTATGTGAAACCCTAGAACAAAAATTAGAAATTTCGGTATTTAAAATCCTTAAATCTTGATATGTGAAAATTTATCACTCATGCTATGATTTTTATCTCAAAAATTACATAGAACTATACTGTTATGTTACTGTGAATTTCTAAAACTATCTGAAGGATTATCTATACATATCTGACTAGTTTTCTAAAGCACAATGAGCTAAAAGTTAAGAAATAAGAAAAAATAAATAAATATTTTTTATTCTATTAAATTAGGATTTAGGACTAATGTACAGCAGGATAAGGTTTTTCAGCATGCCTTAGAACGTTATGATGGTAATAGATGATAACTCTGTCCATGGAGTTATACGTAATCCGCCCTTCCTCAGGGCGTTAACCTAAAGGGTAGAATTTCTGTTTCTGAGCGGCCTTTGGGGGATAATCCGATACCAATCCCGTGAGAAGAGATATTTGTGTTCTGTTTCTGGCCTTAGATTGTATGGAGTAAATACAATCTATCCTTGATTATTCACTCCCTTATCTAATAAAGTCTACTAGTTACGTCCTTTCTGATAGAAAAGGGATTTCCAATACTTATAGATTTTGATACCAACTTCTGATTTTTATGACTCGTTACACTATTTTATAATTCCTTCAGCATGTTACTATTGATTCATGTTCTCTTATATTTCATGTACCCTTCTATTCTTGTGTAACTTCATGATTTGACTTATATGTATACCTATTCTGCATAAAAAGGGTTTACACTGCATGTTTTTATATACCTTTTTGGGTTTTAACTCATTATTTTATTTTTTTCTCTTCAAACGATACAGTAGAACTAGTGTCTAACGAGAATGCGTAGTTAAAGCCTAGCCTACAGACTTTTGAAGACTTGAAGTTATTTTAGAAATCTTAGAAGGAAGTAGTTTGGATGTAAATACCTGATTTTTGTATATAGATCTTGTGTTTATGAATTTTGTATAAGAAATGTATGTTATGCATATGATATAAACAGGAATTTTGCTTCTGAAAGTATATAGTTCAACTTTTGCTATATGTTTCTTTTTTGGATTTTATTACAGGTCCTAAACGGCATCTCTTATATGTTTTTTAATTTAGTGGATATGATTATATTTGAATCATGGATGATATGACAGTTTGTTGTCCTATGTATGTGTGTTGTTGGATGAATGATAATATTTGTTTGGTTGTGTGCTTGATTCAGGTTATTTCATTATGCATGTTGTATTTTTAGTTTTCATCCAATTATAGAGAAAGTTTTGCTAAAATTTCTACGAATTTAAATATTTTAAATTTTGACTCTAGTTTCTATTTCTATCTTGATAGAAGCATTTGAGGACAAAAAAAAATCCGTTCTGTCACAATTGGCATTAGAAAAATGAGATGCCTTAGGGTTGATCGATCGAAAAGCGGAAGCATAGGCTTAAATTCTGTAGGGATAGGTCGGGTAGTTAAGATAATTAAGATGTTCAGGAAGTTGATCATTAGACTAGATCTAAATTTTATTAAACCATTGATAACCCCTTTCCCTTAATTTGATTTCTTAAAGTTCATAATGTTGTGTTTATTTTTTGTTATAGGATATAAGATAGCCCGTAGGAGAAATAGGAGAAATAATTGTGGTGGTACTAGCACTCCCCACGTTTGAGAGGCTGCTTATGTGGATTTGTTGGAGAGAATGACCAAAGTGGTTGAGTCTGTGGAGTAGCATCATATGGCCCCGGTCCCTACACCCGAGCTAGCTCCAGCAAATCTAGCTCCAACGACTTCTGATAGGTTCACAATGGAGCGAGTACCAAAATTTTTGGGAAAGCCTAATCCGGCAGAAGCGGATATTTGGCTTAAAAGGATGAATAAGATTTTTACTGTGATTCGGTACATCAATCAAGAGAAGGTTACTTTTGCGATGTACAAGCTGGAATGTGAAGCTGATATTTGGTGGAGTATGAAAAAGAAAGCATTAGGTATGCCTAACGATGAGATCACATGGGAGATATTTGAGGACACCTTCATAGAGAAATATATCCCATCCATTCTCCAAGATCAAAAGGAATAAGAATTTGTGTGACTAATACAAGAAAATATAACTGTGATTGAGTACGATGCAAAATTCACTGAGTTGTCTCAACTCTTACCGTATTTCGTGGAGGACGAGTTGAAAAAAGTAAAAAATTTCAGCAAGGGCTGTGGGACAATATTAGGAATCAATTGTTGACCCTGAAGCTCCAAACTTATACTAATTTCTGGATCAGGCGATGATTTATGAGAAGGAGGTGGAGACGTAGAGATTCTTTACGAAAAGAGTTGCTAGCCAGGCGAGTTTCAGTACTGGATCTAATGTAGGGCCTTCGAGACCATCCAAGAAGGCACGAATGGCAGACAAGGGGAAGAGATCACTCAATTTCAGTCAGTAATCGGTTCTCAGGCATCGGCAACTGACTGTACTTTTTATAGGAGGAGGCATTCGAGACAAGTATGTCGTAAAATATCGGGAGCATATTTTTGATGTAGACAATAGGGCCACCATATCAAAAACTGTCCACTACCTCCGAGACTAGAGGAAAAGAAGCCTACTGTTATAGTTAAGGCTTTTACGGTGACTGCCAGACCCGGAGGCATCCCCGAATGTTGTGGAAGATAGCCTTTCTATTTGTGGAGTTTCTACCTCTGTATTATTTGATTCAAGGTCTACCCGCTCTTCTATTTCTCTATAATTTTCATATTGTATTGTGTCTGCCCCTGCGTGTTTTAGATTATGTATTAGCTGTATCAACTCCCACTAGATCCTCTGTAGTTATTGATATTATGTATCCTGGATGTGTGGTTGAGGTGAATGGAAAATATTTGATTATGGATTTGATATTATTAAACATGGGTGATTTTGATATTATTCTGGGGATGGACTGGCTTACTAGATATCATACCATTATTGATTGTTTTCTAAAAATGGTTTGTTTTAATATTCTTGGGATAGAACCATTTTTCTTTCAAGGCATTAGAAAGAAGGAGGTGCCAATGTTAATTTCTACTTTGTATGCCAAGCATTTGATGAAAAGTGGGTGTAAAGCTTACTGGCATATGCCTGCACCACTGGGAGTCATAGTATGTCGGCTAAGGATGTCCTAATTGTTTGTGATTTTGAGGATGTCTTTCTAGAGCAGTTGCCTGGACTACCTCCACACCAAATAATTGAGTTTGAAAATGCCATTGTTCTTGGTGTTAGTCCGATTTCTAAAACCCCTTATCGTATGACCCCAGCTAAATTATAAGAATTAAAATTACAATTACAGGAGTTATTAGATAAGGATTTTATCCGACCGAGTGTATCCCCTTGGGGTGCACCAGTATTATTTGTGAGTAAGAAAGATAGGTCTTTCCGGCTATGTGTTGATTATCATGAGTTAAACAAAATCACGATGAAGAATAAGCATCTGTTATCGTGTATCAATGATCTATTTGATCAATTGTAAGGATCTTGGGTATTTTCAAAGATTGATTTGAGGTCCGATTATTACCAGTTGAGGATTAAGCCAGAGGATGTGGCTAAAACTACTTTTCGGACAAGGTACGGTCACATGAATCCCTCATTATGCTGTTTGGCCTTAGAAATGTCCCTGTTACATTCATGGATCTGATGAATAGGGTGTTCAAACTGTATCTAGATGAATTTATGGTAGTGTTTATCGATGACATCCTAATATACTCAAAGGATTATGAGGAGTATGAAACTCACTTGAGGATAGTACTTCAAGTACTCTGCAAGGAAAGGCTATATGCTTAGCTGAATATATGCGTGTTCTGGTTGAAAATGTGATATTTTTGGGGCATGTAATTTCTGACGGTCATATTTCGGTGTATCCAAAGAAAGTGGAGGCTGTTACAAATTGGAGTAAGCCAATGTCTGTAACCAATGTTAGAAGCTTTCTTTGTGTGGCAGGCTATTACAGGCGATTTATAGTGAATTTTTCATAGATTATTATGCCTCTGACCCCAACTAACGAAAAATGAAGTTAAGTTTGAATGGACTGAGGAATGTGACCACCATTTTCAGGAGTTGAAGGATCACTTGACTATCGCCCCAATACTAATTATTCCGGAGGGTTCACGTAATTTTGAGGTATACTGTGATGCCTTTAAAACGAGCTTGGGCTGTGTATTGATACAACATGCTAAAGTTGTAGCTTATGGGTCTAGACAGCTGAAAGCGCATGAAAGGAACTACCATACTTATGATTTGAAATTAGCTACTGTGGTGTTTATTTTGAAAATTTGGAGACACTATTTGTATGATGAGAAGTTCCTTATTTATTCTGATCATAAGAGTTTAAAATATCTGTTCTCGTAAAAGGAGCTTAATATGAGGCAAAGGAGGTGACTTAATTTCCTAAAAGATTATAACTGTGAGATACAGTACAAGCCAGGGAAGGTTAATGTAGTTGCAGATGCTTTGAGCCGCCAATCGGGTTATGTGGCTAAGTTACAAATCAAATAGATGGAGATGTTGGATTATTTAAAGTAGTGTGATATCCAACAATATGTTTGGAGTGATAGGATGCTTTTATCTTATCTTCAGATCTAGCCGGAGATAATTAATGAAGTCAAGGAGAAATAAGTGAGTAACCCATTTCTTGTGGATATTGTAAGTGCTTTGAATAAAGATTCTCGAATTGATTTTAATGTTCGGACGGATGGAGTATTGAGGTTCAGATATCATTATTTATACTAGATGATAAGGAATTGGTGGAGAAGATCTTGAAGGAAGCTCATAGGTTTCGATATACAATCCACCCTGGGACAAATAAAATATATCAGGATCTGAAAAAAGCTTTTTGGTGGAGAAACATGCGGAGGGATATTATGGCTTATGTGGAGAAATGCCTGGTATGTCAGCATTGAAAGCTGAAATGAGGAAGCCTTCTAGGTTGTTACAACCAATGCCGGTCCCGAGTTGAAAATAGGAAGATATTACTGTGGATTTTATATCGGCTTTGCAGAGGACTCCCAGGAATCATGATGCCATTTGGGTTATAGTTGATCGGCCGACGAAATCAGCCCATTTCTTAGCGATCAGGACGACATATTCCCTTGATAGACTACCCAATTATATGTAAATAAAATTGTAAATCTTCATGGAGTGCCTGCTTTGATTGTGTCTGATAGGGATCCACATTTTTTCTTGAGGTTCTGAAAAGTTGGCATAAGGAGTTAGAGACAGAGTTAAAATTTAGTGCTGTGTATCACCCTCAAATTGATGGCCAGTCATAGCGTACCATTCAGATCCTTAAAGATATGTTGAGGGCCTCGGTGTTAAAGATGAAAAGGACTTGGGATAATTTTTAACTTTGGCAGAATTTACATATAATAACAGCTATCAAGTAAGCATTGGCATGGCGCCTTTTGAGGCACTACATGGTAGGAAGTACAGGTCAGCTGATTCATTGGAAAAAGACCGGAGATAAGAGATTTTTGGGTCCTGAAATTTTGAAGGAGACGGCGGAAAAAATTAGGCAAATTTACAAGAACCTGAAGATTGCTCATAGCAGGCATAAGAGTTATGCAGACCGAAGGAGGTCAGAGTTGAAATTTGAAATAGAAAATTTTATCTTTCTGAAAGTTTCACCATCCTAGGGAACGTTCAAGTTTAAAGTGAAAGGAAAACTGAAACCGCAATTCATTGGACCTTTTGAGATTTTGGAGAAGATCGGGGAGGTGGCTTACAGGTTGACACTACCACCCAGTCTGGCGGACATACATGATATATTCCATGTATCGATACTATGGAAGTATGTCCACAATCCACGCACGTGATTGAGTATGAACCCTTGACTATTGATAAAGGCTTATCCTATGTTGAGGAGCTGATACAAATATTGAATCGAAAGGACCAAAAATTACGCACGAAGACTATTCCTCTAGTGAAAGTGCTTTGGAGGAATCATTCACCGAATGAGGCCATTTGGGAGCGCGAAGAGGAGATCCGAAGCAAGTATCCCCACTTGTCCTCTTGAGGTATGTAGCTCCATTCAATTTTGAGGATGAAATTTCTTTAAGTGGGGGAGAGTGTGACGACCCGAGTCCCTAAAGTATAGTAAATCTAATAATCGAATTGGTATAATTTAGTTTGAGATAAGTAAAATTAAAAAAAATGAAAAAATTGTCGTAGTTCAGCAAATCGCAGCACGGCGCCAGCCGTGCGCTCGAAGCGTGGTAGCAAGTGCCAAAAACCAATAGGGTGCCACTCGCCGTGCACTTTCCGCACTCGAGCGAGGCCATGACAGTGACCCTGCGCTTGCCGCGCACCTGCCACGTGCTCAAGTGCGGGTACGATTTTAAGCTTGCATCCTGATTTCCACTTTGTTTATAAACGGGGAGGAAAATAGGAGAGAAAGGCAGACCACGATAGCAACGAAGAGGAGGAGAAAAAGAGAAGGAAAATGGGAGAAATCATCCGTTTCGATCCGCTCCGTGTAGAAATAACGGTCGATCGAGCACAGACAAGTGTACTTCAGACACTATTTACCGTTTTTACAGTGTTTCAGTATCTCAAAATTTGTATTTTTACTCTAAATTCATGTTTCTCCATGTTTAGTGTAAATAATCCATGTTTCTTCTAATTAATCGGACAGATTTCATATTTACTAGTATAAACTGTATTATATAGTTTTGATTTCATGAATAAATATGTATTTAATGTCCGATTTAAGTCCAGAAGCTTATTACGAAACCCTAGCTCAAACATTTGGAGATTTTTTGTTTAAATACATGATTTTGCATATGTATTTAGATTTACGGCATTGATTTCATGAATAAATATGTGTTTGGTGTTTGATTTAAGTCTGGAAGTTTTATGTGAAACCTTAGAACAAAAATTAAAAATTTTGGTGTTTAAAATCCTTAAATCTTGATATGTGAAAGTTTATTTGTGAAAGTTTATTACCCATACTATAATTTTTATCTAAAAAATTTACATAGAACTGTACTGTTATGTGTTAACTTCTGAAATTATCTGAAGGGTTATCTGTACAAATCTCACTAGCTTTTTAAAGCACAATGAGTTAAAAGTTATGAAATAAGAAAATAAATAAATATTTTTTATTCTATTAAATTGGGAGCTTGGACTAATGTACGGCTAGGTAAGGTTTTCCGACATGCCTTAAAACATTATGATAGTAATTTAGGATAGCTTTATCCATAGAATTATACGTGGTCCGCCTTTCCTCGTGACGTTAACCTAGAGGGCATATTTTCTATTTCTAACCCACCTTCGGGGGGTAATCCGGTACCGATCCCATGAGAATAAATATTTCTGTTCTGTTTTTTGCCTTGAATTGTATGAAGTGAATATAATCTATCCTTGATTATTCGCCCTCTTGGCTAATCGGGCTACTAGTTTGGTCCTCTTTGATAGAAAATGGATTTTCAATAATTAAAGATTTTGATACCAATTTCTGATTTCTATGACTTGTTATATTGTTTTATGATTCCTGAAACTTGTTGATGTTGATTCATGTTCTCTCATGTTTCGTGTACCCTTCTATTCTTGTATAATTTCATGATTTGACTTATTTGTATACCTGTTCTGGATAAAAAGGGTTTACATTGCATATTTTCATGTACCTTGTTAGATTTCGGCCCACTGTTTTATTTTTTTCCCTCCAAACGATACAGTAGAGATAGTACTTGACAACAAGGAGTAGTTAAAGCCTAGCCCACAGACTTTTGAAAACTTGAAGTTATTTTAAAATCTTGGAAGAAAGTATTTTGGATGTAAATACCTGATTTTTGTAGATGGATCTTATGTATATGGATTTTGTATAAGAAATGTATGTTATGCATATGATATAAACAAGAATTTTCTTTCCACGGGTATATAGTTCAACTTCTACTATATGTTTCTTTTCTAAATTTTATTACAAGTCCTAAACGGCATCTCTTTTATGTTTTTGGATTTAGTAGAATATATTATATTTGAGCCATGGATGATATGATAATTTGTGGTCTTGTGTATGTATGTTGTAGGATGAGTGGTGATATCTATTTAGTTGTGTGCTTGATTCAGGTTATTTAACACAGGTTGCATTTTTTTATTTTCATCCAATTATAGAGGAAACTCTATTAAAATTTTTATAAAATTTATTTGTTTCGAATTTTGACTCTAATTCATGTTTCTATCTTGATGGAAGCATTTGAGAACAAAAAAAATCCATTCCGTCACAAGTTCAAACTGCTGAGATACCTTCGATTTCTCCATTTTCATCGGGCAGTAGATCAATCTATACGAGTGGACCATCTAGTCCTTATGATTCGGATATCACATTAAATATTCTAAGAGATTTTAGAATATATTATGATTTTATTGGCTTTCATTTGTTTAATTATTGGACAAGATTTTAGTTTCATTTTATTATATTTTATTTTATTATGATTTTATTTTCTTGTGATTTCTTATTTTTAGTAATAGTAATTTGTTACCAAATTATTTTAGGCCTAATATTTTTCTTTATAAAGACCATATACTCTAATTTTTGGAGAATTGATGAATGAATGAATGTTTTGAAAAATCGAATATAATTGGCTATTCACGACTTTCCCGTCCTCTTCCCCTTGGTTTGATATATTTCTTATCTCTACCCCTCTAATCTTTGTTCTTATCTCTATTCCTCTATTACTATTCACTCTACTTTTTCCCTCCTCCCTACATCAAATTGATATTAGAGACTAAATCCCTTCCCATAACCTGCAACCAGCAGTGCCTGCCACCTCCACCTCCACTATAAATCCCTTCCCACAACCCGCAACCAGCAGTACCACCACCTCCACCTCCACCTCCACCATAAATCCCTTCCCGCAACCAGCAGTGCCACCACCTCCACCTCCACCATCCCACCAACGTGCACCATAGCCTATTGTTGCATCTTCTTTCAGCAGGCGTCATCTATTTCTACCCTCCAATTATTTTGAAAATAACAAAAATCTATCTCAACAGAAAAAAAAATTGTGAGAAAAAAATATATATATTGTCTCTGTAAAAAAGAAAAATAGAAAAAAAATAAAAAAACAAAAAAACAGAGAAGCAGGCACAGAAGCAGAGACCCGTTCACTGTATCCCTGCCTCAACCAAAGAGGCAACACCATTCGAAGTAGTAGCCAACGCTAACAAAGCATTCGCAGTCGGCACCACCGCTACAACTGGAGGCAAAACCCATCCCTACTGGAACCCTCCTCCACATCCCCGCTAACCACCATTACCTTTTCGGTTACCGCTAAGCCACATCGAGCCCAACACAACCATCCAAACCACCCACGTTCATCTTCTCCACCCAAACCAACCAAAGCCCTAATCGACCACTCCCCCGTCAAACCCTAATTGACCCCTTACTCGAAAGTCCACCACCCAAGTCCAACAATCACCGACCAAAGTGAAGCCCTAAATTGACTACCCTCGCCACAACCTAGTCCAACCCTAGTCGCCACCTTTTTGTTTGAAAAAAAAGGAGTAGAGAGAAGTCACAAGTCAGGTTGAGCGGCTTCTTCATCTGCATCGTTGTTGGCTTCGCATCCTCATCTCCATCCTCGTCTTCATCTTCTCCATCTTTGGTCATCTTCGGTGTCGCTTCCTTGCCGTCGTCGTCGCCGTCGCAGCCACCGTCTGAGAGGGAGGTCGCGCACTAAGCAGCCGTGCCACTCCGCTCTCTCTCTCTCTCTGCATGCTTTGAGGTTGAGGAAGGTAAAGCTAGAGGCGCGTGATCATTTAATCCTTTAAAAAAAAGGAAAACAATAACCAATGAAGAAAAAAAGTGGCAATAGTAGCGTGAGAAAAAAAAAGAAAAAAAAGAGAGAGAAAAAAAAGAGAAAAAAAACAAAAAAGAGAGAGAAAAAAACATCAGATAAAATTCAGATAGTAGAAAACTCTCATCAAAAGACATTCTCAAACAAGCGGGTTAGATTATCTCCAATGCAACCTCAACAAGCGGGTCAAATCATCTCCAGGTGTGTTTGTTTAATTTTCTTTTTGGGAAGCATATTTTATTTATCTTTAATAGCATTTAGTTTTATCTTAGTATTTCATTTTATTTCTAATTAAAAAATAAAATCACACAAAAACACAAACCCTTCCTTTCACATTCTATTACATTTATATAGTGTTGCACTTGATTCTCGCTTTATTATTTTAATATATTAGTAATACTAATTTCTATAAGATGAACCATACAAATCTCACAAATTTTTTTATTGACTCCAGATCATCTCAATTGTTTATTGATCTCAATCCCATTAGTTATATTGGTGTTGTATGCACTTGCAAAGTCGTCGGATTGTTTTCCATATCCCTGACCTAATCATGGGCTTTAACAAATTTAAAAATCTGAGTCAACAATTAACCCAATTAGCTTCCCAACAATAACAATTACAAGACCACCTGATGGCCATTCAAACTAACCTAACTAAGACTCGTCAAACCAATTTGGATCTCGTAAATCGAGTTGCCACTTTAGAAATCGAGACTCATTCATCAGATGATGACAACTCTGTTGCATCCCATAATAGGGCTCATTGATGCAGATGAGGTAGTCAAGCCCCTCGTAGACATAATCACAAACCCCAATGCTCTCATCAAGAGTGGGACTCGGATGATCACCTTTTCAAAATATCAAATTGGACGCCTCTACTTTTAATGGCTATTTGGACCCTCGAGTTTTCACTCGATAGGTCCCGGATATGGACTGTTTCTTTGAATTGTATGACGTGTTAGAAGACAGGAGAGTTCAATTCACTAGCCTTAAGTTGACCAAAAATACTCAATTATATTGGAAAAGTGTTGAAGACCTCCTTCTTAGACGTCAAGCCGCCAGCCCCTATCTAAAATTGGGCCGAAATGAAATGACGTCTTTAAGAGATGTATTTATCTCACTCATATTGTAACAACTTACTTGATCAGTGGAATGCCCTTCGATAGGATAATCAGTCCGTCACTAAGTATGTGACTCAATTCGATGACTTTTTAATGAGATGTCACATCATTAAAGATGAGGCCATGATGTTGAGTAGGTTTCAGTAAGGACTACATTTGAATCTTAGGAGAGAATTTATCCTTCGTGGAGCTACGACTTTGGACCATGCATATAATCTGATCCGAAACTTTGAATTAATCACCAGGACACCCCACCGTCAACCCATAGTGCACAAGTTTGTTTTAGGAACCCCTCATTCCACCGTTGTCCCTACAAGGAAAACCCGAGGAAAGGATGTTGAAGCTCCAAAAAGAAATTCTCAATAATAGCCCCTCAACTGTAAAACTTTTGAGCATATTTCTTCTAAATAGCCAAGTAAAGCTTTATTAATTGACGGACAAAATGAAATAAATGAGGAATCTCTTGAAGAACAAGTCCATGAACCCAAGTTAGAAGAGTTTTATGATTTAAATGATAATGATATTGACACATTTGTGAGCTGCATTCATCCTACTTCCTCCAATTTAGACTCTTGTTCTTCCTTCCTTAATACACCATTTCTGGGCGTTGTGTGATACACATTGATACAATCCAAAGAGGTTGATGATTGGTGTCGCCATGCTATCTATCATACTTATATCAAAGTGAACAAAAAGGCTTATAAGGTTATCATGAATAACGGTAGTTATATCAATGTGGTCTCTGCAAATACTATTTCTTGTTTGGGATTAAAGGTGGTCACATACCCTAATCCATACAGTGTCTTTTGGATTGACACGTCTTCTATATCTGTTAAAGAACGTTATCTTGTACCCATTCAATT
The DNA here is from genome assembly GCA_033239525.1 of Nepenthes gracilis. Taxonomy (NCBI): domain Eukaryota; kingdom Viridiplantae; phylum Streptophyta; class Magnoliopsida; order Caryophyllales; family Nepenthaceae; genus Nepenthes; species Nepenthes gracilis. The sequence goes on along the minus strand of BSYO01000018.1, from coordinate 9,519,418 downwards.
TTTAGAATACAAATATCACATTTGGTCTGATGTTATATTAATGGACGTGGGTTATGTCATTCTTAGATGCCCTTGGCTCTATGACTTGGATGGGACAATCCAAGGCCATCCCAATTCCTACTCTTTTGTTTATAAGGGAAAGAGGATTCGCCTCTATCTCCTACCTTCAAAACTGATGACACTCCCAATAAAGAAAAGACTATGGTAATGACTAAAGATTGCATATTATTAGTCCCACAGTATTTAAATAGGCCATTATCAGCGAGTCAGTTGTGTTTGCCATTATTGTCCTCAAAACCCTCCCGAACTCTTCCTTACCAATTTCTAATGAGACCTATCAAATTCTCCAAAACTTTCAAGATATCTTTCCTAAGGACCTACCCAATCACTTACCACCTTTATATGAAATTTAACATGCCATTGATTTCGCTCCAGGTTTATCACTCCCAAACCTCCCTCATTATAGAATAAATCCTACTGAACATGCTAAACTCCAAAGACAAGTGGAAGAACTCTTCTGCAATGGATTCGTTCGAGAAAGTGTGAGTCCTTGTGTAGTACCCGCTCTCTTAACACCTAAGAAAGATGGGTCTTGGAGGATATGTGTTGATAGTAGAGCAATCAATAAAATTATCGTACAATATTGTTTTCTCATTCCTAGACTTGATAACATGCTAGATATGATAACTTATGCCACAATCTTTTTTAAAATTGATTTAAAGAGTGGTTATCACCAAATCAGAATTCGTCTAGGGGATGAGTGGAAAATAGCTTTTAAGATAAATGATGGCCTCTATGAATGGTTGGTTATACCTTTTGGGCTCTCTAACGCACTAAGCACTTTCATGAGAGTCATGTCCCAGACTTTACAACCTTTTATGGGACAGTTTTTAGTGGTCTATTTTGATGATATCCTCATTTATAATAAGATCAATGAGCAACATTTAGAACATCTCACACAGGTTTGCCTTACTTTTAGAAAAGAAAACTTGTTTGCCAACCTTAAGAAATGTTCCTTCTTCTTAAACAAAGTGACTTTCTTGGGCTTTATTATTTCTTTAGACGGGGTTTCCACCGACCCTCTAAAGATCTAGGCAATCATAAATTGGTCGGAACCCAAATCCATCCATGAAGTTCAAAGTTTTCACGACTTGGCCACATTCTATCGCCGATTCATCAAGGGCTTTAGCACAATCATGGCTCCCCTCACTAAGTGCATGAATAAGGATAACTTTACCTAGTCTCCCGATGCTGCCAAAGCTTTCAAACTTATCAAGGAAAGGATGACAACATCTTCCATCATGCAACTCCCTAACTTCTCAAAAGTGTGTGAAGTAGAGTGTGATGCGTCAGGTGTAGGAATAGGAGGAGTTCTTAGTCAAGAACTCCACCTAATCACCTATATTAGTGAAAAGTTGAATGATGCCAAATAACGATATTCTACTTATGATAAGGAATTGTACGCCGTCATATAGGCCTTACGCTACTGGCCCCATTACTTGTTACTTCAAAAGTTTGTTCTCTATTCAGATCATAAAATTCTTTGGTTCCTTAACTCCAAGAAGAAATTAAATTATAGGCACGGTCGATGGATCGAGTATTTATAAGCTTATTCTTTTGTCTTGAAGCATAAAAAATGAGTTGAGAACCAAGTGGCTGATACCTTAAGTCGTCATTTGGTCTTACTATCTATTATTCAAGTTAAAATTGTTGGCTTTGAAAGGCTTAAGGAAGAGTATGAATCCTGCCCCGATTTTAACAAAATCCTCATCGCTTTACAGTGTAGTCACTGAGACACCATGGACAGAATTCATCTTTAGGGTGGTACTTATTCCGAGTTAATAAACTTTGCATCTTGAAAACGTTTGTCCAAGACTTCATAGTTTGAGAAGTTCATGCTGGAGGTTTATCTAGCCATTTTGAATGTGATAAAACAATTGAGGATGTTGAGCAACAATTTTATTGGTCTAGTTTGAAGAAAGATGTGGCCAAAATCATCAGTACTTATAGAACATGCCAACTAGCCAAACACACAAAGCAAAACACTGGCCTCTACACCCCTCTCCCTGTACCCAATGGTCCATGGTAGGACATAAGTATGGACTTTGTATTAGGATTTTCACGTATCCCTAAAAAGCATGATTTTATTTTTGTTATTGTGGATCATTTTTCTAAAATGGCCCACTTCATTCCTTATAATAAGACTGCTAATACTTCTCAAGTTGCTGCACTTTACTTCGCTAAGATTGTCAAGCTATATGGTCTTCCTAAGACCATCGTTTCTGATTGGGATGTTCATTTTACCATTCATTTTCGGAGGACGTTGTGGCACATGGTCAATACCAAACTGAAATTTTTCACTGCATACCACCTTCAAACAGATTGTCAAATTGAAATCACCAATCAAAGTTTAGGTAACTTATTACGATGTTTGGTCCAAGAGCATATTAGAAATTAGGACTTGATCCTTTCCACCACCCAACTTATATATATTAGTTCTTTCAATAGATCCCTCGGCATGAGTCCATTTGAAGTTGTACATGGTTATAAACCCCGAAACCAGTGGGCCTTATCCCGATGTCTCCGCATGTTAGTGTGTCGATGACGGCCGAAACTTTTGCACAACACCTTCCCGATTTACACATTGAGATCAATAAACAATTAGGGATAAACAATGCTTCATACAAACTTCACGCTAATTCTCATAAAAGACACGTTGAATTTAATGTAGGAGATTATGTTATGGTTCGTGTCAGATCAGAACAGCACCTACCTGAGCCTGTATCTAAATTGCAGACTCGTAAGCGGATTGGATCAAATACATATCTTCTTGACATTCCATCTCATTTTGGTTTTCATCATTCTTTCAATGTGGAAGATTTAATTGCATATAAAGGTAACTTTTTTCCACCGGTGGATCCCTTTGCCACCCCCCGGGTGCACCCCCTATTGACCATCCATCCTCCCCTGCGCCATTTTCTCCCTCCCGACACACCACGATAAAATTGATGCTATTTTAGATGATCAGATTATGTTTACTAGGGATGAAACTATTCATCGCTTCCTTGTCCGTTGGGTTGGTCCATCAAAGTCTGAGAATGCTTGGATCTCTTGAGATGACTACAGCAGTTTGATCCAGATCTTTTGGAGTTCTATCAGAATCAGCAGGAGTGTCCTTTTTCAGGCCCAAGTCCACTTCCTTCAGAAGATATTGGTCGCTCCGTCAGCTTTCGGCCCCCCTTACACTAGTCTACCACCGTCGCCGGAGGATTGCCCAATCGCTCAGCTTATGATTGGGGGATTGATTACCGTGGTTTACTTCGACAGGTCGAGTCCCAACCACTCGGGAAAAATTGATACAGATATCATATTAAATATTTTAAGAGATTTTAGAAGAGATTATGATTTTATTGGCTTTTATTTGTTTACTTATTGGATAAGATTCTAGTTTGATTTTATTGTATATTATTTTATTGTGGTTTTATTTTCTTATGATTTTTTATTTTTAGTAATAGATAATTTGTTATCAAATTATCTTAAACATAATATTTTTCTTTATAAAGACCCTATACTCGAATTTTTGGAGAATTAATAAATGAATGAATGAATATTTTGAGAAATCGAATGCAATTGGTTATTTGTGACTTTCCCCTCCTCTCTCCCTTGGTTTGATATCTTTCTTATCTCTACATCTCTAATCTTTATTCTTATCTCTACCCCTCTATTACTCTTTTCTCTACATTTTCCCCCCTTCCTACATCACCTTATATCACGGTTCATCGTCCAACTCCTCCTGCCAGCTCTAACCCCAATTTACTCTTCTTTGTCCTCATATGCTGGAAAAAGGCCTAGCTATCTTTCAAGATGTTTGTGTTCTTTCCTTCTCTGACACCATCTATATATTATTTTAACATTACCTTGATTGACTCTCTTTGTTGCAAGCCACAATATTTCTTCAAATTACAGATGAATCTTTTTTCCTTGAACATGAGATGGAGCATTTGGTCAGCACTTCAGTCTAACCTAAGGTGGTTGATGCATCGATGTCTCGGGTTGCCTCTGCCGAATAGAGGGCATTGAGAGATGAGACTGCTTTGACTGCTGGTGAGGGCAAAATTGTGGCTTTAAAGAAGTAAGAGTCTCATAGTGGTTGACGAGAGCTGGGGCTGCCGAGGACTAGGCTGATATTGCTAAGGACTGGGCTATTGTGGCCGAATCCAAGGATCACAACTCAAGCTTTCCTCTCCCCTTGCAGAAGATGGGCTTGCTAAAGTTGTTTGTCGAGCTGATGAGCACCCGGCCACCTTGGTTTGGCACTCTAAGGAACTTCTTGGGTGGATACGTCCAGAGGAGATTAGTTCTCTGTTAATAGATTGCTATAATGAGAAAATTGACCTCTTCAGAGGTCCTACACTGTTGATGGTACCTGGTTTCCATGTGGGTTGTCTTGATCTAGGAATGCCAGGGCAATTGATGCTACAGGGGTCTAGGATTTTGAGGTTTGTACCACTTCTAGAGTGCCAAAACTCCGCGTACCCTATCTCAATATTGTAAATATGTTCAACAGTTTGACCTTTGTATATTGTAGTGATTTTACTATATTAACGCAAAGGTTTTATTTTGATTCTCGATCTAACAAAAATAGCATGTTGCAATTTGCATGCCTAGATGTCTAACTCAATAACTAAGTGATATCCATGTATGATTGTCTAATGATGTGTTAAACCTTCCATATGAATAAGTGATAGATGATAAATTCTCAACACTTGGATTTTGAAGTGTTTCATTATTTTGATCATTTGGTTGCTAAATGGGCATCCTAGCTAAATCATTAGTTATAGTCATTGAAACATATGATTTCTAGTCCTTTGACCATGTGATTGAATGTGCATGTCCAGTATTGAGCTCTATTGCTACTTACACATTAAATGCATTTCTAAGGTTTAACAACTGCGTGACTATCCTTATAGTCAAGTCTTAATAAACGTTTACTATGTTGGCTTCTTTTCCAAGCATTAGGCTTCTAAGTTTTAAGCTCCCGAGTCTTTGAGTTTTATAGTGTGACATTCTAGTCTCATTAGACCTACAACTTAATTGAATGCCTATTGAAATCAGTGCATTTGATAGATAGAATTTATAAGTTAATTGTCTAACTTGAGATTGAGATCAGTGCATTTGATAGACAGAGTTTATAAGTTAATTGTCTAACTCAGGATTAATCTTAGTCTAAGTTATCTGTATCTATAGCAATTAATATAAATATATAAACATACTAAATTAAACAAAAGCTTATCAAAATTTATTTTATTAATCAACTTAAAATTACAGACATCATTGTATAAGCATTCTAGAGGGATGGGTTAGTCATACCTCTATTCTCATAGAATGAACTATGTCACTAATAGTACTTTTAAGGCAAATGGCATTCTATGTTTATGGGACTAATTTTCCAGCTTGGGATCATAGTTTACATGCTTCACTTCAGAATATAACAAACACTAAGAATGGACCTTTCCATGCAAGATACAAATAATTCCTCTATGTTATCTTTTTGATGGCCACAATAATCCTTAGTACAAAATCGTCAACATTAAATGTTTGCGCCTTTAGTTTTTGATTGTACTATCTCACCACCCTCTGCTGTTATATTGTAGTCCAAATCATTGCCTCTCTCCTAGTTTGTTCAAAAAGATATAGGTTTTTCCTAAGGAGTTAGGAATTGTGTATCTGATTTAAATTAGTCACTTGGTATCTTGTTAATCCATTTTCTACTATGATCAATGCTTCAGTACCAAACCATAAGATGTAAATCGTTTCCTGAGTAGTTTCCCTTGGTATTATCCCATGTGCCCAAAGTGTTGCAAGGAGTTCATTTACTCAACCTCATCAATCTTTGTCTAACTTAATCTTCAATCCATGGACAATTATTCAGTTGGTCTCTTCAATTTAACCGTTTTTCTGTCAATAGGAATCCAAGGTGTGAACAAACTGAATTCTAAGGCCTCGATAGTATCTTATGAACTTCTTGCCAAAGAACTGAGTACTATTTTTGATAACTATAACTTTTGAAATTTTGAATAGTAAATGATATTTTGATGCAAAAACCCTGTGGCATTTTATTCAATTATTTTAACAAATGAAGAAGCTTTTGCACATTTTGTTAAATAATTATCCGAACCGTGATAAATTTGAGCTACTCAGATACCTTGAAAAATGGTTCTAATATATCCACCCCCTACTGTGCAACGGGCTAAGGAATCTGAAGGTCCTTCAATACTATAGGGGGCTGCTTTGTGATGTTTCCACGCAATGTGACATTTCTTTACGAATTTAATGGTATCATGCTTCCTTATAGCCATAAGTACCCAAATGTGCTCCACATATGTAGTGGTGTATTTTTCTAAGTGCATAATTTGTTTCTACTAGGGTCAAGAATCATACAAGATAGAATGGATTTAGCGACATAATAATCCATCTATAATCATTTATCAACTTGTTTTTGCCACAGTTTGGCTTCCAGTTGATCTTTCATTAATTTGTCAAACAGAAGGTTCTCAATATATAGATTCATCCAGTTTATCTCTTTTGAAAATTGAAGATTCTCATCCTACTCTTTAATGCAAGGTCTTTTGAGAATTTCTCTCATGTCCTGACTATATTTTTTGAAACTCTTTGAAGTTTTTACATTGGGAAGATGATTTGATTTTTAATTTTTCTTTCATGGAATATGAATGGTTTCTTATTTTTTGAGTTAACTAGGAGATCTAGACTTTGGTTAAATACTTTGCCAAGTCCCAATGGTTAGCTTTGAACTAGCTAGTACTTAGTTAATTATTAGTTCAGAACTGATGTATATAGTCAAACTTTTGGTAGAGTATTATCTAGCTAATTTCAAATCAGTTAAGAGAATTTTATACTCTACTACATTTGTGGATACGGGGAACTCAAATATGATTGAGCATTTGAGTTCTATTCCCTTTGTAGAGATTAGGATTATTCTTGCTCCACTGCTTGTTTGGCAGGACGCTTCATTAACATAGAGGATCCAGTGAGGCATCATCAAGTTGGAAGGACGCTCCAATGATTATTCTTTTATGGTCAACTTTAGTGAATCTAAGGCAGTTATTTTGACTATAAAGTTTATAAGGCCTTTCACCAAAGTCAAATCCCAAAATTTCATATCAAACTCACCAATTCAATTGACCACTTAATCAATCTCCTTGGTACTTTTGGCTTTTGAAGGATCATATTAAAGGTTAGTTAGTCAATACCACAATCTTATAAGTCTAAAAGTAGGGCTAGAGTTTTCTGATGACAAAGACTAAAGTCAATGTGGTCTTATCTATTTGAGTATACTGGGTTTCAAAACCTTTTGGATCTTACTAATATAATATACTAGCCCCTAACTCTTCTTTAACTAGGATGATGCTCAAATCCATATTTGAAATGGCCACGTATATGTACCAGCATTGGTCCTTCTTAGGGTAGGTTAATAGTGGTAGATGTGCAAAATATTCCTTTAGCTCCTAAAAAGTTTGTTAGCAATCATCAATATACATAAATCCATTCATTTTAGCTCCTTTTAAGGCCATAAATAATTGAGATATATTTTTGCTAGTTTGGCCATAAATATGATAATAGTTTGATAAGCCATTGAATATCCTCAACCAACTTTAGTGACTCCATTTCTACAATGGCTTTAATTTTTTTCGGGTTAGCTTCTATGACAAGCTAAGAGCTATTAAATCCACAAATTTCTTGAAGTGGCTTCAAACACCCACTTGGTTGAGTTCAGCATTATTTAGTAACTTTTCTTAGTTAGATCTTTAATATGATTGTTAACAAATATACTCTTGACTAACATATCATTCACATATACTTCTATTTTCTAGCCGACCAATTGTTTGAATATCTTAACTAGCCACTGATAGGTGGATTTAGTGTTTTTTAGCTGAAGGGAATAACCTTATAATAGTTTATACCATGATCCGTCATGAAGGAATTCATATTTTCATCTTCTGGGTTCATTAGAATTTGATTATACTCCAAGTAAGCATCAATAAAACCTCGCAGCAGATGAACTGATGAAGAGACTAATTGATCTATCTGTGGGAGTGAAAATTCATTTTTGTGACATGCTTTATTTATGTATATAAAATTAACTTATATCTTCTATTTTCCATTACTCTTCTTTACAAGTAATGTATCGGATAGCTGATTTAGATATTTAACTTCTCAAATGAAACTTGCTTCAGTTAATTTCTTGACCACTTCTCCATGGCAATTAATTTTTGCGTGGAATAATTTTGTCTCTTTTATCAATTAGCTATATGCCTCATAATAATACTCAACTTGTGAAATTATCAACTTTATTGAGATTCCTAGCATACAACCAATGTTCAAATGAAGAGATCTGAATTATTTCTTAGAAATGCTATCAGGATTAGCCTTGGATATTAGTGTGAAGCAAAGCCAATTTTGACATACTTATTTATGTTCTTTAGATTCAAAGAGATTGTAACCGGTTCTTCATCGAGCTAAGCATGTTGTCATGATACTTTGTCTCTAAGATTGAATTCTTCAACTAGTTAAGGAGAAATCAAACCATTGATCTTAGTTAAATAACAACTTCTTCTAGTTGCATGGTCATCCCTTACCTCTCCGATCGCATATTCTACTTTGAATTTTACTTTTAAATGTACGATGGAAGATGAAAACCCCAAAGACAACTAGACACCGCTTGCCTAGGATGACATTATAAACCTAAGGTAGGTCTACAACTAAGAAAGTCAAGTGGTAAGACATAACTCGGTATATGTTCCCAATGTGAGTTCAAGGTATATAATATCTTTTACTTGGTCCGGTTTGTGTCCAAAGCCTATAATGGTTTGTTTGGTGTGTCATCTATTGAAACTTTGACTCGAGTCTAATAAATGTGTCAAAATATACAATATTTTTAATTATTTTATTATCAATAAAGACTTATTTCAGTTAATAATTCTAAATTCTATTTGAAACAATTATAAATATAACAAGAGGATCAAGAAATGTTATATGAATCATGTCTTTACTGCAAAGCTAATAACTTCAATCCCCAACCCTAATTTCTGCCTCTTGTGGGGAGATAATTCTTCCAACTTTTCATGAGTTATTGTTTATGATGGCTTTGTAGAGATCATATTGATTACTCTGACTATCGCCTAGTTATACAGTTTCTCGAGCAGTTCTTCACTATCATGACCATTCTTCTCTATGATCATTCAATTCTGCTGATGCTTTTTGATTTAGTACCTCTATGAAGTCCTATAATCTTCAGTACTATGAATTGGAGACCATTGATAAAGATAATACTTCATTAGCCTCTTACGACCGGGTTTTTAACTGACTTTGTCCAATTTAAGAATTTTTCATTTTAAATATATATCAAACATTTGTCCTGATATATGTAAGAGGATTAATGTATAACAGCTTGAATGACCAGCGAGCTCCTACTTGATTGTGATGTCGACTTTTTATTTGTAAATTATAGTATCATTAATTAATTTTGGATCATTTTAAAAATAATTGTATGATACAAATTTGAATGAAAAGTTGATTTTGAGATCAAGCTTGGTGTATAAAGGGCGACTAATCTGCACTCATGTGCATTTCAGATAGAATATTTGTACCCGACAAGCATCACTTAAGTTCTCATGTATGTACTGGATGGATTGTGTCGTAGTTGATGTGCATCCGTGCAACAAAATTTCAATGTAAGTATTATAGGCCAAATTTTTGAATTATTTATGAATCCTTTGATTTTGTCCATTTTTTTACTTTGAGTTGCATACATGTAACCATTTATCTTTCTGCTTTAAATATTGTCGCATACATGTGATTTTCAGTAAGGATTTTGAGATTTTGTTTTGATTTTATCAAACATTTAATGAGTTTTCCATTTTGTACAAAAAACCTAGATATCTGAAATTTTATGTTCATATATATATATACTACTTATCCAAAAAAAAAAATGTTCATATATAGAATTACTTATAAAGAAAAAGTCATGAATTTATATATTTGTACCTTGCATGTGATAATCCATACATGTGTTTTTTATCAAATACTATTTTACTATTTGTTTTGATATTTACACATTTTTATATGGTAAAAAATTTTATATTTATATTTCTTATAGAGTGAAAGTTTTGGCCTTTTCTCATAGAGAGGAAAATTTTGATCCTCTTAGTAGAGTCCCCCAACTTGGTATTTTTAAGAACAATTTTATGAATTGAGCAAAATAATATATTTAAATATCCTACTATATTCAGATAAACCTGCAAACAATATTTATCATTCTCAGATGACAAAAGAAAGTAGTATTTTGCCCTACTTCTAAAAAGTAATCTATAAACGGTCCACTTATGGATCTAAATAATAATATTTTTACCTAAAATTACTGAGAATATGTGTAACATTTCTTCAAAATTAATCTTTTAATCTTTGACTCACAAATTTTAGGATGTTTTGGATTTTTTTATATTTGACCTATATATGATTTGATATTTAATATTTTGATCTTTGGAGATTTGCAGGTTCGAAGATTGATATTTAAATTTATCTAATTTTAAATTTAGACTTTGGATTTTTGAGACTTTGAACAATTTTATACATTGGATTACTTTGATATTCATAAGAGGATTACAAATTTTGTGGACAAAATTGTATTTGAATTTTTTACATTGGATATTCGAAATGTATATCATTTGATATATTAGATTTTTCACGTGTTTTTTTACTTCATTTCTCTATTTTGTTTTGATGGACATGTGTTCACTAATATATGTATGTATGTATATATAAAATTTTAAACTCATAATTTTATATTATTTCTAATCATTCCGATTAGAAGGCTTTTAAAAACTTGTAAGATCTTAGAGGAGAGGCTGCTAAATATTTTTTATTTTATTTTTTATATTCAGATTTGTACTTGATCTATCTTAGGATTTGTGTTTGGATTTCGTACATTTAAAGGTTGATATATATATAATTATTTACAGTTGTAATATTTAGGGATTTTGCTTGGTCTGCTTTATGTGAGGACTATTGCATTATCCGGAGTCATACAAATTTATGGTTGTGGTTTCTTACGTTCTGGGGTTGATGTATAAGTTATTATTTGCAGTTGTATTTTTTGGAAATTTTACTCGGTCATTTTTATCTGGGGACTGTTTCATTATTTGAATTCATACAAGTTTGTGGTTGTGGTTGTTAGATTTTGGACTATCATTTTTTATTGTAGGTTTGAGTTAAGTAAATTTATTATCAGTGCCTCAAGGACTAGACAGAAAAGTCCAGATTTGGTCTTGTATTAGTTTTAGAAATTTATAATTAGGTTTTGTTTCTTATAAAGATAAAGAAGATTTTATTATGGTTTAACTATAATTGATTATTACTTACTTTTAGGTCAAAGTCATAACATCAATTCTTTGTTGCTTCTGGAAGTCATTGGTTAGGCTGCCATTGTTGTTCTTGCGCTTTCCTATTGCCTTTCCTTGATGAGATCTATGATCTAGCCTTTTAGGTCACTTTGCTTCATTAGCTTTCTCAATAACTATGTATGCCCAAATAATTGCTTGAACCTCTAAAAGGATCTTATAATCTCATCGGACTAGCAACTTGAAGAAATCACTAGGTTGAATAATTGCTATGAAAGCATTCAACTTTGCTTCAGTAATCAGTTTTGATATACTTTGAGCTTCAGTATTGAACAATTGAGAAAGCATCCTTGAAGTCTCACTTGGAGCCTATTCTAAGCAATAATTGCCAATTTCCAGTAATTTCTCTAGAGATGAAATATTGCATACTATCCATATGCGTGAGTTTTTGGCTACTCTAATTAGTTGTATGAGATTGACTGCTACTTTATCTATTTCTTACTATGAATCTGGAAGAATCGTTTCTTGGAATGTGGTTACTACGGATGAGTTTTAGCCAACGGATAGAAAATTTTAACTAAGTATGGAGAGTTGGTTGTATAGTTAGCCAACCCTAATTTCCTTTGCTTGCTCTTTTGAATTAACCTTCATTTTAATTAATTTGATATTGTCAATTGATTTTAGAATTATTTTGAATATATTAAAAAAATAATACAATATAGATTTGAAGGAAATTCTGTAAAGGAAGTAGGAGTGGTGCCCAAGGTATACTTGACACGTGCACTAGTGCGTACTTTGGGCAGATTGGACACACCTAAAGAGTACATCTAGACCATTCAAGTGAAATTCCAGCAGATTAATGGACACCTAATATGCGCTTGAGCACGATTCATACAGATTGCTTGCGCTCGAGGAGAAATTGATGCGGTGCTCATGCGCGGTTGGGGTCAAGTGTAACGCCTGATGCATACTTGAAGTGACGCTCGTATGTCGACTCATTTATATAAGAGTTCACGGACTATTTTTGGGCATTTCATACAGGAAGGAAAAGAAATGAGAGGGAAATAGGAGGGAAGAAAGAGAGAGAAAGAGAACAAGAGGGATCTTAGAGTATTTTTTTTTATCAAATTTGTTAAATTAGATATTAAAAAAAATATTCTTAAACCTTATCCTTAATCTACTTCTATTTTTATTTAATTTTACTTATATTTGATAGTTTTATTATACATGCATCTCATTTTTATTCACCCTGATTTTGATTCAATGTGCGTGCATATAGTTTTATTGGATATTTTGAGATTCTGTTTTGGTTTTGCCAATATTTAAGGATTTTATTTTGTTTTAAAAAAGTAGGTAAATATTTTAAGATACTATATTTTTGTATAAGAATATTTATAAATAAAAAGTCATAAAGATTTATATATGGATCTTACATGTAGTATTGCATACATGTGCTTCAAGTCAGGCTCTATTGTAGTATTTGATTCAATATTTGTACTTTTTTTAATTGAAAAATTTTGTATTTATACTTTTCGAAGTATAAGATTTATTTTTTTTGTCAAATAGAAAAAGCTTTAGATTTTGTTATAGAAATCATCCCCGATTTGATTTTTATAAAAATCATTATAAGGAATTGATACATCACTGATTCCAAGTTTCGAACAGATTCGGGTCGACTTGATCGTTTGAATCCGGTTTCGTTCACCGAGTCTGGATTCTACACACCACTACAGCAAATAAGAGGTCAGGTATCGGCGGGATATTATCCCACCGAAAATACTTCGACGCTCAAATCAGTAATCGGCCTTCGACTTTTAAGAAGGAAAATAGAAATGAGAGTAGAGAGAGAAGACAATGAGTTCTCGAGATGCGTGTTTGGTTTCAGATGTGAGAGGCGTTCTAGTGGCTTTTGGGGAGCACAGTCTCTCAACCCTATGTTCACAATGAACGTAGAGAGAGAGGGCGAGTCTAAGTTCTGTAAGTATGAGAGTTTGAAGAACTGTCTGAACACTATGAAAGCCTTAGAAGAGAAAAGTGCTTCTAAAGTCTGAATAGCGAGAGTATAATTACAGTAGTGAACGTTTGTAGGCTTAGAAGTGAGCATACCCTGGAGTGGAGACTCTATGGATTTTTATAGATGAAGTGCTAGGCGACCTTCCTTGAGAAGGAAGGCGTGATCCCTGAACTCTACCAGGTGACTTTCCTTGGTAGGAAGGCTTGATTTTAGCAATTTGTTAAGATTACTTCCTTTCCTGACGAGTAACGGCTCTCAGGATTACTCACCTTCCTTCTATATCATGCTACCGTTAGGGTTTACAGTGGGCAGGAAGAGAGAATCTAACGCTTTCCTCATAGGATGTGCGCTGAATCTATTGGTACCCACTACAGTAGAGATTTTCTTCTAGAAAGGCGTAAAATCAAGAAAGATGACCGTTGCTAATCGTGTACGGAGGTGTAGGCCCAACTGGGCCTGGCCCACGTGAGGCTTACTTTCTTAAACTGGCCTACTGCAGTACTTCCAGTCAATAGAAATGTTGACCGTCTCATGGGAAGCCTATTGGCCAATCAATTTGGTTTCTCATCTGGTCAACACTTGGCGTTAACCGTCCAGACGAGCATATGGGCCTTCGTGAATTTAGGCCGTTTCTCTTATTGGGTCAGCCCATTATGGGCGTACCCATCACTAGCCCCCCATACTGGTAGTTTGAATTCTGACCTCCAGTATATTCATAATGAAAAGTGTCTAGCTAAGGGTGACAGAGTTGTTGACCGTCTAGCACGAAATCTGGCGTGCTTTTGAAATGTTGACCGGATTAGTTGACCGTTTGAGCCAAACTCCGGAGAACTGTGGAAAGGCACATTGATTGGGTTTATTGACCGTCAGGGCCAAATCTGGAGGACTTGGTGAAGGAAATATTGACTGGATTTATCAACAAGCTAAGTCAAATTCGGAGGGCTTGTGGGAGTTGAAAAGACGTGCCATCATTAGCCGACCTGTCAGACGAAAAGGTGGCCACATGTCTGCATGCGAAAAATTCAGGATCCTGATAATTAATCTGTCATAGGATCTGATTCGACAGTGTCCCTTCGGGAAATGACACGTGGTAATAATGATGGTACATGTTTATGAGGTGGTTAGTGGGTTCTGTGTTCACACTAGCCTTTAAGTTGTCCATCCTTTTTATTTTAAATTTTTCCCACACTTTTCTTCGTCTTCCTTGGCCTGTAAAACCCTAAGCATCTTGCTGCCCCATTCGTTTCCACATCCATGGCTTCCTTTATTGCTGATATTGCTTCTGTCCTTAACGAAGGTGATGTGAAGGAGTTATACGTGGAGTACAACATTCCTAAGGATGTTGAATTTTGAGTTCCTACGAAGGATGATGGGGCTTACCTGCCACCTGAGGGCTTCGTGACCATATACGAAGCCCATATGAGGAGTGGGCTGCGCGTTCTAGTCCCTGACGAACTGCTGGCAATTTTTTGGGTGCTTCAAATCCCAATCGCACAGTTCCATACAAACATGGTACGGTATTTGTACTCTTTCTGCATATTCCTCTGTCAGCATTTGAGGCGGCTTATGGTGTCGATGGTCAAAGGATTTTTTAAGTTCAACCAAGGAATGAAGTGCATCTCCCTAGCCCCACACGGCAGTCTTCAGGTAAGCACTGTCATATAGATTCTTTGAAGAATTGGAAGAAGCGGTTCTTTATTCACGTGGGTGAGTCCTAGCCATTGGCCAGGGAATAGGGCATGGTGCTCGATGTGTACACTAGGGCACCCTCTGAGGCGGATATGGCGTCCCTATCGTGGCTGGTCAAGTTGGTTAAGAGCCACATTGGGAAGTTCTAGAGAGACCACTTGGTCTTTCGTGCTGAGGCCAAGAAGGCCAAGTAGGGGCCTCCTTCTCCGGAGTAGGAGATGAGAGAAACGCTGAGAAAGAGGAAGGCAAGGCCCCTTATGATCAGAAAGCCATCTAGTGAGAGGTCTCCTGAGGCTTCTAGGGTGAAGAGAATGGTGGTGCCCTCTTTGTCCTCCTCCCCCGAGCAAAGGAGCATGTTGGCTAGCCAGCTTTTGGGAGTTGGCGATAGCTCTGGTTTGGGTTGTGTTGAACCTGCTAATGAGGCCTTTAGGGCTAGGTTTCAGTCCTCCAATGGCCGCGTCGTTCTGACCTTGTTGCAGCCATAGTGCTTAGAGGCAATGGAGTTTCCTATGGAGTCCACAGTGGATTGGGCCGTTGATCTGCCGGAAGAGACGCCATTGCTGCACCATTGGAGGAGTCTGTTACTGTTGCCCCATTGGAGGAGCCAACTATTGCTGCACCATTGGAGGAGCCTGCTACTGGGGAGTTTCAGGAGGCTCAAGGGGCACCAATCACCAGAGAGCCTGTTCAAATTGTTGGTGAAAATGCGAAGGTGCAGAAGGAGCCCTCTGCCAGGGAGCCATCAGGGATTTAAGTTCTTTCTGTGGGGCTACCAAAGGAGCTTGTGGCGGAGGTTATTGCTAGGCCTGCTCATGAGGGGTCCTCCCCTAGTCCACCGCCGTCGGAGCCAAGGCTACACATTAGGCTAGAGAAGCCGGCGCAAAGGATCTGGTAGGTATACTTTTGTAACTCGCCTTGTCTTTAAATTTGCCATTACTGACCTTTGTCGTTTTTATAGACTGATAAGGTCGCAAGCACAGTCGTTAAGGCACTTGGGCAGAGAAATAAGGTGATCTCCGATAGGGATATGGAGATCTCCTGGCTTGATACGGAGTTGGAGGCTCTAAAGGTGGAGTATCGGGACGACACTGCTACCTTGGAGTCTGTGCTCACAAGCCTGAAAGTAAAAAATACCAGGTTAAGGGAGGATAATGGTGGCTTAAAGGATACTATGGTGGCCGGCCTGGTGAAGGAGAGTGACTACCTGAAGGAGGAAAACCCCCGTTTGAAGGAGGAGAATGAACGGGTCAAGAGGCGCATCGACTAGCTTGCGGAGCAGATGATTACTTTGGAGAATGAGTTGAGCCTCCACATTCGCCCTTACGAGGTGTCGGACATGATGATGGCGTGGTTGTGGGAGGAGATCAACATCAGCTAGCGTATTGTGTAACTGGTTGATCCTGATCTTTCAGTGGAGTTTATTAACCTATCGAACCGATCTACCCAGTGTCGCAAGAGCCTTATGGGGGAGCCACGGAGCGGTCGAGGGCCACCACTGCCTCCCTAATTTTTTTTGTGACCTTAGCTCTCATTTGTTCAATCATATAAATGTATACTATCATAAAAAATAAAATGAGTATTTTTATGGACGTTGTGTGCCTTTACTTTTATTGCTTATTTTCATATCATTCGTCATTGTACTGGTCGGCCAACTTGGTATACTGCTCACAAGTTGGCCGTGTCTGCCTCATTTAAGGCACTTCTAGCGCTTCCTAAAGGACTTGGGTCCTTGGGGCAGCCTCAAGGCTAGTATTGATGTCAAGTCTACCTAATACTCGTTCATGAGTAAGGTTTGGTAGCGCTACCCAAGTGTTGGCTTGGGCGACCAGCTTTGGAAGAGTAATTTGCTCCTGTTGACCATCGTTGACTAATCATGTTATCTCTTTGTGAAGGAGGTTGTCGCATATGCTGCTTTAGTCCCCTAAGATTTTTGACCACGTACAGGCCACTTGGATGACCAAAGTTTAAATTTGACCAACTACGGGTTGCTCGAATGACTAAGGTTTAAATACTACCACTCATGGGCCGCCTGGATGATTAGGGTTTAAATATGACGACTCATGGGCCGCTTGGATGACAAATGTTTAAATAAGATCGCTCATGGATCGCCTGGATTACCAGGGTTTAAATACGACTGCTCATTGGCCGCTTGGATGACTAAGGTTTCGTAACAAGTAGGTGAAAATCCGCTCGATTTAGGAAAAGTCTAGATCACCTAGCCCTACAATAAGAAAGATATACAAGCATGCAATATTTATAAAAAGAAGTACAAACACAACATGCAAAAGAGAATACTTATTTTTTAATTGAAAGCTAAATACAAGTAATTACATACAAATATGCTAACTACTTACCTGGACCCTTATTGGAAGTAGCGTTTGAGGTGGATCGCGTTCCACATCCATGGACCAACTTTTCGTCCTGATTTCAGAGCTTATACGCTCCGTTTTGCAAGACGGCGGAGACTAATAAGGGTCCTTCCCAGTTCGGAGAGAGCTTAATCCGGTTGGTGATCTCACCTATAGCCTCGATGCTTCGCAAAACCAAGTCTCTAATGTCAAACTGTCGCGCTTTTATTTTCTTTTTATAATAGCAGGAAATTCGCTATTAGTAAGCTACAGTTCGCATCTTGGCGGTGTCGCAAACTTCTTCTAACAAGTCTAGGTGTTCTCGGATTTTGTGAGAGTTACCTTGCTCGTCGAAGGACTCGACCCTAAGACTTGGAAGTCCGATCTCAACCAGGATTACCGCTTTAGTGCCGTAGTAGAGACTAAAGGGTGTCTCGAGAGTCGGCTCCTTTGGAGTTGTCCTGTAAGACCAGAGGATGAATGGAAGCTCATCTACCCAGGAGCACCCTGCGTCCTCTAGCTTGGTCTTAAGACTGTGGAGTAGCGTGTGGTTCGTGACCTCCACCTGTCCATTCGCTTGAGGGTACGCCACCAAAGTGTGGACCAACTTAATGCCCAGACTGGTGTAATACTTGGTGAATCATTTTTTTTAAAATTAGGTTCCATTGTCAGTCACTATAACCTCTAGAACGCCAAATCTGTTGATGATACTCTGGCGGACGAATTCAAGAGCGTTGTGCTCTATGATCTTGGCTAGCGGGATGTCTTCGACCAACATAGTGAAGTAGTTGATACCTGCAATGGTAAATTTTCTTTATCCCATCATGATAAGAAACGGGTCGAGAATGTCAAACCCCCACTACAAAGGGCCAAGGCGCCTAGAGGGACTTCAGCTCAGCGGACGGTTGGTGGTGAAGGTTGCCGTGAAGCTGACAGTTCTCACACTTCTTTACAAACTCAAGTGCATCCCTCTTCATTAACGGCCAGTAGTAGCCTTGTCACATGATCTTGAACGCCAAGTTATTGTCACCGACATGCGATCTGCAAATCCCAAGGTGGATTTCGTCAAAGGCGTAGTCGACCTCCTCAGGGGTTAGGAACCAGAGGTACGGAGTAGAGTAACCGCGGAGATACAGCCGTCTGTCTACTACAATATACTAGCAGGCCATCTTCTTGATCCGCTTGGCCTCGTCTGCGCCTTTTGGCAGTGCTCCTTCCGCCATATACCTTAGGTAAAGCGTCATCTAATTTTCTATCCCGAAGATCTACATCGCTTCCTATTTCTCTATACTGGGAGTGTTCAGAACCTCTATCGTGTTTCTCAAGTACTGCTCTGGATTTTCTGTCGCCACCACTCTCGCCAATTGGTCGGCCTTCCAGTTCTCAGTCCTGGGAACATGGGCTAGGGTCAGCTTGTTGAAAGTCCGGGCAGCCTCCCTTGCCTTAGTCAAGTACTTGGCTAAGTGGGAGTTGCTCACCTCGCAACTCCCATTAACTTGGTTGACGATTAGTTTTGTGTCGCTATAGACATCCAGTTGCTTGGATGAGCACTCTTTGGCCAACCTTAACCCGGCTAACAAGGCTTTGTATTCGGCAATGTTGTTGGTGGTTGAGAAGTCGAGTCTAAGGGAGTACTTAACCTCAAACCCGTCAGGGGCCTTAAGGACCACCCCAACACCACTACCTGAGTATGTAGACTATCCGTCTACGCGGGGGACCCATTCCAACACTCCCTCATGTTGTTCTGTATCCTCAAGGGCTATTCTTCGAGAATTGAGGTCGTGGTCTTGATGATGAAGTCGGCCAGAGATTGTTCTTTAATGGCAAGTCTGGGCCGCAACTCGATATTGAACTCTCCCAATTCGATGGCTCACTTTACCAGCCATCCAGAAATGTCAGGTTTCTGAAGAATACTCTTCAGTGGATGGTCGGTTAGAACAATCACGTGGTGCACCTGAAAGTAGGGCCTCAGTTTTTAGGCGGAGAAAATGAGCAATAAAGTTAACTTCTCCACACGTAGGTAGCACATCTCTGGGCCGGTCAATATCTTACTCATATAGTAGACCGGCTATTGAGTGTCGATATCCTGGCATACGAGGACGGAGCTGAAAGCCGCCTCTAACACCACCAAGTAAAAATACAGCTTCTCTCCATCCTTTGGTGACGCCAGTAATGGCAGGCTAGCCAAATACAGCTACAACTCATTGTAGGTTGCCTGATACTCTACCCTCCATTGAGAACCATTCGATTTTGTTCCTCTCGAGCTTAAAGAATGGTTGGTACTTGTCACCAGACTTTACTAAGAACGGGATAAGGCTACCAGTTGTTCGGTCAACCGCTAGACATCCTTGACGCTCCGCGGGGGAGCCATGTCCGCGAGGGCCTTAATCTTCTCTTGGTTTGCCTCAATCCCTTGTTGAGAGACGATGAAGCTCAAGAACTTTCCCGAGGCCACTCCGAAGATGCACTTGGCCAGATTCAGCTTCATTTGATGTTCATGGAGTACTTTAAATATTCTATCAGATCACAAATATGGTCGCAAGTGGTCCTGCTCTTGACGAGCATGTCATCGACATACACATCCATATTACGGTCAATCTATTTCTCAAACATTTTATTCACGAGCCGCTGGTAAGTCGCTCCTATATTCTTCAGACCGAAGGGCATTACCTTCTAGCAATAAGGGCCCTAATCCGTTATGAACGATGTGTGCTCTTCGTCCTTTGGACTCATCCGAATCTGGTTATAGTCTGAGTACGCATTCATGTAACTCAACAACTCATATCCGGACGTAGAATCTACCAACAGGTCGATCCTATGCAAATGAAAGTTGTCCTTCGGGTAAGTTTTGTTAACGTCAGTAAAATCAACGCACATTTACCATTTCCCATTGCTTTTCTTCACCAGGACGACGTCAAAGAGCTAGTCCGAGTATTGGACTTCTTTGATGAAGCCGGTGTCCAACAGTTTTCTTATTTCCTCCCCAATGGCGACCAATTTTTCCACCGAGTGGTTTATTCGCTTATGTCTGACAGGCTTGTAGTCGAGATCAAGGCCCAACTTATGGACCATTATTCCGGCCGGAATCCCAGGCATATCAACGGGAGTCCACGCGAAGATGTCAGTGTTCAGTTGCAAGAATGTGATTAACTCGTCGCACAGTGTGCCAGTAAGTGAGCCATTGATCTGTACACACTTCTCTAGATCCTCCAAGTTTAGTGGGACCAGGTCCGTTGCCTCACCAGACTGTGCATACTGTAGTGTTGCTTCGTCTCAATAGTCGAGTTTTCCTGCCAACCTGGTGCTGCCGCTAGGAGCAATTCGGGACATGTAACATGTCCGCCTAATGACCTAGTCACCCAGCAATTCGCACACATCGTATGGCATCGGAAATTTCACCTTGAGATGCAGTATCGAAGTGACGGCTTTGAACGCTGTTGGCACGGGCGGCCCAGTATAGTGTTGTATACGGAGGATAGGCCAACTACAAATAAGGTAAGTGTACGACTTGCCTTTTTGGGTATGTGCCCAGGACAATATCTAACTGGATCGTCCTTTGAACGGGCACTGGTTCATTGTTAAGGTCGTATAGCGGGCCTTCGACAGGTTTTAATTGACTCTTTTTTAAACTAAATTTAAAAAATGCATCAAGATAGAGTAAGTCACGCGAACTTCCATTATCAATTAATACTTGTTTCAGTTGGTAGTCGACGCTACCATTCGAAACGAGTATGGATACAATAAGGGGATCTGCATTGGGAAAAATTATGTGCTAAGTCACTGTCACTAAAACTAATGACATTATCCGCGGTGCGTTGCTTCTTCCTCCTAGTTTGCTGCACCTTATTGTCCGCCAGGTTCTTGACCGGCCGAGTGGTAATCATATTGACCACTCCTACCACAAACCGATTCTGTGAAGGGAAAGGCTCTGGTCCTTCTCCGTATGTAGTGCTAGAGCTCTCGTTAGGGTTCTTGACGAACTTGGTGAGATGGCCCTTCCGGATCATCTTTTTTATCTCCCGTTGGAGAGTCTTGCAGTCCTCTATGAAGTGTCGAGAGATCGATAAAAATCACAGTACTTTATCAGATTTTCTCCCTCCGTCTTCTTAAGTAGTTTTGGCCACTTAAGGAATTTCTCCCCGCGGATCTGCACGAGGACGTTTGAACGCATGTCGGTCAAGAGCGGTAGGCTGATCTGCCAGTAGTCCTTGCGATTCGGTGGTCCAATCCTATGGTGCTTCCTACGGGAGTGATCGCTACTGTTGAACTTCCTCTTTCCCTCTCGGGGGAATGAGCGAGGCTGTTTGGTCAAGAGCGTTGAGCTGATCTGCCAGTAGTCCTTGCGATCCGGTGGTCCAATCCTATGGTGCTTCCTACGGGAGTGATCGCTGCTATTGAACTTCCTTTTTTCCTCTTGGGGGAATGAGCGAGGCTGTTTGGTCAAGAGCGTTAGGCTGATCTGCTAGTAGTCCTTGCGATCCGGTGGTCCAGTCCTATGGTGCTTCCTGCGGGAGTGATCGCTGCTGTTGAACTTCCTCTTTCCCTCTCGGGGGAATGAGTGAGGCTGTATGGTCCGCTCAAGATGCTTAGCCTCATTGGCCTCTTCTGCCACCGCATAGGCTCGGGTGATATATTCTATCTCCCGAAAGGTCTACAGATTCTTGTACGCCAGGTACCTGAAGAAGTCCCTGTATGTCAACGTGGAGATGAAATTGACCAACTTCATCTCCTCCGTGATCCATGGGATCCGCCTAGCTTCCGTCACGAAGCGATCCAAAAACTTCCGTAGATTATCTCCCTACTTCTACTTAATGTGGGAGAGGTGTCAAGGCTATTTCTCTTCTCAGCAACTGGAGGCGTACTGAGCCAAGAAGAGGTTAATCAGCTCCCTAAAGCTCCTGATCGGGTCTGAATGGAGGTGGTGAAACTATATGCGAGCATCCCCTTTTAAGGTGAGCGAGAAGCAGTGGCACATTGCTGCATCCTCTGACCATTGTAGATTCAAATGGGTGCGAAAATAATCGAGATGATCCACTAGATCAGCCCTCCCATCGTAAAAGTCAAGAGGAGGCATCTCAAACTTGGTTGGTATCAGACGGTTCAAGATCTCCGCTGTGAAAGGAAATCAATCCAGATCGATAGCATACTCATCGTCCTTGAACACGAGGTTTCAGATTTTCTCCAACTTGGGATTTACCCAAGCAACATTGGCTGATCTCTTGGAGTTGAGATAGGTACTCAACTCTGTTCCTTCCCTGGTGTGGTCAGTAGTTGGTCGGCTACTGCCACCAGTAGATCTGATGACCTAGGAGGCTCCCTCCTGGGCCTCGATCTTGGTCTCTACCCGAGAGTATCGGGGTTTATTCGTTCAAGACCTTCCTCCAAAGTCATACTTCCTGAGCGCTCTTCAAGCCTGGGTCGACTTGGAGCCCCCTGCTGAGAGTTCTCCTGGTGAGAATAGAGCATCTAGAGTATCTTGTTGGTGTTCTGTATATACTCCACCAGATGCTGAAAGAAGGGTGCAGGCACCCCGTTAACCATTGCACCAGCAGCGTGGTCCTAGTCGAGAGAGGTCGCATCTCTAGTGGGTTTGCTAGCTTGTGCTCTCGTATTCACCATTCTAGTTAGCTTGCAAGGTGAGAATGAGAGAGTTTTCTGGAAAAATATGATAGGCTTTTTGTAAACGTTGTCCACAGACGACGTCAATAATGCGTCCCTAGATCCAAACTTTGAACAGATTCGAGTCGACTTGATCATCTAGATCCGACTGCTTTTATCGAGTCTGGACCCTACACACTACTACAGCAAATAAGAGGTCAAGTGTCGGTGGGATATTTCCCATCGAAAATACTCTAATACTCAAGTCAGTAATCGTCCTTCAACTTTTAAGAAGAAAAATGGAAATGAGAGTAGAGAGAGAAGATAATGAGTGTTCGAGACGAGTGTTTGGTTTCAAACGTTAGATGCGTTCTAGTGGCTTATGGGGAGCACAGTCACTCAACCCTGTATTCGTAAGGAACGTAGAGAGAAAGAGGGCAAGTCTGAGTTTTGTAAGTGTGAGAGCTTAAAGAACTGTTTGAATACTATGAAAGTCTTAAAAGAGAAAAGTGCCTCTAAAGTCTGAGTAACGAGCATATGATTACAGCAGTAAGCGTTTGTAGACTCAGAGGTGAGTATACCCTGGAGTGGAGACTCCATGGGTTTTTATAGATGAAGTGCTGGGTGACCTTCCTTGAGCAGGAAGGCATGATCCATGCACTCTGTCGGACGACCATCCTTGGTAGGAATGCTTGATTTCAGCAATCTGTTGGGATTGCTTCCTTTCGTGGCAGGCAACAGCTCTCAGGATTACTCGCCTTCCTTCTACATCATGCTACCATTAGGGTTTACAGTGGATAGGAAGAGAAAATCTGACGCTTTTCGCATAGGATGTGCGCTGAATCTGCTAGTACCCGTTACACTGCAGATTATCTTCTGGAAAGCTGTAAAATCAAGAAAAAAGACCGTTGCTAGTCGTATACGGAGGTGTGGGCCCAACTAGGCCTAACCCACGTGAGGCTTGCTTTCTTGGGCCTGCCTACTATAGCACTTTCGGTCAACAAAAATGTTGACCGTCTCATGGGGAGCTTGTTGGCCATCCAGTTTTGCTTTTCATTCAATCAATACTTGGCGTTGGCTGTCCAGGCACGCATATAGATCTTCGTGAATTTGGACCATTTCTCTTATTAGGCAAACCCACTATAGGCGTACCCATTAGGAATTAAATAGAATTAATAAATTTAGATTTCTTAATATATTTAGATAGATTCGATAACTATACCTATCATCTATAAGTGTTAAAACTAGTGACGCTTGTCCTCATTTGTAGGAAAAAAATATATAGGCAACTCATCTATGAGTTTAAATTATAATAATTCATCATAAAGTTATCGAGAATACGCGTAACTATTTCTTAAAGTCAATTTTGTAATCTTTGGCCTTAAATTTGAGTATGTTTTAGATTTTTACTATATTTTACTTACATTTGATTTAGATATTTGAAACTTTAATTTAAGATTCACAAGTTTTGACCGGTAGTTGGATTTGGATATTAGATTTGATTAGTTTTGTACATTTGAATCTTTTAACATTTGCATTTGGATTTTAGACATTACATACGAGATCATATTTAGAAATTCGCTGATTTATCATATTCAATGTTTGGATTTTGATTCTCATGGATTTTATATCTGTTTATCGATTTGCCCCTTCATTCTAATTATGAACACATTTATTTTGACATCTATATATATATATATACTAATATTTATTTAATATTCGACTCATATTTTTCTATTTTTAACCTTTTCAAATTAGAAGGCTACGTATATCTTATAGAGAGCTCAAACGTGAATATTAGTAGAGATTTTGGTTATATTTTAGGAGTATTAGTTTTATAATTGGATTGTGTTTATATTAGATATATTTGGTATTAAGGGAAAGATGAATAAATTGATATCAATATATGTTATTGTTATAGAATCATGATTCAAATTATTTTCTTATTTGGTCATTGTGACGTTGGGTTTGTGTTGGATGTGTGGTGTGATTTGTATTGTCAGTTTGCTACTTTTTTTTTTCTTTTACGAAGAGTAGGAATAAGTTATATTCAGTTTTATATTTTGGATGGATAGTTCCAAGAAGTCCTATGATTAATGATATCATTACCCATTTTCCATTCATTGTTGTGATTGTGTGGATATTTTGTTAGATCCAACCTGAATTTAAGTATGTACTTGGATGTCCTTATTTTGAGATTTTATTTTGTGTATTATAATTATTGTTAGTTCATAACAATTATGATGCTATATTTTAATTCTTTTATTTTGAAGTTTCTTAATTATTCAGTTGACTCAGTATATAACTGCAACTTATTTAATAGATTTCTTCCATATTATTTGCATTTGGACAAATATGTCCAAACTCTATATTTGATAATCTAGACTCCATTTTATCCATGAATCTAAGTGGATATGTTCAGGCCAGCTTAAATTTTTATTAGACCAACATAATCATAGTTAATATCTATTTAACAATAACCTAATATTAAATTGTGCATAAAAGTAAGCTGATGGTCGTATGAGTAACCCTCCCTCATTTAAGATCTATGACTTATAACTGAAACTCTATTTTTGTTTTCTGGAGGGCATAGAGTATTGGGTGTACATCTATCATGAACATATCATTCACACTTCCCTCAGTTTCAGTCAACGGTATGAAATGAACTATTAAGATTTAATTATTTTAAATTATTTATTGTAATTATTTTATTATTTTCTTTAAAAATAATTAATATTAAAACTGTCTATAGTGAAATGAATAATCAATTTTTTCCCTCTTAAATGCGTGACGAAGTGTGACAACCTATTGGCAATCTATTGGCAAAGGAGAATATTATATAATATAAAAATAAATATTGAAATTTTAGCATCATATACAAGAACAATGGAATTACTCATACGGTAACCTTCCTTCTTCCCTTTCATCAATCCAAGCCAAATTTAAAGGCACGAGAAATACCACAAATTCTTAAGCATTTTTTTTTCCTCAATTTTTCCCCAATTAATTAATTAATTAATCAATTCCCCAAATTTTCATAATTCCCCACTTTCCTTGTTTTTTATTTTTCAAATGATCAGTGCTTAGTTAGCAATACCATTAGCCACCCTTGCTCTCAACTCTTTTCTTAGGATCTTCCCCGATGGAAGTTTAGGAATTGAATCCACAAAGAAAATTTTGCTAATCCTCTTGTAGAACACCACCTGCAAACACAATCCCCACCAATTGGCTATAATTAAACAAATGCTTCATTTAAATAAATAAAATAAAATAGGCACGACAATAATGAAACCTATGCTCATATTTATTGGTGAATTCATCACTAAATATTTAAGCTAAGCAAATCTATTGGCATTGTTGTAGAGGTAAATTATTTCGCATTAATTTAATGGACACAAACTCCTTGTAAGCGTGCAGAATTCTTTAGATTAAAATATTATCAAATTATATATTTAATGTACAATCTTTACATTAAAAATTTATTAATTATATAAATATAATATATTAAAATGATCTTTTAAATATATATTTATTTAAAATAATAAAATATATATTTGTAAAAATATTCATAATTAGAGTCAAGTTGGGTTGAACAAATCACTTTCTCCAATAAAAATATCCGACCGAAAAAAGTATAATTTTTTTAACATTGTCATCAATTATATCAATCTATTTTGATAAAATTATAAAATTTTAAATCGATTAGAATATGCCAGTTAGGTAAGCTTTATCTTGATTAGGTCTATTTCTTGGTAGATTCATAGCTAAATGTTTACATTGTGCAAGCTAATTGACACTATTATGTAGGTGAATTATTTTACGTTGTTTAATGAAGAAGTATAAGTGAGAAAACTTTTTATTTTATTTTTCTATTTGAGATGTCTTTTTTAAAAAAAAAAATTATGTAAGATATAATTAACGGTCGGACGCATCACATATCCTTTACCTAAAGTAGACAAGACATTAAATAAAATGGATTCAACTTTGGAATGAAAATTCACACTAGCACTGTCGATGCACTAGCATGACTACTTGTTCGTTAAATACTATGCCGGATTGTTTCAAATCGGTTGAGCAGCAGCAGACAAAATAAGATCTTATAAATGAAAAAATTTTATTTTTTATTTATAATGTACTTTCAAAGACAAAACATTATAAAATGGGACTACCAACTGAATACATTTTCTCGAAGCTGAGAAAATCTTAAAAACTAGACACAATCTCAAAATTCAAAAGATACAATATGCAATATGGTTGCTGTGGTACCCTTATGGTCCTAAATATGGATAATAAGAAACACAAGGGGCAGTTGATAGGCTAAATCACGAAAACAGTCACCTCTACGATAGGATCCAGCTACCCTAATGGTCCATACTTTTGGCAAAATCCATCCGGAAATATTTTAATTTGTATTATTTTTATCTTTGTCATCTAATCTTTCGGGCATTTATTGGAGTTATATAAATACAGTGTTGAGGAGGCGCCAAAAGGAGAAATCAACTCATAAACCTGGTATGTTGATAGAAAATTATCCTTCCGATATTACTGAATGATGTTATATTTTATTAATTTATTCATTTTAATAGATATACATAAAGATAATTGATTGAATCAGCATCGCATCATCTAAATATATTATGAAAGTGTTCAAAAAATGTTTTTTTGTTTGAAAACAGAGTGTAGAGTTATCATGGCTCACCCCAACTGTGAACCGTTTTTCCGGCATTTATTAAAAAAAGGCATTTTAAAGACCGACTTACTATTAAGACAAAAAAGCAATGATTTCAACTGTAACATTAATTAAATTTTCATTGTGGGTTACCTGCTTAGAGATGTACTGCTTGATTTCTTCCTCGCTGATTTGGGATCCGTTTGATCTAACAACAAATGCAACAGGGACCTCCCCTGCGGCCTCGTCTTTCTGCCTGAAAATTCCCACATAGTTCAACGTTACGGGTGTGTCTTATTTAAACTCCTATGGGGAAAAACGGGCAAATACTTTATAAAAAAGTATTAAAATCGGAGAATTTCATTTAACTGGCTTAATATCATGTATAGCGGTGTAAATTTTTTTTTTATTTTTTTAATTTACGTGTAGATTCTATTTACATGAAATATAATTAGTAATCTCAATAATATTATATATAGATATATATATTGTATTTTTATAGCTTGTCTCTGTGCTAATTAATCATACCATACATTTAAAACTAAAAATGGCAACTCACGCAACGACAGCGGCGTCAGAGATGCTGGGATGGTTGATCAACATTCCTTCGAGCTCAGCCGGGGCGACTTGGAAGCCTTTATACTTGATCAATTCCTTGAGCCGATCGACAATGAAGATCTCATCATCGTTGTCGACATATCCAATGTCGCCCGTGTGCAACCATCCGTCTCTGTCTATTGTGTTCTTCGTTGCCTCCGGATCATTCAGATAACCTGTCCGCACTCATTGAGTTATCAGTAAACAGACCACAATAAGATGTTGCAAGGAATCTCGAATGAAGGTAGGTGAGTAGGTGGACCGACCTTTCATGATTTGGCTGCCCCTGATACAAATTTCGCCGGGCTGATTTCTGGGTAAGGAAGCTCCAGTATCTGGATCAACGATCCTCAGCTCCGCATTTCTCACAACGGTCCCACATGATCCTGATTTTACATCCGTCGGATCCTTCGCAAATGCCAAACACATGGCTAGTACTGGCCCTGCCTCAGTCATACCATAACCCTGCCGCATGGAATCATTCCCATTAGTGCACTTTTGTTTTTTCTTTTTAAATTCCGACCTTGGTTATTAAAGTTATTCTTGAAATATAAATAGAATGTCATGATCATTAAAGATGCGAAGAAAATCATGATTACAGTTTTCTAGATTGGGCCTGCCTTCTCCTTATAAAGCTTACCATAATGCAAACCGGTTCCCTTTTTTTAAGACTTTTTTTAAAATATTAACACGATGTAAATAGTTAAATAAAAAAATAAAAAATTATGCAACTAATTATTTAAAAAATTTTAAATCCCATTTATTAAGTTTTTTTAATTAGGCAAATAAAGAATATGGTCATGTAAATCCCATTTATAATTTTTATTTTACTTACCAAAAAAATCTAATATAATTTTTGATTTCAAAAACTAATTAGTATAATTATCATTAGAGCATCAAGTTATTCTTAAATTTTTATTTTTATAATTATATTTAAATACATGATAGGAAATGAGTCTTTTTTACTCCATGCTTCCAACCCTAAAAACCATAAATATTTGTTACGATGCAAAATTGTTATAGACCTTCTCTTTGCAATTTAAACTAATTATTCACCTCTTAACAGCAATTTTTTGTATTTTACACAATTTACGGAAATTTCGTTACATCTACTGGTCAATTTTATTCTACGGAATTTTTTCTTAAACCAATTATTTCCATCCAACTTTCCTCAACGTGGTTCTGCAGCCATGTATCAATAATTTAACCTATTTTTGTGTCTACCTCTGTGACGGCAAGGGATCAAGAAGGCTCCACCTCTTAAATAGATAGATTTTTTTTTTAATTTAAATCATTAATATTTAAATAAATAATTATAATTTAATTTTTTAAAAAAATATATTAAAAAAATAATTATTAAATTATAATCATTTATTTTAAAATAAATAGTAAAAATATTAAAAAAATAACCTCTATTTTTTTAAAAAAATTGAGCCACCTCCGACCATAAAAGGCAATCAGCATAACTATCAACATTGCATTATTTTAAAGATATTATTTGTCTACGTGACTTAAGTAGCAGCTCCTCCAGAATATCAATATTGGGCCATTATCTTTTGCCTTCCACTCCTCTACGAAAATTAATTTTCGAGGCCCTGTAAACGACCTAGTCAATCAAATAATATTAGACCATCAATGATCCCTGAAAAAATTCAGTGCAATTAATAGTGCCTTTTTTTTTTCTCCTATATGTGTGCGACAAAAAATAAGGCTACAAAATCCTTAGAAATTTAGAACGTTTATCTCACAAATTCTGCATACTTAACATGTTAACATACTAAACACGGATCATGGACCCGGTTTTCACGTCTAAGGAGCATGATTTAACTTATTTAAAATAAATAGATAAGTGAAATTTGGAAAATAAGATTGTGCTTACCTGTCCAAGTACGGCTTTAGGAAGCTTAGAACGCACGGTGTCCTCGAGCTCCTTCCCTAAAGGGGCAGCTCCGGACATGGCGGTCCTTATTGACGACAAGTCATACATGTCGATGCCCGGGCTCTTGGCGATTGCAAGGACGATGGGAGGGACTACGGGTAAGATGGTCACCTTATGATTTTGGACCAGCTCCAGCAACCTGTTGATCTCAAACTTTTGCATGATTAAGATGGCAGCGCCGACGCGCAGAGCGCAGAGCAGCACTGAGTTGAGCGAATAGATGTGAAACAGGGGCAACACGCAGAGTATCACGTCGTCACTGTGGAAATAGAGGTTTGGATTTTCACCGTCGACTTGCTGGGCCACACTTGTGACCAAACTCTTGTGCGTCAACATCACGCCTATCGAAATAAATGATGATGATTATTATATAGAAATATCAGAGATTTTACACCCTGTTTCGTATTTATCAAACTACGTTTTCTGCTTCCCGTTCCCAGAAAGAGAAACCGGAACTCCTTTCTTTCTCACCATTAAAATTTTCGTTGTAATATTATGGGATATTTTTTAGTTGCTATTAGGATATTTTAATAATAAAATATCTTATAAAATAATTCATACTAATAAGCTCCCATAAAAATAAAATTACGATGATATCTCAGGTGTAATAAATTTCAGGGTGCTGCTGGAACATTTCTTAAAACTCAGTTCTTCCTTTTTTTAATTGGTAAAGTAAAGGAATGAAAGAAGATGATTAAAGGACTCAATGCGTTGCTGCTAGTCTATATGTGAAATCATACCTACAAGGAATGCATATTTGTTAAATAAATATGGTTAGAATATATGAATAATTTAGAATCTAATACGGTTTAATGATTAAAAAATTATGATAATTCTACATGGATTAAACATCAATTCAATTTATTAGCATCAATAAGAAATACATATGTGTGTGTGTGTGTATATACTTTAAAAATATGATGAAATGGTTTATATTAGTTTTAATTTAAAAAATGGGCAAAAAGTTGTTTAATTTATCTTGAAAAAGTAACGGCAGTTCTACATACAATGAATTCTTATGTCTCCGATTGTAATAATACTGTAAAACTAAATTCATAGGTTAGACATTTTCCCCTTTTCGTTTGTTCCAAAATAATAAATAAATTCATCGATGAATTTTTGAATCCTTTGTGTTCCTAACAATGGTATAGATCTTGCCGATAAGGCAAATCCTGATTATATATATATATTTTTTTATGCAGTCAGAATTTCTATACATGCATTTAAAAAATTAAATTTATCTGATTTCCTGAAGTACCTTTGGGAAGCCCCGTCGTGCCGGATGAGTAAGGCAGCGCCACCACATCATCAGGGTGTATCTCCACCTCCGGCATGCCATTCTCGTCCGCTTGAGTCAACTCGGAGAAGTGCAGACAACCTTCCGGCACTGGCGAGTCAATCACCATAATCTTCACATCATTCTCCTCCCCGTACTTCCTCACCTTCTCAGAAAAAGCGGATTGAGTGACGATTATCCTAGCAATCGAGGCCCTTGCCTGCTTCTCGATCTCCGCCGGCGTGCAGAGCGGATTCGCCGTCGTGCTAACTGCTCCCAGAAACGACGCCCCGAGGAACCCAAACACGAACTCCGGGCAGTTCTGCAGCAAGAGCATGATCACGTCGCCCTTTTTGACCCCCAGCTTGTGGAGACCGCCGGCGACCTTCCGTGCGGTAATCTCGACGTCCGCGTAGGTGAAGATCTCCCCGGTCGATCCATTTATGACGCAAGGCCGAGAACTGAACTCAGAAATATTCTCAAAGCAGTATTGGTGGAGGGGAAGGTGGTTTGGGATGTAAATGTCAGGGAGTTTTGATCTGAAGACGAACTCTTCCTGTTGGCGCGTTTCTTCTTGTTTGGCATCCATGGAAATCGGATTTTGCTTTTCTTTTCTTGGAAAGAGAGGGAAAGTTGGGTGTTAGGAGAGGTAAGGTGAGGCAGGTTTGGCTATGGCTTATCTTCCTTCTTCTTTCTCCTGGCTTAGTTCGAGTTTTGGTTTAGGGTAATATACACGAGTAGGTTAGGTAGTTGGGGGAGCTGGTGGGATGGACTGTTTCGGTATTTTGGCGTTTGGATAGGAGTATGATAGGGGATTTGAATTTTGATTTTGCAAAAATGTTTTTTTCCGTCCGGTTCATGTCCTGTCTCAAATGTTCCTTCAATGACCAAAGGAAGGTTGACACCTGTCAATGGGACACATAATGTTGGACGTGGCATGCTGTGATTCGGCTGTGAGAGTTGTATTTTCGACGGGTGCGGTTGGTGATTGAAAATTCAAGAGGCTAAATGGGTAGGTGAGGGATTTTAGGTGGATTGGGAGGGTAATTTTCAGGCGTTATGGTTGGGCCCATTTATGAAAAATGGTAGATCACGGTTGACGGCATCGGAAATGCTTCGTCGTGGAGGCCCTCCGTCGTCCTAAAATTTATTGGATTAGAAATTCAACACTCTAGTTTCTAAATTATATATATATATATATATAATTTTTGTCGTAGTTTTTGTTCTTATGATATTTATATTTTAATTTTTCAATAGTATAAAAAATATCAAAAAATGATTACATTTTTTGATAGAAATTTTAAAATGAAACCATTAAAATTGACCTATTTAATAATAGCCTTTAGATGTATAACTATGACAGAATGTCTCAAACTCTTAATTTTTAAACGGTGCAAAAAAATGGAAAATTATTACGTAAAACTATTTTGCCAAAATGACTGAACCCAACCCAATCCCACGTTTGACTGGTACAGCATTTGGCACTGCCACGTAGGACGTTACCTACCGCAAGGATCGTCTTATAGTCGGTGATGTGCGTTAGACGACATATTTTACCTACTACAACCATGTTTCGGACCCACCCTCGTGCTCTCGGCATTATGAAAAAAGTATACTTCTATTTTAAAATATATATATATTGCGTTACTTCGTTATATTAACTAAATATGAAAACTATATAGCTATTATCTATTTTTGGAAACTATTAATAATAATTAAATGTTTAATAATACAGAATAATTTGTCATTGATGACGGTTCCATGACGTCATTGGCTTCTTTTTCCTCTTTTCTACTGAGCAATGTTAATATTTACCTATATTCATACTTAACTCTATTATCAAGAGAAAAGAACTGTGTGTTCCTCTATCATGTGTATAAATTATAGACAACAAATGCACTTAGCTAAATCCATTTTGACTTAAATTGTTTAAATATTTTTCACAAATTAAGTTATTTTTAGTATCATAAGTGATTGTTCTTAATGTATACCAAGAATCTGAATTATGATCCAATTATATCAAATTGGACCTTCATACTTTCTAATCAATATTTTGCACACCACAATAGTAAATAATAAACAAAAAGGATGCAATATTTACTTTCCAATATATAATTTAACATTCATATTAAAAATATTTTCAAATGAATGAATGATGTACAAGAAATAGGGATGAATTCGATAATGAAAGGCTGATCGAATTCTGAGGATTAGGCTCCATAGTATTCTAAGGACAGAAATATTTTTAGGCAAGAGTCTTTCTTTTTTCCTCCTATTCTACTGAATAGAGCTTGTATATTTGTAATCTTGATACCAATTAGCCTATCTTTTTAAAACTGGCATAATTGTTTAATAGAAGAGTTACATTAGTCAAAATTCAACGATTATTTAAGTTTTATAACAACTTAAGATTTAATATTTATCATTTATCGGCTATTGTTATTTATTTAATATAGTCAATTATCCCTCGTTATATATAACTGTTTATCAAAATTTAATAATAAATTTATTCTTTTGTTATTCCATTAATCACTTTGAGGTTTTGTGTTTATAGTCATTTAGCCATTTGATCGATCGGCAATTTGATCATCTGATCAGATTGTCAATTCACCTCTGTTTTGAGTCAGACAACATGATTGCTTGATCGTCTTTTATAATTTCATAATTTGTGGGACCTGTATTTAATAAAGTTTGGTCAACCTTATTTAGTTATTACCCAGCACCAACTTTATCCTCGGAGGTTAAATTCAAATTTCAAGTATATTAAAATGGAAAATCGAGTAATACATCTATCAAGCCAGTTGTACATGCTTTCCCTAAATATTTTCAATCAATATTAATTAATAATTGATTAATTTTATCAATCAAAATTTGATTTTTCGTCTTATTGATCAACATTCTTTAACCATTTAACTAGTTTGGTTTGCCTTAATATGCTTCATTCTACTACGACTTTAAATAGAAGACTTCCCCCTATTTGACTAGCAATGAAAATTCACATCTCCACACTTGACGGAGCTTTATTCGACCTTTCCGTAGACCTTATATCTCAACATTAGATGGAGTATATGTTCACTGAATCTAAGGAGAGAGTTTTTTCGAACTTCTTTGTAGTCTTCTGAGATCATTTATAAAATTTGTCTTGATTATTCTGTTTTATATGAAAAACTATATTAATTTTTCTCTTTTATATAATATTTAGAACCAAGGTGACTCCTCTTCTAGGCAACACCTCCGGATATCTCTTTCCATTCTCATGTGGTTCATCAAGGAGGTTGGGCCTACTTGAATGGTATCAACTAGTTTTTCGTCTTTCATCTCCTATTCAGTGACACTTATAATACTGTATAACTGGGACAATTGATTGAATGATACCATTTTGAGAGAATCGGGGTGGCTCCTGCTAAACTTTGTTTCATCATCAAATTTAAATACCAGTTGGCCCCACTATTTATCTCTCCTTTTTCTTTGGAGCCGGTTGACTTGTCTTTTTACCTTGTAAGAATATGTCATGTATGTCAATGTATTAATGAGAAGAAATTGTTATCTTTAAGTATTTAGGCCATAATTCTTAATCTATTCCTTACTTTGAACTTGTATTTCTTCCACTTGAGATTATAAGTCGCTAAAAATTTATATTAATATAACTATTCAAATGCAAATTTTTTTTTCTATTATTTGTTTTGATATTTTGACATTCTTAGGATAATTATTTGAGAAAGAATTGTTCGTTCAACTTGTGGCCAGACTTGTTTATTAATATTTTATTTTTGATAATTTAATTTTTTAACAATTTGACTTTTTATAATAACTTGATCTTCTAATAAGTTAGAACCTTTGAAATATCTTCAATTCATTGTGGATGTCCTAAGCCTCCTTCTAAATTGAATTGAATTTTTTGAAAACTAATTTCATTAGCTAGGTAATAATGATGTCATTGTCATCATTATCCTAGTAAGGGAAACGACATTTTTGTAGCGCCATCAGTGTTTTAGCAAACTATTTTCAGGTTTGTGTCTTCTTTTAAATTTTTTTAAATTGTTGTGTTTAGGCTTGAGGGGAGGTAAAGTGACTTGTTGCTTGCATCATCATTGACAAGTTAAATGCTTCGTTTCCAATTTTAATTCCCTTTTAAATTATACTGCCTCATTCTCTTCACATCAAACACTATTTGCACTTTTGTTCATCTTTCATCTAAGTACTAAATTTTTGATTTCCTGACTTAATCGGCTTTTATTGGCACCACGTACCACTTCAAAAGGCATCGATGACATTACTTCTTGCTTGTCCATGGACCTCGTGCTAGATATATACGATCGGTATAATATTTCATCTGCTATTTTTTAAAAAATTTAAATTACTTACAAAAAAAATATATTCCTTTTTAAATTTTCTTCCCAATTGAGAGAACTTATTCTCCGAGAGATGGTTTCATTGCTATTTATGAGACTCATTTGAAAGATGACCTTTAAATTCCCTTCACTAGGAAATTCATAGAAATAATGGAGGTTTTAAAAATTTAAATCACTCGTTTCCACCCAAACACCATTAGGTATATAATAGCTGTGTATCTTTTTCCATCACTAAAATCTTAGACTAGATACCCAGATGATTGAGATGGCTCTTAGATTTAACTAAGAAAGTAATTGAATTTCCTTGACTCCGAAAAAATTTAAAATAATTCAATTGAGTTCTTTCCAATAATGGGAAAGATGTCAACCATTCATTCTCTAATCCAATCCTTGACAATGAGAGTCGTATGACCCAATTTTAAACAAAACTTATCAAAAAGAACCTGCCGAGTTGTTCAAGACTAAAAAAACTTTTAACCCAGGATGCTTTAGATGACGTTAATTGGTATATTATTTTAGGCGGAAAGGCAGTTGCTAATGTGCCACCTTTTCCTATAAAAAGAAGAGATGGCCTTAGAATTGACTCTCCTCCACTTATTGATATTAGTCAACCTGATGTCAGGGTAACAACTATCTTGAAACCCCAGTCTAATGTTGATGAAGCCGATAGGACCATTGATATTACTCGTGCCACGTATGCTAATAAGAGTGTTGAGGGTTCTTTTCAAAGATCTACCCCAATTTTTGCCCCTTCAGGTATTCCATTTTTAGAGAAGGTGCCTGCCTTCAACTTAGAAGAGGAGACTCCCATTGTTGCCCCAATGGAGGTGCATGACTCTTAGCCCAATCATTGCATGATGAGTAGCCAGTTAATTCTCCTATAATTACCGAACTCGAGATCCCAGTTATGTGTTGCTCTCCACTGTCAAGTGAGCCAATTTTCGTGTCCCCTGCTACACAAGTTGCTACAACAGAAGATAGTAGTGGAGTAGCTAAGGAGTCCTATATGTTTTCTTTGTCGCTAACTGTGGTTTTTGTAGATCCTGAGGTTTCTTAAGGTGTCCCTGATTTTGGGACTTCACTATATTGTAGGACATTGCCTCTCCTTTATTGGAGATTGTTGCCAGATTCAAGTTCTAGACTAAGAGGATCACCACTGGACTTTACAACTCGGGAAGGATACCCTTCACAAGAGGTATCGTTCACATCAACACTTCCAAATTATTTGCTTGTTCTTTTAATTTTTGATCTGAAACTTACTCTTTTTACAGTCTCAGGACTTGATATGCTTTGTTAGAGATAGGATTTATAGTCAAAATATAGAAATTGTATGCGTATCTCGGTCTTACATTAATCCATCTATGGTTCTAGACAAAGCATTTTGAATCATGACTGCTAAGGCTAAAAACTTATTCTATCATGATTTGTCAACTCTGCTAAAAAGTAAGTTATCTGAGTGGATGATGAAGTCTTATGACTTTGCTGAACAAGCTAATATAGTTGGAGATTGGATCAGCTTACCCGAAGATAAGATTCATGAGGCTGAAGTCAACTAGCCTCAACTACTGACATCATAGAAGGATTTCCAATAAAATGTCTAAGACTTAAGGAGGTGTGAATGAGAAGTTTTTAACCCGAAGAGATGGGGTCTATAATAGACTCATGCTTCTAAGAAGGGATTGCTCTCTACATGAGGATTCTGTACTTAGTTGCTCTCAAATTTCCAACCGAGTGCCCGAATGTACAAAATTTTGGAGTTTCACTAAGCTCTGAAGTCAAAGATTTTACAAAATCAAGTGGCTCTCAGCCTTCAAGATCTAGCCCCAGCTACCAGCCATAAGATAACTGAGTCATTTTGTAACGACCCAATTTTCAAAATATAGTAATTTTTAGTCATTAAATTAATATAATTAAGTTTATGGTATATGGATTAAGAAAAAATGAAGAGAAATTTAATTCAGAAGCAAAGTAAGGCATCAGGGACTTGGCGCCCAAGCTACGCCTGAGGCGCTACTCTGGTGGATTTAACAGAATATGTGCACTCGAGCAACGCTTAAGGCGCCACCTAGGCACGAAAAACAGAATATCAAGCCCAAAGGGGGCTCAATGAACGCTCAAGCGCCACCCGGTGGTGGGTCTTGACGCTTGAGCGGCGCTCGAGCGTGATCTAGAACCTTTCATTGACTTCCTTTGTGTTTATAAAGGGGAAAGAAGGGGGAAGGGAGGAGGCACGATGCAGAGTAGCAGGGGAAGAGGAAGAGGAAGAAGAAGGAGAAAAGAAAAGGAGGAAGGATCTTTAGTGACTCCCAACCCGATTAGAGTAAAAAAAATAATAAATTAGGTTGAGACAAGTGTACCCTAATCTTTGTTCTTTTTATTATTGTTTATTGTTTGCTCCAAAACTCTCTATTTTTAATATTTGTATAAAATACCGTATGTTTTCCAATTCTCTCATAATATTATAAATAAATTTCATGTTTACGCATGAGTATTATGATTTATTGGTTCGATTGCATCGTCTAGCTCACGTTTAATGTCCAAATTC
This sequence comes from Nepenthes gracilis, assembly GCA_033239525.1. Taxonomy (NCBI): domain Eukaryota; kingdom Viridiplantae; phylum Streptophyta; class Magnoliopsida; order Caryophyllales; family Nepenthaceae; genus Nepenthes; species Nepenthes gracilis. The sequence continues at coordinate 9,480,974 of BSYO01000018.1, read as the reverse complement.
ATTTAGTTTACTATTCACCAAACCCTAGAACGAAAATTAAAAGATAACTATGAAAAATAATGGGTGATGATAATGAAGTATAGTATAATAAAGTATTTAAGTTAATTGGTGCTTTTATCTTAAAATCTGCTAAAAAGTTATATAGTAAAAAATTACTGAGAGCTTTAAGATTATATGAAGAATTCTAATTATGCAAAGAAAAGCGATCCATAAGAAGTAAAGAATGAAGATATGAAAATTATAGTAAACTTTGAGTCAAGAAGTAAAGAAAATGTTACTTGAAAAATTATGTAAGTTTATCGGACAATGGTTATATGAAAATTTGTTAAAAAATTATACTGTTAATAATTACGGTGAACTCCAAGACTATTTGAAAGAATTAGTTAAGTGATGATGAATTGGCCAATGATGAATAAGAATTAAGATGAGTTGAAGTGGTCACCGAAGAATGAAAAGTCAAGGCTAAGGAAAGGAGATAATCTGAACGAATCAGTTCAAGTTACCACTAATGATTGAGAATCAAGGTTAAGAATCATAAACCAATAATCAAGATCCCCCAAGTTAAGTAAAAATAGTAAGAAACTAAATCAAGAATCATTCAGCAGATAACATTCTTTGGCCTGCCACGAATATTGCGGTGAAAACTCAATGATGCTCTGGCCACGTATCTTGGCCGTTTAGTGAAGAAGATGATATTTTTGGCAAGCCTTAAGATGTTATAGTGGTAATCGATGATAATTCCATTCACGGAGTGATACATGATCCGTCTTTATTGGGGCGTTACTATGGAGGAAAAAGAACCAAGAATCTTGAAACTATGTATGAATGAGAAAGAAAGAACCAAGAACCAAGAACCAAGAATTTAAGATTATCCTGATCCTCGAATGTAAATAAGTAGAAAACATAAGATGATATATGGATATGAAAGAAGAGTTCTCCTCGGGATAAGGAGAAAATATGATGATATATGAATATGAAAGATTGGTCCTCGTGATGAGGAAGACATGAGATGATACATAATGATGAAATAACAAGAACTAAGGCCCCTTTGTTATGAAAGAAATGAATGACTAAGGCCTTTGATTGTCTAGAGTAATACAATCTATCCTTGATTATTCGTTCCCTTAACTAGTAAGGTCTACCAGCCCTAATCCATCAAGATAATAAAATAAATTATTCTAAAGACTACAGACAATTCTAAGCTATTCCATGAATTCAACAAGAACTTTAGAAGGAGAATTATATAAAAGAAAAGATAAAGAAAACAAGACACAATCATGTCCACGAACACATTTATGCATCGTTTCATGTTTTTACCTTTCCATATGCATATTTGGCGCTTCTAGTATGTTTCTAACCCAAGATAAACAAAGATAAAATTTGACCATAAGTTCATACTTATGCATTATTTCGTGCTTGAGCTCCATTCATTTTCATGATTAGTCCCTAATTCCTTCGTTGTTTGCCTCATTATTTCATTTATAATTGTATTTTATATGAAAATTTGTATGCTTTGATTTTTATAATACCTTGTTGAGCTTGTAACTCACCCTTGTTGTTTTGTCCCCCTTCCAGATAGATACCGATGAGCCAAAACCTAATGAGAAGTGTAGAAGTAGAGGATAGCTAAGGAAAGATTTTGCTAGGCTTTGGAGACTTGGACATTATGTATATATTAATGTATTGCTAATATAATTATTATGGAAGGATGTTATGTATTGAAATAGTATGGTGAGTTGGATAGTATTAGGGATTGATATGTTTTGCTTCCTCTAGTTATTTATGGATATAGTTATACTTTCGCAAGTTGATTTTGGATTTTGTATAGGTACCTAGATGACATCTCTCATTTAAATAAATGCAGTAATTAAAGTTTCAGTGCTAAAGCCATGAATGATATGACAGTTGATGTGATCTTGTGTATAAATTGTGTTGGATTTTGAGATCTAGTTATTTATATGTCTTGTACATATCGTATTATACAGGTTATTTGTATGATTTTATCCACTTTAGAGAAAATTCTGTCCGATTTTCTGTAAAATTTAATATTTTAAATTTGGAATATTAGTTTTATATGTTAATTAATGAAAGGTATTAAAAGATAGGACCCGTTCCGTTACAAATGGTGTCAGAGAAAAAAGATGTCTTAGATTTTGATTTTAATTGTATGCAAAAGTTTAGTATCGATTAAAATTAATCGAATAAGTAGAAGAAAGTGTATGATGATTAAATTGGATTGGATTGTCCTAGGCATTCTAGTTTGCATAAGTTAGATTAGAATTCAGTTCGGATTTAGTGTTTAAGCTAATTGATATCAAATATAGGTCTAGGCTGATCGATTTAGGTTTAAGGATTCAGATTGGTTTATTCTATATTGAGGTAAGATGAAGTAGTTAAGATTAGAAAGAATGTTTAGGTTTTGGCTTTAAGAATTTAATTTTAAAATGCATTGATCCTAACCCCTTCCTCTAATCTGATTATTTGAGATTAATAATCTTGTGATATTTGTGGTTATAGAAAATAGTATGACTTCTAGACAAAGGCTTTCCTCAGGGTATTGGTCGACCGCAAGGATGAGGAGAAGAAATTGTTTGAAGGCACCTTAAAGATTTGAATTTAATCAATACCAAGCTAGTGTTGAATATGATGATACCTATTTGAGGTCCAAGTAGTCAATTTAGTTTAAGCTAAATTTGATAGGCCTTGGGTTGAGATTCTCAGGTTAGTACATTACTAAGAAGGGATGTTTGAATTTGATGATTAAATATGATGGATAAGGTAGAATTTATGGCTTGAGGTTAAGATATGGATCCTGAGGACTTCGAAGGTGTTGGCGATGATTGGATGCTTGGAAGAAGACAAGTTGATATTGACTTAGACAAAATAAAAGGTGAAGTTAACCTTAGATGGTTAGTGTAAAAAAGAGTCATGGATTTTGAGGATAAATAGATATTATAGGAATTGTTGTGGATTTTATATGGATGAAGATTTTGTTGTAAAGGGATTTTGGGAGCATGCTTTACTTGAGATAGTTTGACCGCATGATTAGGGATTGCCTATGTTTCCTCAGGTTGGATAGAAAAGAAGTCCGGTGTCTGAGATCGAGGTTTCACGGTGATAGTATAAGTATCGAGGTAATATCTATCGTGGTAGAAAGTAACATCCCTGAATCTTGATATCTCAGTATATTCATTATTTGAGACTTTTAATCTATATTTTAACTATGTTTCCTAAGTTCATTCGTTATTGGAGGAACCTTGATACGGTGTTTGGGGATGTTTTTTAAAGAAGAATGTCTAGTTGATTTTCGTTAATCAGTCGTTTCCAGGCTGTGTTGAGGCCAACCTTGACATTTGAAAATTTGGCGATTGATTTAAAAAAATATCAATGTAATGTTTGTTGCGAATAGTATTTTCATAATTAAGAATTATGTTTGCGGTGGCTTGCAGAATCTAGCAATTATAAGTTTCAATAGAGTCATTCGGGTTTTGTAAGTTTGTTAGCGTTTTGTGAAAATTATGAATTGGATCTTCTAGTTATATGTAGGTTAATCTTGTGACGACTTCATTGAAAAAATTTTAGAAGTCTAAGGCGTATTAATCCTCTTTGATGACAGTACCCTGAATTAGAAATGAAAATTAGTCGTGTGCCCAATTAGAGGAGAATCCGGTAAAAAATTTGTGAATTGTTCCTTAGGGACCATAGTGCTTGTAGGGAGGATGACTAAGAAGAAATCAGCCTTTGTGAGGATATATTACATGAGGATAGATCCCACAGAATAGAGGGTATTGTTAACCATGTCGTTGGGTTGATTTGAAAGGATTCAATAAATTAAAGAGAATGTGATACTTTTTAGGAAGATATGAGAATTTTGTTATTCCTACATCACATATGGGTGGATGCCTTGGAACTAAGTGGGGAGAAGTCTGTGACCAGAATTACTCTACCCATGATTGTAGTTAGTAATTGAGGTCTCCATTTAGAAACTTATCAGGTGATGTCTTTGGAGTTGATCAATGTCTAATGATTTTGAGGATCTGAATAATTGTGTCGCAAGAATAGACAACCATGCAACAATATAAATGGGTAAATCTACTTAAGGACTTAAAAGATGCATCTCGATGCCTTTTAAAGAAGCAAATATTAGTGTCGATAGGTCGCTATCGATTTGGGATGTTTTTGATGGAAATGTATTTAGAGTTTGAGGCTTCAGAAATGAATAGATGAGAAATCCTTGAGGCATTGTTTCAAGGTAATCAAACGGCAAGTATTTAAAATATTAGACAACTGGAGGAACAACTAGCGAAAACCTCTATTTATCGTAAATTTAGGTAGCATAAGCGGACTTGAATGAAACGGTTTGTTGACATGCCAATGAGATAATAAGTTGTCAAATGTGTGAATTTTGAGGTTTTCATAGTAACATTGAGACTATACCGAAAAATCTTTAGAAATTTTCTTGGGGCTATAACTGCTATAAGACTTAGGAGGCCGAGAATGATCAGAGTAGTGCAACAGAAGCATGTGGGCCTTGGCACGTAAGTTCTAAGATGAGATTAAAGGTCTAAATGAAGGATCATCCTTGAATCGAAGTAGAGTCTGAATAAATCGTCTAAGATATTATATTAGCCAATAAATGGACTTAGTTTTGAAGTTGGGTGGATTATTATGAGGTTCCTGTGTATCAATAATTGAGGAAGTAAATTTGTGATTGTTTCAATCATTATGTGAAGATCAGGAATTTGCCTTATGGCTAGAATCTCAACATCAAACCAAGAAACATTAAATATAAAAAATCAAAACAATTCAATTGGTTAAAGTTCTTTTGGAAGGATTTTGTTATTTAGGATGTGTCTTGGGAAAGTAAGAAGAAATTTGAAAAAAATAACCCTTTTGTTTATTGAGATATTGAAAATCATTAAATTTTGAGGACGAGATTTCTATAAGTGAAAAAAATTATAACGACATAGTTTCATAAACATAGTAATTCCTAGTCATTAAGTTAATATAATTAAATTTATGGTATATAGATTAAGAAAAAATAAAAAAAATTTTAATTTGAAAGCAAAATTAGGCAACAGGGGCTCGACGCCAGAGCTGCGCCTGAGGCGCCACTCAGGCGGATTTAACATAGTAGGTGCGCTCGAGTAGCGCCTGAGGCGCCACCCAGGTATGAGAAATAAAATGTCGTGCTCGAACGGTGTTCGATGAGCCCTTAAGCGAGACCCGTTGGTGTGCCTTGGTGCTCGAGCGCGATCTAGAACCTTTCACGGACTTCTTTTTTGTTTAATAAAGGGAAAGAAGGGGGAATGGAGGAGGCACGACACAAAGCAGCAAGGGAAGAGGGAGAGGAAGAAAAAGGAAAAAAGAAAAGGAAGAAGGATTTTCAATGACTTCCAACCCGATCAGAATAAGAAAAATGATAAATCAAGTTGAGACAAATGTACCCTAACCTTTGTTCTCTTTGTTATTGTTTTTTGTTTGCTCCAAAGCTCTCCATTTTTAAGATTTGTATAAAATATCGTATGTTTTTTAATTTTCTCATGATATTATGAATAAATTTCATATTTATGCATGAGTATTATGATTTATTGGTTCGATTGCATCGTATAACTCATGTTTCGTATCCAGATTTATTCAATTTACTATTTATCAAACCCTAGAATGAAAATTAATTAATAATTATGGAAAATAATGGGTGATGATAAGGAAGTATGGTATTATGAAGTATTTAAGTTAATAGGTACTTTTATCTAAAAATCTACTAAAAAGTTATATAATTAAAATTTACTGAGAGCTTTGAGATTATCTGAAGAATTCTAATTATGCAAAGAAAAGTGATCCATTAGAAGTAAAGAATGAAGATATGAAAATTGTAGTAAACTTTGAGTCAGGAAGTAAAGAAAATGTTACTTGAAAAATTATGTAAGTTTATTGGACAATGGTTATATGAAAATCTGTTAAAAAATTATACTGTCAATAATTACGGTGGACTCCAAGACTATTTGAAAAAATTAGTCAAGTGATGATGAATTGGCCAATGATGAATAAGAATTAAGATGAATTGAAGTGGTCATTGAAGAATGAAAAGTTAAGGCTAAGGAAACAAGATAATCTGAACGAATCAGTTCAAGTGACCATTGATAATTGAGAATCAAGGTTAAGAATTATGAATCAAGAATCAAGATCCCCCAAGTTAAGTAAAAAATAGTAAGAAACTGAATCAAAAATCGTTCAGCAAGTAACATTCTTTGGCTTACCACGAATATTACAGTGGATATTCAATGATACTCTAGCCATGTATCTTGGCTGCTTAATGAATCGGGTGATATTCTTGGCAAGCCTTAACATGTTACAGTGGTAATCGAGAATAATTCCGTTCATAGAGTGATATGTGGTCCGCCTTTCTCGGGATATTACTATGGAGGGAAAAGAACCAAGAATCATGAAACTATGTATGAATGAGAAAGAAAGAACCAAGAATTTAAGATTATCTTGGTCCTCGGGATATAAATAAGGAGGAAATATGAGACAATATATAAATATGAAAGAAGGGTTCTCCTCGGGATGAGGAGAAAATATGATAATATATGAATATGAAAGATTGGTCCTCGTGATGAGGTGGATATGAGATGATACATAATGATAAAAGAATAAGAACTAATGCGCTTTTATTATGAAAGAAATGAAGAACTACGGCCTTTAATTGTGTGCAATAATACAATCTATCCTCGATTATTTGTTCCCTCAATTGGTATGGTACATTTATTCTAAAGGCTAAAGATAGTTCTAAGCTATTCCATGAATTCAACAAGAACTTTAGAAAGAGAATTATATAAAAGAAAAGATAAAGAAAACAAGACACAATCTTGTCCATGAACACATAGTTATGCATCGTTTCATACTTTTGCCTTTTCATGTGCATATTTGGCACTTCTAGAATGTTTTCTAATCTAAGATAAACAAAGATAAGATTTGACCATAAGTTCAAGCTTATGCATTATTTCGTGCTCGCACTCCATTCATTTGCATAATCAGTCCCTAATCCCTTCGATGTCTGCCTCATTCATTTGTTTATAATTGTGTTTTATATGAAAATTTGTGTGCTTTGATTTTTATGGTACCTTACTGAGCTTGTAGCTCACCCTTGTTATTTTGTCCCCCTTACAGATAAGTACCGATGAGCCGAAACCTAATGAGAAGTGTAGAGGTAGAGGATAGCTAAAGAAAGATTTTGCTAGGCTTTGGAGACTTGGACATTATGTATATATTAATGTATTGCTAATGTAATCATTATGGAAGGATGTTATGTATTGAAATAGTATGGTGAGTTGTATAGTATTAGGGATTAATATGTTTTACTTCCGCAAGTTATATATGGATATAGTAATGCTTCCACAATTTTAGAATTTATATAAGTACCTAGATGGCATCTCTCATTTGAATAAATGTAGTAATTAAAGTTTTAGTGTTGAAGCCATAAATGATATGGCAGTTGATGTGATACTGTGTATGAATTGTGTTAGATTTTGAGATCTAGTTGTTTATATGTCTTGTACATATTGTATTATATAAGTTATTTGTATTGTTTTGTCCACTTTTAAAAAAAATTCTGCCCGATTTTCTGTAAAATTTAACGTTTAAATTTGAAACATTAGTTTTGTATGTTAATTAACGAAAGGTTTTAAAAAATAGGACCCGTTCCGTTATACATTTCTTATCAAGGAATGTCATAGCTCATTGTATCCCTTGTAAATAAATATTTGCAAGAAAAAAACACCGCACTATAATACCAAATATATTATAATAAAAATCTACGGCTAACTTTGTTAGACGCACTAATCAAAAATCCAAAATTATGAAATCCAAAAATATATAAATTTAATACAGTATATAAAATCTAACAATCCGTAATATTACAAATATAAACTAAATAAAAGTCTTCATGATTTTTCATTAATATCTTGTAAAAGTTTATTGTCCGCTAATCTTAAAGGGTTTTGATAACATTTGAAAAATACGATTCTAATGTTCAATAAGCATATATGCATATTATATATATATATATATATATGTATGTATGTGTGTGTGCGCGCGCGCGTGCGCGTGTGTGGTAGTAAATTAGAAGGAATGACAAAAAAAAATCAAATTTTACATGTGAAATTTTAAAATGTTTAATTTTTCATTAAATATGTCTTAAATAGTAATTTCATGCAAACAATGTAGCATATATATATATATATATGTCTATAAAAAATGAGGTCCAAATAATTATATTGAAAACCAATGAAAATTTCAAATAGCTAACACATGTCAAAATATAAAAACCAAAGTATGTCAAAAAAAAACCTAAATTATAAGAACTAAAGATTAATAATTCACACACTAACTAATCAAAAGACTAACTTTAATAAATAAATTACTTATATTTTTAATAATGTTATATAATATACTATCATTTAAGACCCGTAGATAGGTCATTGATGTTATCATATGAATAGAGTCAAACACCACCTTCTTCTTTGCAATTATAGATGATAGGGGTATTTTTAAAGTGTATATAATATATTAGGATATATTTGAATATAAATCATTAATTTAATTATAATAGTTCTCATTTGTTAAATGAAAAACTCTATAATAAAATTACAAAACCTTCAATTATCCAAGTATTCGATAAAAATAAACAATACCTTCAAATATTCAGTAGAACCTAATAAAATTTTAAAATATTTGGCAAAATATATATGCATGTAACAGTAATCAAAAAATGAGTGCAAAAAGTAACTTGCATATATATATATTTAAACAAGTAGGGCGAGAAAAATATATAGGTTTTAAAAATAAACCAAAAAAAAATTTAGATATACTTATTTCAAACCATAGATTCACTAGATTGATCACAAAAGAGTTCCAAAGTCCATTTCCTTCTCCATCTCTCTCTTCTTCTCCTCTTCTTCCCTCATTTTTTTTTTTTTACTCTTCTCTCCCTAAAAAAATGCTTATATATCCAAATTGGCATATGAGCGCCAATCAAACACACATCGAGTCTCTTGCCTTTTTACATGCATGCATGTGAGCTATATCAAGTGTACCTTAGAAGCTACCCATTCAATTCAAACCACGTATGAGCGGCCTATATACATTCTTCAAGTGCAAACATTCTACCTAAAAAATGTATGAGTATGCCATTATATGCATCTTATACGTGAAACTTCTACTAGAAATGCACACATTTATTGCACTTGTGCCAATGAGGCATTGATCATTTTTCCTCAAAATTTATTTTTTTTAAAAAAGTTTCATTATACAATTATTTTTTATATCAACCTAATGCTTAATAATTTTGATATTATAAATATAAATTAAAAAATTAGATGTTACAACTCTCTTTTTTTTTTATAAAATATTTTCCTTAAAATTTACTTACTATTAGGATGACAGATTCAGATACTTCTCCTCAATCTCACTCTCACATTTTCAAGTTTCTTTCTTTAATAAATAATTTTTTCAGAGTACTTTAACCAACAGAATTACCTCAATACAAAAAATTTGATCTCATCCTCCCAAAATCTAAATCGAAACTTCAACATATGTCAAATTCTTATCAATAATATATAGCAGTTCTTATTCTTTGATGCGTAAAGGATCAAAAACATATTTTTAAAGTATTGAAACATGAAATATATCATGAAAATTGGGTAAATTGGAAGGTAATACTAATTTATAAATTACATTACTAACTAGCTATAAAATTTCAAATGGCTTGATAAACCTTGGTTTTAAATTTTCTTTTAATCCAAATTTTGATATATCTTTCCTTAGAGATACATTCAAAAAAATTTAATCGCTTACTTAAAACTCAAATTAGATCTCTTACGATCAACGTAATACTTATGTTTGATTTGAGCAACTATTAAACGATCTTGAATTAATTTAATCTTACTTAATGTCTCTTGTATTGTATCGGGGTCTAAAAGCTTATGATTACTGCTTTCCTCCTAATTGATTGGAGAATGATATCTCGTTCCAAACAATCCCTCAAATGCAACTACCATATTACTGGACTGATAATAATTATTATATATAAATTATCTAACAATAAATAATTATCCAAATTATATTCTATCTCCAAATATCTTCCATAATATGTATTGTTATTTTCTATTGTCCATATGTCCATGGATGAAATGACCCATTGAAATTCAGCTTCGTACCTAGTTTTTTTAAGTAAAAGTTTTCAAAATTTAGATATAAATCTCGAATCTTGTTTAGAAATAATTAAAATTAGAATCCCATGTTTAGAAATAATCAAAACTAGAATCCCACGCAATTTCATAATTTCATTGATGTAAATCGTGTCAAATAATCTCTTGAAAATGTGGTCCTTACAAGAAGAAAATGTACCCATTTTGTCAATCGATCTATGATCATCTAAATAAAATCAATATTTCTTGCCCTCCTAGAAAATCCCAACACAAAATCCGTCGCTATATATTTTTATTTCCAACTAGGAATAGGTAAATGTTGTACAAATCTTGGAGTCTTCTGATATTCTATCTTGACTTATTGATGCATAATATATCTTTTCATAAAAACTGTTATTTTTTTTTATTTATATTCCTCTACAAAAAGAGTTTCTTCATTTTTTGGTATATCATGTTAATTTTGAGATCAATGTTATATTCAGCTCTATTGAAAGCTTTATTGAAAATCTTTTCCTTTAAATATCTTATATTAGGCACATAAATATGATCTCGGAACTAAAGAATTTCATCTATCCAAATATTAAAATCCACTCATGATTTACTATTCAACTCCCTCAAAAATTTTCATTAAATATGGATCATTCATTTAAGACTTCTTAATCTTCTGTATAATTACCAGATACACTTGAAAATATGGTAGTGTCATCCTTGAGTCTTGGGAATATAAATGAATATTACAATTCTTCATTCCGTTAAATTATTCTCATTCCTCAATTATCATATGAGCCAACATACCCGACAACTTTCGACTTAATGTGTTAGCAATTATAATTACCTTTCTTAGCTGATATTAAATTTCACAATTATAATCATTTGATAAATCCATCTAAAGAGACCATTTCATATTTAATTCTTTTTCTAAAAATAAATACTTCAAACTTTGTGGTTAGAGTATACTATATATTTCTCTATATATAAATGATGTCTTCATATTTTCAAAACAAACACAACACGGCCAATTCCAAATCATGGATATGATAGTTCTACTTATAAACCTTAAGTTGCCATGATCCATAGGAAATTATGTTACCAAGCCGCATCAAAATGCATCCCAACCCTCTCTTTGAAGTATTGCATTACAATATAAAATCAACGGTTCTCGCAGGAATCGCTAAAATTGGTGTAGAAATCAACCAATTTTTTAATTCTTGTAAACTTCTCTCACAATTATTATTCCAATGAAATACTATTTTCTTTTGAGTCAAACAAGTCAAAGACACCAAAATCATTGAGAAATTTTGAACAAAATATCTATAATATCCAACCAAATCAAAAAATACAAATCTCATTAACATTTATTGGTTAATTCTAATTAGTAAAAGCTTTGATATTTTTCTAATCCACCATCACTCCTCCTTAGGAAATAACATATCTAAGGAAGGACACCCCTCGAGCTGAAATTTACACCTTTTCAACTTAGTGAATTGTTGTCTATCTCTCAATGCTTGCAATCAGCAAAGGATTTACTTGAGCATCTTTTGCCAACACCGCATAAGCCTTCCCTAGAACAATTGGCTTTTGATCCACATGCCTTGATGGGAAATGGCACTCTTTCACCATGTGACCAAATTGACTATAATTGAAACAAGTTTTGAGTAGTTTGAAGCATGGTCATCCTCCACAGTATTTCCCACAATGGTCACACACCGAATTTGAATATTATGGCCTTGTTAGTGAAGATCAAACTTCAATAGACTTGCCTTATCCAGTGACTTCAACTTTATATAGTATTATTTTTGATCTAGAGCTCTAGCTTTCACGGTTTGCTGTCTTCCACTCAAAATATTTTGCTCTCTCTTGCTCCTGCTTGATCTCTTGCTCCATCAGTAAGGCACAATTGAGCACTTCTCCAAACATCCTCAAGCACAAAGGCACTAATTATGATCAAATCTTGTTTGATAAGCTATGAATGAATTTCCTCGCCCTCTAGGCCTCGTCCACAACAATATGCAGGGTAGAACGAACCAATTCAGTAAATTGGACATCATACTCAATCACTAAACAATTTCCTTGCATTAATTAGGCAAACGCATTCTCCTTTTGCTCATAAACATTTGTCAAAAAGTTCTTTTTTATGAAGGCCTCCAAAAGCATGTTGCTAGAAAGTATTTTTTTCAAAAAAGTTTCTAAAAACACATTTCACAAAATCTCCTTGTTCTCTAAGCCAAGACTTCTTCTTTGCAATGTTCATTAATAATCGGCCTCTCTATCTAGCTTTTAGGCATCAAACTTGACTTTCCCCTTCTCGGGATAATTTATCACCTCAAATAACTTCTTCACGTGATGAATTAAGATCCCCACTTTAATCAAATCCATATCACCCGAAGAACTTAGGGACTCGTTCATTGGTAAAATGACCATAAGCCATCATACCATGCCTCAGATTTTCACCTCCTTGATGAGCCACAAGCTCGGTATCTTTTTGCTGGACCATACATTCCATAATATCTACCATCCTGACTATTATAGTCTAATAGTCTTCTTCGCAGCTAGAACTAGTAACTCTGCCTCCTTACATCTTCGTTTCTATCATACAATAAATTCTAACATTTAATTCATTAAATCATTTTAGATAATTTTTTATGACTTTCTTTGATACTATTCTCTCTCACAATCTCGACACAAGAAGGTACTAATAATAATATCAATATAAGAATCATCTATAAATAATCACGATCCAATAATTTAAAGTTTGGGTTGAATATTACATATCAAAATCATAAACAATACAATTAAATATGAATTGCAATAGCACATGATGAGCCAAGCTATCCCCATCTAGTCATAAATTAATATCATACCTGTTCAACTTGTAAATCACTATAAGAAAATGTATGTCACCATGATGTCAAATATACCATAATGGAAATCTCTATGCAGCTTCGTTAGACACAATAACCCAAAAGCACAAACTATGAAATTCAAAAATATATAAATTTAGTACTATATATAAGATCTAACAATATGTAATATTATAAATATAAACTAAACAAAGGTTTTCATGATCTTCCATCTATATCTTATAAGAATTCACTACCCGTTAAACTATAGGGATTTTAAAAATATTTATAAAATATGAGCTTAATGCTCAACAAACATATATGTATATATATATATATATATATTATTCAAGACTTATAAATTATATAAAAATATTAGAATACTAAAATATGTAATATGTCCATAAAATTGAAAATCTAAATACTCATATTAAAAACCTATGAAAATTTTAAAAAATCAAAACTTGTCAAAATATAAAAATCAAAGTATGTTGAAATATAAGATCCAAATCATGTATAAATATAAGAATTAAGAATTGTTAATTACACACCAACTAATCAAAAGGTTAACTATAAAAAATAGGTTATTCATATTTTCAATAACTTTGATATACTATTATTTATGATCTGTAAGCGTAGGATGATAGGTGTGTTTTTTAAGTGAATATAATATATAAAGATGCCTTTAAATATAAACCACAAACTCATTTATAATGATTCTTATTTGTTAAATGAAGAATTCTATAATAAAAATATAATATTTTTTTATTCTCTAAAAAAAGTACACACTCTAATTGTATCACAAAATAGTGTTATCATTAAATGTCAAATATTCAAATGTTTTATAATTTTTTTTATAATATCTCAATATAAAAATATAATCCTTTAAGATATCCAATTAATTTATAAAAACAAATAAAATATTTAAATATTCAATAAAACCTTGTAAAATTTTAAAATATTTGGTGAACTACATATGTATGTGATAATAATAATAAAAAAAATTGGTAAAAGGACCGTATACATATATATTTAAACAATTAGTGAAATAAAAATAAAAAAAAAATTTAAAAATAGATCAAAGAGTGAACTTATACTTATTTTAAACCTTAAATTCAATAGATCTATTTTGAAATAGCTCTAAAATCTCTTTCATTCACTTTCTCTCTTTTTTTCTTTATCTTTTTCACTTCTATTTTCCTCTCTTCTCTCCCTTTCTTTATGAAAATGATAAAAAATGGAGAAAGAATGCTTACATGCCCAAATTGGCATACAAGTGCTGATCAAGTGTGTATTAGGCATCATGCATTATTACATGCACATAGAAGCACTACATTAGACACCCTTCAGACATGACCTACTCTACTCGAGCCATGCATAAGTGCCCCTTAAACACAAATACTTTGTCTAAACACACATAACTATACTATCATGCACACCTTAACAAGGAGCTTCTATAAAAAATGTACACATGCTCTTCCCCTTGCACTAACGAGGCATTGATCCTATTTTATCAAAGTTTACCTTTTAAAAAATTTTTATCATATAATTATTTCTTACACTAACCAATATATAATAATTATAATTTTATAAACATAAACTAAAATTTTGACTATTACAAAAAGATGAGATTTCTTTCTCAATTTGTAACTTTTCTGACGTTTGACAGTGTTCCCACAAAACTACTGTGCATCTTTACTAATTTAAATCTATAAACATAAAATTAAAAATTTTAAAATATAATGAAATTTTAAAATACAATAATAATAGTAATAATACCCCTGCCAATTATCTTACAAGATAGATTATTATTTGCCAGCACCGTTCCACCGACGGCAAGGAGCGCATATAAAATTAAATATATGTTAAACAATTGATAGCTACTCTTGCAAATTGACCATTTGCTTCCATTGTATAACTTTTATATCAATTATTTATTAAAAATAAAATAATAATTGACGATTTTTATGGACCCCATCCATAAAACAACTATATAAATATAAAAAATAGTTAAAATTTGAACTGATTTTGTTGATTTATTTATTGGTCATTATGACATAGTTTTTTTTTTTTTTTTTTTTTTTGAGATTAGCTAAGTTTTTACTATTTCTTCTCAAAAATAGTAATATAATTATTCTAAAATTTACTATATTATAAAACATTTAAATAGAAGAGCGATAATTAGGTGCGGAAGTGGAAAGGCAATCCCGACAATTGGAAGCAACATCCAAAATCTAGTAACTATTCAAGTTTAGGTACGCGGTTACACCTTCACTCACCAGCAACACCCCGTCGTTGGTTTCATTTTTAATAAAACAATTTTTTTTTTCAACATTTTGGTCATTTCACAGTCTGCTTATTTCTCAACTTCTTGCAATCAAATATATATGTTCTTTTAAATTAAACATATACATATAAAGAATGAGTTATAGATGATTTACGAATCAATGCTTTTTTAATTTTTTCTATGGGAATTGTAAAGGCAAAAAATGAATAAAGATCGAATCTTTATTCGCTGCTCTCCTGTTTCTATTCAAAATCAGAATAATAGAGGATGGTAAGTTTGCCCATCTAACCTTGTGAAGATTGGACAACAACTAACCCTACCCCTGACATGTATGGTGGTAAATTAACCAAATTGTTAAGAAAGTTGGTTCAATAAAAACTCGTTCAAGCCCATTTATTTAGTTTAATAAATGACGTGCAAGTTTAATTTTTAAATTCGTTAAGTAAATAAACAAAGGCTAAACATATTCAAGCTTGACTGGGCTCGGGTCATTTGTAGCCTAAACATATACGAGCTTGACTGGGCTCGGGTCATTTGTAGCCTACAAGTGGATAGGGTTGCTAGTGAACCAAATTATTCGCGAACCGCTTGGAGTCTCAGCTTTGTAAAAAAACTCGCTTAAATACA
This sequence comes from Nepenthes gracilis, assembly GCA_033239525.1. Lineage (NCBI taxonomy): Eukaryota > Viridiplantae > Streptophyta > Magnoliopsida > Caryophyllales > Nepenthaceae > Nepenthes > Nepenthes gracilis. The sequence continues at coordinate 9,465,012 of BSYO01000018.1, read as the reverse complement.
CAGACGAAAGTGCAAAACTACGCTACCTTATTACTCTTTACCACTTAATTACTCTTATATATATATATATATATATATATATATATATATATTTATATAAATATAAAGCTGTGGCAACAAAAATCATTAAAATTAACTCCCCTTTCGTTTTGAAGCATGGCGATGGCAGATTTATCCCATGCCTTTCCATCCAACATCTTTCTCCTTCGATCATGAGTTAGTACAATTGTGGCCACCCAGACGTAATCAACTAATCCAATTCAGACAATTCACGTAAAAAAACTCAAACTATAAATACTAACTTAAATACATCATCAATAAAATATTTATAGTAAATATCAAAAATAAAAAAAATATAAATATCCATATAAATATAAACTCATGAGAATGTAATCCCAGTAAAATATTCAACACTAATATAATAGTAAAAAAGTCTCATTATCTATCAATATAAAATCTTTTTGACTCTCGGATTGCTTTCACCTAAAATATCCACAGCAAATATATGATCCTCTTTAATTCGCTATCGACCTCTTTTTCTGTAAAACCATGAAAACATAAAGTAAGTCAAATACTATGTAAATATAATAAGTAAGCCAAATACCAAGTAAATATAATTAAAAATATTAAAATATAATAAAATATCTCAAATGATAATATTGATAGATCTAATCACAACACGGGCCGATCCAACAGTTAGCCCATTTGCTAGCAAAGCCCAATGCGAAGTAAAGCTTAGGAGATCGGCCAACCAACCCATCTATTGCAAGTAGGCTTAGGAGGAACAATGGGTCAGGACCAGTAGACAACCTCTACATCTTAGCCTATCACCGCCTAGGTCAACCCTCTTACCCAGCAGTAACAGTCTGGCAGCATAGAAAATACTGACGCGGCAGCCACCACCCAATGGTCATCGAAATCAACCTTGAAGAGCCACCTCGCTCGCCTGCCGGTAGCAATTTCAGCCAACCTACGCCGAAACAATTTGGCCAATGTCGACCATGACCCGCAGTGGTCACATCATCATCACAAAGAGATAACTGACACAGTGGCCACGACCAACGTAGGGAAAGGCTGGCAAATCCTGGCCAAACAGCTATCATGAGCCTTGGCGCCAAAACCTTCTCCACGAAATATTACAAATATCATTCACCTTCACAGGAAGAGGGATTGATCTCCGATGGAATCAACTCTTGAACGAAATATAAGAATTAAGAAAGAACCAAGCTCTCTTTCCTTACACAACTCTTTCTCTTCTTTTCTAAGCTGCTACCCGTCGAGCGCATCCTAGTAAGCCACCCATCGAGTGCAATATTTTGAAGCCTTTCCCTCCAAACACCTCGAAGCCACTGCCCATCGAGCGCATATAAGAGCTCAATCCTCTTCTCAGATCTCTCGCATATGTGCATCTTTGTATTCTTTTACATCATATCAAATTTCTATTTTCTGATAAAGGTTTTTAACTTGAGCATTAAAAGATAAACCGGAGAGTAAACTTTACTAATCATCTGACTTCTTATTCGTTGTTTATAGTGTGTAGAATCCTAATTAGTAGAGACGAAAATCGAACCCACCCTACTTTAACCCACAGTAGAAGATCAAGTAGCTCTCTAATCCGTACAATAATATGAATCTTAGGACGTATCATTGGCATAATCTGTGAAAAACGACATAAAAGTCTAACCACCAATCACCGTATTCACAAAAGCAAACATGGTTAATACCAGAGTACTCAAAAAATGCCTACCCTCTAGAGACTCCTTTGGAGGAGGATATCCAAATGCCGACCGCAGGTGGAAAGTAAAAAAGACCCTACAACTGAGCTACCGAGCATGGTAGCACAAGAACAGCAAAAGTAGGGTCCGTGCGGCACAAGAATAGCCTAAGTAGAGGTAACACCACGAGCGCTAAGCGCATCTTCAAGTCTTCTAGAGCTCCATCTAATCCCAGCGCAAGGCATTGGAGGGCCCAAGACAACTTTGGACTCCCACAACACTTAACTGGTGTGAGGATGAACCTTGAGGCAAAGAGTAGCAGGTCCCTCCATTTATAGCCGAGGGAGAAGGTTGGCAAGCTCCCAGTGAAAGGATGCGTCAGCCAATTACCGGCAAGGAATCGATGCCAGGGCTCGGTTCAGAACAAAATTTTTCCAAACAGGTCATCGAATCCCTACGACATTGTACGAAAAGCTGCAAGACGCCTAAGGAAGGAGCGTAGTACTCGAAAATTGGCAACTGAGGCGTCTTGGGAAGGACGCGTGAGCAAACGCAGTAGGCAATATCCCATCATTTAACATGCTGGGGACTGGAGAGGCTCCCACTCTATGATATGGGGGGCTAGTAATGGGTTCAATCATAACACGACCAATCTAATAGCTAGCCCACTTGTCAGCGAAGCCCAATGCAAAGTAAAGCCTAGGAGACTCCCAACTAGTCCATCTGTTGCAAGTAGGCCCAGGGGAGAACAATAGGCTAGGACCAGCAGACAACATCTGTATCTCAACCAATCATAGCCTAGGTCAACCCTCTCGCTCAGAAGCAACAATCTAGTGGCGCAAAAAATGCCGACGCAGTAGCCACTAGCCAATAGTGATCGAAGTCAATCCTGAAGAGCTACCTCGCTCACCTATTGGCAATAATTCCAACCAATCTACACCGAAACAACTTGGCCAATGTCAGCCACGACCCGTAGTGGTCACCTCACTATTGCAAGGCAGTAACTGAGACGGTGGCCACGACCAATGCAGAGACAGGCCAGTAAATCCTAGCCAAACACCTATCACGAGCCTCGGTGCCAAAGCCTTTTCCAAGAAGCATTACAAATATCCTTTGCCTTCACAGGAAGAGGGATCGATCTCCGATGAAATTAACCCTTGAATAAGATACAATAGTTGAGAAAGAACCAAACCCTTTTTCCCTAACACAGCTCTTTTTCTTCTTTTCTAAGCCGCTCCCCATTGAGTGCATCCTAGTAAGCTACTTATCAAGTGTAACACTTCGGTGCCTTGCCCTCTGAACACCTCAAAGCCGCTTCTCATTAAGCGTATCACAGGGGCTCAGTCCTCCTTTCATATCCGTCGCATATATGCATCTTTGCATTATCTTACATCCTATCATTTTTTTTTATTTCCTGAGAAAGATTTGTGATTTGAGCATTAGAGAATAAATCGAAAATAAATCCTACAAATCATTTGACATCTTATTCGTTGTTTGTGCTATACAGGATTCAAGTTAGCAGAGATGAAGACTGGATTCGCTCTACTTCGACCTACAGTGTAAGATCGAGTGGCTCCCTAATCCGTATAATAATCTAAATTTTGAGACACATTAAATATCAAGTATATTCAATATTAATAACATTATGTAATAAACCAACAGTTGTTTAAAATTTAATACTATATCGTAAATATGATTCAAAAGTCATATGAATAATTGAATATTAAAAATACAACTGAGATTTCGTCAAATCCAAATATCAACAAAAATGTAGGGTTCATTAAAATTATTTTAATAGAGGTTCCAACTATACGAGATATCACAACAATCCCTTTGAATCTTATTATATCACTATGAACCAACGACTAGGTACCTGCCTCTAACAATTGAGTTACATCCTTGAGGTATTGATACTCATAATTAGTAAGCGACAAACTCTATGGCCTTATAATATTTTATCACTTGTAGTATTCAAGTATCAAATTCCAATAATACAATTAATATTCTTGTCAGAATACACCATTCCCTTATTCTCATTGTCCAATTGAGAGCTATGCCCAAATAGGGTAAAGAATACTCTATCTTCGTATCCCTAAGGTCAGTCAAGGTCATCGTCCACAAAGGTAAGATACCCAAATGTCTGAGGTCCATGCGAGATCCGCATTCACAAAGGTAGGATACTAAATTAATATGTTAAACCTAACACCTCTTAGTATAATATCTCTCGATATATCAATACACGTTATTCAAAAGAATAATCATCACTCCAAAAACATTGACCTAGTGTCAAACAAATGTAGAATATATTAAGGTTCCGTGGAGCCTATACATCCTAATACATAGTTACTTTATACACACTTGTCAACTTATCTACATAATATTAGCAACTCTAGATTAATTAAAAATAAATAAAAGACAAGAATAAAAGGAAATTAAAAAGAAGAGTATTAAAAATCAATATCAAATAATTATAAACTAAGGTTTTATAAGTTCAATATTTTTGAAGATTATAATGTTTTCATATTATTATTTTTTTACCTTAACTATAGATGACATGATACCACACACTCAATCTAAGTTAATGCCAATAGTGATTACTGAGATAAGAAAATTCCAAAGCTAAACTAAATATGTAACAAACCCTTAAAATTTTACTCAATCATTACCCAATCTTTACTGGACTCACTAGTGCGATAATCTCATTGTAATGCCCAATTTTCGTTATTGAAAAATGATACCATTAATATAATTTTTGAATCAATTTAAAAATAATTATATAATAAAAATTTAATGAGAAATTAGATTTTTAAAATCAAGCCGATGCCCGAAGGGTGCCTGTCTTGCACTCATGTATATTTGTGGCAAAAGCCATGTGCCTAATGCGCACCTTTGCGGTGCGCATTCGTATTTATGACAGAATAGTGGCACTTGAGGTATGTCAAAGAGAACACATGGTTGTAGATTAAGCAAAATATTTTCACCTGATGCAACACTCATCCATGCCTGTACATGAAAGCGACGCCTAATATGTGCCCATTTAGCACTTATATGCCGGTTGTGGCATATAAACGCCTATGTGTGCTGTAGCTGTATTCTTTGGAATCACCCAAAAGGAACCAAACCAGTGCTTGGGCCCACCATGATAATTGGAACACACGTATTCCTTGGAAGTTGAAGTTTGACTGCCTCTTGAAAATAGGTGCCCAATTACAATCACAGCTTTCTTGCAAAGGCACATTTTTCTGAAAAGATGTCAAATAGCATCAGGAGGTAAAAATCCCAAATCATGAACGAAAATATCAGTATCGATTATAAATATATCAGATAATATATGTCAATATTAGATATGCCAAAAAAATTTAAAAATCTTAAATTGATATCAATATCAGGTGATTTATCAGTTACATTAGCCAATATATCAACCAAATATTAGGTATATTGGCCAATATTTTAAAATTCGGACGATACATCATTGATGTGCCAATAGATCGAAATGGTTCGATACTGATATATATCCGTCAATATTTTATCTAATTTCAAAATAAATTCTCATAATTCTTACAATAGGTAGCAAAGTTGACTATCTCCATCAACGGTGAACACACTCTATGGATACATTCCATGGGTGTTGTATCGCAAACTAATGCACAAATGACATGGATTCTGGTAAGTGGGGCTCTACATTCGAAACAAAGGAAACTAGAAGACAGAAATGCATGGATTCTCTTAAGTGGGGCTCTACATTCGAAACAAAGGAAACTAGAAGACAAATAATAGCAACATAAAATCATCAAAGCCAGTCCCTGGCAAGCTTTCTTGATGACACAAATGAGTAGCACGGAAATGATTCATATGGCAGTCCCAGCCAAAAAGGAAATGGTCACTTAGAGCAGTTGAGAGACATGCCACTTGCTGAATATCGAAGGTTTTTGAATCAATCAAAGCATCTTTCAACAAAAATACAAAATGCTGCTATCAATGAAATTGATCTCAATTTTTCGGGGAGGTCGTGGCATCTCTCGTTGTACGCTATAAAAGACAGCACTGAGCTCATTCCCGGAACAATTGGATGACACAGTGAATGAGGCTTCTACACTGTGGGAGGGTCAAATATATGAGTCTTGGGAGGGTCAAATGTATAAAGACTTACCTTTGTCTAGAAATTTATCTCCAAGTTAAAATGGAGCAAAGTTATGTTGCTCCTCCGGGTAAAACTATTGCATGAAATCTGGTATAAGAACTGAAAAAAAAGGGAATGAACGATTGTGCCAAATATCCAAAAGACTTTGGATGGTCATAGGCAATCAAACCTGTTCTACATGTGAATATGCAAGATCAACATAATCTCGCTAAGTGAAAGCACCATTATATCAACCACACAATTCCTCTTCCGAATCATAAATTATATGTTTGTCAACTATTCTACGCGTAAGAAAAAGAAGAAAAGCACCAAAAGAATAACACGATCATTTACTGAAACATGGAAAACAGGAAATCATAAGAGGACATAAAACAACAAGGTAGCAACAGAAGAGAGGGAAGAACATTTACCTTGGTGAGTATGAAATTGAATAGCATCTAGGCTGCAAACGTGGGGCAACAGCAGCGAAGAACACCCTGAGCGGGGGCCTGGTTGATGGGAACTCAGCCATATCCTCTAGGAGTCTCCTGACTTGAAGCTAACCCACGGGGCACATTCATCCTGCAAAACAAAAATAGTTTCTTTGGAGAATTTAAAAGATTAGCAAATCTTGTCAGAGCAGTCCTTAAAGTACACCGTTGGAAAAGTGGAGACAATGAGCCTCCACTAATTGGCGTGCTATCCTTATTGTCAGCATATATAGGGAAATAAATATCTGGAGATAAACCTAATAACTTCTCAGTTTCCTCCACATTTTCCGCTTGATTTTCACAGTAAACACCAATATGATGCCCAGTTTTATATTTATGCGTAATTACATTACATCATCATACAAGAATTCTATTTCCACTTTGTTAGGGAACTTCCCAAAATAATGAATAGGAAGAAGGGAGAAGAATTTCCTAATGGGGAGAGGAAGTTTGCCAATATCCCTTAATTGAGGGGGTAAATGGCTCAATCCCTTATTTGAAGAGTTAATTTTCCCAATTTAAGGATATGGTTGTGTTATCCCTACTAAAAAGGCTAGATTATTATGTTAATCAATTAATATTGTAAAACCATTGTTGGCTATTTTAGTTTATGAAAATTATGCAACAAATTGTTAAATGGTTATTATCTTTAAACTTGTGTTGGATCATGAAGCCTTGACTTCCCTTGAATTAAACCAATTAAGAGGTCATGATCCCTCGAAACATCCTATATTATTATCATTCATCAAAATAGGTAGCCTCTGCAAGATTAATCATTACGCATTACTTATTCATAAACCCATTACTATATCCGTTTCTAAACTACTTAACAACTTGGTATCAAAGATGGACATGTTCGACCACTGCTGGATTGTTTGGGGGGGGGGAAAATTGGCTCAATGAAACCAGGTCAACAATCCCTACAAGGAGATATGAAGGCAGAAGAAGAACACATTAAGCATCACCAGGAAGAATGATTAGGATGCTATCTAATAAAAAAGAAGGCATGATGGAAGTTTGGACTCCATAATCCGTGGCACAAGCGGTTCAACCACACCGAAGGTAACCAAGTTAGATTGTCCTTGTTACAACGTTATGGAAGATTCTACCAGATAGATTTTCCACATAGAACAATTTTTTTTTAATTTTAGCAGACATCCGAGGAAGATAAGTCACCGATACCCAAGTATCATTTGGATGGAGACGTCCAACTATGGTGCCAATGCTTCAAGGGGAGGCTGATACGTGCTCCATGGGAGATGCGTGGAGATTGGTGGGGGAAGGGGAGTTCTAGCAGTGGAGAAGAAGAAATTACAGAGAGAATGAGAGCGCAAGGGAGAGAGAGCAGGAAGCAGAGGACAGCAGAGAGGGGACGAAGGAAGGGATCGAGAGGGAAGGGAAAGGAAAAGCAGAGAGATGGAGACAGGGAGAGAGAAAATTAGTGGGAAAAGGAAATACTTCTCTATTCCTCTTGTCCAGCAGGGCTGGCTAAATACAATGAGGTGAAGAGGGCAGTGCTGTATTGCACGTGTTCCAACAGACTAAACAAATTAAACGAAACAAACTAGTAACAACTAAAGAAAAACCGAAAATGGAAAAAAGAGAAAAAATTAGAAAACTACAGACATGTATCATTGCCCTCCTCATAAAAAAAAAATTTTGTCCTCAAGGTTGAAGATGATCTAAGTGAAGAGTTGCTACTGCGTTGGAAATTGGTAAGCTCCTAGCTGAGTTGTTGTCTAGTGTTCTCCATAAGAGCTTTGATGGATTGGAGGGAGTGCAGGAAGGTGAGAAGTGGGCTGATGATCATGGGCTGGAGCCCTCGGTTGTCTATTTCAACAGGTCCATATGGGCGATGGGCCGACTTGGTGTAGCTATTGGAAAAAGAGGACCTGACTGGCTGATTTATGACTTCCTTTATGAGTTTCGTAACAGGAAGATGCAATGGGATGTCTACAAGCACCCTTATGATCTGAATTTTAGCACCCAAACTGAATAAACAGAGAACAGTAGAGTAACCGAACATATAAAAATTTACAAGAATCTCACTAGTCATGTTACGCTCTCTACGCTTTCCCAATTCATTTCCTGGACCAGCTACAGTAGCCATTTCTCGCTCAAAGTCCAATTTCTGTAAAGGCCCAAAGGATGGTGGAGAATCACCAAGTGAGGAAGCCTGACCGCTTGGCCTAATAATACCAGTTCTAGAAATAACAATAGATGATGCATGCCCATGATACGCTATGGGAAGGTAAGACCAGTTTAGAGGAACTGGGTTTGCTTTGCTACGAAATATAGTCCCACAGTTTGTAGCATGATGAAGGGATGCAAAAAAGTCTGTGTAGTCCCCAATGTTAGTTGGAAGAATCATCTCAACCTTGCTCATAGGAATCAGTGATTTCCCCCTCAAATTTGAATTGTCACGCAATGTAGGCTCAGTAGATGACAATAGTTTTTGAATTGGTGCTCGTGTCATGCAAGCTACTCCATGAGAAGAAGGTTGAAATCCAAAGTTTCTTGCAACACTTAGTGCTGCAACAGTCTCAGAAACATTTATTATAGCATCCGGATGCCCAACTGAAAGCCGACAACACTCTGCCTGTGGATATCCTTCATGAGCTATGACTTTGGCATCACCTAGTTTTTCCAGAACTACATATAACGAGGGCCACAAGCAAACACAGCTCTTCTTACATAAATTGCACCGAATAATTCTATGTCTTCTGGTCCAGAGCCTCGACTCGAAGAAAAATGTGAGCCCATTGAGACTATCCTCATAGCCAAACCATTACCTGAAGCTGCTAAGGAGCCCAAGGAAATCTTGGAAGCAAACCAAGAACAGGGAATTGTGGAAGAGAATGGAAATTTTTTGGCAGAACTCAAATTTTTCTCAGATCCAAAATCAGTTCGAGCAGCATACTGCAGTAGCATACAAATTTTGATTGTGTCGAGGGACATCAAGTTGGACATCTAAGAAAGATCTAGTCCGTCTTGTTCTTTTCCACTTGATCCCAACATTAAAAATTCACAAATTTTTTTCTCATGTCTTGCACATTGTTTAGCATTTCCAGTAGTATAAAAAAGAGAGTTTGCCTGAGTATCTTGCACATTGATAAGCACAGGTATCCTAACTAAAGAGTCAACCTGATCTTGGAGGAGCATAAACCAAGAAGCCCACGCACTAGCACCGATTTCTATGCAAAATCCTTCAGCACCAGGCCACTCACTCAATTGCTCAGTGAACTACTTAACTCCATGACTTGAACACTGATCTCCAATTCCTTCATCCATACAGGCATTGGTAACATATCGGCATGTCCAACAACACGAGTAACCCTCCATGGTGACATCAAGTAGAGAATAAAGGCATTGGACTTCAACTGCTAGGTGTGCCTCATCACTACCGCTCGCTTGAAGAATAGTTTCACATACCTGGGATTTACGACCAACTGTAACACATTGACAGTAGAGGCAATACCGATGTCTATGGCCCCCTATTGCCTCTTGAGCCCTTGTCCAGTTGTAAGGAGACTGCCAAAATAAGGAAAAAGAATTTGCGACAGTCTCACCGTTGCACCAACTAATTTTGTTCTTAGGTGGAGGAATTAAGTTCATTTCTAAGAGCCGGAGTGGAATGAGGTGGAGAAATGTCTATGGAGAGTTCGGTTCAATGGAAATGGTGATTTGTGCCATCGTCTGAGGAGAGCAAGTTGCACTGGTCATTACACCTGAGAGTTGGAAGAAAGAATTGAACTTCCCAGAGAAGGCTTTAATAACTCTGCCAGCTTTGTTACTGTAAGACACCCCCATTAAGGCTACATACGTCAACCATTCACATCCCCGAGCACCAGAACCTACCATGAATACTCTTGCATATACAAATTTGGTCTGCAGCTTGGATTTAAAAATAGAAATCGGGGCATCATAATGTCTGTGAAAGGGCCAGAAGTCTTTCGGATCCCAGTGTTGAGAGGAAAGAGGATCGGCAGAATCAAAGTAGCAAAACTGAAAAGGTGGATGGAACTCACTAATGTAGGTCTTAACAATTTCTTGGCCAACAATATTACCAAATACGGTAGTCAAGGGGTCCAAAACCGCCCCTGCACCCCAGGAGAAATGGCGAAGGACATTATGCTCACTCTTTCCAATCCTTCGATTGCCAGGATCCTTAAGTGCGTCTTGCAACTGGTTGAATTTCAACGCCGTAGGTTGTGTTGGATAGTTTTCGAAAATGCACAACTCTACAAATCCACAAATCCATAGGAGCAAGAGTTGTCACTAACTTCACACCAGTGGTTGAAGTCGTGAACTGTGAGGAAGTTGGAAGAACAGAGGAAGTTGTGGATGGCAAGGCCTGAGCAAGAGTTAGTTCTTTAGGCTTCTGCGCAACCTCAGATCCACCACTGCTATCAATGCTCGTTAACTTCACAGTCTCATTTTCCTTCTCAACCAGTTCAACACCTCCAGTGCTCTTCTCGGATTCGGGCGGAGACATGGTTGGGGAAGCTTCTGACAAGTTTTTGGAAACAAAATGGCCAGAGAAATATTGAGGAACCGTTTTGAAAAACGGACCCGTTGGAATTTCATTGTCACTGGAGTCGGCATCTGTATATGGAACGAGATTCTGGAGGGGGCCGTGAAGCGAACACGTCCTTACTACAGTAGGACCTTGGTCCTTTGATGGAGCTACAGTGAGACCGCAGTCTCCTGCTACAGTATGGCCGAGATGATGCAAGTCGGCCGAGGTAATGAAGGCACGAGGCGGTGAAGAGAAGAGAGTAAGAGAAGGGACGAACAAACAAAGTGGGGAAGAGAAAGGGGGAGGTGAAATGTTTTATGTAACGTGTCACAGTTAGAACACAACCCGTGTGCTCTACGTGAAGCCATTATTGCAGAATTCAAGCTCTTCATCGGTAAATCTGGCAAAGGGCTGTGTGGAATAAGGAAATTTGGCAGAGTTGAGGGGAAAGGTGGCTTAGTGATTTTGGGATTTGGTAATGTGTGTGGTATTAGGGGTTGGATGTGAGTCTGCGGTGGTGGCATCGTGGTTGAAGATGTGCCAATTGCGGAGGTGGTTAAAAGTATCTGTAGATTAATGAATTGTTGCAGTTGTGTCTCAACTTGAGATAAGGAATGGAAAATTTCAATGAAGGATTGTGGAATGTGCTCAATGGTGGGAGTGTTTGAGGGGATACCTGATGCTTAGTGCTGGATGGTCGCCTCCAACTCCTTGAACGCCTTCGTCCTTGTTGGTAAGCTAGGGTTGGAACAGAATGGTGGAATTTTTGTGGGAGGCCGATGAAGATTGAAAAAGCACGTTTCGTGCTAACGTGTTTCGACCCCGTTAAAAATATAGCGGAAGCAACAATAAATAATAAATATCTAATACACGTAAAAGATATTTAACATTAGATGCATACGAGACTAACAATCATGCACAATATAGTAATGACGAGCAATAGAGATAAAGACACAATTTTTTGGTGACGATGTGAAAACTCGATACCCACGATATCGAGAAAAACACTCCGGGCTTCAACGGCGAGGGAAGCAGTGCACTATGAAAATCAACTTACAGACCGGGCGATAACGACGCGCTAACCTAGCCGACTTACTCCCGTCACGTGATCCCTACCAAGGAACTCTTGGATTTGCCCGCGGCAACGAAACCGGACTCCTTCCGGTCTTCACGTCAATCTTCCCTCGAACCACTTGAATTTCCAATCACGAACGAGTCACCTTCTTCACGAACCAAAGTCTCCAACAATGGTAGAAGGCAAGATTTCAATGGTGAAAGAGAGTTGGTGAGAAAACTTCTATGAACATGTAGAGTACTCTTATAGTAGTTAGTTTTCTCAAGAGAAGAAACAATGATCTTGAAGCATGAGAGGATTTTCTTCTCAAAGAGGCACGCACATCAGTTCTCCAGAATTCCTAGGGTTCAAAAACATAAGTCCAATATTTATAGTGGAGCCAAAAACGCGTTTGAAAATTCTGCCCGTTGGGTTGGCGCTCGAGCGGGGCTCGAGCGCGCGGCGGGCGGCCGTAGGGTTTCGTGGGAAACCCTGCGGGCGCTCGAGTGGCCAGGGGGCGAGCATCGAGCGGGAGACCTTCTGGTTTATCGGCTTGAGCGGCTATCGAGCGAGATTCGAGCGGCCACCCTACTGGTTTTTGCGCTCGAGCGAGATTCGAGCTTATGGCGAGCGGGCGGTCAATGGATGGTCTCGAGCGACTGGAGGGCGGACCGAATAGACTTTAACCCAACAACCCACAACCCGACATCAATACAATGATACATATGGTCACGGAATATGCCAATAAGACAAATGTCTCTAACAATCTCCCCCTTTGGCAATTCCGTGACAAAACTCAGAAAATAAATAAATACAAGTGAATCACGGGTTCAGACACCACCGAGATAGAACCCGTGTACATGAAAACCTACGCCTAGTGATACAAAAGAGATACATAAAAAATGTAAATATCTATGGAGAGCTGCTGAGGCGATGTGATGAAAACCTGCTTGACTGCCTGTATAACTTTAGTTTCCTCATCAAGTAAGGCTAGTACCAACAATAAAAATGTAGGCAATAATAGATACATCATGCAGTACTAAAGTGCAACAGAGAGAGCAGACCACGTGCATAACAAGTCAACAGATAATATCAATGATAACTAGAGAATATAAATAACAAGTAACACAAAGGAAGTGCCAAAAAGAAAACATCAAATCAAACTCCCCCTAACAAAAAGAGGTACATAAAGTCTAACTCCCCCTAACAAAAAGAAGTACATCTCGCCCAAGCTCCCCCTATCAGCATGCACCAAAAAGAAACCACGATCTCCCCCTTTTTGTCACGAAGAGCCAAAGAGAGGGGATCACTCAGAATCGCCGAGAGGTGGAGTGCCATAATGTCGCCGCCAGCGTTGATTCGCAGCCTCCTGAGTGTCTAACCGCTCATCCAAACGATCAAAACGAGCAAGTAACGCAGCCTCCTTAGTGTCCACCCGCTCATCCAAACGATCAAAACGAGCAAGTATTTGGGATTGCGACGCAAGAATTCGCTCTTGTGAAGAATACAGACGCTCAAAACGGTCGGAAAGGCGAGAGATCTGACCCATCAGAGCGGCTGAGGAGGAGGTGGAATGCCGATGCGAAGTGGATGGACCAGGAGCCGACGGGTCAGGAAAGGGTGAAGCAGAACCAGAGGGGCCTTCGTCTGGCTGAGGAGGAGGCACAGGAGGGAGAGGCTCATCGAACAGCTCCTCGGGGTCGATAGCAAAGCGACGTGCATGGGTCCGACTCTGGGCAAAAGTGGTGGAGTTGATGGGGTGGCCAAGCGGTAGGCGAGGATAGTCCGCGAATGGGTGACCGAGCCCAGCAAGGAGTCGCTGAATGAGGCACCCAAAAGGTAGATTTGCCTCTTTCCGGCCAGAGAAGTTGGCAATAATATGAGTGATAAAATGGGAGGGTAAGTCAATAGGCTGACCACTCAACAGAGCGTACAGAAATAGTGCCTTCTCCTCGAAAAGGGATGAGAAGTGGGAGACCGGGAACAGGTTCGTGAGCATGATACGGCTCACGACCGACCGCCGAGAGGAGAGGTAGAAAGTCGGGAATGCTTTGCCATTTCACTCCAGAGGGGCACCATGAAGGAAGGTGGCAATCTCATTAAACGTAGGCCGGGTGCGCGCCGAAGAGTAAGGGTAGGGTGGATTGGCCACCCGAGGGATACCAATAACGTGTGCGAGCACATCGGCAGTAATGCGGACGCGTGCCCCCCGCACGAAAGTAGAGAAGGAATTGAAGGTAATCGCATGAATGTTGGAGTAAAACTCCTGAATGAGAATAAGCGATGGAGCAACCAAACCTGTGAGGACTGGCGCCCAACCGCGGTCAATGAAGAGAGAGGCGATCGAAGGGTCAACGGAGTCGAAGCGAACTTCCCGTTCCAGGGAGAGTTGCCGACTAGACATGCGGGTTTGAAAAAGAGTCTCTGCCTCGGGACTAATAAAGCGATCAGGAGCGGAGATCCCACTCGGTCGAGTACGTTTGCCACTCGACTTGCGTGACATAGACTTGCGAGGAGCCGACATCTGAAAAGAAAATTGAACACTACAATTTAAAGATAAAAGAGTGGAATATATATATATATAGATATATATATATATATATATATAAACAAATATATATATATATATATATGTATATATATATATTTATTTATTTATTAATATATTTTGGAAGTTTGGTGGCACGTGACTGCCGTGCACGTGACGGCCGAGACTAACACCGGGAACAGTGCGCCACAGCCGGCGGCTGGAGCTGTTCACGGGGCGACGGCGGCGAGAAGGGAAAATGGAGACGCTGCAAGATGCACGGAAACGCACACCAGTGGCCACCGGAGCACCGCCTCCGGCACCCACGACACCGGCCGATTGACAGCACGAGGAGCACCACACGAGGCTTGGCCAGAGATGTGGGAGCAAGTAGCAGAGCCGCCATGAATGGCCGTGGGTAAGGAAGGTCGAGGAATCACGGATCCAGGGACAACGAACCAAATCCACGCAAAAACCGGTGGATTTGAAGGGAGGAGGAGGCAAATCGAGATCCGTGAAGACAGCCACCCATAAATGAAGCAAATTTCAGGCCGAAACCACCATGAACGGCGGCGGATACCGAAAAATGAAATCGAGAAGAAGGTGAATGAATTTACCTTGAGAACGCCCAAAATCGAGAAGATGGAGTGTGGATCTAGCCGATCTGGTGATGAGGGAGAGGGAGAGAAGCAGCCGACACAAGAGGAAAGGCAGGAGCAACGAAGACGGGTGAGGGTTTGTGTGTTGCGTGCTTGCTGCCTGCTCGAAGATAAAGGCAGGCAGCGGCTGCTCGACCCCAAGGCGAGCGAGCGGAGAAATCAGCTCTTTTTCCTCTCTTTTTTTTTAAATTTAAATTTTTATTTTTATTTTCTCTTGTTTAGAACAGTATATGAGCCATTCAACCAGAATTTACCGTAGCAAAATTTAGCTCACTTTTCTTAACCCAAATGCTTCTCCCCGAATTTACTTTTCGGTTTAATCTTTGTACTTGT
Source organism: Nepenthes gracilis (assembly GCA_033239525.1). Classification (NCBI taxonomy): domain Eukaryota; kingdom Viridiplantae; phylum Streptophyta; class Magnoliopsida; order Caryophyllales; family Nepenthaceae; genus Nepenthes; species Nepenthes gracilis. The sequence goes on along the minus strand of BSYO01000018.1, from coordinate 9,449,594 downwards.
TCATTTAGTTTTTGAATATGATCAAGGAGTTTGTTCACTCTTGGCCATTTTCTTTCGTTGTACAAAGAATTCACAGTGTAGCATCGAGGACGAATGTGGCCAACTTTACCACACGCATGACAAGTAGGTACAAACTTAGGAACGGTGGAACGGTCCATAGATCTTTGATTTATGATGATAGAAGACTTGACCGATTCTGATGATTTGTTCACCCCTTTTTGATTAGGTAAATTTTGCAAATGAGTTGGGACAAATTTAGGAGCCACACGACGAGCCGGTTGCTTAGTGACTTTTGATGTGTTAGCGTGTTGGTGTGGCATTTTCGCGGAGGGAATAAAGATTGTTTTGGGTTTCACGACATTTCGGAACATATTTTCATCATATCCCAACCCATGTTTATTTTCACCACTTTTACCCAACCCAAGCATATGATCAAGTTTTGCTGACCCATTTAAGAATTGTTTCAAATCTCTTCTAGTGGCCTCAAGTTCAGATTCCAAGGTCGTGATTTGTTTAGAAAATGAGATTTTCAGATTCTCAGTTTCTTGGCTTTTAGAATCTACCTTAGATTGTAGAGATAAGTTTTCTTTTTCCAAATCGGTGATCCTACCGTTTAGGGTTCTATTTAATTTCTTTACTTTCAAACATTCCCTAAACAGTTTATCGTAAGCTTCTTGAAGGCCATCAAATTCAGCTTCCACTCGGCCTCGAGCTATCGAGTTGATTAATATTCTCTCTGCGTTGTCACACATTGAGGTCACAAACGCCATGTATTTGGCAGGGCCATTTTCAGAGCATTGTTCATCATCTTCTTCTTCGTCATCGCTTAAGGTCACATTAGCTTTAAAGGCTTGACCTTGTTGGCGTTTAAAGTTTGGGCATTCAGCCCGACAGTGACCAAAGCCTTTACATTCATGACATTGAACGTCTTGAGTCGTTTTTGATTTGGAATCCTTAAGTTCACGACGGTTTTTCTTTTGAAATTTAGGTGAACGTTTGTCATCAGATTTGTTCGATGAAGATTTATTTGTCTTTAAAAACTTTTTAAAATTCTTGACAAATAGGGAAAATTCATCATCACTACACGATTCTACATCGGAATCCCGATTTCGCTCATCCCTACTTGATTTTAGAGCAAGTGATTTGTTTTTCCTTGACTGTGGCAAGGTGTGCTCATAAGTTTATAGGGATCCTACAAGTTCTTCAATCTTCATTTTATCAAGGTCTTTGCTTTCTTCGATAGCCGTGACCTTAGGTCTAAATCGTTCAGGAAGTGACCTAAGAACTTTTCTAACAATTTTATTCTCAGAAATTCGTCCCCCTAAATTAAATGTGAAGTTCACAATATCATTTAATTGAGCATAGAACTCATCAAAGGTCTCATCATCTTTCATTTTTATTTCTTCAAATCTAGTGGTGAGCATTTGCAATTTTAAATTTTTAACAAGCTTCGTGCCTTCATGAGTAATTTCTAAAATGTCCAACGCATCTTTAGAAGTCTCACACATTGAAATACGTTTAAATTCATCGGGAGATACAGCCATAAAAATAGCATGTAGCCCCTTACTGTTCCAATTACATGCATCGAGTTCCTCTTTGGTCCATGAAGATAAGTCTTTTGGTTCGTTACTAGAGGAACTAATAGGTGGAGTCCACCCAACTTGGGTACGTGCCCAAACACGCTCATCTGGAGATTTTAGGAAGGCTCTCATCTGGACCTTCCAATAGGCATAATTGCTCCAATCAAAATAGGGAGGAACGGACAGTGATTGACTAGAATGCATCTAGATCGGGGTCGTGGATCGGGGTGAGTCTCTGATACCAATTGAAAAAGCACGTTTCGTGCTAACGTGTTTCGACCCCGTTAAAAATATAGCGGAAACAACAATAAATAATAAATATCTAATACACGTAAAAGATATTTAACATTAGATGCATACGAGACTAGCAATCATGCACAATATAGTAATGACGAGCAATAGAGATAAAGACACAGTTTTTTGGTGACGAAGTGAAAACTCGATACCCACAATATCGAGAAAAACACTCCGGGCTTCAACGGCCAGGGAAGCAGTGCACTATGAAAATCAACTTACAGACCGGGTAGTAACGACACGCTAACCTAGCCGACTTACTCCCGTCACGTGATCCCTACCAAGGAGCTCCTTGGATTTGCCCGCGGCAACGGAACCGGACTCCTTCCGATCTTCACGTCAATCTTCCCTCGAACCACTTGAATTTCCAATCACGAACGAGTCACCTTCTTCACGAACCAAAGTCTCCAACAATGGTAGAAGGCAAGATTTCAATGGTGAAAGAGAGTTGGTGAGAAAACTTCTATGAACATGTAGAGTACTCTTGTAGTAGTTAGTTTTCTCAAGAGAAGAAACAATGATCTTGAAGCATGAGAGGGTTTTCTTCTCAAAGAGGCACACACATCAGTTCTCCAGAATTCCTAGGGTTCAAAAACATAAGTCCAATATTTATAGTGGAGCCAAAAATGCGTTTGAAAATTCTGCCCGTTGGGCTGGCGCTTGAGCGGGGCTCGAGCGCGCGGCGGGCGGCCGTAGGGTTTCGTGGAAAACCCTGCGGGCGCTCGAGCGGCCAGGGGGCGAGCATCGAGCGGGAGACCTTCTGGTTTATCGGCTCGAGTGGCTATCGAGCGAGATTCGAGTGGCCACCCTACTGGTTTTTGCGCTCGAGCGAGATTCGAGCTTATGGCGAGCGGGCGGTCAATGGATGGGCTCGAGCGACTGGAGGGCGGACCGAACGGACTTTAACCCGACAACCCACAGCCCGACATCAATACAATGATATATATGGTCACGGAATATGCCAATAAGACAAATGTCTCTAACAAAGATGAGAGAACGGGGCTATAATCGAAGGGAAGGTTGGTGGATGGTATTCACTTCGTTGTCGTTCAATTAGGACCAGAGATTGATGGATTTCAGTGATGGATGACCGGATTTGTCTGTGGTTGAGGCTATGGTAGACGAGTTAGCAACGAGTTGGTTGGTAGCCCGTCAGAACTCCTTCATCGTGTTGGCAAGCTCGGCAACGGAAACTTCGAGTGCATCGAGGGCATGTTCTTCGGCCACCGTCTCCTCTGCGTTGGTTTCAATGAGAGCACCATTTGATACATGCTCCATGGGTGATGCATGGAGATTGGTGAGGAAAGGGGAGTTTTGACATAGGAGAAGAAGAAATTACAGAGAGAATGAGAGCGCAAGGGAGAGAGAGCAGGAAGCAGAGGACAGCAGAGAGGGGACGAAGGAAGGGATCGAGAGGGAAGGAAAAGGAAAATCAGAGAGATGGAGACAGGGAGAGAGAAAATTAGTGGGAAAAGGAAATACTTCTCTATTCCTCTTGTCCAATAGGGCTGGCTAAATACAATGAGGTGAAGAGGGCAGTGCTATATTGCATGTGTCCCAATATACTAAACAAAACAAACTAGTAATAACTAAAGAAAAACAGAAAATGAAAAAATAAGAAAAAATTAGAAAACTGCGTACACGTATCAGAGGCGCGAAGGGGTTAGTAGGGAACTCTTCAAATATGTGGTAAAACTAAGTTACAGGGCCCCGCGGTACCAAAATGGTTTTGGTAAACTTACCAAGTTGATGCAGTCGTGGAGATACGTGACTACCAAAGGGAGTTCGACAGGTTGTTTCACCATGCGAGGAACCTTCTGGAAGAGCAACAAGTCGGATGTTTTATCAGTGGCTTTAAGGAAGGGTTAAGGGTGGATGTGCAATAATGCACAGCCACGACACTATTTACACCTATCAAATAGGCGAGGCTTTACGAGTTACGCAAGCAAGAGCAATCCAGAAGGGGGTATGGGGTAATAACGAAGACATAGCAACGGAAGCCCAACCGCTACCCTCTCAAATCTTATCTATGGTCAAAAACCCCATCAACCGAAGATTGAATCTGATGAAGCTTAAAGAAAGAAGGGATCAAGGATTTGCTTTAGTTGCAATGAAAAATTCTCTCAGGTAACTGACGTAAGAAGCATTTTCTTATATGAAGAAATTTTCAACATTATGAAGATCTGAATACCGAGCCGGAGAAGGAAGAAATTGATGAGGATGTCGCAAACCTCCAGCTGCGATGGCCAGCAAATAAAAGACGAAAAGAAATTTGGAAGAGAAGAATTCTAGAAGAAGAAAAGTAGGGGGAGGGGAGTCTGACAAAGGAACAAAGTGAAAAGAGAGTGAGGGAGACAGAGAGAGGAGGCAAATTAAGAGAGACAGAGAGGAAGAGGCAGACAGAGGGCGTTAGAAACTGAAATTTCTTTTCTTCCATTTGTACTTACTGAACATTATATTTTATAGTAAAATTTTAATAAAATTAGTTGGGCCTAATAATAATAGTTAATTATGTCTCAATAAAAATAAAAAAATAAAAAATATATTAGGTAACAAAAAAATATAAAAAAAATTTTAAAAATAAAAATAGCAAACCAGTAACATTACCTTCTTTATCAGGAAAATCTTACCATTAAAGTTGAAGGAGGAAAACTTTTAGTGAAGTTCAGCAGTTGTTTCTCAGGTGGCCTCGAGTTGGAATGAACGAAGTAGCCTTCTAAGGCATGGAGAGAAATGGTTGAAGGAATTGTCAAACCCGGAAGCAAAGAATCTATTCCTTAGGAAGAGTCTGGTGAAATGTCAGGGTCCAATGACTCGACTGCTGAAGATTGCGCTATAAGTTGGCCAAAACCATCTGCCTTAGTAATAATACAGAGAAACTAGGGGGGTTGACATCGATGTCCAGAAGTGAACCGCTCGTTACAGTTAAAACACAACCTACGTTTTCAATATTCTATCATTTCTGTAGAGGTTAATTTTTTTATGGGTAATGTTGGGAAATGGCTAGGAGAAGGTGGTGTTTTATGTAGAGAAGGTATGGAGCTAGTTGGTGGTTCGATAAATGTGTGGTGCTGATAAGTAAATTGTTCAACCTCAATTTTTTCCTTAACTAATTTTGTCGTGCTAATGGCTTCAGGAAATGGCCCAAGTTTCAATAACAGGAGTTTTCTCTGTATATCACTCAAAGTCCAGAGATGAAACAATTCAGAATGTTAGTGGCGGTAAACCCTGGAGTTCGAGTAGAGAGGGATTCAAACTTGGTCATATATGCCTTCATAATGGTAGCTTGTCGAAACTTGTACAAAGTAGCTTCATGATTTAAGTAACAGGATGGGCCAAATCAGAGTTCCAGATCTCAGGAGAAGTATTCCCAATTCAAAAGCTTGCGGATTGTATACATTCATTAATACAACTTTTAGGTTGGAAGCAAGATGACTTGCTTAAACGGGACCAACTTTGACACCTGGTAGAGCAAGATGTCAGACTTGCTCTTTGTGAAATCCATGCATAATCCCATTTTTTCCACAGAAAAGCCGGCGGCAAAAACGGACGAGCAGTGGACGTTGGAGCACAAGCAAGTGTGCGGGTACATCCGGCAGTTCATGGACGACAACGTGTATAACCACGTTCGTGAAGAGATGAATGCCAAGGAGCTTTGGGAGAAATTGGAAAAGCTCTATGCCTCCAAGACTGGAAATAACAAAATCTATCACTTGATAAGACTAATGCAGATTCGGTACAAGGACGGCTTATCTGTCGCCGACCACCTGAATGAGTTTCAGGGCTGCGTGGACAAGCTGAATGGCATTAGGATCAAGTTCCAGGATGAGGTCATCAGACTCTGGCTTCTTGCAACCCTCCCGGACTCATGGGAGGCTATGAGGATCACCATTGCCAATACAGCTCCTAACGGCGTGGTGACTTTGGAGATAGCTAAAGGAGCTGTGCTGAACGATAAAGTGAGACGGCATTCTCAGGGTACGTCCACCTCTCAGCACTCCGAGGTCCTTGTCACCGAATCAAGGAAAAGGAGCCGACGACGTGGCCCAAAGTCTGAAGACAATTGGCAAAGTAAGTCACGTTCTCGGTACCAGAACATGGAGTGCCACAATTGTGGCAAGAAGGGCCACATCAAGAAATTTTATTATAAGTGAAAGCGTGAAAATGCTGGAAAGTAGAGGGGCAAAAAGAGACGAGGTGGGAAAGAGTCCTCGGTCTCTGTTGTTACAGGAGATGACCTCCTTTTGTCCTGCAAGTCTGAGGACTCTGTAAGCGTGGCCAAGCAGGCCTCTGACTGGGTGGTGGATTCTGGCGCATCTATTCACGTCACCTCCAGGAGAGAGCTATTCTCCACTTACACTCCGTGTGCCCCAAGAGTGTTGAAGATGGGCAACATGAAGACGTCTGAGATCATTGGACATGGCGACGTCTCCTTTGCTGACGAACAGTGGAGCTCGACTGATTTTGAGGGACGTTTGACACGTCCCCCGATATTCGTATGAATATCATTTCAGTAGGACTGATTGATGATGAAGACTACTGCAGCGTCTTTTGTGACGGCAGTTTCAAGTTGACAAAGGGTTCAATAGTGGTTGCCCGAGGAGTAAAGGCCTCAGGCCTTTACGCGTTGAAAGCCAAAGCCGAGGTGGAAGAGGTGAATGCCACAAGATGTGTGGAGTCCTCGAGCCTGTGGCACAAAAGGCTTGGACACATGAGTGAGCGTGGCATGAGTCATCTGGCCAAGAAGGGTCTCATCCTAGAGATGGATGGAGAAAAGCCGTGGACTTGCCCTCACTGCATGGCGGGGAAGCAACGGAGAGTCTCCTTTCAAGGAGACGTATATGGTAGGAGGTCCGAGGTCCTAGAGCTCGTCCACACATATGTGTGTGGTCTCCTCCCGGAGAGGTCTTTTGGAGGAGCACAGTACTTTGTTTCCTTCATTGACGATTACTCGAGGAAGCTGTGGGTGTTCCCGCTCAAGACGAATGATCAGGTCACGGGAATCTTTGAGTAGTTTCATGTCCTCGTTGAGCATGAGACTTGGAGGAGGTTGAAGGCCGTCGGAGCGACAACAAGCAGAGAATACATTGAGACGTTTGATGCCTATTGTAGAGCTTGTGGCATCAGACATCAGATAATTTCACCGAAGACGCCACAGTTGAATGGCATGGCCGAGAGGATGAATCGCACCATGATGGAAAGGGTCAGGTGCATGCTATCCGAGTCCAGGTTTTCGGGATCCTTTTGGGCCGAGGCCTTAAAGGCGGCCACCCACGTGATCAACCGGTCGCCTAGTAAGCCTCTGGATGGAGAAGTTCCAGAGAAAATTTGGACCGGGAAGGAACTAGCTTACAACCATCTTCGGACATTTGGCTGCAAGGCTTTTGTTCATGTTCCGAGAGATGAGAGGAACAAGTTAGAGCGAAAGACAAAGCAATGTGTCTTTCTGGGCTATAGCGAGGATAAACTTGGGTATAGGCTCTATGACCCAAAGGAAAGGAAGCTGGTCTGGTCCCGAAATATGGTCTTCGTTGAGGAAGAGACCATTGAAGACATTGAGAAAGAGAAGAAGTCTCAACCCAATACTTTTCGGACGGACAGAGTTGATGTTGATGTTGTCCGTCCAATGCCTCTTGAGTCCGATGTTGGCGGATCAAGAGTGGCTGGCAACCTTGGTGAGGCGGTCCCAGCGCCTCATAAAGATCAAGTTGAAGATCTGACCCCTCAACAGGCCGAAGTGGCCCCTGTGAGACGGTCGTCCAAGGAGAGACGTCCGTCTATCCACCTTCTAGCAAGTGAGTACGTCCTCCTCACTGATGCTGGAGAACCAGAAGATTTTAAAGAAGCCATGTGTAGCGCTCAGAAGGATAAATTGTTGGAGGCCATAAAGGAAGAAATGGCATTTCTTCATGAAAATCATACCTTTGAGCTGGCTAAATTACCCAGGGGGAAGAAGGCCCTGAAAAACAAGTGGGTTTTCCGGCTGAAGACGACCAAGGACGAGAGCAAACCAAGACACAAGGCACGGCTTGTGGTGAAGGGTTTTGGTCAACGCAAGGGTGTTACTTTGATGAAATTTTTGCACCCGTTGTGAAGATGTCCTCGGTCCGTGTGGTGCTCGGACTGGCAGCGACTTTGGATCTGGAGATAAAGTAACTGGACGTCCGGACAGCTTTTCTCCATGGAGATTTTGAGGAAGAGATCTACATGGAGCAACCAGATGGTTTCGAAGTCAAGGGGAAGGAAGGACTGGTTTGTTGTTTGAAGAAGAGCTTGTACGGGCTGAAGCAAGCTCCGAGACAGTGATACCGAAAGTTTGAGTCTGTTATGGTCGAACGTGGATACCATAAGACTACTTCCGACCACTGTATCTTTGTCGAAAATTTCTCAAAAAATGACTTCGTCATCCTCCTCCTTTATATGGACGACATGCTGATTGTCGGACGAACAACGCTTCGGATCAAAGAGCTGAAAGACCAATTGGGGTAGTCTTTCGCCATGAAAGACCTTGGACTGGCAAAGCAGATTTTGGGGATCGGAATATTTTGCGATAGAGGGGACAAGAAGATCTGGCTGTCCCAGGAAGGTTATGTTGAAAAGGTGCTTCAGCGATTCAACATGCAATGATCCAAGCCTGTCAGTACCCCTTTGGCCAACCATTTTAGGCTGAGCAGGTAGCAGTGTCCATCCTTGGACACTGAGAAGGTGCGCATGAGTAGGATTCCTTACTCCTCGGCCGTTGGTAGCTTGATGTATGCGGCCGGACATTGCTCATGCGGTTGGCCTTGTGAGCAGATTTCTCTCAAACCTAGGGATGGAGCATTGGTCCGCGGTAAAGTAAATTTTTAGATATCTCCGTGGGACCTCCAAGACGGGTTTGAAGTTTGGAGAAGAGAAGCCTCAGCTGATTGGGTACACGGACGCAAACATGGCCGGGGACGTTGATTCTCGGAAATCAACGTCCGAATACTTGGTGAAATTTATGGGAGGGGTGGTCTCCTGGCAGTCCAAGTTATAGAAGTGCGTCGCTCTCTCGACTACAGAAGCAGAGTTCATTGCCGTGACCGAGGCCTATAAGGAAATGCTTTGAATGAAGAGGTTCGTCCAAGAGTTGGGTCTAAGGCAAGAGACGTACGAGGTCTTCTATGATAGTCAAAGTGCCATTCACTTGTGTAAAAACTCCTCATTCCATTCCAGGTCAAAGCACATTGACGTGCGTTATCAATGGGTGAGAGATATTTTTGATGATGGGCAGTTATCAATTGGAAAGGTCCGCTCGGATGACAATGGTTAGGACATGTTGACCAAAGTTTTGCCGAAGGGAAAGTTGGAAGCTTGTTGTGACATTGCCGGCCTAACTAACTTCACTCCCACTTGATCGTAAGGGGAAGTTTGTTGGGGTCACTCCCTCGTGGCATTTGTGTCCGCAGACTTAAAGGAAGCAAAGCACGCAGACTTTTGGAGTGGTCCGAGAAGCCTGTCATAACGGACGATGACTCATCAGAGACGTCATGTCCGAGAGGTTGTTGAGGACATAGACGAGGACCCTGAAAGCGTAGGCATTGACTCTCTCTCTTCCGTAGGCCTGCTGTAGCCGCATTTTATAGGTGGGCAGTTCACCCACTCTGATTGGATGTTGAGGCGGCTGCAACTTCTAAGGTGTCAGGCCTGCCATTCTAGCACGCCGGGCAATGCGCTGTTATGGTAGGTCTAGACGGAGTGGTCCTTCCACCCTAGTGCCAGTAGGGTTACCGGGTGACCACTAGGCTCTTTGTGTATATAAAGGCTTATGCCCTTACTTGGTGTGTAGTTGAGAGTCTTGGAGTGCTTGTGCTGTGTCTTTGAAAGTAGACTTTGAGTGAGCCTTGAGAGAGCTGTGGGCAAGCCTTATTTGTAAAGATAGAGTGAGAAACACTTTTAGAGAGAGATTGTGAGATACACACTTGAGATTATTTTTCTTTTTGTTTGAGCTTGTGTAGCTAACATATTTGTAAATAATCTATTTTTATAGTGTATTCTTTGGTGGTTTTTCCTTGGTTGAATAAGGATTTTTCACGTTAAAATCTCGTGTGTTCTCTCTCGTTTTTCTATCTCTACTTTTGACTATCTGTCCGAGAGCTCTGCTCTATTGCTGTCCGAGAGTTTTGTTCATTTGGTCACCGTTCCTTCCGTTTTTGCGCCAACAAAAAGATAGAAGGCAAAGGGATTTGTGAAGCAGTGGCCATCACAATTCAAGGATTCAGCTTCCATGTAGATTTCTTTCTCTTACCTATGGAAGAGTGTGACATCATATTTGGAACCCAACGGTTAGGACCCCAAGTCCTATTATTTGAGAATTCAACAAGTTACGGATGAGATTCCATTTGAAAGGAAGGACCGTGGAACTCCACGGGAAATAGGGACCCGTGAACCGATTGGCCAAGCCCTAGGATGTTGAGGGGTATTTAGTAGGGCCTATTACTACTACTCTCTATAGAACCGAAGGCACGTCAGATAGCGAAGAAGGGAGAAGATAGAACCTCTAACACTGTAACATTTTCTAGAAGCCCCAAACCCTGCCGCCACGGGCCAAGACCATAAAATTTTGTTGATGGAATGTGGGTCTTATCTCGGTTAAGCCTTACCAATACCCGTATTACCCAAAAAAAGAGAACGAATGAAAGGTGAATGACCTTATGGCTAACAGACTGATACATCCTGGCATAAGACCCTACTTCTTACTGGTACTATTACTCAAGAAATATAGATGGCTCGTGACGATTATGCGTAGATTATAAGGTTCTTAATAAAATCAGCATTAATGATAAATTTTCCATTCCAGTGATTAAAGAGTTAATAAATAAATTATACGGTACCAACTTTTTTTTTTTGGTACAAAACTATATTTACGGTCCAGCTATCATCAAATCCGAATATACACATCATGGCCACTGTGAGTTTTAGTCATACCTTTTAATTTTATTAATATGCCTACAATTTTGCAAAGTGTCACAAGTGAGATATTCAAGAAACTTATCTAAAAGTTCATGTTGAATTTTTTGATTATACCCTTATTTTAAGCACCACATGATAGGAGCACTTGTTGCACGTGAGACGCATCTTGCGGTTGATAAGGGATAACAATTTATTTATCAATAGAGAAAAGTGTCAATTTGGGCTAAGAGAAGTCGGCTACTTGGGACACTTGATTTCTATCGGAGGGGTAGCTATGGATCCCGAGAAAATTTCACCCATGCGCTCAAGGGATAACTAGATAGCTTAAAAGGGCTTCAAGGATTTTTATTCACGAGTTAATATTGCAAATTTCTCCATCATTGCGGAAAAATTGCTCAACTCTTAACAGAAGTGCTCAAAAGGAACTCTTTTCTTTGGGGCCCTGTGGCCGAAAAGGCTTTTGAAAATCTCAAATGGGCTATAAACACTGATCCAGCACTCACCTTGCCAAAATTTTCCGAGCCCTTCATAGTGGAAAGTGACGCATCCAGAACCGGACTCTGGAGCGGTCCTCACAAAAGGACGGCCAATCACATACTTCAACTGAGACTTGCTTGGGAAGGAACTTAACCCTCTCCACATAAGGGAAGGAGATGTTGGCCTCAGAGTGTTCAGTATGAACTTTTGGAAAGCCCTATTTCAATTAAATGGGAAAATTTTAATTTTAGTTAGGCCTACCACACAAAAACTGATAGGCAAATAAAAGTGGTCAATTGCACCGCAGAGATATACTTAATTGCCTCACTAGCAAGAAGCCAATGGAATTGGCCATATGGTTTCTCTAAGTCGAGTGTTGCTATAACATAAGCATCCACAGTTCCATCAATAAGGCCCCAGTTGAAATTGTCTATGGGAGAGAACTCCCTTCACTACTTGCTCATGCCCACAACACTGCTATGGTAGAGTCTATTAAAATGTTTCTTTTGAAATGGTACACGGTGATATATGACACCAAATATAATCTACAATTGACACGAGAGAACTAAAAGAGTCTATGACGACAAGCACACAAAAAAGGAATTCGTGGCATGAGATTTTGCCTGCTTTAAATTACAACCATATCGTCAACTCACTGTGGCTCAAAGGAGGAATCACAAACTTAATCCCAAAATTTTCAATCTTTTCAAGATCTCGGAAAGAAATGGCACGGTACACTGCATATTAGAACTTCCTATTGAAACAACATTACATCCCGTCTCCCACGTCTCACTACTTAAAATACTGATCGGGGCTTAAGACACAGTAGCACCCACTACTCATGATGATTGAAAGCCACTCCCCACATCTCTACCTTAAGCAGTGCTGGATTCAAAGGAACACAAGTGGGGATGCTAATTGGGCCAAAACGGCATAGCATGACTCGTCCATGTGCCGGCCTAGCATGGCACGTGGTTGGCTAATTCAAGAGGCCATGCCATCCAAGTAGGCCAATTTTTAAAAAATAAAAAATATCATATAAAAAATAAAATACACAAAGTATTATAAAAAAAAATACATTATATTTTATTTATTCTATCAAATATTTAACTTTACAATTTACAAAAGCAATATATATAAATATATAAGGATACTTATTTTTAAGTTTTACCGGTTACATTTCAACTTATTCTACTACTGCTGCTTTTTAAATCATTTTTCTTAATAAAACTCAAAATAAACAAATTTTTAATGCAATCTTTTGCATTTTACCAATCATTGAGGGATTCTGGACTATTTAACCTTTGATACACATTTTTATTATCTTTGATGTCATCTTATTTTGTTATCAACTATTCGACCACTGACGTTGATAGTTGACCCAGATGAGACTGTACTGGCTGATGGAACAAACAATCTCTTGCTATTAATCCAAGAAGGGAAATGTGTGCTCATTAGCCTTCCACTATTTAAAATCATCAACTATGAATGATTGCTTGCAAAGTTAGATACGTAGTTGGACTGCAAGTAATGAAGTCGCTCAACCGATATTATACTTTCACTAAACGGTTGGGATCCATATTGAGTTCGTATCAAATATAATAAACCTCAAGTACCGGAAGGTCCTAAACTACCTTTGTTGCTACTATTTGCCTCTACTACTGGACTAAACAGTTCCAATAATAACCGTGGTATATACAAGTTATATATTGGATGCACACCATAAAAAATTCATGCCTTTATATCTTTTGTGTTACTGGTCATCCTCACGTTTATATAGAACTCTTCAAGATAAATATACATTCAATGTAAAATTAAACAAAAAGTTTATAATTGTAACAAGACAAGTTAACATTAGAGGATTTTTGTAATATTTTAAAAATTTTTCTCAAAAATATATTCAAATATAATATCAATGAATATGCTATTTTTAATACATTTAAATATTTGCTTAAAATTATTTCTTTAACTTTTATACTTACCTCCATCACCAGTATAATATGACAAAAATCATAATCATCCCAAAAAACTACAAAGTTGCCAATAAATGATAATAATTGATTCAACAGTAAATTCTATATGGTGTAATAGATACCTACAAGTTTATTAATAATAAAATAAAATGTCTAAAAAATATTTAATCAATTTAATCATCTTCTAATCATTATCAGTAATCAACTCAATCAATGGAATATTTTCATTAGAAAAAAAATGGTTAAAACAAAATGAAAAGAATATACGGTGTCCAACATTTATTAAGTCAAGTTAGACCATATTGCATAATCGATCTTTATTTTTTTTTTGTAGCTAACTATATTATGTTTGCATAATGTCAAGAACAACTACCCTCGAAAAAAGTGTTGTAATATATATATAACAATATTTTTTAATTTCTCCACATAAAAAAAAATAAATTATAAAATATTCTTGACACAAAGATTAATAATATGATTTATGTATTTTGTATTTAAAATTAAAAAATTACTATTTAAATAAAAATAGTAATATTATTATTTAAAATATTATCAAAAGTAATAGGAAAAATTTTATTAAATATTCAATATTCATTTATAATATTATTAATTGCTTTAGAAATTACGAAAATAGTATATGAGTACTCAAAAATTTTAAAACAAATAATTTTTTTGTCACTTGACGGGTCTAGCAGAACACTGGCTGACCCAGAGCCCAACCCATAGGAATAACAATGGCCCAGTGGATGTTTTCCCAAGGTCATGACCTAGGAGGTCTGGCAGTGGTCAGTTCAACCCATCGAAAGAAGACAAGCTTAAAGGATGGCGACCCATCATGTAAACTATTGAGTCAAAGGCCCAAACAGTAGTGCGGTCAACATAAATTGGTCAACCTGGAACTATTTAAGTAGGAAGCAAATAATAAGGGTTGAGCGCAGTGCCACAGCTACATTTGCCCCCCTGCATCGCCACTGACAGCCTTGATAGCATAGTGCAGGCAGGCAAGAAGAATTTGTCATAATGCGACCGTAACAACTGTCATGACATCCCAACAAATATCCACAAAATATTCACCTGTATTGCATATCACTCCTAAATGGAAAGCGCAACTCTACAATGTTTCAAAAAAAAAGTAACAGTTACAATATGCGCCTCGCACACGATTACTCATGTAAAGATTGAATTTCATAATTATAATAATTATACTAATGTTTACCCCTAGACGCATTGCAGCACAAATTTAATCAATGGACTGGCACAAATTTAATCAGGGATAGCTTACTCTAAATTATGAGTAGCATATGGGCAACGTATAGGAGAGGAGCACTGTTAGCATGTGAACAAAAATTATGAGGGGCAACAGCCTGCATCAGCTTCACCAAAATTCAGCAAGTGACTTAGCATATTCTCCAACTAACTTGGGCAGGTATAAGAGGCAGCTACGGCATGGTACACTTATCCAACTGGAAAACCATGAAAGCAGCTCACAAGCTGCTTACTTCAGCACAGCAACTAGGGCAGCAGCAGCGGCAGCCGAAATTCTCATGGAAAGTTGGTGAAGCAGGCAGCACAACAGCAGCTTATTCTAGGCCAATGATATATCAACACAAGGCAACATCTTAAAAAGCCAAATTAGGAGGTGAATCAGTACAATCCTAAACACTAATCTGAAATTAGGAGCCTGATGAAGGAATTGCTGGCAGCAGCTGGTTAAAATTCAAATGAATCATCAAATTTTCCTTACTCTATATAAGGCCACGTAATGGAGTGGAAGGGCAAAGGAAAAATAAGAGAAAGAGGAGAAGGAAGAACTAGGAGACAGAAGGAAAGTGAGGAGAGGGAGGAAAAACCAGTAGCCAGTTTGCTCAACTGAAAATTTTGGCAAGTGTACCTTTAGCTTTCCTTCATTTGCTTGATTCTTTTTGACTTTCTGGAAGTATTGTTGGTCCAATACTTTAATCTCTTACCTTAGTATACTATTACTATTGTAGTATCAATTCATATCAAGAAAAGAAATCAGTCTGCTGAACACTAGTTGGACCAACTGCTAAAATCCAGTTGAATCGGCTCTCAAATTGGCTGAACCGTCAGCCAAACTGGCCAAGGCATCACACACTGATGCTAAAGTTTCAACCTATGAATCGGTGGATAAAAATATACTTTGAACTGGCCACTAGACCAAGTTCCAAATCAACAATAAAACCGGCCTTTGCATCCATACTGATGCTAAACTATACAGTTTGGAAAAAATAGACCAAATCACGTCCTAAATCGACTAAACTAGTAGCCGAACCAGCCAAGGTATCTTGTACTGAGGCTAAACTATCGACCTGTGAACCGGCTGTCTAGGACACACTGAACCGGGTCTCAATTCAATAATAGAACCAGCCATAGCATTTATGCTAATGATGAAAATTACGACCGATAAAAATAAGTTGAACCGAGCCCTAAATTGGCTAAATTAGTAGCCATAATAATCTAATTGTCTTGAGATGATGTTGAAGTGTCAACCTATAAAAACTTAGCCTTGAATAGGTCATGAACCGGCCACCAAACCAGAAGTTAAACCGGCCGTAGCATGAAATGTTGATGTTGAATCTTAACCTGTAAATTTGACCCAAATCGGCTGAAATATCAGTTTGAACCGGCCATGAACCGACTGATTTTCTAACACTAAGTCCTTTAAACTGTAGGAAGACTCCCTGAAACGGTCATGAATCGACCTTGAATTGGTCATAAAATTATCAACAGAAATCGCCCGACCCATTGTTGATGTTAATGTTTTAGGCAGCAAAAATCAGCCTTGACTCGGCTTTGAACCGGTCATTAAATAAGCCACCTTATCAGTAGTTGAACCGCTTAGGTCTCCCATTGATATTGAAGTTTTCAGCTGACGAAATCAAATGTGAATTAGCCCCGAACTAGCCTTGAACTGGATGTTGTACATGTTGGTTTTGAAATTTTAGTATTGAGCCAATTACTGAAATTTCATATTGAATCAGTTGAATATCAGGAATTAAATCAACTGAACTTCCTATCAATCGGTTAGATATCAACTGAACTTTTAGCGATATAAGTTTTATGGCCTTATATATTGGGTTATAGGTATACCGCCTACCTCCAGTGCTGAATAGGAGGGTCTAATCTTAGATTGTGTGAAAGTATACACAATCTTTTTCTTAATTATCCACTCCGTTAGTTGGTAAGATATACTAATCCTAATCCCTAAAGATAAATAATAAGTAAAAGAATAAATTAAAGAAAACAGAAGTTCATTCCTATTTCATATAATTCCTATTTCTCTAATTAATAGAATTTTATTTTAAATATAAATGTGCATATCTTTATTAAATGTGCCATACTGAATATTTTACTTACTCTCTTATTATTTTACTAACCCTTTAGATGACGAACACGAGTTAATACCTGATGAGCGTGATTGAAACCAGGAGTTGTTTAGGCTTGAGTAATGTTATATTTTAATGTAATGAAGTGAATGTATGGTTAATTTTTTATATCAGGATAGTATGTACTCATCTTATGATGAAATAAATACAACTTTGATATTAATCATTAGTTATACTTTCGCATATTATTATGGTCATTATTTATACTTCCATAGATTTTATGGTAATAATTTTAATTCCTAATAAGTATCTCTGAAATAAAGTCCACTGCCATATTCCATTTGTATGGTATTAGATGCCACTTAGGATATGGCAATCATATGGATCATGTGTATAATCGTTATATAGTATATGTATTTATGTGTAATATGGCATATCATTATGTTAAGTTATTTACAAATATTAAATCGAAGGAAAGCGGTCGGTGACTACCGAGATAGCTCAACGGATCCACCAGGGCAACTGACATCAGCCGTGAGGCCCAAGGAAGGCCGCACCAATCCCAATTTTATAAACATCTCTTCACCCCTGCGGAAAAAGGGACAGAACAATTTTACCCTCGAGCACTCCTAAAGGGTCAAAAAGCTCTCTTCTATCTCTCAAGTCACTCAGCCCACAAGTGCAAGCTCTCTTAAAAGCAGCTCCTAACCGAGCGCACCCTTCGGATCCCAATCCGCCAGTCCACTCTCAATCTCCATATACTCATGCATCCATGCATTGTGCATCCTTTATCTTTTTCTCCTGCGTAGAAAATTTTCTCATTTGAGTATTGGAGGATATACTAGGGAATAAGTCTCATCATCCTTTAACCTATTGTTTGTTCATTGTGGTGTGTAGAATCTAAATTTTTAGGGACGGAGATCTAACCCACTTCAATTTGACCAGCCAAGAAGGATCAAACAACTCTTTAATCCATGCAGCAATTCGAATCTAGGGGCATATTTTTTGCATCGTCTGTGAGAACCAACTAAAAACGTCTAACCACCACCCATAAGAAAGGAAACATGGTCAACATCATGGTACAAACTAGCGCATCAGCCTGAGACGTCGTCTTCCACAATGATGACCCCTCCACGGGTAGCTAGGTCGATGAACGACCAACCCCACATGTGTGAACACTCACTGCCTAGATGGACAATGTGTCCAAAATGATCTAGACCATCAGCACGCGTCTAGATGAGCAGCAACTTGGGGCTCCTTGCTCCTACGCCCAAACATTGATGTCCAAAAAGAGAAATTAGTGGAAGAGATCGCCCGCTGAAGAGAAGACCCTATGGCCAAATGACCTTGAGGTTCGAGCAAACCCAAGCGACAGGGCCCAATCCCAACTGGAAGGTCAACTCAGTCCAGGGGCACGGGACAATAGTCCTAAGTGGTGAATTCCACGCTGCACTCGAGACGATAAGAGGCCCTCCACCCATTAGGAAGCCTCTGTAGCACCCGACCAAGGAGTGCCCATAGCCAACTAATCCTACACATCTCTTCAAACCATTTGGAGTTAAGGACCTTCCTCAATACCAAGAGGATTACATCATCCCCTCAGATTGAGAAGAGAGTGAGGAAGGTAGAGCAGCGTGTGTTCAGAGGGAGTACTAACAGGCACATCGTCGACCTATGAAGGTTACCATTTACAAAGGAGATCCAAATGCAGCTACTCTCCTACAAGTTCAAGAAGCCGACATTGGAACCTTACAATGGGATTTTCAATTTGATGGACCATCTAAATCACTTTTCGTACCCTACTAGGCTTCTAGGGCATTGATGACTCGACTATGTATTTGTACTTTCCACTGACCCTCAAAGGAGACGTTCAGATTTGATTCTACTACCTACAATCAAATTTGACCCGGATGTCTTAAAAGCTGGCTAACAATTTCTTGTCACAATTTGCTTCCATCCGAAGGGAGGAGAGGTAGCTTTAACACCTTATCTGTCTCTGATAGGGGCCGAACGAAAGTCAAAAGCACTTCTTGACTCGATTTACCGTCGAGACCCTAAAAAATATCCAAGCTCACCGATAAGATAAAGTTGAGCACTTTTATAGCGACTCTGGAGTTGGGCGATTCCTTCAAACACTAAGCCCACTAGGACTCTCAAACCTTCCAAGAGGTTGAGGCCAACGCCCGCACCTACATAGCCATCGAGGAGACCAATGAAGTGAAATGGCTAGAGCACACATACCACCTCTGCCAAGGGTCGACAAACAGGAAGAAGATGACTGGAAATAGTTTAACCTCCCAGATCCCAAGAAGTAGCCTAGGGTAAAGCCAGAGCTCGAAGGGAGTTCATACCTCTGAACCTGACCCATTTGAATGACTTCTAGACTAACATCCTCATACAGAAGTTCCTGAAGTGGCTGAATCAGCTCATGAATTTGGAGGGAGAAGATCAATCAAAATACTACTTCTACCATCGATCTCTAATTATAGTACGAAAGATTGCCAGATTCTACAGAAAGATATTGAAGCCCTCATCCAGAAAAGGCACCTCACCAGGTTCCTGCATTACCTAAGGCAGGTCCCCGACAGAGTTAAAGAGTATGAGCCAGAGAAGCATCAGCAACCAAGGAATCGGATCGCGGTTAGGGTAATTAATATGATAACCATGAGACCACCAAAAAGCATTGCCTTGGAGCACCCAAAAAAAGCTTCTAGCAACAAGAAGTTGAGGATAGCAGTTATGAATAATATCATTAATTTTAGCGGCAATGATATGACACATGTAAAACTTCCGATTTTGACCCTCTGGTTATATCTGCACTCATTTCAAATGATATGATTGACTACCAATTGAAATGTGTTTTTATTAATAATGGAAGGTTTCACAATTTATTATATCTCGATGTATAGTTTAAACTCACATTAAAAAGGAACCAGATGATATTGACAGAGGGACCACTACACTAATTGAATAATGAGCCAGTGCTGGTCTAAGGAAACCGGATATCAAACAACACTGGGATGAAATCGCATGATCGGAATGTCAAAAGGTACCAGGACCTCATACAATTCCTGTGTGAAGGGGATAAGAAGGCCACCCCAAAGATGGGCCTTATAGACGGTAATAAACCGATGTCAGGGAGAGTAGGCCCTATCATCATCGGCTGACAGTGCGTACGTGATGGCGTTCAGCATATGGTATCGAACAAACAAAGACTCAACATCATGGGAAGTGAAAATGGATGAGATTGCATCGACGCCCATTAGGGCCATGGAAAGTGGTAGGAAAAACTGAGGCCGAGCGATTCAAATCAAGAAAAAAAAGTGCGGGAAGCGGCAAAGGCTAAGAGTTTAAATAGTCAATGCCATGGCCCAAAACAACATCATTTGAGGATATCGAAGAGGCACATCCCATAATGGCCGCGATAAGTGCCCACACCGTGGAGTGTTACGATGCATCAATCGCGCAACACTAGTAATAATGGTCTGATGCTACACCTCCATGTGCAAATAGCTGACACCTAACAAACCAGGATTGATGAGCCAGCAGCGAAGTGCAGGTTTCAAAGCCCTAATGCTCCACTCTCCAAGGTAGCAAGTTGGCGGCGTGTGATCTTAACATGCCACTTTTCAAGGTAGCATACTGACAATGCACGGATGGGATGTGCTCGTGGCTAGATCAATCAATTTGCATCCCAACCAAGCACCTGGTAAAATTATTATAGGTTGGACCATCAAAAATTTGGGTGGTCAGTAGTCCGAGTTGTTAGACCATCAGAAAGCAAACAATAATAATGCTACATGTTTGTGTATATATATGATGTGAGCACTTCAACTATTCACATCGAGTAAGAGTATTGAAGCCACACAACATGAAGATGAATAATGCTCGAGTAGTTCTATTTATTAAATTCTCTTACAAAGTACAATAAGTTTACAATGGCAAACGTATAATACAAAAGGAATAAAAATACATGGAATAGTGACACGACTATAGCTATCCAACCAGTCTTCATAACAGATGATTGCAAAAGACAAGCCTCCTTACTGACTGCCCCGTCAAGAGATTGAAACAATAGGTGAAGCATGCAAGAAGCCCCTATTGTTCTTACAAGGAAGAGCAGGCAAAGCCCTCCCCTTCAATTACAAGGTGCAGTGCACTTGCTCTCACTCGAGAGGCCAAACAAAAAAAGAAAAAGAAGACTCCCCTCTCAAGCAACCTACTATAGGATAGTCCTCCCAATAGCCACAGAATGATGGTGTCTCCCCGAAACAAGCCGAAAGAGGAACAAGCATCTCCCCTCCGAGGATGAGACACCCCTCCTTTAGGTCAGTACCAAAAAGGACTACCCATCACCGGTGGGAAGAGAGGGGTAAGCCACTTGAACCCAAGCCTTTATTCGATCAAACACAAGTTCAAGTATGGGCTGAGCACAAAAGAGGGGAACCAAAGTGCTTTCTCTACAAAAGAAGGTAACCAAGACAGACTTCATGAGTAGCATCAGTTTGAAACTTTAGAGATAAGCTCCCTCCAACTCTTGCTTGTAGCAGCGTAGGATCCATGCTAGCTCCAAACTCTTACACCGCTCAGTTGTTGAAAATGATTCATAGAGTGGGACATGAACATGAAGAGCCCCTCCATTTGTAACTGAAAAAAAAGATCAACGGGCCATCAATGTAGAAGCTAGCACAAGCTAACATTATCCGTAGAGAATCATTAGGTATAGAGAATCAAATCCTATCCATTGTACAGTGAATCAGCAGAGCACCTGGGGAAGGAATGCGTGTGTAGGCCTGTAGCTGGCATCCTATCAATAAATATGTCGGGAGTTGACAAGACAGGTCTTTTGGTATAGGGGGCTAGTAATGGATCCAACAGAATATGAGTTAACTGAAAGCCCAACTAGTAGGAGTAGTAGCAACCTAGCGGACGTTTTCCCAAGGTCAAGGCCCAAGAGGCACGGCAGTGGTTAGTTCAAACCACCGAAATGAGAGAATCCCAAAGGACGGCATACCATCACGTGAACTGTTGAGTTAAAGGCTTAGGCAGTGGTGCGGTCGGCCAAGGTGGGTCGACCCAAAACTGTTTAAGTAGGGAGTGATTGATTAGGGTTGTGCACAGTGCCAAGCTCGCATTTGCCCCTCCTGCATAGCTGCTAACAGCCTTGACAGCATAGCGTGGGCAAACGAGAAGAACCTGCCATAATGCTGCTACAACAACTGTCCTGAAAGCTCAATAAATATCCACAGAATATTCACCTGTACGGCGTATTACTCCCAGATGACAAGCGTAACTCTACAATGTTTCCAAAAAAGACAATGGCTACCATATGCACCCCGCACATGATTGTTAAGATTGCTCAATGAATATGTCAGGCAACCGATACTAGCCGCAAGGCCAAAGGGAGGGCGCACCAACCCCAATTCTATAAACACCTCTTCACCCGTGTGAGAAAGCGAATGGAACAATCTTACCCTCAAGCACCCCTGAAGGATCAAAAAGCTCTTTCTTTCTCTCTCAAACCACTCAGCCCACGAGTGCAAGCTCTCTAAAAAGTCGCTCCTAAACCAGCGCACCCATTGGAGTCCAATCCTCCAATCCACTCTCAATCCCCATATATCCATGCACCCACACATCTTGTATCCTTCATCTTTCTCTCTTGTATAGAAAGATTTCTAATTTAAATATCAAAAGATATATCAAAAAGTTAGTCCCTTCATTCTCTAACCTCTCATTTATTTGTTGTGATAGGCAAGATCAAGACTTTTAAGGATGAAAATCAGACTCATTTTAGTTTGACCCGTCGGGAAGGATCATGTGGTTCTCTAATCCGTGCAGCGATCTGGATCCAAGGATGCATCATAATTTTTAATTTTTAGAAATTTAATATACAGTAATACAAATAGAAGTTAAGTTATTATATGATAATCATGTATCACTATTCAAAGAGATATGAGATTTTATTTATATTTAATGAGGATGTCAATAACGAGTTAGGCCACAAAGGAGAAAACGGCCCAAATCCACAATGGCAAATTCTGCCTGGACTGTCAATGCTTCCGTTGACCAGATGAAGAGCAAGTGGGCCAACGGAGACCCAAGAGTAGGAAGGCCCATAAAAGCCTAGAACAGTCAACGCTTTCGTTGACAAGAGAGGTGACCAGTAGACCGGTCGGGGCCGAGGTCGCGTGCGGCCCAAGCAGTAATTGGTCCATATGTCTATCTTAGAGCTACGATAGTCGTCTACCTTAATTTTTCGCCTCTCCAAGAAGGCAAGCTCCATTGCAACGGTCATCTCCAAAGTCAGTGCACATCCTAGGAGGAAGGAGCCAAAATCTGTACGCTATCTGCTAGAAACCCTTGCAGTGACGAAATATAGAAGGAATGAGATTAATTTCTTGGACCGTTACAACCAAAAAAGCGCTCACGCTTGCGCCAATGAAGGCAACAATCCTTAGCAGGGTATGGGCATCCAACCTTTTGCGTAAGGAAGGAAACCCAGGGCCATAGCTATAAAAGACCTTGAAAGCTCCCTTCAAAGGCACACTCTCAAATACATACTAAAATGCCCGCAAAATACCTTCAAGCAATCTCAAACTCTCAGAAGTTCTTAATCTCTCTCGAGCCCTCTAGTGCTCTCTTTCTCAGCTTCCAGTTCCCAATGAACTTTGGACTGGGAAGTTCTACTCCTCATGAGCAACCACATAAGTCACTCATCCCATGAGTGCATTACGCCCATACAAAACACTCATCAGCATTCATACTATATCTGCTGCATCTACCTTCTCATTTCGAAAAGCCAATTACTGAATTGAGCGTCAGAGTATTTTCAGTGGGACTAAATTCCGCCGTCATCTGACCTCCTATTTAAAGTTCTGGTGTGCTGGACCCAAAACTAAGAGAACGGAGACCAAAATCCAATGGACTGTTCTACCCGAATCTGTTCACGTTTGGATTCAGGACGCATCATCGACGCCGTATGTGGAAAACTAACAAAAAGTTAACCATTTTTATCTCTGCAAACACTTTCCTTTACATAGTTAATACCATCAGGCAAAATGGTGAACACTAGAGCCCAAGTTAGCATTCCCGTGAGAGATGCTGCTTCTCCCGATTAGGACCACTCTGCTGGTAATGTAGAGTCACACATCGGATGGGGAGGTGAACGAAGCGTGCTTTTATAAGGGCGTGGCTACTTCTTTCTTGTAGACGCATTTTGGGGGCAGTGGACTCCGTCTGCCAGGAACAAAACCGTGTGATGGATTGGGACGCCGTGAAGTTTTTCCGACCCAAAGCAGACAATATCCACATGCGGATGCACCGGAGACGTTTCAGATGGTATCAAAGACGGGATCCGGTCCAGTGTGCCAGCGGGGACTCTGGGTCCCTAAGAAGGGTGGACTGTAGAGTCCCACATCGAATGGGGAGGTGAACGAAGCGTGCCTTTATAAGGGCGTGGATACCTCTTCCTTGTAGACGCATTTTAGGGGTGGTGGTCTCCGTCTGTCAGGAACAAAACCGTGCGGGTCGTGTGATGGCTTGGGACGCCGTGAAGTTCCCCCGGGTTAAAGCGGACAATATCCACATATGGATGCGCTGGGGACGCTACAAGTAACCTAGTCAGAGGGGCACCCGCACCATTCTTCTAAAACTTGGTAGAGCAGATGAGTAATATGAACAAAATACTCCTGATATCCTACACCCGCTAGGACAAGAAAAAACAGGGGGCTCCGCCCTCCATAGCCCCTGCCCACGCTTCTAGAAGAGGAGGCCAGAGGAAGAAGAAGCTGGCCAAGAAAGCCACAGGCTGGCTAACTCTCACGCTCCAGAGGTTTCAAACTCTCAAAGTCGTCCTAGGCTTAAAGGGCGCTTGGGCCATAGGACCCCTGATATACTCAGGATGAGCCAAGGCCTTAGGCTCAGGAGGGAGCCTCCCAAAATGAACAATCCGTCAGCGGTAGTAGCCGGTTAGCTACACACTGCACAACCGAAAGAACGGAGTTGACAACTTATCTCAACTCCAAGAGATCTGCGAATGCCGCCCGAGTGGAAGCAAAAGTTAAGAAGATCTAGAACCGCGCATTCAAGGATGACGATGAATGCACCACTAATGTAGAAAGATCCCCTTTCACTGTGAGATCTTGAACAGTCAATTGCCGGCTAAGTTCAAGATGCCGGCACTGGATTCTTATGATGGGAGCGCTGATCCCATGGATTACCTAGATCATTTTCGCACCCATTTGAGTCTCCAGGGCCTGGAGGATTCGATAATGTGCCGATACTTCTAGCTCACCTCAAATAGAGACGCTTGGATATGATTCCACCGGCTCCCATCAAACTCGATCTAGAACTTCCGGGAGCTAACTGACCTCTTCCTGGCCCAGCATGCTTCTAACTGTCAGGAAGAGAAATAGCATTGGCATCTCTCCCACATCAAGAAGAGATAGGAAGAGAATCCAAGGAAGTTCTTGGAATGCTTCACAGTAATAGCTAAAGGATTCCCAGGCTCACAAAGGAGATAAAACTTGGTAGCTTCATCTCAGCCGTAACGCATAGAGACTTCTTCAAGCACCTAGCCCACAAAAATTTGCAAACCTTCCGGAAAGTGGAGTCTATCACTAGGGCCTACGCAGCGACCGAAGAGACTAACGTGACAAAACATCCTAAGAGGACTGACCAGCCTCGCTCTTTCCGAGCCAATGGAAAGAGGAAGAACGGTGGCTGCGACAATCCTTGCTAGAAGCAGTACAGGACCAGAGCAGTGGACCGCAAGGAGTACAATCAACCTAACTTCTCTCAATGACACACGGGCCAACGTCTTCATGCAGATCCGTGGTGAAAATTTTCTTAGATGGCCAAAACCATTGAAGAACACGGAGAGAGAAAATTCAGCTAAGTACTATGATTTCCACCAATCTCAGGGACACACCATGGAGGATTGCAAGATACTCCAGTGGAAGATTGAGGAGCCCATCCAGAGGGGCCATCTCACTCGGCAGAGTTCTAGCGTCTCAGGCGGAGAAGGACCAGATCCATCCCAGCCATAGAACCAGGTCATGACTGGCGCGATCAGCATGATCACGACCCTGACAACCAAGACCCAAGCGGATCACAAGGAATGGCAAGCCAGGTGGAAGAAGCAAAAGATAAAAGAAAATATCATTAGCTTTAGTAATAGTGACAAGAATCATGTAGCTTCCCCACACGCCGATCTCCTTATTGTATCTGCACTCGTTTCGGATGGTACTGTGGATTACCAACTGAAACAAATTTTCATCGATAATAGAAGCTCCAAGGATTTGCTCTATCTCGATGCTTTCTTTAAACTTGGATTAAAAAGAACCCGGTTAAAATTTGCCGAAGGGCCATTGTACGGCCTAAACAATGAGGCTATGGTCGTCGAAAGAACAATACAGTTAGAGGTCACCGTAGGCATATATCCTAGAATAGCGAGTCATAAACTCACCTTTTTGGTTGTCAACCTACCCTCCGTATACAATGCTATCCTAGGCAACCCATGCTTAACAGTATTCGGAGCCGTCACTTCAATACTGCATTTAAAAATAAAGTTTCCAACAGCATATTGTATCGGCAAAGTGCTGGGTGACCAAGTGATTGGGCGGACATGTTACAAGTCCCAGATTGCACCAAGCAGTAGCGGGCGACCTACAGGAGAGTTAGACCACTGAGACGAGACAACATTGTAGCAGGCACAACCCAGTGAGGCAACTGACCTAGTACCACTAAATTTGGAGGACCCAGAGAGGAGTGTATAGATTGGGGGACTCACTCACCGGACCACTGCGTGACAAGCTGATAGTATTCTTGAGATAGAACGCTGATATCTTCATGTAGACACCTACTAACATGCCTGGGATCCCGACTGGAGTAATGGTCTACAAGTTGGGCCTCGATTTCAACCGTAAGCCCATCAGGCAAAAGCGGAGGAACCATTTAGTGGAGAAGCTTATAACGGACCGGATTATTCTCCTTAAATAACCTCCGTCAATGGTAACATAAACTTATACCCATAATTTATCATTATGGATTCGACAGAGTTTCCTTTACAATTGGACGAAAAAATAAAAATACAACCTACTTAAAATAGCTTGTACAAGCACACAACTATCCATTAATTAACATTTTGGCCTACAATATAGTATACAGGATCACAACCGTCATACCATCCATGACTCCAACACAGTACTCCTATCTACCAGGTTAGGTCTAAAGAGATGCCGGCTAGGATTAAAAGAAATCCAAAAACATCAACATAAATGTGGAAGCATATCTAAATCCAGAAACCTGCGGAAGCAATACAATAACCATAAAATAATAACAAATCATATTAATCCAACATGACTATTTACATTCTATTACAACAACGTATCCAAAATTTCAAACTTTCAACATCCAGCTAATCTCCTCAAGCAAGTCTCTCTCCTTACTCTAAATAATCGGACGCCGGCTTAACATTCTCATCTGGAAAGAGAAACAGCAAGAGTGAGCGTACAGCTTAGCAAATGTAATCATACATCACTAACTACAACAAATAATAGGAAAAATAGTAATTGGGTAGGGGAAACATATAACTTGAATAAAAGGAAGCATGCAAGAAGAGGAGACAACTGGGATCATCTGGTTCGTATGTTCGTTCTGGTTACATCCATTCATTTTCATTACTTTCATTAATCTTTGCGGACCCGGGCTAGTAGGTCGTACTAACCAACGATGTGAGAGAACGAGAAAAGGAATGTGCCTGCCACACATTCTAAGGCCGGCTATATTTTAGGTCAGCAGCACTCGACCATCGGCTACATTTTAGGCCTACAGCACTCAATCATCGGCTACATTTTTGGCCTGTAGCACTTGGACATCTCAATCACCCCATATCCCCCAGGAACCAAGGCAATCATCGTTCTTCCACAGTAGTATCCTAAAGCGTACCATGAACATCACCCGCTTCCATGAGCGGCCAGAATACGTGGCCAAGTATTCCTTGGGTTCACACCGTGATGGACATAGCAAACCAGAGAATACTACCCCTATGAACCATGGTCATAGTTTCAGGATTAATCCTTCATTGAGGGAAGATCCACCACAAGTACATCACATTTTTCAATCGGAAAATCACGTTCCCATCCTTATCTCCATCCAAGAGACCAAATCCACACATATCTCCATCTAGGAGATCAAATCCATCAAATCGTACTTTGGTGGATTCCCCCTCTATTTACTTGCTCGGTTCCTTCCTTTCTTTGGAATTTAAACCTTTTTAGCCATTCAATTTAAGCTCATAAGAGAGTTTGGCTTTACTTACCTCTGGTGATCAAATATAACCTTAGAAGCCTCCGAGACGCATTCCCTTGCTTCCTATGCACACTTGCACATTTTCATTGTTTACAATTTAACATAATCAATTAAATACAAATTTCATAAGTATTAAATAGGTGGAATCATGCAATTTTTCCCCATTCAACTCGGATGAATAGTAACATGGGATTTTTAGAGCTCCCGGATGCCGCGAACGGGTTGATACTTGCGGAATCGGACATCCGGTCGATATATACATACAATTGGGATGTGACGATTCATATTTTTGGATCAATTTAACATAACACAAGGGTGGAAACATGCAAATTCTCCTTTTTGTCTCGAGTGAACAGTAACAGTGCCTTTTTAGAGGGCCCGGACGCTGCGAACAGGTCGAAACGTATGAGATCGATCACGCGGCCGACTTATATACACACTTAGGATATGGTGATTCATATTTTCAGGTCAGTTTAACATAATACAAGGTGAAAAATGGAAATCATGAATCTGACGTGGGGTTTGGGTTTGGTGATACCAAATCGGTCGATTCGGACAACAAATTGGACAAAGAACTACATATTTATTGAATATAAATCATGGGCTATGCGTTTTTCACATTTTTGGTGGGTATCGGAACAATAATACCTGATGGAGAATGAATAAAAATCACAAGAGAGCAATTAGTGAGTATGAGAATACTTGCCTCAACGTGCTCTACATTTTCTCCAACTAGTTCGAGCTCGAAATGGGACCCGAAGACCTCCATTTTCTCCTCTTCTCCTTCGCGAGGCTCCTCCTCTCACTAAGCTCGAGCGGCCGCTGCCGCTAGTCCACCTCGATGCCCAGCCGGCCATCGCCATGTACGGTCGTCACCGGCCGCCGCCGACGCCGGCGCCGTTCTCCTCCTCTCTCTCTCTCTCTCTCTCTCTCTTCGCCGAAACCCTCGCCCGAACGCTGCCCCTGCTTCGATCCTCTTTTGCTTTTGTTTTCTTTTTCCCCTTTTTTTATTTCATTATTATTATTATTATTATTATTATTATTATTATTATTATTATTATTATTATTATTATTATTATTATTATATATACACGTTATTATATATATACATCCATTTTTCCTTAAATCACAAAAATTCAAAATTCAGGCGGCCGAGCGGGCGTACCTTGGACGCCGGCCCATCAGATCTAAATATTCTCCATTTTTTATAATATTTAATTAATTTTTTTCTCACACCCGAATTACCTAAAATTACCGAAAATAATAAATAATCTCAATTTAATTGGATAAAATATTTTGGGATGTTACAAAGCTCGTCGCCATCCGGGAAGAAATAAAGAAGCTTCTAGACGCCGGCTTTATTAGAGGAGTCCTGTACCCAGATTGGCTCTCCAACGTCGTCTTGGTAAAGAAAAGCAATAAAAAATGGTGGATGTACATCGACTTCACCGATGTCAACAAAGAGTGCTCAAAAAACAACTTTCCTTTATCCATGATCGACCTATTGGTGAACTCAACTTCTGGACATGAGTTACTGACCTTCATGGATGCATACATGGGCTACAACCAGATCCGGATGATCCCCAAGGATAAGGAGAACACCTCGTTCAAAACCAATCAAGGCACCCTACTGTTATAGGTTCTAGCCTTTGGTTTGAAGAACACAAGTGCCACCTATTAAAGACTCATGAATAAGATGTTTGAGAAGCAGATCGGCTGCAATACAGAGGTGTATGTCAACAACATGCTCGTCAAGAGCAAGACCACCAGCGACCAAATTCGGGATCTGGTTGAGTCCTTCGAGGTACTCCGCGCACACCAGATGAAGTTAAATCATTCAAAGTGCGTCTTCGGAGTATCCTTGGAAAAGTTCCTGGGTTTCATTATCTCTCAACGAAGGATTGAAGCAAACCCAATGAAGATCAAATCCCTCACGAACATGTCTCTGCGGTGGAGTGTCAAGGAAGTCCAAAGGCTAACCGGACGACTGGCAGTCTTGTCCCACTTCTTGGCAAAGTCGGAGGACAAGTATCAGCCTTTCCTTAAGACTCTGAGGAGAACTAAAGCAAATTGCTTCCAATGGACTGTAGAGTGGTAGGTAGCCTTCGATGAGTTGAAGTAGTACTTGGCCAGTCTGCCGTGCTGACGTCACCCAGGGATGGAGACGAGCTATACCTCTACTTGGTGGTGTCGGAAGGGGCTCTTAGCTCTTTTCTTATTAGCCAAGACTCCGACTCTCAGCAGCTGGTCTATAATGTGAGCAAGATGTTGACCGACGCAGAGACATGCTACCCGCGCACTGAGAAGTTGGCTTTGGCACTTGTCTTCTCTGCCTGCAAATTGAGGCTGTACTTCTTAGCTCATCGCATGGTAGTCCTAACCGACCAGCCACTGAAGAATATTCTCCAGAAACCCAATTTTTTTGAAAAGCTAGTTAAGTGGGCCATCGAGTTGGGAGAGTTTGACATCGAATTTTCGTCCAAGCCAGCCATCAAGGGGCAGGCCCTGGCATATTTCATCGTCGAGGCCACAACCCTAATTGTCAATGAGCACCCCACTGAGGACACGGGTCATCACCCAGAAGAACTGGAATGGATTCTCAACGTGGACAGTTCGTCTATAAGTTCAGGTAGCGGTGCTGGAGTGGTCCTAAAGATCCCAGGCGAGTTTGAGGTGAAGTACTCCCTTAAATTCGACTTTTCAACCACTAACAACGTCGCCGAATACGAAACCCTGTTGGCCCAACTATGACTAGCCAAAGAGTGCTTAGTTAGGCTGCTAACCGTCTACAGCAACTCGAAGTTAGTTGTTAACCAAGTCATTGGGAGCTTCGAGGTGTGCAACATTCTCTTGGACAAATACCTAGCCAAGGCGAACGATGCCATACGGAGATTTGACAAGTTAAACCTAGTCCATGTCCCCATAATTGAGAACTGGAAGGCCGACCAACTTGCCAAAGCAGCGACGGTAAACGATCTAGAGTAGTACTTGAGGGACATTAGGGGGGTTTTGAGCACTCCCAATATAGAGGAACAAGAAGCGATACAAGTCTCTGATGTCGAAAACTAGATAACACCTTACTGGAGATATCTAGCGGATGGAGTACTACCAGAGAACGCAGATGAAGCGAAGTGGATCAAAAAGATGGCCGGCTGGTATACCATAGTTGATGGACAGCTCTGTCACCGTGGCTACTTGACTCCATACCTGTGGTGTCTTACTCTCGAGGAGGCCGACTACGCTTTGAGTAAAGTCCACCTTAGGATATATGGATCACACATTGGCAGCAAGAACCTAGTATTCAAGGTCATGCACCAGGGATACTACTAGCCAATAATGAAGAAGGATCCCTTGGAGTTCGTGAAAAAGTGTGAGAATTGCCAGCTCCATGGCAATTTTCACCACCAACTGCTTGCAAAGTTGAAATCCCTCCAAACTCCTTGACCTTTCGTGCAATAGTGACTCGATATTCTCGGCCCGTTTCCCAACGCGACTGGGCAAAGGAGGTACATCATCACAGGCATTGACTATTTCACCAAATGGGTTAAGGCCGCTCCTCTGGCCAAGATCACCCAGCACAATGCCTTAGAATTCGTCCACCAGAGTATAGTGTGCAGATTTGGCATTCTCAAGGTCATTGTGACCGATAATAGAACCTAATTCTCAAAAAAATATATTACCAAGTATTGCACCAATCTCGGCATCAAATTGGTCTATACTTCGGTGGCATATCCCGAAGCAAACGGACAGCTGAAAATCACCAACTGTACGCTAATCTACGGTTTGAAAACCAAGTTGGAGGACGTAGGGAGCTCCAGGGTCGATGAGCTACCCTTGGTAGTTCCGGATGAATTCAAATGAACCAACTCCCGAGACACCCTTCAATATCTGCTACATGACTAAGCGGTAGTTCTGATTGAGATCGGGCTCCCAAGTCTCAGGGTCAAAACTTTCAACACACTTGGTAACTTACAAAAGTTTAGGGAACACTTAGACTTGTTGGAGGAAGCCTGTGACGCTGCCAGGATGCTGACTGTAGCCTACCAATAACGCATCACCATCTATTACAATAAGAAAGTAAAAGTGCGACAATTCGGAGTTGGGGACTTGGTCTTGTGAAGCATTGAGGCTATCGGTAAGACCACTAATCGGAACAAGATTTCCTCTAATTAGGAAGGCCCGTTTCTAGTCTCAGCTGTTCTACGGAATGGAGTATACAAACTATGAACACAGAATGACAAGTTGGTCCCATGGACATAGAACGCAATCCACCTAAAGTGTTACTTCCAATGAAGACCGAGGTAGGTCATTTGTATGGCATAAGTATGCTTGTAACATTACATGGTCATTAATAAAAGAAAAAGTTCTTTTCCACTTGCATTATGCTATTCTTTTCTTTCTTTTTTTCCGTATGAATGCTTGCTTGCAGGTTGTACAAAATAAATGACCTAGACTACCTCTTAGTCAGGCTAATTTTCACCCATTCACAATTAAACCTAGGTAATCTAGACGGCCTATGAGCGGCCGAATCAAACCCTAGTCATTTAGGTGGCCCATAAGCGATCGAATTAAACCCTAGTCATCCAGGTGTCCCATGAGCGATCGAATCAAACCCTGATCATCCAAGCGGCCCATGAGCGGTCGAATTAAACCTTGATCATCCAAATGGCCCATTCGCGGTCTAACTCTAAACCTTAGGGGGCTTAAGCGGCAAGTGCGATGACCTTCTCCAATAGGAGTTAGCGCTGTCAGTCTACGACGATCAACGTCCCAGGAGCAAGTGCTCCATCCAAAGGTGGCTGCCCAAGATCGAACATGGGCAGCGCCACTCAAGCCTCAACTCACGATCGGCTTGATACGACTTCAGGATTCACCCTGATGTCCCCTTGAGGACCTAAGTCCATCTGAGAGCACAGCAAATGTCTCCAATGTTGCGAGAGGGATGGCCAACTGGCACAAGGTGCACCAAGTAGGCCGGCTGATACAAAGGGCAAATAGTTAAATGAACGGTTAATGAAAGCAAAGTCATGGAATGTAGTATGCTGATGAAACAACTATTTTATTAATGTTAAAAATATGCTTACAAATTACATCAAAATAAAAAAGAAAAATGAGCGCAAAATCTAAGGCGCAAAGCTCCCTAGAGGAGGCGAGAGAGGCCCCTGCACACTTTGGGACTGATCCACATGGCTTTCACGTTGCTGGATAGAACGGTACACTGGGTCAATGACACCAACAAGAAAATAAGAATCCACTAGATGGACAATGCGACGACTGATGTTAATGCCTTCCCATAACCGTGCCCATAGCACATGAGAAACCTCATGAGGGTGTATGCAAGTAGATAGCTCGTACTCTAATGAGGCTATCTTTCTCAGTAGCTCATCGATATGCCCTGCAGTCCTAGCTGCCACCTCTTCTAGTCTCATAGATTTTGCTCTCAGCTCAGACAACTCCGACTGGAGAGTATCATTCTCTTCCTCGTGCTGGGCCATCAATGGGTCCACCTCTTCCTTCAATCAGGCAATCTCTTCCTCCCGATCCAGGATCACTAGGTCCCGTTGACGTAGTGCCTTGCCCACTGCGCCCATAAATTTTGCCTCCTACCAGAAATTAAAGGAGTTAACTACAACAGAAAAGGAAGAAGAGAAAGGAAGCTTTGAAAAGTTACCAACCAGAATTTTCACCGCCTCCTCACTAGCCTGCTCCATGACCTTGGAACTGATGGTGGAGGACTAGGAGCGGCAGCCACCTCAGCATGCTCCGCTGAAGTCTCAGCAGCAATCTCCTTCTCCAAGTCAACTCTGAGGTTAGCTGCCTCATGAAGCTTTCTAGCGGTTGGCTCATCAGGCATAGGCTCATCAGGCACAAGAAGTGACTCTCCGGTGGTTGGTTCATCAGGCGCAAGAAGCGGCTCCAAGGCTTGCTCCTCCAGCTTAGCTTGCAGCTCATCAGTCGGCTCCTTCGTGGTGGCTGCTTCGTCTGCGTGGCTTGCACCGCCAAACCCATCGGCAGCGGTAGCGCAATGACCACGCTACTTACGGCGACGTGCAGTATGGCCTTGTACTCCTCCACAGCCGCCTCTACTCCAGAGCACTCTCCAGCTTCAACAAGTCATCCGGCTGTTACATAATCTGGCTCTATAGAGGATGAGGAAAAAGAAGGCACTATCATCGTAGCCCTTTTCCGCCTTGGACTATTGGGAGCATCGCTGGTGGAAGGTGTGCCAGCCGCATCAATGGAAATGGCGCCAGCCTTCCTCTTGCGCTGTGAGACATCCGGCAGCGGTCTAATCTTTTGGACCGAAAAAGGAGGTCCCTAACAAACTTTCTTGGCTTCCCCTCTGGAAACCAGATGATCCCTCCTAAACTGTTCAGGGTATTTCCTCACCAACACAAGCAATGCCTCCGTGACCTCCACCTCATCACTCTTGGGCGTCCCTGTGAAAGCCCTGGGGACCTTGCCCCAATCCTTGGACTAGGGCCATGAGTTACCGACATGCACGAAGAAGTAGTGATCCTTCCAATTCTTTAACGAATCATAGATAGCCTCGCTGACAGGAAAGTCTCTGGAGGACAGAGAGATCGAGTACCCACTCTGGGTGAATCAAAATATCACCCTAACCACCTCCTTCGTTAGCATCCGTGAATGCTGGCGTATGAAGATACATAGTGTGCAGAGGAAGCACATGGCATTGGCATGGAGCTGTGCGATGAAAACTTAGAGCACTAAAAAAATCTCCAGCAGCTCCACTGGAACAGGGATGCGAATCCCACTCCTCAAGTGAGCCTCGTACATAGTGATGTAGCCCCTAGGAGGAAAACAGGCCCTGTCGTGCTCACTGGGTATCACGGGGATGATCTCACGTGGAATGTTGCACTCCACATACAGTTCTATCACCTCACCGGGGGTAATTACAGAGGCAATCTCAACAACAGAAGGAGCCATGGAAATGAAGAGAAGAAGAGTAGCAGAGACTTAGGAAATTTTCAGCGTGGAAAAGCTGAACAGACAGACTAGTTTTTATAAAGGCAAGCAATCGTTGGGAAGGCAACGCCTCGAAAAAGCATGCCCATTATGGTGGACACATGTCGCAACCGGAAAGGGCGCAATCGAATTAGATCTCCTGCATAATTAATTACTAGGATCATAAATTTACTGCGTATTGACATGTGACAAAACTTTTTGTCTAACAGTCCAGCGTCATGATGGCGCGTCATGTTAATTTTCACAAGTTCTTCGAATTTTGGTTAGAACGGTCAATGAATCAGGTCAACGCTATTCTTCACGCTCAGTTCTCCGAATTCTGGCAAAAACGGTCAACGAATCCGATCAACGCTTCTATTCCTACCAAGTTCTCCGGATTCTTACCAGAGCGGTCAATGAATCCAGTCAATGTTTCTTCCAGTTCAGTTCTCTGAATTCTAGCAAGAAAGGTCAACTAATCCGATTAACGTTTCTATTCCTGTCGAGTTCTCCGGATTCTTACCAGAGCGGTCAATGAATCCGGTCAACGTTTCTTCCAGTTCAGTTCTCTAAATCTTGGTATTGCGATCAACAGCCACAAGCAACGCGATCAGCATACCAAGTGCCATTGCCAGTTTTAAGCTTACTCAAGTAGGTTGTCCAACTAGAAACATCCCATCATGAACATGCTGGAGGTCGGAGTCCTAGGCTACCAGCATGGGGGATTAGTGATAAGGATATCAGTAATGGGCTGACCCACGAAGGAGGAAACAGCCCAAATCCACAACAGCTCAATTCTGCCTGGACGGTCAACGCTTTTATTGACCACATGAAGAGCAAGTGGGCCAACGGGGACCCAAGAGCAGGACGGCCCATTAAAGTCTATAACGGTTAATGCTTTCATTGACCAAAGAGGTGGCCAGTAGATCAGTTGGGGTTCAGGACATACGCGGCCCAAGCAGTAATTGGTCCATGTGTCCATCTCAGAGCCACAACGGTCATTTGTCCTAATTTTTTTCCTCTCCAAGAAGGCAAGCTCCATTGCAACGGTCATCTCCAGAGTCGGTGCACATTCTAGGAGGAAGGTGCCAGAATCTGTACTCTATCTGCTAAAAACCATAACAGTTACAAAATGCAAAATGAATGAGATTAATTTCTTGGAACGTTATAGTCGTAAAAGTGCTCACGTCTGCGCCAAGGAATGCAAAAACCCCTTAGCAGAGCACGGACATCCAACCCTTCTACGTAAGGAAGGAAGTCCAGGGCCATAACTATAAAAGGTCATGAAAGCTCCCTTCAAAGACACACTCTTAAATATACACTAAAACGCCCGCAAAAGGCTTTCAAGCAATCTCAAGCTCTCAGAAGTTTTTAATCTTTCTTGAGCCCTCTAACGCTCTCTTTCTCAACTTCTAGTTCCCAACAAACTTTAGTCTGAGAAGTTCTACTCCTCACGAGCAACCACATAAGTCACTCATACTACGAGTGTGCTCCCACCTACACAAAATACTCATCAGTATTCATGCTGCATCTGCTGCATTCACCTTCTCATTTCGAAAAGCCTATTATTGACTTGAGTATCGGAGTATTTTCGGTATGACCAAATTTTGCCGTCACCTAACCTCTTATTTGAAGTTGTGGTGTGCAAGACCCAAAGCTAAGAAAAGAAGACAGGAATCCGACGGACTGTTCAACCCGAATCTGTTCAAATTTGGATTCAGGATGCATCAGTATTTATTTTAAAATTAATTCTTATTTAAATTATAAAAAAAGATGGATAGTATGACTGTTAATAGTGTGTTAGAATATTTTTACATATTTGGGTTTCAAACACTTTTGTACGGATCTTTTAAATTTGTAGTCTTCCATCATAACAAAATTGTTCTTCAAGTGAATGATATATTCTGCCAATTCTTCCCAATTTAACTTTTAATCATACTAAGAACTCCAATCCCTATACCACCTAAAAATGTTTGTTCAATTTAGATTGATGATAATTATTGCATCTCATATTTTGTCATGTGTCACTTTAAATGTCTAGTGTCTTTAAAAATTTTACAAATATATATATATTTTTTATAAATAACCTATTCCTAATCATTAGCTAATTTAATTTTAAAAAATTATCATATACTGCTACAAGAATATTTTTTGGGAAGACAAGTTGTGATTCTAGTAATTCACTGTCAATATGTAGCATAGCCTACATGAGTATAAGAAAGATTTTTGCAATTCTCTTTACTATCAAAATTAGAAAAATTATGTGTCACAATCAATAATTAAGTTCTAAAATAATAATATGAATGTATAAATTATATATAAAAATTAATAATAAAAAATTATATCAGTATTTTAGTATCGGTTATTATAAAAAATAATAATGAGTAGAGAAAGAGTAGAGAGAAGTATGATGTGAATATACAACGGAGGGGTGGTATTTATAGTTTTTCAGCTTTTTTTAATTTTTTATTTTCTTTTAATTTGGAAATGATCACCTCCAAGAGCACACCATTGGAATATAATATATATAAATATATATTAATTTGGAAATAATAGCGATGATGTGGCTCGGCAAGGCACGATTGGCTTGCTTGCCACAGGCTGGCTATTCCCCGGCCTGACAAGATCCTTAGTGTTTGGTCATGCTTGACATGGATCAATACTATTTACATCATGGCATATTGGGCCGTGCCACAGGCATCACCGCCCATTTAGTATATCTAAATGTAAGAAATACTCATTCACCTGTAAAATTTGTCCCATTCAAATGTGACGTAGGAAGAGGTTGGAGAATTCAAGGCAAGATTTCTCTATTTTTTTCCTTTAGGACAAGGAAATGTCTAAGAAGGAAGGAGTTGTTAGGGAACTTCCAAAAATGACGAATAGGAAGGAGGGAGAAGAATTTCCTAATGGGGAGGAAATTTGCCCATATCCCTTAATCAATGGGGTAAATGGCTCAATCCCTTAATTGAAGAGCAAATCTCTCCAATTAAGGGACATGACATTGTTATCCCACTAAAAGAGTCAGGTTATTATTGTAATCAATTAATATTATAATACCATTCATTTTCATCGCCAAGGAGCCGATCTGACTCAAGCCATAGCAATTCTCTCCAGATTCCACAAAAAGAAGAAGGGGGCGGGGGATTAAACTAAATAAATTCATAAAGTATGGAGCTTAGACAGTGAGCAAGGGATTGATACCAGGCAGTAAAGTCATCTTCAATGCACTTGTCAGCATCCCCCAGACCAGCAGAAATGAGGCGCTTTCCACCTGGAAATAAAAACAAATACAAGAACAAATTGGAGAATGTAACAATATACTAATCATGGCATATGTTAGATAGTATATACACTTTGGGATATGTGGCTTCCACAATTATTTGAGTCTATTAATTTTAATTGCTGTGGGCCTTCTCAACTGTGATACAATAATCAAACAATCATTCATATTATCTCAAATCTAATATTTCACAAATATACAAAACATATTGAGACAGATTATTATTTTATTCATGCGAAACTCCAATAAGATATAATTTACATTTTTAAAGTGAGGATTGGATATCAACTTGTAAACATCTTCACCAAGAACTTGATTGAAACCTGTGTGACATACATTTTGTTGGGATATGGGTTACTCCCATATGAAGAGTATTGTGTTTTGGAGTGGAATAAAAGGGTCGGAATAGTTACACTTGGTCAGAGTGTATTAAAGGCCGAGGACTTTACCTGAAGGCTAAGGACACTAACTAATGGCCGAAGACACTAATTAAGGGCCGAGAACTTTGTCTAAAAGTCGACGACATTGACTAATAGACGAAGACACTGGTTAAGGGTTGAGGACTTTGGTTGAAGGCCGAGAACATTGAATGACAGTCGAGAACATGGATTAATGGCCGAGGACACTGGCCAAAAGGCCGAGAACTTTGGTCAACGACCGAAGACAGTTTGTTTGGAAAAGTTGGTCATCTACAAAGTCTGAAAAAATAACTTTTCATAAAAGGAAGTTGACTTTTAGAGTTGATAACCGATTTTGTAAAGCAGATCAACTCTTCTCGATAAGAATGCGATTTTACGAAATCGGTGGCAAGTCCTGTCATGCACACAGCCACCATGCACAAAAGGCAGTCATCCAGAGACTAATATATATATATATGAATGTATGCAAGATGTAAGGGTTGAGACACATAGTGTGTAATAGGTGAAGAAACACATAAGTAATAAGGAGTTGTGCTTTACTCTTATTATCCATTCTTCAAGAGTTTATGTAATCGGAATTTTTGTAACCAAAATTTTCGAAGTGAAATTATTTGTAGACTAAATGTCCCGTGGATTTATTTCTCTTATTCAGAAGAGGGTTTTCACATAAAATTTATGTGTGTTTCCTATTCTCCCTTATTTTTCGCCTTGTTGTATTCATAAGTATTCATCATCGTCATTACCTTCTCGAATTCACTATCCGACCGACACAATTTTCTGTACACGTTGTTAACAAGTTAGGCTTAGGAATAATCAACATCTAGGCTCTAACTTAGAGTATGTTAGATAAGATATAATATTAATATATGCTTTAAGAAATACTATAAAATATTCTTTATAAGAGTAATTTAGTATTTTTTATAATTGTAAATAATCTTATAAATACATGTGAATAAATCTAACTTATGTATGGTGTTTTACTCTTCTCTTCATCTCCTATACTCTAATAGCATACGTGGACTTCTTAATTACCTAGAGGGTTTATTATTTTCCAAAAATGAA
Source organism: Nepenthes gracilis (assembly GCA_033239525.1). NCBI lineage: Eukaryota > Viridiplantae > Streptophyta > Magnoliopsida > Caryophyllales > Nepenthaceae > Nepenthes > Nepenthes gracilis. The sequence continues at coordinate 9,409,949 of BSYO01000018.1, read as the reverse complement.
CCTTATTTCTCCACATATATCCTAGGATGTAACCGAAACAAGTTCCCTTTGAGGAAACGAATACATTAGTCCTATTTAAGTTCATGACAGCATGTCAATATTATCAGAAGTCTGACGAGCAAGATGTTCCTATCCTAAAAGTAATTCATTGAGCCACATTCAGTGTGAGGTTCCGGATTTAAAAACTCAATAATGATGAGGTGATTAGTATACTAATAATCAATACTAGACCTATGGAACGAATAAGGTTGGATATCAGCAGAAAAATCGAGGAAAGTTTGAATTTGTGATGCTAAAGAACTGCCAGCAGGTTTGCGCCTGCTGGGCGCTCGAGCCATGGCTCGAGCGCATTTTCCAGTAGCTACCCCGCCCACTGTCCGCTCGAGCTTCGCTCGATCGGGAGATCTAGAAGCAGTCCCGCCTGCTGGCCGCTCGAGCGGAAAAACCAGAACCGACCCCGCCTGCTGCCCGCTCGAGCCGCGCTCGAGCAGGGAAAGCCAGCACCGCAACCACTCGCTGCCCGCTCAAGCCGCGCTCGAGCAGTGGCGCAGTATATAAGTCGCGTTCTGCCTTCTCCTCGTCATTTTTCGCTCGGTTTAGGGTTTTAGAGAGAGAGAGGGCGCCAATCCTAGTGAGAGAAAGGAGGAGATTGAGGTCGTGCAGTCCAAATCCGTCCGAGAGCTAATTATAAAGGTGAAAGCACGCGTCGAGGCAAGTGTTCTTATACTTACTTCTCGTTCTCTTTCAATGTTTGGCTTGATTTTGTTGGGTATTTTGTGTCGATACCCACCGTGAATATTAGAATTATGAAGCCCATGCCTTGAGGTCCAAGAATATGTAGTTGTTTGTTCGAATCGTGTCCGATCCGCCGGTTTCGGTTTCACCGAAATCCTAACCCACGAAAATTGGAGATTTTCCCTTTTTCCTCCCGTGTATCATGAAATTGACCTTGAAATGTGAATCCCCACATCCCAATGATGTATATATGCCGGCCAAGGGTTTGATTTCGCATGTTTCGACCCGATCGCGGTGTCCGGGCCCTCTAAATTGGCCCTGACACTGTTCACCAGACACCCAAAGTGGAAATTGCATGATTTCACCTTCGTGAAATGTTGAAATGACTCTAGATTATGAGTCCCCATATCCCAAGTGTATGTACATATCGACCGGATGTCGGTTTTTGCAAGATTTGACCCGTTCGTGACATCCGGGAGCCTTAAAAGTCCTTTGTTATTGTTTATCTGAAATGTGTATCCATGTGCTGGAAGTAAGGGATTGAGTCCCGGAGGTTTCAAAGTGATATGTGATCATCAGAGGTAAGGAATCTAATCTCTCTCGTGAACTTGGAATGATTTGTTGTAAGGAAATTGAGTCCCATAAATTGTGAATAAGGGAATTGAGTCCCACAAAAGGTTGTGAACCGAGCCAGTGAATGGAAGGGAATCCACATTGTACTTTGTAATGATATGATCTCCTAGATGGAGATGTGTGTGATGGAACGATCTCCCGATTGGAGATGTATGTGATAGGAATGGGTTTTCCCGAGTTGTGAATGTGTACGGCAAATGTGGATTTCCCTCTCCAAGTGTGGAAACTAATCTTGAAACTAGGACCATGATTCACAGGGGTAGTATTCTTTAGCATACCATTTACATCGCGGTGTGAACCCGAGGAATACTTGGCCACATATTCTGGCCGCTCTTGGGAGTGAGTAATGTTTGTGGTACACTTTAGGAAACTACTGTGGAAGAACAAGGATTGCCCTGGTCCCCGGGGGTGTGGGGCATGTCGGTTGAACACTACATAGCGAGATGTAGTTGTTCGTTGATTGTTGCGTGGATGCAACCAGGGGTCGAGTGCTGCCAACCTAAAATGCAGCCCTGGCTTTAGAATGTGTAGCGAATACATTCCTATCCTCGTTCTCTCGCATTGTTGGATAGTACGGTCTACTAGCCCGGGTCTGCAAAGATGATGTAATAATAAAAATGAATAATGTCCAATCGATGTAACCGTAAAAACCGTATGAATCCAATGATTCAAGATGTTTTCAGTTTCTTCTCCTGATTCATGTTTGTGAAGATTCCTTGTATCCTCTCCCGTTCTAGTTCTTGTATATGTCTGTGAGATGTGTTTATGATTATACTTGCTGAGCTGTAAGCTAACTCTTACTATTTGTTATTTTCCTTCCAGATGAGAACACTTAGCCGGCACCTGATAATTAGAGTAATGAGAGAGACTTGCTTGATGTGATTAGCTGGACGTCAAGTGCTTTGAAGATTTGGTCCTCTTGTTGTAATAAAATGTAGCAGCCACTCATGGATGGATGTGGCCCGCTGTTGTTATTTTATGATTTTGTTATGCTTCTGTAAGTTTTGATGATTTAGTTACACTTCTACATTTTTTTGATGTTTTGAGTTTCGTTTTATTTTAGATGTCATCTCTCTAGATCTAATACGGTATATAGGAGTACTGTATTAGAGCCATGGATGATATGGCATATCTTGTGATCCTGTGTGACGTGTTGTAGTCTTTGTATTAAGCCTATTGTTAGATGTGTGCTTATACTGGATATATTTGAACAGGTGATATTTTTGATTTTTCGTCCAATTGTAGAGAAAACTCTACCGAAATTTCTGTTATGTCCATGGGTTAAGTATGGGCTTTAGTTTGTGTTGCCATTGACGGAGGTTATTTATTAGAAAAATAATTCGGTCCGTCACAATTGGTATTAGAGAAAAAGAGATGCCATAGGTTTGATCTGAATCGTATGCGAAAGCCTAGGTTAGATTAAGACTGATTGAATAAGTAATCAAAGGCGTGTGATGACTAAGTTAGTCTGGGTAGTTTTGGTTACCTCAATCCCAATAACTTAGGCTAGCGCTAAGTTAGAGGCGGCGACTTAGTTCGATTGGCTAGCTTATGTGTCCTCGCTAGTGTTCAAGGAGTAACTTAATGTGAAATGTCTTGGTCTCAAGGAAATATTAATAGTGGCTCTTAGACGGGAACTACTAATATTAGTGATTGGTTGTAGGATCGAGAGGAAGACAGTGTGTAGAGACACCTTAGTGTTGGAATCTGATTGGTATCAATTGGGTTCTTGAATTGATCAGTGTTGATTCGAGGCCTAGGTTAATTAATCTCAGTTTGAGGTTTGAGTTTGATTGGCTCTTGATTGAAGTTCTTAGGTTGGTATTTTGTTATGAAGGGTTGTCAGGTCAACCTAGGGAACGTGATGAATAGGGTGGAATTAAGTTCGGGCATATGAAGTTCTAGGTTGCCAATTCATAAAGTGTCTGGACTTCTGGGCAGTCCAAATCCTATTGAGGTCGCAATGAGGATTTTAAAACTTAAGATGACGTTGCAGTGATCCCATGTCTGGTAGAAGATATGATGTGCTGCCCCGTGCTAGATAGGTAGTGAAGTTGACCTCAGTTGGTTGACGTGAGAAAGATTATGGGTCTCGAGGATTAGGAGATATTGTCCCATGTGTTATGGAAGTTTCATGGATTAATGCTTTGTGTCGATGGGACTCTTGGGAGCGTGTCTTAATAGTGGTTAGTCCGATCATAAGATTTAAGGATGCAAGGACAGATGGTGAAAAGGTTCAGTGTTTTAAATCAGGTCCTAAGGTATGAACTCAATGTGATAATGTCACCTGTCGCGACAGGAGGTAAGGCGCTTGGGTTTAATATTGTGATCTGGTGTCGTTTTGGAGATTCCGAGCCCATGTTGCATTGTGTTTTGAGTTATGTGTAATTGGGAGACCTAAGCTTTGTAATAGCGGCAAAGGTGACCTAGTACTTGGAACGACAAAAGATATATCAAAGTGGATGTTTATGTACAAATCTCCGATAAATGTTTTCCAGAAGGAATTTGGGGACTATGATCGAAGTTATAGATAGTACAGTCGTTGGATTAAAGATAGTTTGTATCCTCTGACCTTGAAGTGAAGAAATCCAGTGCCTTAGGATCAGAGTTTCGGTGGTTATGAAGTATGAGAGAAATTTATGGATTGCCGAGATAGGAGATGAAATTTCTCAATCTTGATGTCACAACACCTGCATCATTGGGATCCCGATTATATACATGGTTTTGTGATCCTTAGGTTTATTTAATTAAGGATTTAAGTTCGATATAAGTGGTGTCGAGGTCATGATATTTTTGGAGTTCGTGGATACAATTTGTTGGGTTAACTTGAATCATCTTGTGGTGCAATCATGGCGTGACGTTTACAGAATTGGATCAGTAAGTTATCGGGTCGATCTAAATTGTGTTGGTATCATATTGTGCCTTGTAATTGAATTGTGCGATTTTGGGTATGAACTTGAGATAGTTAAAGTATTAAGTCTTAATCTTATCTTAAGTAGGACCGTGGAAGTATCAGCTTTGGTATCATGGTAGAATATTCCAGAACCTTTGAGGTGAATAGATGGACCGATAAGGTGGTTCACGAATTTCAAAATGTCTAGGAGATTGATGATTGGATGAGCAGACTTTGTGGATGGTTAGGCGTAACCCGTAGGCCGTCGTGAAGGCTTGATGAATCCTAAGATCGATTCGGGTCCATAGCGTGTTAATTATGGATCAATGAAAATTGTAGCCCCGACGGTATTCAGGTTAAGGATATGGCCACTAGGAAGTCCAAAACGTCGTTTGGGTTTTGTAAATTCGTTGGCATTTTATGAAATTTTATGGGTTGATCTTTTGGCCATATGCGAGTCCATGTTGGGGTGTACGTAGTCATTTGAGGATTATGTCATAAGTTCCGATGGCTGATAATGCGTATGTCCTCATTGGAAGGGAGTGCGAGTTTTGTTAAGGAAATGCATTGTTAAGTTTGTGGCTCTTTGGCAACATAATTTTAGAGATCAACAAGATTGTAAGTGATGGATAATCGGGGATACAATAAATGTCGTGAAAGTGCACGGTCAATCGAAGCTGTTAAGTGACCTGGCAAGTATTCCTTGGGGATGGCTGTGTCGGTAAGACGATCAGCATGGGGGAGATTTGTAATTGTGAGAACGTAAGTTAAACGGTGTTTTCAGAGACCGGATAGGGTGATCGACGTTCATGTCCTTTGGGTTGACCCCTAATGGGTTGGATGAGTTATCATGGAATGTAACGCCTTTGAGAAATGTTAAGGTTATGTTACTCACGCGTCGTGATAGGTGGGTACCTTTGATATAAGTGGGGAAGAAGTTCAAGATTAGTGTTACCCCCATGTGCAAGACGGATTTAGCTATTGAAGTTTCATTTTAAGAACTTATGATGCTGTCCTTGAAGATAACCCTTATCAAGAATTTTAAAGGCCGGAGTGATTGTGTCGTTGAGGAAGATGGTCTTATGATTTTGCATGTGGACAAATTTGTTTAAATGTTGGGAAGGTGAACCTCGGTGTTTTCTTGTGAGGGTTTGTAGACATCATTAGATTTTGAGGCTATAGGATGAATAACCGAAAGCTATGTCAAATCTTGGGATGATCGTTACAATTGTAGTTTCGAAAGTGGCTGTAGTTGATGATTGTGAGAATTGCCTTCATGGTATGGCTATCCTAGGATCATATTAATCAGAGTAGCGCAGCAGAAACGTCGTGGGCCCATGGCCCAGAGATTTCTAAATAAGGTTGAGGTCCCTGTGATCGAAATCTTTCGAAGCTTGGAATGAACTGAAGTGGAAGTTCATTGAATTCATTGAAGTATCAAATTAATTGGAGAAATGGCCAGCATTATGGTAGGTCGCTTTTGAAATTTGGAGGATTGTTGTAAGGTCGTCCTTCTATCAATGGTTGAGAGAATCAGTAAGTGTTTGGGTTGAGCCGTTCTGAGAGGCTAAGGATTTGTTTTGTGATGAGGATTAGAATGATTCCAATGCTTGAGGTTCGTAAGATAGGCATTGTCTGAGGAAATGATTTCAGAGTATAAGGAGTTCACCTCGGGTTTGGGGAATTCAAGGCTCGTTAAATTTTAAGGATGAAATTTTCATAAGTGGAGGAGAATTGTGAGGTTCCGGATTTAAAAACTCAATAATGATGAGGTGATTAGTATGCTAATGATCAATAATAGACCTATGGAACGAATAAGGTTGGGTATCGGAAGAAAAATCGAGGAAAATTTAAATTTGTGCTGCTGAAAAACTGTCAGCAGGTTTGCGCCTGCTGGGCGCTCGAGCCGTGGCTCGAGCGCATTTTCTAGTAGCTCCCCCGCCCACTGTCCGCTCGAGCGAAGCTCGAGCGGGAGATCCTGAAGCAGTCCCGCCCACTGTTCGAGCGAAAAAACTAGAACCGGCCCCACCCGCTGCCCGCTCTAGCCGCACTCGAGTGGGCAAAGCCAGCACCGCGGCTCGCTGCTCGCTCAAGCGGTGGCGCAGTATATAAATCGCGCCCTGCCTTCTCCTCGTCATTTTTCGCTCGGTTTAGGGTTTTAGAGAGAGAGAGGGCACCGGTCCTAGTGAGAGAAAGGAGGAGATCGAGGTCGTTGAGTCCAAATCTGTCCGAGAGCTAGTTATAAAGGTAAAAGCACGCGTCGAGGCAAGTGTTCTTATACTCACTTCTCGTTCTTTTTCGATGTTTTGCTTGATTTTGTTGGGTATTTTGTGTCGATACCCACCGTGAATGTTAGAATCATGAAGCCCATGCCTTGAGGTCTAAGAATATGTAGTTGTTTGTCTGAATCGTGTCCGATCCGCCCGGTTTCGTTTCACCGAAATCCTAACCCACGAAAATTGGGGATTTTCCCGTTTTCCTCCCGTGTATCATGAAATTGACCTTGAAATGTGAATCCCCACATCCCAATGATGTATATATGCCGGCCACGGGTTTGATTTGTGACGGATCGACTTTTAATCCACCACATAAAGCCTCCGTCAAGTCTAAATTTCTTAATGGTCAATAATGAGGTGGATATAAAAATTTCTTTTCTTCTTTCAAACCTGAGATGCATACTAGAAATTATTAATTTCATTTATCCATAAACAATCACGGAAACATGATAATATTCATAGGTTCGTAACAGCAAAACAATATTACATGTATCCTCAAAACATCAAAAGACAACATGATTAAAATCTCTTCAAAAGTCTGCTCCGGCCCGCTAAGCTACTTAGCTACACCATAAAGTTTCTACTCAACCTCGTCCCCCATGAGCCTTTCGTCATCTGAAAATAACAAGAATGAGCTACAAGCCCGGCAAAATACTCACATACAGAAAACAGAGAACATATCATAAACATATAAGCGAATATAATTTAGCATACGAAAATCATCATGTCTTTTAGTTCAGAATTTTTTTAGTCTTTTTCTTCTTGTCTTGTTTACTGAAAACTCATAAAAACCATTGAGAATTCTTATCATCTTTAGGGACCGGACGGGAGCGGACAACATCGAGGACGGGTTGTGTGTAACCCCACAACCTAAAGCCGTATCCCCTCATTATGCTCCCCGGGGCGGGAGGTAATGCCTTTAACCCGGCATACGGGGCCGTAGTCCATAGTTCTTATGCCATCAGAAAGTCCCCTCCCGTGGCCCAGGAGGCAATCCTCGAGTGTCACTCCAATATCCTTCATCCATCTTTAACAGCAAGTTTAATGGAGATTCGGTTCATAGTTCTTGTTCTTTAATGGCCATTCATCATAATTCAAAAGTCGTAGAGTTCCGCTTGCTGTCCATGCATTTTTTTCCATGTTCATATATACATAGGCCGGAGTTCTTTTTCATACAGAAGGCCGGAGTTCCTGTGAGCCGGAGTTCTTTTGTCAAGCCGGAGCTCTTTTACATAGCCGAAATTCTTTTACATATTCTTTTACATAAAAAGCTGGACTCCCAAAATCCAGAGTTCGTTTCAGAAGCCGGAGTTCTTGGATCATGAGTTGTTATCAAAAGCCGGAGTAAAAAGTCGGAGTAAAAAGCCTAAGTTTTCTTTTTCTATAATTGGCCGGAGTTCTTTTTTAAACAGAATGCCGGAGCTCTTTTTCATAACCGGACAGAGTGTTTTTCATCAAAAGTCCGGAGTGCTTTTCTGTTCAACAATCCGGAGTGTTTTGGAGTGCTTTTTCTTTTTAAAATCCGGAGTGCTTTTCTGTTCAAAATACGGAGTGCTTTTCTTTTTAAAATCCAGAGTTTATTTTCTTTCAATTTCCGAACCTCTAAAATCCGGAGTGACTTTTTTTTCAAAAATCCGGAGCTCTAAGACTGGAGTGATTTTTCTTAAAATCTGGAGTGCCAAAACCCGAGTATCTTTTCTTTAAAATCCGGAGTGCTAAAAACTAGAGTGTCTTTTCATTAAAATCCGGAGTGCTAAAACCGGAGTGTCTTTTCATTAAAATCCGGAGTGCTAAATCCGGAGTGTCTTTTCATTAAAATCCGGAGTGCTAAATCCGAAGTGTCTTTTCTTTAAAATCCGGAGTGCTAAAACCAGAGTGTCTTTTCATTAAAATCCGGAGTGCTAAATCCGGAGTGTCTTTTCATTAAAATCCGGAGTGCTAAATCCGGAGTGTCTTTTTAAAGACGGAGTGCTTCTTAAAGACGTAAGGGCCGGAGTTCCTTTTCTTCAAAATCGGAGTACTTTTCAAAAGAGGAAGGAGTACTTTGTTCATAAAAGACCGGAGTTCTTTTGGACTGAGCTCTTTTTGTTAAACGGACGGAGTTCTTATAAAAATGTCGGAGCTCTTTTTCTTAAAACCAGAGATCTTTATGACAGAAATCAGAATTCATCTACAGGAGTTCTTGTTCCGTCTAAGGCCGAAGTTCTTTTCCTTAAACATACATGTATCGTAATTAATTGACAATAATCATGTTTCCAAGCAGAAATAAAACCAACATTATCAATAACAAGGCTTACTTTTTAAACATGCGATTACGAACAATTCAAACAGTACGTGCAGAAACATAAGTTGATCAATATATCAGATAAATGAACAGAATAAACTTTATACATTCTAATCATACTTTCATAAGAATACCATGCATAATCATGAACTTTAAAAAAATAGGGGTGACGAGCCGACTTTTTACCACCAACTAAAGCCGCCGTCAAATCCAAAATCCTTGCCTTAAAATAAATTATGAAGGATAAATAGGTGGACATAAAAATTTTTCTTTTCTTCTTTTGAACCTGAGATGCATAGTAGGAATTTTTACTTTCATTTATCCCAAAATGTTACGGAAACATACTAACATTTATAAGCAGCGGAATAAATTTTACAAGTCTCTTTAAAATATCAAAAAAAACAAAATAAACAAAGCTCTTCAGATCTGCTTCGACCAGCTTAGCCATTTAGCTATACCATGAGGTTCTACTCAACTTCATCCTCCATAAGCTTTTCGTCATCGGAAAAGTGGCAAGAATGAGCTTACAAAGCCCAGCAGGATACTCACATGCAGAAAACATAAACATACATATAATTTGATCAAAACATAATTTCATAGCATACGAAAATCATCATATCGTTTCTTCTTCAATTCTTATTCGTTTCATCTTGTCTTCGGAAAATTCATCAACATTATTCGGAATTCTTATCATCTTTAGGGACCGGACGGGAGCGGACAACATCGAGGACGGGTTGTGTGCTACCCCACAACCTAAAGCCGTATCCCCTCATTATGCTCCCCGGGGCGGGAGGTAATGCCTTTAACCCGGCATACGGGGCCATAGTCCATAGTTCTTATGCCACCAAAAGGTCCCCTCCCGTGGCCCATGAGGCATCCTCGAGTGTCACTCCAATATCCTTCATCCATCTTTAATAGCAAGCTTAATGGAAACTCGGTTCTTGGTTCGTGTTCTTTAATGGCCAATCATCATAGATCAAAAGTCGGAAGAGTTCCACTTGCTGTCCATAATCCATGTGTTTTCATATAGCCTTGTTCTTTACTTCATTCATTGAAGTCCATATCATCCGAAGTTCTTTCTTTCGAAACCAAAGTCCATTTTCAAAATTGAAGGTCTTTAAATCCGGAGTCAAAAAGTCAAAGTCCTTTTTCCTTATTTTGCCGGAGTACTTTTTCTTTAGAAAGGGCGGAGCTCTTTTTCTTCCTTGGCAGAATGCTTTTTCTTATCAAAACCGGAGTGCTTTTCTTTTCAAAGGGACGGAATGCCTTTCTTATCAAAACCGGAGTGCTTTTCTTTTTAAAGGGGCGGAGTGCTGTTTCTTAAAACGGACGGAGCATCTTTTCTTAAAACGGACGGAGTACCTTTTCTTAAAACGGATGGAGCTCTTTTCTTTTAAACGGACGGAGTGCTTTTCATGGCGGAGCTCTTTTCAAAAGACGGAGTTCTTTTATTAAGGCAGGTTTCAAAGGCCGGACCTCTTTCTTCAACGAAAGCCATAGTTCAAAATTCGGAGTTCTTTTAAAGCCGAAGTTGTTTTTCTTCAAGGCTGGAGTTCTTTTCAAAATAAAAGGACGGAGTGCTGCAAAGGTCGGAGTTCTTTTTCTAAAAAGGACGGAGTGTTTTTCATCAAATTTTCGGAGTTCTTTCTTTTTAAAAAGGGACGGCGTGATTTCTTTTTCAAAGGACAGAGTGCTTTTCTTTTCAAAGGAACGGAGTGCTTTTCTTTTAAAATCCGGAGCGCCTTTCTTTCAAAATCCGAAGTTCTTAAATCCAGAGTGCTATTCTTTCAAAATTCGAAGTTCTTAAATCCAGAGTTCTTTTCTTTCAAAATCCGAAGTACTTAAATCCGAAGTTCATTTTCTTGTCAGATCCGAAGATCTAAAATACGGAGTTCATAAGCCGGAGTTCATTTCAAAAGCCGAAGTTCTTATGAGTTGTTATCAAAAGCCGGAGTAAAAAGACGGAGTAAAAAGTCGGAGTTCGCTTTTATCAAGGCCGAAGTTCATTTCAAAACAAAAGGACGGAGTACTTTTTAAAGATGTAAAGGCCGGAGTTCCTCTTCTTCAAAATCGGAGTACTTTTCAAAAGAGGACGGAGCACATTGTTCATAAAAAGGCCGGAGTTCTTTTTCCAAACTGGACGGAGTACTTATTTCCTAAAATGCCGGAGTTCTAAATCCAAAGTCATTTTCTGTAAAATGCCGGAGCTCTTTTGTCTTAAATCCAGAGTTATTTTTAACAGAACGGATATTAATAATAAAATTTCTTGTTCTATCTTAAGGTCGAAGTTCTTTTTCCGTAAACATGTAATATCAACGTTCAGCAGAATAACCATAACATCATGAATATCATACATTTCAGAATAATAATTCATAAAGCAGAAAAGGCATACTTCATACAGAATATAATTTCGTAACATCATGCATAAACGTGAGCTTTAAAAATAGGGTGAGTATCTTGCCTGAATTCTTTTCTACTTTGCCTTAGCTTTCAGTCTCTTTCTTTACTAGGAGTTTCTAGTGGGTGTCTTTTTCTGATGTTCTTAAACCCTTATTTATAGCCCGTGGGTTAGGTGCCCATCATTTATGGCTTCACATTTTCCCATGGGTGTCATTTATGACTTTGAATTTTCAAAACTTTGGAATTAGCTAGTTCATTTATGTCGTGTGTTCCCAACGTCATGAGTCATCACTCCGGTTCCTTCACTTTCTTGAACAACTTTTGATTTCAAAACCTGCTCCAAGGCCGGACTTGTTTTTAATGGGAAATCCAGAGTAGGTTTTAGTGTCAAATGTCGGAGCTCTTTATTCACAGGAAATCCGGATTGTTTTCAAAGGAAATTCCGGAGTAGTTTTTCGTATCAGAAGCCGGAGCTCTTAATTCATAGGAAATTTAGACTTCTTTTTATCAAGGAAATCCGGACTTCTTTTCACCAAGAAAATCCGGAGTTCTTTCTACTAAGGAAATCCAGACTTCTAACTACCAAGGAAATCCAGACTTCTTTTCACCAATGAAATCCGAACTTCTTTTTACTACTGAAATCCAGGCTTCTTTTAACCAAATCAAGGCCGAACTTGATTCCATCTTAAACCAATGTACTTTTCTTATTTCGTTTTTTGGTCAACTTGCGTTGACCGGACTTGATGATTGAAATTTTCCTTGTTTTAAAATTTGGATCGTTACAGATTTCGCACGTTTCGACCCGATCGCGGTGTCCGGGCCCTCTAAATTGGCCATGACACTGCTCACCAGAGACCCAAAGTGGAAATTGCATGATTTCACCTTCATGAAATGTTGAAATGACTCTAGATTATGAGTCCCCATATCCCAAGTGTATGTACATATCGACCGGATGTCGATTTTTGCAAGATTTGACCCGTTCGTGACATTCAGGAGCCTTAAAAGTCCTCTGTTATTGTTTATCTGAAATGTATATCCATGTGCTGGAAGCAAGGGAATGAGTCCCGGAGGTTTCAAAGTGATATGTGATTATCAGAGGTAAGGAATCTAATCTCTCTCGTGAACTTGAAATGATTTGTTGTAAGGGAATTGAGTCCCATAGATTATGAATAAGGGAATTGAGTCCCACAAAAGGTTGTGAACCAAGCCAGTGAATGGAAGGGAATCCACATTGTGCTTTGTGATGATATGATCTCCTGGATGGAGATGTGTGTGATGGAATGATCTCCCGATTGGAGATGTATGTGATAGGAATGGGTTTTCCCGAGTTGTGAATGTGTACGGCAAATGTGGATTTCTCTCTCCAAGTGTGGAAACTAATCTTGAAACTAGGACCATGATTCACAGGGGTAGTATTCTTTAGCATACCATTTACATCGCGGTGTGAACCCGAGAAATACTTGGCCACGCATTCTAGCCGCTCGTGGGAGCGGGTGATATTCGTGGTACGCTATAGGAAACTTCTGTGGAAGAACAAGGATTGCCCTAGTCCCCGGGGTGTGGGGTGTGTCGGTTGAACACTACATAGCGAGATGTAGTTGTTCGTTGATTGTTGCATGGATGCAACCAGGGGTCGAGTGCTGCCGACCTAAAATGCAGCCGTGGCTTTAGAATGTGTAGCGAACACATTCCTATCATCGTTCTCTCGCATCGTTGGCTAGTACGGTCTACTAGCCCGGATCTGCAAAGATGATGTAATAATGAAAATGAATAATGTCCAATCGATGTAACCGTGAGAACCGTGTGAATCCAGTGATTCAAGATGTTTCCTGTTTCTTCTCCTGATTCATGTTTGTGAAGATTCCTTGTATCCTCCCCCGTTCCAGTTCTTGTATATGTCTGTGAGATGTGTTTATGATTATACTTACTGAGCTATAAGCTCACTCTTGTTATTTATTATTTTTCTTCCAGATGAGAACACTTAGCCGGCACCTGATGTTAGAGTAAGGAGAGAGACTTGCTTGATATGATTAGCTGGACGTCAAGTGCTTTGAAGATTCGGTCCTCTTGTTGTAATGAAATGTAGTAGCCACTCATGGATGGATGTGGCCCGCTGTTGTTATTTTATTTTTTTGTTATGCTTCCGCAAGTTTTGATGATTTAGTTGTACTTTTGTATTTTTTTGATGTTTTGAGCTTCGTTTTATTTTAGATGGCTTCTCTCTAAATCTAATACGGTAGATAGGAGTACTGTATTGGAGTTATGGATGATATGGCATATCTTGTGATCCTGTGTGACGTGTTGTAGGCTTTGTATTAAGCCTATTGTTAGATGTGTGCTTGTACAGAATATATTTGAACAGGTGATATTTTTTATTTTTCGTCCAGTTGTAGAGGAAACTCTGCCGAAATTTCTGTTAAGTCCATGGGTTAAGTATGGGCTTTAGTTTGTGTTACCATTGACGGAGGTTATTTATTAGAAAAATAATCCGGTCCGTCACATTCAGAGAAGCAAAATCTCTTGCAGCCACAGTTTAACATTGGAGTGAATCGTTTGAGAATTAAGAAACAAGAGGAAAATGCTGATACTTCAGTGATCTAATCAACCCAAAACATAGTCAAAGTGATGTTGAGCTCTGTTCTACAGAAAAAGTCAGCACGCGCTAACAATGTAAGTTGTTTTGAGTTCGAGTGGTAACTGGTCAGCTTTGGCTTCCTCAATGTGTTGCTTATATGATAGTAACAAAAGATACGCTGAAGAATTTCAGTTGAGAAGGTTTATTGTTCTCAGATTATGGACTCCAAATGATAGCTTCTCCTGTTTGATTTCCTAAATTTTAATCAGCAGACAGTATGTTATTAAAGATTTGACTGGTCAAATTTGGTTTCTGTGAGTCCTGTTATGATTAAGAGTCATTTTTTAACCTGCACATGTTTTTGGAGGATGCAGCTTATGCCGACAACCGTTGGGTTTTAAGTCACTCATTTGTGAATCCCACACCCATAGTACATGTTTAGTTCTGATATAGATAGTATTTTTTGATAGATATTCGTGCAAAGATTTACTTTAAGCCAAAACCTTCTAGAGCAACCTTGTGAGACAACCTCAAAACAGGGGCTTTAATGATGATTTCAAGAAAGATTTCTTCGGCTGGCCGTAGGTGAGCTGTGTGTTAGCCACTCAAGTGGCCATGTGTGACATATAACACCCATGTTCTGATTTTAGGTCTGATACAAAGCTATGTTTGAAACACATGGATGCCGACTTTGAGAGAGAAATGAGGAAAAAAAGGAAAGGGAGACTTTGTTCACCTGTCTAAAGTCCGTAACACATTCCATTATTCACTAATATTGGGTATGTTTTTCTAACTTCTAGTGCAGAATGTATTACCACCAAATTGGCATTTTAGGGTTACTTTCTCTTGTTTGGCATTAAGATTTGTACAAGTATATTATATTGATAACTAAAGTGTTTGGGATTAACCAAATCTCATCCTTGTAATGTGTAATGAAGGAATTGACTCGGTGTAGGTTATTAATAATCAGATCTCAAGTATAGTAGAAATATTTTCGGATATAAGGTCCGTGATTTTTTCATTAGTTAAAAAATATTTTTTATATAAAATCAATTGTAAATTTTGTTCTTAATTGCATGTGTTTGATGTCCCTCACTATTCAATAGGGGAAAAGGGGTGATTCACAATGTTGGATGTTGAGTTTTGGATCACTCCTCTATGAACCTACTCCCAATGAATAGGTCATGTGGAGGTGCACTAGATATTGTGCAAAATTAGCTCAAACGAAGGCATATTTTTAGCATTATGGGCACATAATGGGCACATATGCCAGTATGAGTAACATTTCAGCACCTAATGCGCATCTAAATGGCACGCGTGCATTGTTTGTCCAGAGTTATCATGCATGATATGTGCATAATAGGCGTTCATGCGCCGATAGTAGTATAAAATGCCCCGATGTGATTTATAGGACAAATATGAGAGTATTTTCAACACAAGGATACCGCACAAAAAGAAAGAATAGAAAAACAAGAGAAGAAAAAATTTTGTAACATCTGATTGATATCAAATTTATGTTATGAAAAGGACGTTTCGTTCCAAAGTTTATATAAAATGTTTCGACCTTATGAAAGGGTAGCGAAAGTAGTACAAAATTAAATATTTAATATTAGTAAAGAATATTTATATCTAGATACAAAGAACAATAATATGCATAAAACGTATGCGACAATAAGCAATAGGAAAAAAAGATAATTTTTGGTGATGAACGGAAAACTTAATAGTCACGATAATCGAGAAAAACTCTCCGGGTTTTAACGGTCAGAGAAGATATCCACTATAAAAATTAACTTAAAAATCAGGTGGTACAGACGCGCTAACCTAACTGACTTACTCCCGTCTTGTGATCCCTACCAATGAATTTATTAGATTTGCCTATGGTAATAGAACTGGACACTTTTCGATCTTCACGTCAATCTTCTCTCTCGAACCGTTTGAAGTAGCAAACACCATCAGATCCTCTTCTCCACAATACCCACGTTGCCAACGAAGGTAAAAGAGTAGGAGTGTTGACTCGGTAAAGACAAGGAGGTGAGAAAACTCATTAGCACATGAAACACAATGATGTAATTTTGATTTTCTCAATTAGAGTAAAATTAGTATAGTAAAAGTTAGATTTTTCTCAAAAGAGGTACTCCAATATGCTTCAGTAAAAAGTTAGGACAATTGAAAGAATGAGGAAATTTATAAAGGGCTCAAAAAATGCGTTTAAAATAAAAGACCATTGCCGTGGCGCTCGAGCTAGAGGACGGCGAGCTTTGAGTGAGAGGATGGCGAGTTTCGAGCGGATGGTTACTAGAATTTGGACTCAAATGCATAAATGGCGCGGGGTTACTGAAATCGAGGCTCGAGCGCATAAAAGAAACGGGGCTACTGGAATCAGGGCTCGAGCGGATGGCAAGTGCACGACAGGCGTGAGACTTCTAGAATCGAGGATCGAGTGGATAGCGAGCGCATGGCAGGCGCAGGGCTTTCGGAATCGGGGCTCGAGCAGTTAGCAAGCAAACAGCATGCGTGATACTCCAGGAACCCGGGAGTGGACAGCCACGAAAATAAGTTGATGCAGCATTTCAATGAACACAACCCAATATCAACACATGACTAAATATGATCACGGAATATACCAACCATAAAAATGATCCTAACAAGCTTCAAACTCATGTGTATTACTCTACTCTTAATTTTAGGATTTACTACTGATTAGTCGTGTTACAAATATGAACCAAAAAAAGATCCTAATAATAATTAACAATAATTAAAATCCTCAAAATATAATCCCAAAATAATGATATCCAAATATAATACCCAAATTCGGGCAAAACCTAACAAAATATACACAAAACACCAACAACATCAATAATAACAGACAATAATATCATCAATCATAGAATCGTTCCGAACTATATATCTGGATAAATAAATAGTCATGACTTGCTCCAAAATTCGTAAGAAAAAAGTGACAAACTAACAAATATTAACCACATCACTGATCTAATATAAACTAAACGCCACAATATCTAAACAAGAAATAATCTGGACCCTGACTCCATAACAATGATACACTCTAATATCAACATATTTGTCATTCAACTGATATCAAAATACATCCAACGTAAATACGGTCCAACTACAAAACTAATACTCACAAAATATAAGCAAAATTTCCTCTAATAATCACGTTTAAACTCCCTTCAAGATATCCATAGCCTTATAATTTAGAAGGAGTAAGAAATAATAAAAATATGAGTCGAATGCTCAGCAAATATTAGTGTATAATATATATAACAAATAATATGTTCATAACCAGAGCAAAGGAACAAGTTGAAAAAACAAAGTTCACAAAAGTCGAAATCTAAACATCTAATACATCATACCAACAAATGTACAATTGTGACCTCATATTCAAAAGTATAATCTACAATAAAGTTCAAATATCCTAAATGTACGAAACTAACTAAATCCGATATTCAATCTAAACGGCAGTCAAAACTTGTGAAGCTTAATTCAAAGTCTCAATTATCCAGATCACATACAAGTGAAAACATATTAAATATCCAAAACATGCTCAAATCGAAAAATCAAAAACCAAAAGAATGACTTTAAAAAATAATTACATATACTTCTAGTAACCTTATATCATATTACTACTATTTAGACCGGTAGGCTAGCCGTCTATATATTCTCCCCTATAAACAAAGACGAAGCCCCTTTCTTTAGTCACCTATAGATAATGGGTGCAGTCCTCAAACTTGACTGAATATATTAGAACATTTAAATATATTAGTTTCATTTAATTTCTTACGATGATTCTCATAAAAATACAAATCAAAGAGAATCTCTATATCACATGTTGAAAACTTTTTCTATCTGACAAAAAAATACAAAACTTCCACTTCAGAAGTCCAAAATGAATCTTTCCACAATGGGGGAAAGTACACATATCAAATTAAATAACAAAATAGAGTCTGTCCCGAAACACATGTATGGAATATTACATGTAAGGCTTATATATAAGTTTTTATTACTTTTTATTCATAAATATTTCTATACATGAATATAACATCTTAAAATATTTACTAATTTTTACAAAATAAGCAAAAGTCCTCAAATAATAATAAAAGTAAAGCAAAATTCTAAAACATCCGATAAAAATGACATACATGCACAAATAATCAAACGGTGATAAGTAAAATGGCATGCACATACAACAAAATTATCAAATATAAATAAAATTAAACGGAAAGTGAAATAGACTAAAGATAGGGTTTAAGGATACCTACCTTTAATATCAAGTCTGATAGATCTACCCAAAAGATACTTTAAAATCCCTCTTCTTATATTGTTCTCTCTTCCTTCCCCTCTATTTCTCTCTTCTTTTTCCTCCTTACCACACAAAATGACTAAAAATAGTGCGCGTAGGCTTATATAAGCGAACTGGCATACGAGCACTACCTCAAGCGTGCGCCAGATGCCACACTTAACCCCAATCACACATGAGCACCGCCTCAGGCACTCCTTTAGCACGAGCAATTTGTCAAACCGTTCTCAAATGTTGTCTCAGGCGTGCATTAGGCATCTTCTAATGTGCCCAAACTTCGCTTAAGCGGTCTAAAGGCGCTCATTTGGTGTGCCCAATATAATATCTCGAATCTTTATTGGATTTATTTTGGAGACAATGGATTGTAAGAAAAAGAATAATAATAATAATAATAATAATAATAATAATAATAATAATATTATTATTATTATTATTATTATTATTATTATTATTATTATTATTATATAAAATAATATATATATAATGATATGGGTGTCGGCTGCGTAGCAGGGAAACAAAATAAAGAAAAAGAAATGAAATGGAAGAAAGAGAGGAAGAAGAAGGAAGGAGGAAGGGGAAGGTAGTGCGGGAGGTGTAATGGCTGATCATCAGCGAAGGAGGAAGGCGATACGGGAGTGCAATGGCAAGGAGACGGCATCGCCAACTATCATTTGAGAAATGCAAGGGCATGGATGGAGGAAGGAGACGTGCATGATCCAAACAAAGCATCCCTGCCATTGCTGGAATAAATGTACGAAATTGAGACAAGCAAGTCCTTCCTTTCTTTTTATTGATATCAAATCATTATTTGCATGTGCCGATTTTGAGAAGAATCAGTCGAATTTAGTTGAGATGTAATGGAGCCAAAACAGGGCTTCAACTCCAGGTCACAGGAGAAGAAGAAGGAGAAGGAAGAGAAGAGAGAAGAAGAGGTGGTGGCGGTGTGAAGAGGGAGAAGGAGAAAAAGACGAGGAGGAGAAAGCGGTCGAAGCCAGGTGAAGGCAAGGTAGTGCTTGCATGTACCACTGGTTCACTGCCATCGCCGAAGTCATTACTGTTAGGCACTATCAAAAATCGCTTCAGAGCTGCTACTGCCGTGGTCGGCGCCGCTGTGCTAAGTTAGATCACTGTTGATCGAAGGAGAACCTAGCACTTGGCACAAAGAAGGAAGGGAAGAGAGAGACGAGCACAAGCGGGGTTGAGGACAGAGAAGTGAGCGGTTTGGGTACATTGGAATATCTTTTTAACAAATCTGCTTGTAATAAAGTCGAGATAAGTATCCTCTCGCCCTATCTCTGATTTATTTCAACATCTGATATGTTTTACATGCATATTTTGTATCAACATATTGTATGAGTAATAGGCAGGGTCAAAGACCCGGTGAGTCGGTGCATGTGTGAGTCCATGATGATCTGAGGCTCTAGTGGATCGATGTGTGATAACCGAGAGTTATAAGCCTAAAATATAACCAATATTGAAAATATGATAGTCAAGAGTTGGAGGCCTAAAACGTAGTAGAACTAATAGAGTTAATGATATGAGATGGTCGAGAGTTGCAGGCTTAAAATGTAACCAGGCTAATAGCCAATAATATGAGATTGTCGAAAATTGTAAGCCTAAAATATAGCAGGGTTAATTGAGCTAATGATATGAGATGGTCGAAAGCTGAATGCCTGAAATGTAATTGAGTTGATGGCCAATAATATAAGACGGTCAAAAATTATAGGCCTAAAATGTAGTCGGGCTAATGAAACCAATGATATAAAATGGTTGAGAGTTATATGCTTAAAATATAGTCGAACTGATTGCTAATGATATGAGATGATCGAGAGTTGTATGTCTAAAATGTAATCGGACAAATGGAGCCAATGATATGAGATGACCAAGTATTGTAAGTCTAAAATGTAGCCGAGCTAATGGAGTCAATACTATGAGATGACCGAGAGTTACAGGTCTAAAATATAACCGAACTGATGACCAATGATATGAGATGATCAAGAGTTACAGGCCTAAAATATAGTCGGGTCAATGGAGACAATGATATGAAATGGTTGAGAGTTGTGAGTCTAAAATGTTGTTGAGCTGATAGCCAATGTTATGGGATGGCCTAGAGCTATCGGTCTAAAACGTGGCCGTTATGATATGTAGATTCAGACTTTGTTCTCCATTATGTAGGTATGTGGTGTTTCCGTCACGTGGGTGTGATAAGGCTTCCAATATGTGTTTCTACTTCGAGTATGATAAGGTATTCTAATATGTGTTTTCTGTTTTGGGTGTAATGAAGGATATTCGAATTTACATTTCTTATCTTGTAATATCATAAATCTCCATTTGGATTATTTTAATATTAATTATGATTTTGGGTAAATTAAACGTAACAAAAATTAATTAAATATTATAAAATTTTGAAGAATATTTGAATCAGTTGGATTGGTATCCAAGGTACATCCGTATTGTCACTTGAGTATCTATTTGGATAATCAAATAAAAAAGAAAAAGAAAATAGAAATAATAATAATAATAATAATAATAATAATAATAATAATAATAATAATAATAATAAATTAAAGAAAGAGAAAAAGAATTAGAAAAGAGGCGGTGGAATCGGGAAGAGAGAAAAAGGAAAGAAAAAGAGAAGAGATGGAGGAGAGGAGAGAGAAAAAAAGGGTTTTGGAACGGTACAGGAAGGAGGGAGAGAAAGGAAGGAGGTGGGTCGCCGATGGGTTGTGTGCTGGTGGTCGACGATGACCGTGGGAGAAACGGCTACGGTGCTCAACAGATAATCGCACAAGAGAGAAGCTACACAGAGGAGAGAAAGGGTAGCCGCAGCGCACGATGGTGAGGAGATGATGCTAGGAAGGCCGGTGATGGCCGTACGAGGCGGCAGAGGCAACAACAGGGTGAGCGAGACAGGCTCACATAGGAGGGAGAGGGTAGTGCGCCAGGTAGAGAGAGGACGCATCGACAGGACAAAGAAACATACGATTCGAGTATTTCTTAGTATCATTTTTTAAGATCTATAAAGTATAAAGTTGAGGCAAATATCTGTAATCCCTTTTCTTGGTCTGATTTAATATCTGATATATTTTGAATACTATTTAAAATTTTTAATAACATATATATTTCTATGCATCCGATTTATTTATTCTGGACATGTATGTATGGCTCATTGGCTAATTTGGGATTTTTTAGTACATGTTTTATAATTTTAGAGGGTTTAATATTTTTCTAAAAGTTAAAATAATTTATCTGATATTGTATATATTTATGTCAGTATGTGAATATGAAAATATGTATAAAAGTTACATAGGACATATATTTTCACATACATGTATCGGGTTATGGTCATTATATTTAGATTTGGATATTGAAAATTTTGACCAGCTCCTGATGAGGAGATGTTTGTAATTTAAAAATTTCTTTTCGCTAGTAAAAAAGGCTTAGAGTAGTAACCCTTCCCATTTGGATGATTTAATTTGACCTTATAATATATTCAAATATTCTAATACATCTGACAAGTTTGAGGATTGCACCTAAAATTACGGATGGTAAAATATAGTGAGCAACCTTATTCATGGAAAATCGAACACATGGGTGGCCAAGCATACTGGCCTAATTTGCATTTGATATAGCTTGAAGTTATCAAAAATGTGAGGTTCCGGATTTGTGAACCCGATAATTAAGAGATGATTAGTATGTTAATGATCAATACTAATCTTATGGGATGATTAAGGTTTGGTATCGGAAGAAAAATCGGGAAATTATTCGGGTCCGGCTGCTGAGCCACCAAAGCTTGCGCCTCTTTGGCGCTCGAGCCGAGGCTCGAGCGATGAAAGCAGAACCAACCCGTGGGCTGGCCGCTCGCCAGCCCGCTCGGGGCTTCGAGCGGTGGCCGCCCGTGGCTGGCCGCTCGCCGGCCGCTCGAGCGGCCGGCGCAGTATAAAAACGCGGCGCGCCTTCGTCTTCTCTCATTTTTTGCACGGGCCGAGGGTTTTTGGCAGAGAGAGAGGCGCGCGACGGAGAGAGAGGAAGGGAGATCGAGCCCGGAGTCCGATTCCGCCGAAAGCCGTATAAAGGTGAAAGCACGCGTCGAGGCAAGTGTTCTCATACCCACTTCTCGTTCTCTTTCGATGTTTTGTGTATTTTTGTTGGGTATTTTGTGTCGATACCCACGGGGAATGTTAGGATATTGAAAACCCATGCCTTGAGGTCCATGAAAATGTGGTTAGTTGTCCGATTCGTGTCCGATTCACCCGGGTGGGTTTTACAGAAACCCTAACCTACGGGATTTTGGGGGTTTCCCATTTTCCGGCCTCGTATCATGAAATTGACCTCAAAATTGGAATGCCCACGTCCCAATGATGCATATATGTCGGCCGCGGGTCCGATCTCGCGCGTTTGGACCCGTTCGCGGCGTCCGAGCCCGTTAAAGGGGCGCTATTCTTTTTCACCCGAGACCGAAGGTGGATTTTGTGCGTTGTCACCTTCGTGAAATGATGAAAGAACCCTAGAATATGAATCCCCGTATCCCAATTGTGTGTATATATCGACCGGATGCCGAATCTCGCAAGATTTGACCCGTTCGTGGCATTCGGGAGCTTTAATAGTTTCCCGTTGTGGATAATCCGGAAATGAATGGGAAGTTGCATACTTCCACCCTCGTGACAAGTAAATCGAACCCCAAATGTGTAATCCTGTGTACAAGATGTACGTACGAATCCACCGGACGTCCGATTTCCAAGTATTGAACCGTGTGCGGCGTCCGGGTGTTCAAAGAGAAATCTGATAATGTTCACCCAAAAACGAAACGAGAAATGCAAAGTGAAATGTGATCCTAATTGTAATGAAAGAACGTTTAAATTATTAAACGTAAATGTAAACCCCGAATGTGAATCCGTGTGACGGAGGCAAAGGAATGAGTCTCGGAGGTTCCAAAAGGACTTGTGATCAGTTGAGGTATAAGATCTAATCTATACTGTGAACTTGGAGTGATTTGTTGTGGATTTAGGGAATTGAGTCCCACCGATTGTGATTAAGGGAATTGAGTCCCATTGGATATTGAGAATCGTGACGTGAATGGAAGGGAGTCCACATTGTGCTTATGATGATGTAATCTCCTGGATGGAGATGTGATTGATGATGTCATCTCCCGGTTGGAGATGATTGTGATGGGAATGAGGTTTCCCAAGATATGATTGTGTGGCAAATGTGGATTTCCCTCTCCAAGTGTCGAACCTAATCCTGAAACTAGGACTCTGAGTCGTATGGGTAGTATTCTTTAGTATACCATGTCCATCGCGGTGTGAACCCGAGGAATACTTGGCCACGTATTCCGGCCGCTCGCGGGAGCGGGTGATGTCTGTGGTACGCTTTAGGAAACTACTGTGGAAGGACGAGGATTGCCCTGGACCCCGGGGGTGTGGGGTGTGTCGACGCTACATATTGAGATGTAGTCGTCTGAGATGATTGTTGCATGGATGCAACCGAGGGTCGTGTGCTACCGACCTAAAATTGTAGCCGTGGCTTTAGAATGTGTAGCGAACACATTCCTGTCCTCGTTCTCTCGCATCGTTGGTTAGTACGATCTACTAGCCGGGGTCCGCAAAGATGATATAATAAAGAAAATGAATAATACTCAATTGACGAACGGTATGAATCCAGTAAACTAGAATGAGAACCGAATGAATCCAGTGACCCAAGATACGAACCGTAAGAACCGCGTGAAACCAGTGATTCAAGATGAAACCATGAGAACTGTGGGGATCGAGTGATCCCAGTTGCTTCCTGTTCCCTGTCCTGTTCCTTGATTGTGGAAGAGTGTGTGTATCCCCTCTCGTTTCAGTTCTCGTACGTGTCTCGGAGGGGTGTTTATGATTACATTTGCTGAGCTGTTGGCTCACTCTTGCTGTTTGATGTTTTTCCTTTCAGATGAGAATACTTAGCCGACGCCGGATAGATAGAACAAGGAGAGGCTTGCTTGATGTGATTGGCTTGACGGCGAGTGATCAGAAGATTTGGACATAGAGTTGGATCGGTTTACGGACGGCCACTCGGTGTTGAGCGTGGCTCGTTATAGTTGTTGTTTTGATGGTTTTATTATGCTTCCGCATGTATGATGATTTAGTTATGCTTCTGCGTCTGTATATTTATGTGTGGAGTTTTGTCTCATTAGATGGCATCTCTCTAGATCCAATATAGTAGATAGGAGTACTGTATTGGAGCCATGGATGATATGGCTGTGTTGTGATCCTGTGTGGCGTGTTGTAGGCTTTGAGTTGAGCCTTTGTTAGTTGTGTGCTTGTGCACGATATTATTTTAAGCAGGTTGTATTTTTAGTTTTCGTCCTGTTGCAGAGGAAATTCTGCCGGATTTTCTGTAGAAGTCCATAGTTTAATTATGGGCTTTAGGGTTTGTGTAGTCATTGACGGAGGTTATTCAATGGAGAATAATCCGTTCCGTCACAAAAAATATGTGTAACCCTTCTCTAAATTAGTTTTTAAATAATCAAAAGTCAAATCTGATACATAATTTGTATTTTTGTATAAATTTGTATTGGATTTTGATTTGAATTTGGATTTGAGATTCGTCAATTTTGTCTATAAATGGACATTAGTATGTCTCATATAAATAATTTTAATTATATGTTTTAATTCAAACCTTTAGACTATCTGTTTTAACGCTATTTTAATTTCTACACACGTTATTAGATCATCTAGTTATTGGATTCTACCTCAAGTTACGAACTGATTAGGCCTTTTATTTGGACTCGAACTTAGACTTGGACCTGAATTGGACTTTGTAATTAGCTATTTGTCAATTAAAATCAATTCGGATCACTTCTATTTTATTTATATATATATTTTTATATATATACGTCCTGATGATGGCTGTTTTCTAATTTCGGCATTTATTTTGAATTTGAATATTTGATTTGAGTATAAGACTACCATTAGATTTTAATCTTAGATTTCTATCGGATTTATTATATTAACGATTTGAATTTATGCTGTTATTTGATTAAATATTCATCTACTTGACCCTCCCTCTAATTTATTGGACTCATTTTATTTAAACACGATACTTGTTGGGCTCTAAGCTCATATTTTATATTTTGTCCATTCAGAGTATAAGATTCGAATGTATTAAAAGAATAAGGACGTAATCTGTCA
This sequence comes from Nepenthes gracilis, assembly GCA_033239525.1. Taxonomy (NCBI): domain Eukaryota; kingdom Viridiplantae; phylum Streptophyta; class Magnoliopsida; order Caryophyllales; family Nepenthaceae; genus Nepenthes; species Nepenthes gracilis. The sequence continues at coordinate 9,384,666 of BSYO01000018.1, read as the reverse complement.
GCTGTTTATCTGATTGTGTGAATTTTAATTTCATTATGTTTAAATTGATATTCGATGTGATTGGATTTTGGAATTGGCCAAATTTAGGCTCATGGTTATATTTCAAAAATAAGTGGGATATTATGTTATGTCTTATTATAATTTTTATTGAATTGTTACCTCCTTTATAATGATTGTAAAGCAGGTCGTATTTACGTTGTTTCAGACGGTTGTTCGATGAGGTTCTGTGTGGATTTTGATTTATCAAATCCTATATATTTGGTTTGTCATACCTAAATTTTTAGAATTTAGTATTATTTATAAATTTATTTGTGATTTTAAATTTTAGGAATTTGAATTGATTATTTAAATTAACGTATTTGATTTCAATTCGTAACATATCTGCTTTAGATATTTGATTTTGAACTCTCCATCTAATTTGTATATATTGTTTTGTATAGGTTATGTCGGTACTTGTTGAGCCTCCAACCTACGTTTTCATACTTTTATCTCTTCAAATTCTTAGAGAGTTTGAATTCTTTACAGGAGTCGGACGAGATTGGTTGCAACGTCACGTGATCTGATGTGTTTAACGTTTGTATGATTCAATTGGCATTGTTTGTATTTTCTTACTGTTTGGATGGGTTTGTTATAGATTTCATTTCCAATATTGGTAATTGGTTAAGAGTAGGCTTTTTGATTGTGTAATAAGAACAGTTTGATTTATACATATTATATACATGAGTTGATATTTTCTTTGAATGCCTTATGATATATTTAAGCAAGTTGTATATATATATATATTGTTTGGACAGTTATTCGATAAGATCCTATACGAATTCTATTTTGTTAGGTCCTATTTTATTGTAGATTTTTCATGCTTAGATATATTTATGATTTTTTTTATTTTATATATAATAATTTATTAGACCTATTAAATTTTAAAATGTGATACTCAATTTGTCAAAAGTGTGCATGAGCACGCATCGTGTGTGCCTTAAGCACCAAATCTGCTTCTTTACTCCGAATTTTCTTCAAATTTATATTGTATAATTATTTTTAGTACATTTAAAATAAATATAAAATAAACTGACAATATCGAATCAATTATATAGGAAACCGGGTATTACAAGTTGCACTTATTCTCTTTATATTCTTCTCTTGTACATTATAAGGTGTATTGAAGGGATTGTATTCAACTATTGTTCACTCGACTTATAGTAAATTCCCAGAGGAGGTTATGTTGGTAACCAATCACTTTAATAGTGAATATTATTCGGACATTATTTCATATTTTTTTATTTAATTGAGAAGGACTTTCTATATTAAATATTAATATGTAACTTTGTATATTTGGTCGCATATGTTTCTTGTACGCACAGGTTTGAAAGTTGGCGATTAATGAGGAATTTAGATTTTTTTTCTACTGCACTGATTATATGTATGTTTTCTTCGAATCCCAACAAGTTTTATTGGAAAGTGGGCTTTTCCTAATTGTGAAAACTATAATTTGATGGTATTAATATCAAGGAATTTGACATTTGTCATTAAATAATTTAATGGATAAAATAATTTTATTTATTAACAAAAACATGTGAGGAATATTTTATCCTAAGAAGAAGCGATAAATGCACTAATGAAAAAGAAAAGCAAGTCGGAGAAGATGAAGGATAAGGAATAGCAAGATATGATGGATCTAACTAATTACATAATTAAATTATGTTTTTTAAATAACACTTTTAAAGAAATCATCTATTTGTTAGACCCAATGAAAGTTTGGATGGAGCTTGAGGGTTGGTATAAATCTAAATTATTGATGACGAGATTATATGTGAAGAAGAAATTCTAGTACCTTCAGTTGCTGGTTGGAGAAGTTTTAAGAAGCACTTAGATGAGTTCAACTAAATTATAATATAAATATTGACATTTGATAAGAAAATCAAGGATAAAGACTAACGTTTATGTTGCTAATATATTAGCCAGATTTGTACGATCATATTATCATAACGCTTTTGTTCAAGAAGGGTATGTTCAATCTTGTTTAGGTTATCGCTTCTTTATTTATAAACAAATATAGGCAGAAGAAAAGTAATAAGGTTTCAATGGAGTTGAGTATTTTGATGTCCACTAGCGGTCGAGAGTACGAGAGATTAAAGGAGAGAAGTGGCAAGTCGAAAAAGAGTAGCCGTCGTTCCAAGTTTTACTACATCAAGTGTTTTCATTATAATAAGAAGGGTCACATGAGATGAGATAGCTTCAAGAGAAAGTAAGAAAAGAAGAGTAGTGTTGGGTGACAAGAGAGAAGGAACCATGAAGTAATAATTAGACCTCTATTACTACTTGCAAAAGCCTTTTAGTCATCCACATCGGAAAGATATGGAGCTTCATGAGCCAAAAGGCATGTTGGGTGGTAAATGGCAAGTACTCACACCACACGGTATCAAAAAAGTCCTTCACTTCCTATACGTTTAGGGACTAGGGGTATTGAAAATGGATAACAAAAGCTCGTAAAAGGCAACTGGTATCAGGAATGTTAACTTACAGATAAGTAACATAACAAAACTTATATTGAAGAGTATATGGCATACTCAAGATGTCTAGTTAAATATAATTTCAACCAAAAAATTTGATGAGGAAGACTTTTTTGGCATCACCGTCAAAATTCGTCAACCTTAAGTTAATTTATCAATTATTAAATTAAGTCATTTCAAGTTTCTAGACTTAGAATAAGTTGACAAAGTTCTGAAAAATCCTACAAAGTCATCGGTTGCATGACTGTCCTATAAACAAATCTCCCAAATTAGAGAAGAAAAGTGAAGTTTATAAAAATTCAAAACTCCAAGGGATAGAAGTAAAATTCGAAAGGAAAGGAGGATAACCTTAATTTTTCTCCTCCCCCCTCTTTGAGAGGGGGACGGGGGCTCATTGTGTCAAATAAAATTTGAAATTTCTCTAAAAGTGAAATATGGACACTTATACAGGTCACTTGTGTTTGAACATCAAAGCCAAATTGTCCAGACGCTAACACATCCATCACATGTGCCTCAAGAGCAAATGTCAACTGTAATATTCAAATCTTTTTAGTTGGATGTTTCAAATTAATATCACATAATATTTATGAGAAAATCTTCTTCTGAATAAGATGGAGAAAAATCACGGGATATTTAGTCCGTAAATCGCACTATGTAAAATATTGGTTACAGAAACCTTCGAAGAAAAGAGTATAAGAGTAAATCACGACTGCTTGTATACTCAATTTCTTACAACTCTTGAATTATAGCGATATATATATATACAGATGGGTCTTCTTACCGGGTGGCGCCTGCTTTATAAGTTGGTTGCATGCCTTACAAAATCTAACACCTATTCTGCAAAATCATCTTCCAGCCCTGATCTTTGCAAGTAGCCTACTCTATAAAGTCAATTATTAACTCTAAAAAGTCAACTATCTACTCTGTAAAATTAGCTTTCTGCACTAAATTTTACAGATGATCAACTTTCTAGACAAGCTGCCCTCGACCTTGGCCCTGCATTGGTCCACCGTTGGCCTTCACATCAGCGCCTTTGATTGGCCTTTATATCAACAGCATGGATCAGATTGGCTTCATCATTCGGCCCAACGGCACCACTCCAGCTAGCATCACCACTCCGGCCAGGTATCACCATTTTGGCCTACACTTCACACCAGCCCGATATTACCATTCCGACCAAAACTTTGTCATTCGGCCACAAGCGAGTGCGGTCAATATAACAATATTTCGCCTCAATATTGCATTTATGCATTTTCAGTCAAATCTGTCGACCTACCAATTAGATATGAGCCCATACAAGAGTGACATACATTTCAACAGTGCGAGGCTTCTGGCTGTGAGAAGATTTCGATTAAGTGGCATGAATTGTTTATTTTGTTTCATTTTGTTTTGTTTCATATTATATTATATTTATATGTATGCTTGAATCGAAAAATAGAATTCAATGGGCAAGTGGCGTTTGGCTGACGCTTAAATAATGCCAAGATGAATTTTAAATTTGTATATTTCTCAACTTTTCTTTTTACAGTAATAAATTTGTGAATAATTTGTTGTTTTTTATAGCCTTGAATCTAGATTAGTAGATAGGCAGTGTTAGTATTATTCAAGTTAAAAAATTTGACAAGTTGACAAGTGAACGTATACTCAAATAATAGAGAGACTAAGTTAATTTTTGTCTAGTAGTAATATTAGGTGTCTTGCAGCATCATTTAGAATTATGGGACTTAGTAGGCTGTCGTGAGCCAATGAGATGATAGTATTTGAATATTTAGTATATCTATAATTTTTTCTCATTTCCCTTGATGGCTTTCTTTTTGTTAATTTTGATCGCGTGAGTATTGTCTTCATTAACACCGAATAATGTTCTCATCATTGTAATTGTAAAGTTTCTTTGTGTTATATTTAATCATGTAATGTACATTATTGAATTCTTACAATCAAGACAAATAAAATTATATAAAAAATATTACAGTATCAATAATATGGAACCTGTGGCACCTTATGTTGGCTGAAAATGGGGTGGCCAACCGTTACATTCACAAGGGAATTGAAGAGAATGAATGGAAGTAGGAGAAAATAAACACACAATATTTACGTGAAAAACCCTTCTGAAGTAAGGAAAAAACCACGGGACACTAAGTCCACAAAATATACTATGTATGAGATGGGTGATTACAAACATGAGGCAAAAAACGAGAACAGAGCATACAATTTTTCCTCACTGTACTCTGCTTCTTTTCTTCCTCTCCTCTGTTTTCTTCACACACTTCTCTTTTGCTCTTCTCTCACAGTATATTACATATGCATACACACACACACACACACACACAATATATATAAGTCCAGCAGCAGCAATGATCACCACGCCCTGCTCTATGGTTGGTGCACAGTTCCCAATAAGCATGCATATGTTTACCCTGTTCAGCAGTAGGCGGCTCATGCCTGCAGCAGCAGATAGATCGGCTGTTGAAGTTCTAAGGTTACCCAAACAGGCAGGTCAACCAACCTATTTCATGACGTAGCAGATTTTCTGTATTACCAAATTAAGCCGATCAACTCTATTGACCGTCGTCATTTGTTGTCTGAGAGCCATCAGCAAAATCGGTCAACTTTTGCCTTCAACCAGTCAACCATATTGACCGGTCGTTGACCGTCCATCCGGTCAACCATGTTGACTGGAACTTCTTCTTGTGCCGGCTGAGTTCCTTCAATCACAAGAACTTCTTCACGGGAGTGATTCCCAACAAACTTCCCCTCACGACCGTAAGGAAGTTAAATCTGTTAGCCCGGCCATCTTGCAGCATGTCTCATTCTTCCCTTTTGGTAGAATCTTTGTCATCATGTCTGCCCCGCTCTCTTCCGTGCTGACCTTATCCAGTGACAGTAGACCTTCCTCCAACACATCTCTTACCCAATGGTATCATACGTCAATGTGCTTTGATCTGGAATGAAGTGAAGAGTTCTTACATAGATGAATGGTACTCTGACTATCACAAAGTACCACATATCCTTCCTGTTCAATGTCCAACTCTTGAACGAACTCCTTCATCCACAACATCTCCTTACAGACCTCCGTCACTACGATATATTCGACTTCAGTAGTGGATAGGGCTACGCACTTTTGTAGCTTGGACTACCAAGAAACTGCACCTCCCATAAATTTTACTAAGTAACCCGATATAGATTTGCGCATGTCAATATTTCTAGCCATATCCACGTCCGAGTAACCCACTAACTGAGGCTTGTCACTTCCAAGACAAGACACCTCTTGGAAGTTTTCCGAATATATCTCATGATCCACTTCACTGCGGATCAGTACTCCTTTCCCGGATTGGACAAAAATCGGCTAACTGTCCCAACGGCATGAGCTATGTTAGGTCTGGTGCACGCCAAGGCATACATTAGGCTTCCCATAGCTAATGAATAGGGAACGCCTTTCATGTTTTCTTCTCGTCATCCGAGGTCGGGTATTGACAAGTGCTCAGCCTGTAGTGGTTCGCCAATGGTGTGTTTATGGGCTTTGACTTATCCATATTGAATCGTTGGAGCACTTTCTCAATATAGTTCTCTTGAGATAACCACAATTTTCTTACCTTTCGATCGCGTAAGATTCTGACTCCCAGAATCTGCTTAGCCGATCCAAGGTCCTTCATAGCAAACGACCGCCCAAGTTGCTCTTTCAGTTCCTTTATCCGAGCATTGTTGCGCCCAACGATCAACATGTCGTCTACATACGGAGAAAGGACAATAAAGTCATCATTCGAGAACCTCTGTACAAATACGCAGTGATCACGAGTTGTTCACCGGTACCCCTAACTAGTCATGACCGACTCGAATTTCTCATACCACTACCTAGGAGCTTACTTCAACCCATACAGACTTTTTCTTAGGCGACAAACAAGTTTCTCCTTTTCCTTAGCTTTAAACCTTTCCGGTTGCTCCATGTAGATCTCCTCCTCAAGCTCTCCATGGAGGAATGCAGTCCGAACATCCATCTGTTCCACCTCAAGATCCTAGATGGCGTCCAGGCCCAGTACTACCCGAATGGAGGACATTTTCATAATTGGAGCAACTATTTTATCAAAGTCAACGCCCTTGCGTTGACTAAAGCCCTTAACCACAAGCCATGCCTTGTGTCTTGTCTTCATGGTATTCACGTCCAGCTTTAAATGGAATACCCATTTGTTCTTGAGGGCCTTCTTCCCCTTAGAAAGTTTAACCAAGTCGAAGGTATGGTTCTCATGAAGAGAACTCATTTCTTCTTTTATGGCTTCCAGCCAATCCTCTTTGCTGTCGTCCTTCATCGCCTCTTCCTAGTCATTAGGCTCTCCGGCATCAGTAATTATGACATATTCGTTAGGCGATAGACAGACGGATGGTCATCTGTTGCGTGATGATCATCTAACAGAGACATTTTCGGCCGGTTGAGGAATGACTCCATCCATGGTGTCATCCGGAGCAATGATCTCCTCTTCATTATCCTCAACCGTCTCAGGACCATGATCCTCTCCTTCCAATGATGTTAGACGGACGGCTTTAATGCTTACTTTGTCCGTTTGCTTATCGTCACACTTGGCCTTCCTGCCAATGTTTTCAATTGTCTCATTTTCATCAAAGGTTACGTCCCTAAATCGGACAAGTTTTCTGGTAGCAGGATCATGAAATCTGTAGCCCAACTCATCCTCTCCATAGCCCAGGAAGACGCAGTGTATCGTCTTTGGCTCCAACTTTGTCCTTTCGTCTCTTGGGATATGTACGAATGCTTTGCACCCAAACATTCATAAATTATCATAGGATGGCTCTTTGCCCGTCTATATCTTCTCCGACACTTCACCCATCAGAGGTTTACCGGGCGACCTGTTTATAATGTAGGCTGCCGTCCTGAGTGCTTCTGCCCAAAAGGATGCATGAAGTTTTGCTTCGGAGAGATGCAATGTACTCTCTCCAAAAGCGTACAATTCATCCGTTCTGCCACTCCATTCAACTGTGGTATTGTTGGTGGTGTCTTTTGGTGCCTAACGCCATATGACCGGTAGTAGGTATCAAAAGGTTCCAAGTATTCGCCACCGTTGTCACTTCGGACGGCCTTCAACTTCTTCCCCGTCTGACACTCCACAAGAGCATGGACTTGATCAAAGGTACTAAGAACCTGATCCTTGGTCTTTAGTGGGTAAACCCATAGCCTTCTAGAACAGTTGTCAATGAAAGAAATAAAATACTGGGCTCCACCAAATGACCTTTCTTTGAATGGTCCACACACATCTGTGTGAACAAGATCTAGAAGCTCTACCTTTGGAGAGGACAAGTCTCCTTAAAATGAGACTTTTCTCTGTTTGCCGGCTAAGCAATGATGACACATCTTCGATTCTTCCTCCTTTGCTCCAACGATTAGGCATTTCTCGACCAAATAAGACAGCCTACGATCACTCATGTGGTCTAACATTCTGTGCTACAGATCCACTGTCTCTTTGCAGATTATAGCGTTCACGTCTCCGGCTACTGCACAAGCCTTCATCACATATAGGCCAGAGCCCTTCTTCCCTCTTGCTACAACAAGATACCCTCTAGTCAGCTTTCATTTCACCTTCACGAAGGTATTGTAGTAATCTTCATCATCCAACCGACCGGCTGAGATGATATTCAGTCGAATATCTGGGACATGACGCACATCTTTCAGCATCAGCTTTGTCCCATTGTTTGTAACCAAGACAACATCTCCTCTGCCTACGACCGGCGATGTTCTTCTGTTTTCCATCCTTATTACTCCAAAATCTCCTGGAGTGTAGGATGTGAACAGTCACCTCCTAGACGTGACATGTAAGGTGGCACTGGAATCGATTACCCAATCGGACTCCTTGTCCGTCACATTTGCCACATCTCCTTCACTTGTCAACAGGAGACCGCCTTCTGTGACCACTGAGACAGAGGACTTTTCCTCTGCCCGTCCTCTATCACTTTTTTCTTTCCGTATTTTTCTGCTTTTATTTGAAACAATGCTTCTTAATGTGGCCCTTCTTGCCACAGTGGTAGCACTCAAGATTTTGATATATTAAACTTGACTTGCTGTGGGCTTTCTTTCCTTGTTTTTGACCACGACCTCTGCTTCTTTCCCTCGATTCAGTCATAAGTACCTCAGACATCGAGGTCCCTTATGACCTTCTTAACTCATTCATGAGTAGAAAAGTAATAACCTCATCCAACTTTAGTGTATCCTTTCCAAACAATAAGGTTGTGACAGTATGATCATAGGAGGCCGGCAAAGAAGCCAGCAGGACCAACGCCTTGTCCTCCTTGATTTCTTCGTCAAGGGCGAACATCTGCGTCAATATCTGGTTGAACTCGTCCAAATGCTTCTCGAAGCTTCCTCCTTCCGACAACCATAAGCCATAAAATTGCTTCTTAATGTGTAGTCTGATTGTCAAAGATTTGGACTTATACCGGCTCTCCAACTTCTCCCAAACCTCTGCCAGGTCAGTCAAGCCAAGCACTTCTTGGAGAGTGTTGTCCGCCAAATACAGTTTGATGGTGCAGTTTGTAAGATCTCTTTTATCTTGCCATTCATCATCGGTTAAGTTTACGGGCTTCTCATCCTTCTTCTTCAGCGCCTTTATCATCCCACCTCTAGTAAGAACGTTTTTGACCCTCTCTTGTCAGAGGATGAAGTTACCCTACCCGTTGAACTGCTCAATGCTGAATGGTAGATTCTTTGATGATGTTGACGCCATTATAACAAAGTTCTCAACCTTGCTCTCTGATACCACTTGTTGGCCGAAAATGGGGCGGCCAACGGTCACTAGCACAAGGGAATTGAAGAGAAGGAATGGAAGTAGGATAAAATAAAGACACAATATTTACGTGGAAAATCCTTCTGAACCAAGGAAAAAACCACGGGATACTAAATCCACAAAATATATTATGTATGAGATGGGTGATTATAAACAGGAGGCGAAAAACAAGAACATAACACAGTTTTTCTTCACTGCACTTTACTTCTTTTCTTCCTTTCCTCTATTTTCTTGACACACTTCTCTTTTGCTCTTCTCTCATAGTATATTACATATGCATACAAACACACACACACACACACACACATATATATATAAGTCCAGCAGCAGCAAGGATCACCACGCCCTACTCCATGGCTGGTGTACAGTTTTCAAGAAGTATGCATATGTTTACCCTGTTCAGTAGCAGGTGGTACATGCCTGCAGCAGCAGACAGATCTACTGTTGAAGTTTTAAGGTTACCCAAACAGGCAGGTCAACTAACCCCTTTCATGACGTAGTAGATCTTCTGTATTACCAAATTAAGACGGTCAACCCTATTGACTGTCTTCTCATTTAGACCTGTCAACGCCTTGTTGACCGTCGTCATTTGTTGTCTGAGAGCCCTCAGCAAAACCGGTCAACTTAGGCCTTCACCCGGTCAACCATATTGACCGGTTGTTGACCGAAACTTCTTTTTATGCCGGCTGAGTTCTTTAATCACAAGAACTTCTTCACGGGAGTGATTCCAACACCTTATTATAGTCAATAGTTATACAATATAAATTTTTATATCATAGTAATGATGTGATATATTACTTATTGTAGATGAATACTTTTAACAATGTGACTATTGTATAGTATAATATCGATGAATATCATGAGAAGAGATATTGGGTTTAACATATTGAGGTAATTTTATTCTAAGTGAATGACGAGGTTATTCCTGTACCATAGGTGAGAGAGAATGAACATTTGTAAAACGTCTATATTTTGGTTGGTAAAGTCTTGGTAAATATTAGATTTATGGTGCCTATGATAGATTTATTTGTATGTAAAACTTTTGAGTATCAGTTATTTTATAGTACGTACCCAACTATCGGGGACAAAGATACGCGGCCTTTGATTTACTATAGCAAAATAAGATTTATGAGATTTTTCATGTTATCTCATTATTATTGGTACTTTTTAAATTCGAGATTCAATGAAATCTAATAGTTATAGTCAGTAGAATCCATGTGTTAGATTTAATGAGATTCAAATTTGGTAAAATTCAAGTTGTTCGTATTGATATTCAAATCAGGAATTTTGTTTTCCTTGTGATGTTGGATTCTAAAAAAATTTTCACCTATTATTTATGAGATTCATATTTTATGGAATCATTTATCTTCGTGATATGAGAATTCGGTGGATCCTATGCTAGTGATTGTCTTGAAATGTAGTTACGACGAGTTGTAAAATCCCGAATCGAGTTCATTATTGTATTTATATTACCATTGTGGCTTTTATATTGTAATATTGTATATTCGAGATATTTATTATATTATATTTTATTAATTATTATCACTTATTGAAAATTTGACTCACATTTATATTTTATTGATTTAAATTTTAAATTAGTTATACAGTATTAACGAGAGATCTTACGGTTGTTGCGAGGCTTTCAGGTTGATAGGATTTTGAAAGCCGGTAACTATCATTACATTGGATGACTGGCTGGGATTATTTTAATCAATTCTTGGTAGTTTTCTTGCAATTTAGAACTTTCAGTAGTTTTTGTTTATTTTCTTGGAGATTTACTATATATTAATGTGATGCTGATTTTCTGATAAAAAATATTAAAATTATAATTGATTATTAATAATTTTATATTTTAAATTTTTTTATGTGAGCAGTGCTAGCTAGATTTCATGGTTTGGACTCAAGTCATCACATCCGTGGTCCTGTGCACGTACGTCCATCATATGTACATTAGACACCTCCTATTTTTGGTCGTGCTAGCACATCATCGTCCATGAAAAAGTCTTTATTCAGTTAAAATTTTACACTAATATGAAATGAATAACAACTGAATATTTGTTATTGACCTAAATCTTACAATTAAGTAATCAAAAAAGCCTAACAACTATTACATGTCAGTGCATTTCAAGCTAGTAAAATAATCACACAAGTAGCTCCTAAACACACTCGCCGTAATCTATCTCAACCTCCTCTTGCAAGGGGTCTCAGGAGCACTGTAGTGTCTCTAGCATCGCAGTACATACGGCACTCAATGGCCTCAATTTTCATGATACAAAAAATTTAAAAAAAAAAAAAAAAAGGACGCATATGTAGTCGTTGGATAAAAAAGGCATCCAATGACTGCAGCTTTGTTAGGCCAAATAAATCTTGAGTTTATTTCGTCGTCCCAATTTTTTTATTCAGTGCCGCTCTCTCTCTTCCTCTTATCTCCTTTATTTTGTTGAGTGGTGCCGTTGTTGCCATAGTGTTTCCATCACCTGAGAGAGAGAGTTACTGCTACCGTAGCCATTATTTCATGTCGCCATTGTCCATCGTCATTGTTTAGAGCTGCCATCACTATTCATCGTTACAAATCAGGCATGCAATCTCTTCCATTCCTTGAAACCAATGTAAAGTTACCTTATTATTATTAAAATTTAGTGATTTGTTGCTTAAAATACTACAGGCACCGATTATTCAAGCCGAAAGAGAAATCATATAAAGACAAAGTTTATTACTGTGCTCGGCTGTGATTATCAAATTTGGGAATCGGGTGTGTAAATAGTAGGTGTGTGTATATACATAGGTATAAATGTATATATATTTATATGTATATCTATAAATATATAAATGTATATATTTACATAAATATATTTATATAAATAAGTCGAGTGTATATATGTATATATATTCATATATGTATAAATGTAGCTATGTATATACATTTACATATATACACATACATATATATATACGTACATATACACACACACATACTGCATGTGTGTATATATATTTATATATGTATAAATGTAGCTCTGTGTATGTAGCATATTGCGTGTGTGTGTATGTTCAGTTTGCAGTGTATATACATATATAAATATATAAATATATGTATTGTATATGTATTGCTCCTATTTTGAATAATGCCACATTGCTCCTATTTTATTTGCTCTTGTAGTTGTAGTATTGATGAAAATACTCTAAAAAATTACTTACCAAAAAAAAAAAAGAAAGTACTCTAAAAATTGGTATAATTTTAAAAATATGGATGATACTTGGGAGTATTAGAACCAATACAGTACTCAAATAAGATTTTCAGTACGAAAGTATTTAGTTAGAAAATCTAAAATTAATAAGTTAGTTATATCTAGAATGTTTTGTAGTTCAAGAGGAGAGACGCATTTATAAGACAAATGACGGGATAAAAATGCAAAACAACGATGGGAAACACATTGTGGTTATCCTGTTATGATGGATTGTATCTTTATTAGTGAAATTAAAAAAAAAAAGTGTTAAAAATTTTATTGAATCTCACAATTATGAACTTGAACCTCCAAAAGTGAGGCACATGCTTAGATCATGGAGGGAGGTCTTGGAAGTGCATAGTCATTTAATTGAAATGGCCCAAGACGTCAGTTTCAGATTATGTCAAACTCATGAGCTAATTGTAGTTGAGACTAGTGGTAGGAATAATGTGGGTAACGTAGCAGAGGACCAAAAAACTTTTCTCCATTATAGAAGATAATGATGTATGGAGTTTGGTGAGATGAGAGCAATACTTTTTTATTTTCAAAAGAAAAAAACATAGAACTCTTTATTTTTTAGTAATATGCAATTAGATAATGAACATTGTATGACTAATTTATTTTGGACGGATCCAAAAATGATTGTTAATTATCAAGTATTTGGTAATACCATTATATTTGATATAATTTATGGGACTAATAAAGGTTTGCAACCTTTCAATATCTTTACAAGTTTTAATTATCATAGAATGACCGTTATTTTTGAAGCGTCATTATCGTATGATAAATAAGTCAACTCTTTTGTTTAGTGGGTCCTCCAGCTATTTTTACTGATCAAGATACTGCAATGGAGAAGGCTCTTACTTTGGTGATGTAGTCAACATGGCATGGTTTGTGCACTTAACATATTATGCAAAATGTCGGTAAACATCTTGGAAGTCGTGATGAGTTACTTTTCAAGTTTAGTAAATTTATGTGTGGATATGACGATGAATTACAATTTGAGAGTGTTTGATCTATTATGGTGTTCACAGAAGAAGGCAGTTATGCGAGATTGTGGTTAGATGGAATTAATTGTCTAAGATATAAATAGGCTGCGTGCCTTATAAAAAATGTCTTCATGTTGGAAATTAGAAATACGTAACTAAGTGAAAGTCTTAACAGTGATCTAAAGAATCATTTAACATATGATCTTAATGTTAGATATTTTTTTATCATTTCAATAGAATTCTTGAAAAGAAGAGATATGAAGAATTATATGCTGAGTATAAATCGAGATAAAAATTCTTAAGTTAATAATGATTGACTATCCAATAATAATTCAAGCCTTAAAAATATACTCTCTAATAATTTTCAAGCTAGTCCAAGTGAAATTATTAAAAATAATGAGTATATGTATACATTCTTAGCAGAAGTCCATTTATGTGTTAGGGTTACATACGGATCCACCAGTCTCATACCATATTTCATTTGATCTCCATACACAAATTGGGCAATGTGGTTGCCAAATGTTTAAAACCTCAGAGATTTTGTGATCACATGCCTTCAAATATATTCAACATACATGACTTGCGATTATACTGAAGAAATATATTTTGAAGAGGTTAGAAAGTAAGGGAAAACGCTCCAACTGTAAACTCATAGGATTTTCCAAATTTAGAAGACCTACAAACCTGGTTGGGCTAGATTTCGGCAAGGTTTTCATGTAGTTATCTATGCATTGTAAGTAATTCTGAATGGAGAGAAAAGTTGGAGGTAAAAGTTATAAAGATTGAGAAACTTGTCCAAAATTTTTCAAATGTTAGGTTTAAGGAAGGTTCAGCCTATATTATGCCGACACAAATCACGGATCAAATTATAAATGGTGTGAAGTATAAAGGGGGATGGAGGGCAACAAAACGTTTGAAAGGCTGTTTAGAAAGAAAAAAATATAAGAAATTTGATAAATCACTACGAATGATTAAAATGGAGGTTAGTTAATAATTGTTTACTTATTATATCATATGACATTACATGTGATGAGAAAATAGGCACCAGTTGGACAGTTGAATTGAGAGGAGAAACGAAGATAATAATCACACACACGCAAAAAAGAGAGAAGAACAATACACATAAATTTTTACATGGAAGCCCTCTTCTGAATAAGATGGAGAAAATCATTGGACACTTAGTCTATAAAAATCTTACTATATAAAATTTTGGTTGCAAAAATTCTTGATTACAGAAACCCTTAAAAAATAGAATAGAAGAGCAAATGGGTAGCTCCTTGTATCTTCTATTTCTTACCATTCAGAAACGCAGTGATATACATATATATATATATATATACACAAATGTACTAGGCAGCGCCTGCTCTACAAGTTTGTGGTGTGCCCTGCAAAGCCTATCACCTACCCTGCAAAGCTGCCTTCCAGCCGTAAACTTTATAGTTGACTTACTCTATAAAGTCAGTTATAAATTCTGAAAAGTCAACTACATACTCTGCGAAGTCAGCTGCCTGCACTAAAATTTACAAATAACTAGCTTTTCAAACAGGTCGCCCTTGGTCATTAATGCCCTCAGCCAACCTTGCATTAGTATGAATTGGATTGGCTTCATTACTACGGGCCTAGCGGCACCACTCTGGTCGATATCACCATTCCAGCCAAGTATTAACACTCAGGTCAAGTATCACCACTGCTGCCCAAACTTCACCATCAAGTGCACGTGGCAAACACAACAATACTTTGCCTTAGTATTACACCCATGCGTATTTGTCCAAATTTGTCATCCTGCCAATCAAATATGAGCCTACACAGGAGTGACCCGTATCCCAATATTATGCAACAATTATCATTGTACTCGTCTCTGTTAAACTATTTTTTGTCAGAAATAAACTTTAAATTCAGCTGCTAATGTAAATAACGTAATTAATGAAGGCTTTAATGCTTTATTGGAACAGAGTTAATCACAACAACCATTGTCATATATGCAGTTACTTATGGTATTGTTATAGTGCTTTATTTTATATACATTCAGATTCATGGCTTTTTTCTTTTTTTTTACATTGCTAATTATATTTATATTTTTTTTAGAACTTACACAAGACCTTCTCAAAATCTCACATGGCTAACAGAAGAAGTGCCGCGGCTGAATAATAGAAGAAAGAGCCAGCATGAAAAGCCGAGAGGTAGATAGATGGCCAACAGTTGCTGACTCGCTGTAAACAGTCAGCAAGCAAATTCTTTGTTGCTTCTTTTTCTGTTTGGCTGGACAGTTAGCTACTCCTGAAATAGTTGAGCGATTCATGTACTGTATAAATAAGGGCATGTCATGATGTGAATGAAATTGGTTAAAAAAGCTGCATTGCAATTGTGGCTTCTTGCTCTGTTCTTCTGTTGACATAATTTCAGAAGAAATCCATCTAACTCTTGTATTTTTTGTGACAAGTGAGCAATAGAGATGTCACCTTATTTCACCTCTGTTTCTAAGATTATTTATTGCCAGATACACCAGATTCTATTCCCATGCAGCTTCCCTAGACAAAAATGAAACATTTGCTGGAGCTCCAGCATTCCAAATATTCATTTTGATTATATTCACGTCCCTATCAGACTAGTCTAAATATCTAAGGGAACAAACTATTTTTACGGAATGGTTATATTCATTTTGATTTCAAAATAAATCAGTCTATAATGATGTCTAAAATAATTGTGCGCCTTTAATAATGAAAATAGACTAATTATGCATAGTATTACTTACCAAAAAAAATTATGCATAGTATTATAAAGGATAATAGTTGTTAAAAATTTAGTTATTAATACCTATTTTTAATTTATTGATAATAAAATAAATATATAAGATTATTGATGCGTCCTGGATCCAAATTTCGAATAGATTCGGGACAAGTCGTTTGTCTGAATCTTGCTCCGTTCACCGAGTTTGGATCCTGCACACCACAACTACAAACAAGAGGTCAGGTGACAGCGGGAGATTATCCCACCGAAAATATTCCGATACTTAAGCCAATAAATGGCCTTCGAATTAAAAAGGAGAAAGTAAAGAGATGCTATGAGAATGTTGAAAGTGTTTGTGATGGGGGAGTGCTCTCGTTTGAGAGATGTTTTGATTGCTCATGAGGAGCAAAGGTTCTAAGTATTGTGTTCGCTAAAACCGTAGTAGCAAAGAGAGAGAGCGCCTAAAGGTCAAAAGCGTGAAAGCTTTGTAGTAGAGAGCTTTAGCAAGTTAATTCAGAGAATTTATGGACAAATGAGAGTGTTTTGTGGGCCAACGAGAGCCTTTCATGGACCAATTAGAGCATACCTTTGAGTGAGAACTCTATGACCTTTTGTAATCGCTGTACTGGGCGGCCTTCCTCATGCAAAAATGCTTGATCCCCGTGCTCTGGTGGGCTCACTACCTTTTCTAGCGTGGAGCTTTTATAGTAGTAATGGCCGTTGCCTTAATTGCTTTCTTTCTGTATTTTGTAACCGTTAGAGTTTACTGTAAACAAGGGGAGGATTCTGACACTTTCCTTCAGGGATCTGCATCGAATCTACTGATGACCGTTATAATTGAGATTGCATTCTGTGGAGGGTACGAAATCAGGGGAGAGGACCGTTGTTGGTCGTGGATGGTCGAGTGGACCAAACTGGGCTTGGCCCGCGTGAGGCCTGGTCTTCAACTAGTCATACTTCCGGTCAATGGAAGAGTTGACCGTCTCAAGAGCAAGTTGTCCATCCTGCTCTTGGGTTTTTCCTCGCTCATTTAGCTTTTTATCTGGTCAACGGTAGGCGTTGACCGTCTAGGTACGAATGGGCCGTTGTGGTTCTAAGCTGCTCCTCCTTCTTGGGTTAGCCCATTACTGGCGTGCCCATCACTCGCCCCCATGCCAGTGGTCTGGGACTCCTGCTTCCAACATGTCCAAGATGGGTCGCGAATGGATGAGGTGACATGGTGAGGAATCTGGCAATGACTTTTGGTCTGATGATCACATCGCTTGCAGTTGTTGGCCATAAAGTCAAGATTCAAAGCACCTGGTGGAGAGAATCGTTGACGGATTCATTGACCGTTTAGGCCAAAATTCAAGAACCGGACTGAAGAAAGCGTTGACCGGGTTCATTGACCGCCTTGGCCAAAATCCAAAGAACTGGTTGAAAAAAGCGTTGATTGAATTAGTTAACCGTCATGGCCAAAATTTAGAGAACTAGCAGAGAGAATCGCTGACCAGATTCATTGACCGCCTTGGCCAAAATCCGAAGGATTTCTAAGGAAACATTGACCAAATTCATTGACCATCTAGGCCAAGATCCGGAAAACTTTTGAAGGAAGTGTTGTCCAAAATCGTTGACCGTTTAGGCCAAAATTTAAAAAATTTCTAAAGGAAGTGTTAACCGGATTAGTTGACCGTCTGAGCCTGAATCCAGAGAACTAGTGGGAGTTGAAACAACGCGCCATCATGCTATCGAACTGTCAGTCGAAAGTTGGCCACATGTTCATATGCAGTAGATTTGCAATCCTTGTAATTAATACGCCAGATGATATGATTCAATTGCTCCCATTCAGGATGTGACATGTGTCAATAATGATGGGCGCATGTTCTCGAGACGGTTCACTATTTCCAGCGTTCTTGTTCCTTTAAGTGGTTCGTTTGCTATTTTTTAAATTTTCATGCTTTCCCTTAACTTTCCTTCTTGAAAATTCCTGAGTGTTCTGCTGCCCTCTTGCTTTCATTCCCATGGCTCCTTTTGTATCCCAGATCGCTTCAGTCATCAAGACCAGTGAGGTAAGGGAGCTGTACGTCAAGTACAACATCCCTAAGTCAATCGTTTTCAAGATACCCGGTGAGGGAGACAGGGCGTGCTCTCCTCCTGAGGGCTACATCACCATTTATGACACCCACTTGAGGAGTAGGTTACGCCTCCCAATTCCTGACGACCTGCTGTATATTTTGATCACCCTTCGGATCCCCATAGCATAGTTCCATGCCAATGATGTGCATTATTTGTGTACGCTTTGCATCTTTCTTTGTCAGCATTCAAAGCTGTTGACGGTGGAGGCAGTCAAAGTAATGTTTCAATTCATCCAAGGCGGAGAGTGGGATTCCCTTTCCCCACGAAGACTCCAGATCAGCAATGATATATATGATTCCCTAAAGAACTGGAAGAACTGATTCTTCTATATTCATATTAATACGACCTGGCCCTTGGCCAAAGGTTGGGGCAGGGTACCCGATATTTACACTGGGCTGCCCACCGATGAGAAGATTCCTGCGGGGGAGCCGCTTCTAGAGTTGGTGGAGAAGCACCTCTTAGAATTTCGGAGAGACCACTTGGTTTCTCATGCGGAAGCCAAAAGGGCACAGTGGGGATCGCCCTCTCCGGTCCAAAACATGAGGGTGCCTTCCCATAAGAGGAAAGTTGGCATTATCATCATCGAGGCTACAAGTGCACCTCCCAGCAAGGAAACTCCAAAGAGTCCAAAACAGAAGAGTGCGACAATGGTAATACCTTCTTCTTCTTCTTCCACAGAGACATAGTGTGTTTTGTCTGGCCAGTTTGCTGGAGTCGGGGATAACTCTGGCGTAGGTGGAGTTGAGGCTATCGTTGAGGCATTTAGGGATGGATAGCGCTTCACTGTGAGTAGCGCCGTTCTTGCCCTGCCACAGCTAGAGCACTTGGTGGTGCCATTGGAGTCACCTGCGAGGCCCTCAGCTAAGCAGACTGTTGAGTTTCCTAAGGAGACACCTGCCGAAGAGCTCTTGGAGGCGCCTGCAGAGTTTCCTATCGTGCAAGTTAGAGGATTATTTGAGGAGCCTGCTATTAGTGAGCCTCACAAGGCGCCTGAGGTGCCAACCGTCGGAGAGCCTCAATTGTCGGTTGGCGTCAGCACCGAGCTAACGGAGGATCCTATCGCCGAGAGCCCCCTGTGGCAGTTGACTTTGTTGTGGAGATGCTGGAGGAGTCTATCGTCAGAGAGTCTGTTGAGGCGGTGGTCCTCACGGTGGAGTCTCCGGAGGAGTTTGCGGCGGAGGCCACTACAGGGCCTGCTCAGAAGATCACCGTTTCTAGTCCTCCACCGCTTGAGCCAAAGTCTCGCAGTAGGCCAGTAAGGCCGGTGCGCAGAGTCTGGTAGGTGAACCTTCACAACTTTCATTCTCCTTTTTCTCTCCATTGCTGATATGTAGCGTTTTTATAGGGGAGAAAATTACGAGTGTAGTCACGAAGGAACTGCACCAGCAGGACCTAGTAATCTCTAATCGGGATAAGGAGATCGCCTAATTCAAGGAGGAGATGGAGTTCCTGAGAGTGGAGTATCAGGAGGATACAGCTGCTCTCCAATCTGTGCTATCTAGTCTGAAGGCGAAGAATGCTAGACTAAAAGAGGAGAACGTCCTGCTGAGAGAAGCTGTGTTATCAAGTCTCGAAGATGAAAATGTCAGATTGAAAGAGGAGAACATCTGGCTGAGAGAAGAGAATGATCGGGTAGTGAGGCGCATAGACCAACTCGCGGGACAGATGACGTCATTGGAGAACGAGTTGACTACTCGTATACGCCCCCATGAGGTCTCCGATATGCTGGTGACACGGTTATGGGAAGGTGTCAACCTTTGCCGACGCATTACACTGTTAGTTAACTCTAACTTTCCAATGGAGTATTTTGACCCATCCAACCATTCTGCCCAACATCGTGAGAGCCTCGTGGAGCAGTCTTGGAATGGTCAGGGGCCATCACCTCCTCCCCCTAGGAGCTCTACACCTCCATAGATTTTGTACCTTTTGCTTTTTTAAATTTGTCGTAATTGTACATGCACATAATCAATAAAATGGTCATTTTACTGATATTATACGTCTTGACCTTTGTTGCTGTTTTTCATTTATTTGTCATTATATTGTCCGGTCGACTTAGTAAGTTGCACGCAAGTTAGCCATCCGCCTTCCTCGAAATGTTTGTGGCGCTCTCTGATGGACTTAAATCCTAGAGAAGATATCAAGGTGAATCTAATGTCGGATCAAGCCTATTCTACACCCATGAGTAGAGGCTTGGTGGTGCTGCCTAAATGTGAACTTGGGCAGCCTTCTTTTCGATGGAGTGCTTTTGCTTCTTTCGACCGTCATTGACTGACCACGCTATCTCCTTGTGTAAGAAGTTAATACGTGTACTATTTAATCCCCCTAAGATTTTGACTGCAAGTGGGCCACTTGGATAACCAAAGTTTAATTCGATCGCTAATGGGCCGCCTGAATGACTAATGTTTAATTCAACTGCTCATAGGCTGCCCAGATGATTAAGGTTTAATTCGACATCTTATGGGCCACTTGGATGACCAGGGTTTAATTCGACTACTTATGCGCCGCTTAGATGACTAAAATTTAATTCGACCACTTATAAGTAGCCTGGATGATAAGAGTTTAATTATGAACAGGTGAAGACCCGTCTGACTTAGGGGCAGTTTGGGCCGCTTATGTTATCCTGCAAACAGACACATGCACGTGGCACAGAAAAAAAACATAGTGCAATGAAAAAAAATTCTTTTATTAATAATAAACACTATGTACAAGCATATAAATGGACGACCTACTTGTGCCCTTACTAGAAGTAGTGCTTGAGGTGGATTGCGTTCCAGGTCCGTGGAACCAACTTTTCATTTTGCGACCGGAGTTTGTATGCTCCATTCCAAAGAACAACGTAGACTAGAAAATGACATTCCCAATTTGGAAAAAGTTTATTTCGGTTGGTGGTCTCGCTTGTAGCGTCGATGCTTTGCAAGACCAAGTTCCCAATTTCGAAGTATTGCGCTTTCACTTTATTGTTGTAATAGCAGGCGATTCGTTATTGGTAGGCTACCGTCCGCATTCTGGCAGCATCGCAGGCTTCCTCCAGCAAGTCTAAGTGTTCCTTAATTTTTTAGAAGTTTCCTTATGGACCGAAGGACTCGACCCTTAGACTTGGTAGCCCGATCTCAACCGAAATTACAGCTTTAGTCCCATAGCAGAGACTGAAAGGCGTCTCACGAGTCGATTCCTTTGGAGTTGTCCTGTAAGACCATCAGACGGAG
Organism: Nepenthes gracilis; assembly: GCA_033239525.1. Classification (NCBI taxonomy): domain Eukaryota; kingdom Viridiplantae; phylum Streptophyta; class Magnoliopsida; order Caryophyllales; family Nepenthaceae; genus Nepenthes; species Nepenthes gracilis. The sequence continues at coordinate 9,363,107 of BSYO01000018.1, read as the reverse complement.
GATAGTTCATCGACCCATGGCCCCTACGTCTTCCAACTTGGTCTTCAGACCATGGAGTAGCATGTGGTTTGTGACCTCCACCTGTCTATTGGCTTATGGGTACACTATCGAAATGTAGACCAATCTGATGCCTAGACTGGTGCAATACTTGATGAAGCATTTTTCGGAGAATTGAGTTCCGTTGTTAGTCATTATGACCTCGGGAATGCCAAATCTACTGACTATACTCTGGCGGACGAATTCCGAAGCATTATGCTTGGTGATTTTGGCCAGCGGGGAGGCTTCAACCCATTTGATAAAATAGTCGATGCCATCGATGATGAACTTCCTTTGCCCAATAGCAATGAAAAATGGGCTGAGAATATCGAGCTTCTATTACATGATAGGCCAAGGAGCCTGAAGAGATCTTAACTCGGCAGGCGGTTGATGGTGAAGATTACCGTGGAGTTACAATTTTCACACTTTTTCATGAAGTCGAGGGTGTCTGTCTTCATTGTCGGCCAGTAATATCCCTGGCGTATGATTTTGAACGCTAGATCTTTGCCGACGATTTGTATTCCGTAGATCCCAATGTGGACTTCGCTCAAGGCGTAGTCTGCCTCCTCAAGGGTTAAGCACCGGAGGTACAGAGTCGAATAGTCATGATATAGCCGTCTATTGACTATGGTGTACCATCCGGCCGTCTTCTTAATCCACTTGGCTTTGTCTGTGTTGTATGGTAGTACTCCGTCTGCCAAGTATCACTGGTAAGACATCATCTAGCTTTTCACGTTGAAGATTTGCATTGCTTCCCGTTCCTCCATGCTGGGTGCTCAAGACCTCCCGCATGTCCCTCGAGTACTATTTTGGGTTTTTAGCTGTCGTGACCCTGGTAAGTTGGTCGGCCTACTAGTTTTCAGTTCTAGGAATGTGGGCCAGGTCTAGCTAATCAAACCTCCGGATGGCGTCCTTCATCTTAGCCAAGTATTTGGCTAAGTGAGGACTACACGCCTCAAAACTCCCGTTTACATGGTTAACGACCAGCTCAGAATCGCTGTAGACGATTAATCATCTAGTGGAACACTCTTTTGCTAGTCTTAACCAGACTAACAGGGTTTCATACTCGACAATATTATTGGTAGTCGGGAAGTCGAGTTTGAGGGAGTACTTCACCTTAGACCTGTCTAGGGTCCTCAAGACCACTTCGGCACCGCTGCTTGAGTCCATAGATGATTCGTCCACATTGAGGACCCATTCTCGCTCTTCCTTGTGTAGTCCTGCGTCCTCAGTGGGCTATTCATTAAGAATTGGTGTCGTAGTATTGACGATGAAGTCGGCCAGAGCCTTCCCCTTGATGGCTGGTCTAGACTGGAATTTGATGTCGAACTCTCCCAACTCGATAACCCACTTAACCAGCCATCCAGAAACATCAGGTTTCTAAAGTATGTTCTTCAGTGGTTGGTCGGTCAGAACGACTATGCGATGAGTTTGGAAATAAGATCTCAATTTTCAGGCAGAGAGGATAAGTGGAAAGGCTAACTTCTCTACGTGCAAGTAACACGTCTCTCGACCGGTCAATATTTTGCTTACATAGTAGACCGCCCATTGAGAGTCAGAGTCTTGGCATATGAGGACAAAGTTAAGGGCCACATCTGACACTGCCAGGTAGAGGTATAGCTCCTCTCTGCCCTTATGCGACGTCAGCAATGGTGGACTGACCAAGTACTACTTCAATTCATCGAAGGCTGCCTGGCATTCTACTATCCACTAGAATCCATTAACTTTTGTTCCCTTTAGAGTCTTAAAGAAAGGCTGGTACTTGTCCCCCGACTTGGCTAAGAAGCGAGACAAGGCTGCCAGTCGTCCAGTTAGCCTCTTGATATCTTTGACATTCCACGACGGAGTCATATCTATGACGACCTTGATTTTCTTTGGGTTGGCCTCGATCCCTCGTTGAGAGACGAAGAAATCCAAAAACTTCCCTGAGGATACTCCGAAGATGCACTTAGAGGGATTCAACTTCATGTGATATGCGCAGAGCATCTCGAAGGACTTAGCTAGGTCACGAATATGGTCATTGGTGGTCTTGATCTTGACGAGCATGTCATCGATGTACACCTCCATATTGCGGCCAATCTGCTTCTCAAACATTTTATTTACAAGCCTTTGATAAGTGGCTCCCGCGTTCTTTAGACCAAATGGTATAACCTTATAGTAGTAGGTGCCTTGATCTGTCATGAACGATGTATGCTCTTTGTCCTCTGGGTTTATCCGGATCTAGTTGTAACCCGAGTACATGTCCATAAAACTCAATAGCTCATGTCCGGATATTGAGTCCACCAACAGGTCGATCCTAGGTAAAGGGAAGCTGTCTTTTGGGTAGGCTTTATTAACATCGGTAAAGTCAACGCACATTTGTCATTTTTCGTTACTTTTCTTTACCATGATGACATTAGAGCCAATCCGGATATTGGACTTCCTAATGAAGCCAGCATCCAGCAACTTCTTTACCTCCTCCCGGATGGAAATCAGCTTTTCCATAAAGTGATTTCTCTGCTTCTGCCTAATGGGTTTGTGGTTGGGATCGAGGCCCAACTTGTGGACTATTACTCTGACTGAAATCCCAAACATGTCAGTGGGGGTCCACGCGAAGATGTCAGCATTCTGTCATAAGAACATGATCAACTCGTCGTGTAATATCCTGGTGAGTGAGCCTTTGATCTGCACGCACCTCTCTGAGTCCCCCAAATTCAGTAGGATTAGATCAATAGCCTCACCAGACTGCGCTTGCTACAGAGTTGCTTCATCTTGATGGTCAAGTTCTCCTACCATCTTGGTGCTACCACTTGGTGCAATTTGAGACATGTAACATGTCCACCCAATAGCTTGGTAGCCCAACACTTCACCAATACCGTAGGTTGTTGGAAACTTCATCTTGAGATGTGATATTGAAGTGACTACTCCGAACACTGTTAGGCACGACTGACCTAGAATTGCATTGTACACGGAAGGTAGGTCAACAACCAAAAAGGTAAGTATTCGACTTGCCATTCTTGGGTACGTGCTCAGGGTGTCCTCCAATTGGATCATTCCTTGGACGGCTATTGGCTCGTTGTCAAGGCCATAGAGCGAGCTTTCGGTAGGTTTTAATTGACTCTTTTTTAAACTAAGTTTAAAAAACGCATCAAGGTAGAGAAAATCGCGAAAACTTCCATTATCAATGAAAACTCATTTCAGTTGATAGTCGATACTACCGTCCAAAACGAGTGCGGATATAATAAGAAAATCTGCATAGGGGAGATTACATGGCTCATGTCATTATCACAAAAGCTAATGACATTGTCTTCTGTGCGTTGTTTCTTTTGCCCAGCCTACTACTTCTTATGATTCGTTGGGGTCTTGGTGGGCCGGGTTGTGATCATATTGACCACTCCAACCGCGACCAAGTTCCATGGTGGGAAAGGCTCTGGTCCTTCCTCGCCTGAAGCGCCAGAGCTCTACCCAAGATTCCTAACGAACCTAATGAGGTGGCCCTCCGGATGAGCTCCTCAATCTCTTAGTAAAGCATCTTGCAATCTTCCATGGAGTGTCTGAGAGATCGATGAAAATCACTGTACTTGGCTGGATTTTCTCCCTTCGCTTTCTTAAGTGATTTTGACCACTTTAGGAACTTCTCCCCACAGATCTGCATGAGGGCATTAGAGCATCTATTGGTCAGGGACATCGGGTTGATCAGCCCATAACCCCTTTATTCTGGCACTCCAGTCCTATGCTGCTTCTGGTGGGAGTGATCACCGCCGTTGTATTTCTTCTTTCCCACAGTTGGAAAAAAGTGAGGCTATTTGGTCTGCTCGGGACACTTAACCTCGTTGGCGTCTTCTACTACTATATAGGCCCTCGTGATAGATTCTACCTCCCAGAAGGTCTACAGATTCTTATGTGACAGGTGCCTAAAGAAGTCCCCATGCGTTAAAGTAGAGATGAAACTGCCAAGCTTCATCTCTTTTGTAAGCCTGGGGATTCTTCTTTCATCTGCTACGAAGCAATCTAGGAATTTTTGCGAATTCTCTCCCTTCTTTTGCTTAATATGGGAGATATGCTAAAACTGCTTCTCCTCCAGGCAGCTGGAGGCATATTACGCCAAGAAGAAGTTAGTGAGCTCTCGGAAGCTCTGGATCAAACCTGATAAGAGATGGTGGAACCAAATGTGAGTGTCTCCCTTCAGCATAAAAGGGAAGGAATAGCACATGGCTGCGTCTTCCAACCCTTGTAGACTCCAATGGATGCAAAAATGATTAAGGTGATCCATGGGATCAGTACTCCCATCATAAGAGTCAAGAGTTGGCATCTTGAATTTGGCCGACATGGAACAATTCAAGATCTCCGTCGTGAAGGGAGATCTGTCCAGATCTATGGTGTGTTCATCATCCTTGAACGCACAGCTCAAGATCTTCTCCACCCTCGAGTCTGTTCGGGTGGCGCTGCTAGATTTTTTGGAGTTGAGGTAGGTTCTCAACTCCGTCCTTTCTCTGGTGTGGTGAGTAGCCGGCCGGCTACTGCCACTAGTGGATTTGACGATCCTGGAGGCTCCCTCCTGAGCCTGATGCCTGGTCTCTATCCTAGAGTATTGGGTATTCCTCCATTCTGGACTCTCCTTTGGAGTCCTGCTGTCCAAACGTTTTTTAAGCCCTGGACGGCTTTAGGTGTGTGAGGTCTCCGGAGCCTGAGTGTTGGTCAGCCTCTTGGTCTTCTTCGTCGATTTCTTCTTCTTCTAGCCTCCTTTCCTGGAGGCCGGAGCAGGGAATGTCGAGGGCGGAGCCCCTGTTGAACGTTCTTCTAGTGAGCACAAAGCATTTGGAGTATTCTATTCATATTGCTCATGTGCTCCACCAGGTTTTGAAAAAAGGGTGCAGGCACCCCATTGACCACCCGTTGACCTGGTTGCCAGCGGTGTGGTCCTAGTCGGGTGAGGTCACGTCTCTGGTGGGCTCACTAGCCTGCGCTGTGGTTTTTACCATTCTGGCTGTTGGAAGGTGAAACTAATAGAGATCATGGAGAAAAGTGGTTGGCTTTTTGTAAGGATTCCCATAGACAGCACCAATGTTGCGTCCTGAAATCTAGTTTCGAATAGATTCGAGACAAGTCGTTCGTCTAAGTCTGGCTCTATTTATCAAATCTGGATCTTGCACACCACAACTATAAATAAGAGGTCAGGTGACAGTAGAAGGTTGTCCCACCGAAAATACTCTGACGCTCAAATCGGTAAATAGCCTTCGAATTAAGACGGTAAAAGTAAAGAGATGCTATGAGAATGTTGAGAGTATTTATGACGGGGGAGTGCTCTCGTTTGAGAGAGGTTTTGATTGCTCGCGAGGAGCAATAGCTCTAAGCACTGTGTTTGCTAGGAATGAAATAGCAAAGAGAGAGAGAGCGCTTGAAGGCCGAAAGCGTGAGAGCTTTGCAGTTGAGAGCTTTAGCAAGTTAATTCAAAGCGTTTCGTGAGCCAATCAGAGCCTTTCGTGGACCAATCAGAGCATGCCTTTGAGTGAGAACTCCATGAAATTTTATAGTCGTTGTACTGGACATCCTTTCTTGTGCAAAAAAGCTTGATCCCCACGCTCTGTTGGACTCGTTGTCTTTTCTAGCATGGAGCTTTTATGGTAGTAATGGTCGTTGCCTTGATTACTTTTCTTCTGCGTTCTATAACTGTTAGAGTTTACTACAGATAGGAAGAGAATTCTGGTACTTTCCTTCAGAGATACGCGTTGAATCTATTGATGGTCGTTATAATTGAGATTGCCTTCTGTGGAGGGCGCGAAATCAGGGGAGAGGACCGTTGCTGGTCGCGGACAGTCGAGTGGGCCAAACTAGGCTTGGCACGCATGAGGCTTGGTCTTCAGCTAGTCATGCTTCCGGTCAATGGAAGCATTGACCGTCTCAAGATTAAGTTGTCCGTCCTGCTTTTGGACTTCTCCTGGCTCACTTAGCCTTTCATCAAGTCAATGGTGGGTGTTGACCGTCCAGGCTTGAAAGAGCCGTTGTGATTTTGGGCCGCTTTTTCTTCTTGGGCCAGCTCATTACTGGCGTACCCATCGATTATAGATATAGTTCATAATTATAAATTTTTACATTCATATTATTTTTTGAATCTCAATTTATAAAATAAGATTTATTTTTACATTAAAATTAATACATTAAATCTAATCAACCATTCAAATAAATACATTAAAATAAATACAAATCTAAATGTTTTTAGATTTACATTTAAATCAAAACAATCAAACATTATGCATCAAAATTGGATATTTGGACATCCAAACATTAAAATAAATTTGCGTATTTTTACATGAATAAGAATTGTATAAAATTATAAAAACACAATGTTGTTTTATTTATGGCTGTCGTCATTGTTGTTCGTAACCATATTTTCCGGGGACACAAATGAGACAGCCATGGTATCAAAATGTAATATATATATATATATATATATAATGGAGATGATGGCGTCAAAGCTCACACGGCCATATCATCAAAATTTGAATCAAAAATGAAAAAATGAAAAAATATTTGCCGCTGTTCTCCACTGTTTTGGCCCTCTCTGCTGCTTCTCCTTGACTTAGCCACTCTAGCATTGCTCATTAAAATAAAGGAGAGAAGAGGGAGAGGTCACCGCTGTATAAGGTCATCACTACCTCTTCCAGTTCCTCCAGAGAATTGTACAATGCCTCCTCTCCACTGCTTCTCCTCAACATGGCTGCTCTAGTGCCGTTCAACAAAACAAATGAGAGAAGAGGAATAAATGAAGAGAGAGAGAGATTTTGTAATATCCCAAATTTTTATCCGATTTAATTTAGATTATTTATTATTATTTTGGATAATTTAAATGTGATAAAATTTGATTAAATATTATAAAATTTTAATAGATATTTGGATTAGTTAGACCGATGTCCGAAGTGTGCTTGTACTATCATCCGAGTATCAATTGAGTTCTGGAATAAAAAAAACAAAAAATATATATAATAATAATAATAATAATAATAATAATAATAATAATATGAATAATAATAGAATAAGGAAAGGGGGAGCGCAACAGGGGCTTTAAGAGGAAGAAAAGAGGGGAGAGAGAGAGAGAATGAGAAGACAGAGAAGAGAAAATCGATGTCTCTAAATCCGATTCCAACTTACAGTTAGTTTGAGAAGTAATAGATCGAGTCGAAATAAGTGTACTCATACTCTTCTGTTTTATTTTCTTGTACTTTTATTTTGTTTTCTTTGGATATTCTCATTCCTATACCCGATTAAATTTATATTTTGTACTGTTCACGACTTGGGCATGGAAATTTATCGATATGTTGTCCTATTCATCGTTTTCGCACAGTTTTGTGCATCCCGAAACCCTAACCCGTGTCCGGGCCTCATTTAACCGATTATTTTGAGTTTTATATATGATTTGGTTTTAAATAATGAAAAATCATATCTTAAATATCGTTATTTATCAATTTGGTGTCCGATTTTCTAAATTTTATCTAATTTTGTACACATGGGACCCTAAATCCGCACCTGACACTATTTACCCAAGAAATTTGTGAATTTTTGCATGATTTCACTTTGTTTAATTTGTATTTAAATTATATATAATTATATATACTCAATTGTATATTTTAAAAATATTATTGTGAACCGTTTGTGAAGGAATTATCGTCTGAAAATTCTAAAGTTACGTTTGTCCCAATGTGATATGTATTTTCTAGTTGTTCGAAAGTATTATGTTAAATTATACATATGTTTAAAGTCACATGAAGACTTAAGCCACAAGAAACGGTTATCTGTATCTATATATGAGAATTATCCAAGATATGTAAGTATATGAAGGGAATGCTACAATTTGATATACGTATGATTCATTCTCCCAGAGTGAGAACTTTGTTAAAGAAGTTTGGTGAACTTTCTCTTAAAGAATAAGAAATCGTGAAACCTGGATCACGAATTTATATTTCAGATGGGAGTATTTCTTACCATGCCATAGATATTACATTGAAAACTTAATTATTATCCTAACCGTGTATTGTAGCGGGTGATATTCCATAGCATACCTTAGGATAATACTATCCCAAATCGAGGAATTGTTCTTGGACCACGGGAAATACTCTGGTGATGTATTTGTTATCTGTTTCTGGATCTAGGTATCGAGCACTATCCGCCACAGGACATTAAAATTACGTGAGTAGCATATTTGTTATCTATTTTTGGCCCGAGGTATCGGGCACCGTCAACCACGGGATATTAAAATTGCGTGAGTAACATATCTGTTATCTGTTTTTGGCTCTAGGCATCGGGCACCGTCCGTCATGGGACATTAAAGTTGCGTGAGTAGCATATCTGTTATCTGTTTTCTGGCCCTAGGTATCGGGTACCGTCCGCCATAGGACGTTAAAGTTGCGTGGGTAGTTAGCTTATTAGAATGTGTGGGGATATATACATTCATTTCCTCGATTTGTTTACACCGTTAGCTGGTAAAGTCTACCGGCTCCGATCCGCAAAATAAAGAAGTTATGCATGTTTTGGAACCTAAAGAAAGACAAGTAAATCAGGGAAGAGAAATGTATTTCAAAAAGTGTATCTAATCATGATTTATGTTTACGCATCCTCATTATACTCATATATTCCTCTTTTATTTTATTTTACATATATTGTTTATTATCTTTGATTATATTACACTTGTTGAATATTTGACTTAGTATTACTGTTTTCCTTGCCTCCAAATAAGCAATAGTTTATATTCGATAGAGTGGGGTAGAGGATTAAAAGTCGGCTAGATATGAAGATCTTGGAAGATAACCTAAGGACTTAGTTCCATGACCTTTGTACCCTTATACAGTACCTTTGTATATTTTGTGGAAGATTTGTATATTGATGTATGTAATGTAACTCCGGCTGTATTTTATAGTTGTAAATACTTTTGCAGATTTTTATGGTTTGTATAAACACCTAGTAGCATCTTATTTGAGTCAACATTATACTCAGAGTTAGGACTTGGTGCCACATGTAGTTGGTGGCTTATGGATCCTATGTTTTGTGTATTGTGGATTATGTGGTTGTTGTACAGGAATTTGTGTAAATTGTATTTGTTTAGTGGCCATTTTTCTACCGAAACTCTACCAGATTTCAGTTAGAAAAAAAATATGATCTGTTACAGATTTGCTAATGGGAATAAAATGGAAACGAAATAAGCCCTAGAATGAAGGAGAGAAGATAAAGAGATAGATTTACCGAAGGAAATGGAACATAATGGGGACGAAATAAGGGTTTATTCAATTTGGCTACGAATGCCTTTTTCATCAAATGGCCACGAATTAGCCATATGTTCATTTTTTTTTATGTAAAGAAAATGGGGGCTATTAGATTAAATCTAGCAGCACTTAGTTGGGCATCATACACACGTTGGTGTCACAGCACCCCTCATCTGCTTGCGGGGGCTCTCCATTGACCACATCACACCAAGGATTCACCGGCCAGTATATGTATATATGTGTGTGTATTTGTGTGTAGAGTTGATTAGTACACGACATGGGCCAAAACATGTGTAGGGCATTTCCTATCAAATAGTGTAGCTTTGTGAATTTTTGCAAAATTGTAACGAAGAACAATTTGCAAAATTGGTGGATACTTCACTAAAAAGGTAAACATTGGTATATTTAGAAATAGCATAGAAATTAGATATTTGCTGTACTGTACTTAGACTATTTATATAGTTCGTTTTTGATAACTAAATCTCTCCATGAAAACCCAACTTCAAAGCACACAAATCTCATTTGAATTTCAAAATTTTCTAAAATACCCAAACGCTTGAATTTGAAGTTTTCAACGCTTCCAAAATGACCAAAGGCGCACACAACGGGGTAAAGCAAAGCTCAAAGCGAAACCCAGATTTTAAATTCTGAAGACCGCGTAAAGTGAAATTTTTAATATAGATATGGCGATCTTCGGTAGTCTACGAAGACACTCACTCAAGTTCATTCACTTGCAAGATTTGCTCTTCATCTCGCATCCCTTCAATCCAACCAATGGCGGACAAGGAGAATTGCATGAGAGTGGTCACAAGGGCGGCGAAGAGGAGGGTGATGGAGACAATGTCGTCGCCGACAGAGTCTCAGCGACAGCTGACGGCGACTAAAAAGAGACTAGTTTTGGGAGACATTTCGTCGAACGTATTGGGGGGTCTTAATGGGCATGCCGGTTCTGAGCCTCAGAAGCCCAAGAGGAGCAGGCCCAAGATAGTCACGGAAGAAATTACCGGTTCCGCGACGGTGCCTGCAACTAAGACGCCGGTGGTGGAGGCGGTACAGGCAGCTGCAGAGACATCATGGGACATTGATGCCGCATCGGATGACCCTCAAATGTGCCCGGCGTATGTTGGTGATATATACAATTATCTTCACAGCATGGAGGTAAGGAACTTCTATAGTGATATATGCGAACGATTTGATTCTGCTCCGGATAACCCACAAATTCCGATCCGGTTTTCTTCACAGTTTAACTAACTTGCGGCTATATGATTATTGGGTATTTTGAATTTGAAAGACTGATTGACGGGTTGGGCTGTGCCAACCTTTTGAAGTTTACTGTGGATGCTTGACTTCTGAAAGTGTTGATTTAGAAGCATTATTACCCTGTTTGTCATATCTTGCATTGCAGTATGATTTGACTAGCTGCATCGCCATTTGGGTTGCGATTCGGTTTACTACCGTGCTTTTTATGCAATTTGTCGCATATCTAATTGTTTTGGGTATAGCAAAATGTAAATTTAGGGGTTAAATATGGAGTTCTGTGCATTTTGAGTCAAAATGTGTAGGTACAGGCAAAGAGAAGACCATTAACAAATTACATCGAGAGGATTCAGAAGGATATTAACGCAAACATGAGAGGGGTATTAGTGGATTGGTTGGTGGAAGTTGCTGAAGAATATAAGCTTGTTCCTGACACACTCTACTTGGCCATTTCCTATATCGACAGATACTTGTCTGTGAATTCTATCAACAGGCGAAGACTTCAGCTTCTAGGCGTTTCTTGTATGCTTATTGCATCGTAAGTTTTGAATCATTAATTGTTCATTTCTCGCAGCATATTTTCTGTGTTATTAAAACCAGTATGTTGACCATAATATAGGAAGTACGAAGAGATAACTCCACCGCATGTCCATGAGTTTTGTTATATAACAGACAATACCTACAGAAAGGAAGAGGTAAACAAAATTGTTCTCATTGGCCCTAATATCTATTTTGGCTGATTTATGGTGTTGGTGAAAGTCTGTGGAATCTATTTATTAAATCTGAAGGTTGTGAAGATGGAGTCAGATGTCCTCAACTTGCTCAAGTTTGAAATGGGAAATCCCACAGTAAAGTCATTTTTGAGGTATGAGATTGGATTGTGCATAGACATCATAAATCCTTGATGTAATTCCAATCTGATTAAAATTTTGCCATACTTATTGTAATTTGTTATTCTTTTCTGATGGCAGACTATTTATTGGCTTAGAACAAGAGCGTTCCAAAGTAAGTTGCTTATTATGCTGGTAACTGTGGGTTAGCTGGATAAAATGGTGTAACATGATTTTGTGATGATTATTAATGCTGGTTTTCTTTGCATAGAGTCCAAGTTTACAATTGGAATTCTTGGGTAACTACCTGGCAGAGCTTAGCTTATTGGATTATGGTTGTATAAAGTTCCTACCGTCATTGATAGCAGCTTCGGTTATTTTTGTAGCAAAGTTCATTTTCAATTCAAAAAAGCATCCTTGGGTAAGTTTTATTTGTCATTACTTTTTGACTGTTTTACTGCCGTATTGATGTATAGATGGAAAGGAAGCTAAAAAGTTGATGAAATATTTTCAGAACTCAACATTGCAGCATTATTCAAGATATAAAGCATCAGAGTTGAAGGAATGCGTTCTCATAATCCATGATTTGCAGTTGAGCAGAAAAGGCGGTCCCTTGGTAGCAGTAAGGGACAAATACAAGCAACATAAGGTACATGTTTTTGGACATACACATCCAAAATGGGCAAGAGCTTCTGCTATGAATTACATTGTTTTATGCCTTGTTCAGTTATATAGTGCCTATTCTTATATAGATCAATTAGTGTAGGTAGGTGGACTAGATGTTATGTTACATGAGGGTATCCTAAGGTGTCAAAATGGTATTCTCCTAATATCACTTTTTCTCTAATATGCATCCTAATTTTTCTGAACAGTTCAAATGTGTGTCAACTTTGTCATCTCCACCAGAAATACCTACTTCTTACTTTGAAGACGGCTGAAAAATGAGCCTTGGACTAACAGACTTCTCTCGTTAAACTGGTTGAAGTTGTACCTGGATGCTTAGTAACTACCGGATGTTTGAAGATTGGGTGTTTGTGGGTTATGCTCATTGAATAATCGGATGCACATTGATCGATTTTCATTGGTAGCTTATATTTTGTCTTTCAGATTTTGCCCGAGAAAACTCTACTCTGTTGATTATGGATTTGTATAGCAAAGCCAACAATGGTTTAACACGACAAATGCATTATGGGACTTGATAAATTGTGTATTTGCAAAGAGCATAGTGTTCTTTCACTTGTTTTCTTCAAAATGCTCATTTGGACCGAATACGTAAGTTGAAATGTTGTTGTCGTAAGCTTTTTTTAATAACATGTTTTCAAACAAATTATGAAATTAAGGCAGGTTTTTAATCTGTTTATAAAAGTAGTATATTTTCTGTCATGCTCTCGAATAGGCATCGGGTGCATAATTCCTACAGCTAGTATATAAATTGAGTGTACCTAACCTGAAGTTATATATATATATAACGCTCAAGGATAACTAAACGTGTAGCTATTTTTATTGATAGTTAATGGAAAATAGATATTTATTCTAATACAAATGAGGCGAATAATCCTGATCAAGCATATGAAATATTTTTGATACATTATTCCTAACAACATATTTAAATACGTAATTGTTATTTGTGAATTGATTTAAACAAATGTCCATTTCCCTATATTTTTAGACAAAATAGACAAATTTAATTCTTTCTATTTTGATTTTGCTATTTTTGAACTAATAAAATGAATGTTTAGAAAGAAAAACGCTAAATTTTTAATTTTGAGTTGTATAGAAAAAGGAAAAGAAAAAAGATGGGGATAAAAAAGATGAGTACAAAATAGAAGAAGATTGATAAAAAGAAAATGTATTAATAGAAATAGCAGAAACTTGAGATATCATTTCATTTGTTCAAATAATAAGAGGTTTCATGCTTGTAATCCAGTCAATTTTTAAAAAATATATAATATTATCTTTATTTATAATAGTGGAAAATATTAACTATTTATTATTACTACAATTTTTTGAATGGTTTGAAGATATAATATGTTTAATTGTCAGGAAAAAAATTTTAAAAAAATTGATTAGCGGATGATGTTCAAATAAAAATATAATTTTTATTCTGTTTAAAATTTTGACACAGATTTAAGACAAAAATTCTCAGAAAAAACCAATGATAAAACCCTTCCTAAAAATATTTATAGATATCCTCCTCTTTACTCATTTTATCCTTACCAAAATTCCTTCTGCTTTCCCATTCAGTGTTATAAGACATCCAGTATTTCACAAATTGTTATTATTTTTTTTTAATTTTAAAATTGATTTTTATTTTTTTATCATTGAATTTGTATAATTAATAATTGATAATTAATTATCTATAATTTCATTGTTATATTTATGGTTTATATCTTTTTCTTGCTTTTAATGGTAAAAGAGATTGAGATAACTGTCTTTAAATGACTATACTCGTTACATTGTTTACTGATAATGGCTTCGAAATACGAGAACACAGCTTGCTCCATAACACATCGCTTCTATTAGAACCGGTCGTTTTCTAAAAAATGTTCTAATAATGTTTGATAAGTTTTGATATTAAATTAGTAAATGATTACCAAAAGATATTATATTTGTAATATTTTAAAGATACTGAATATCTAAAAAGTTGTATACGATACGAAGCAAAAATAAACTGATAGGGGCTTGTACAATAATTGCTTACTCAAAAAGTTTAGTCGTTATTGTAAACAATCTAAATTTCAAAAATATATACAAAGGTGCTTGCAGCCTGAGATTGTGAGAATATTTAGATATTTCATAAAATGTGATGTTATTTATCTTTTTACAGGCTGGACAATAATTAATTGTGAGATCTATAAAAATAAATTTAAAAATGTCTTTGATTGGTTACATTTGATTGTTATGTAATAACCTTTCATATATTTATGTGACTATACATTAATTAATTAATTCTACTTACCAATAAAAAATAAAAAAGACTATACATTAATTTTTTTAAAAAATGAAATTATAAAAGTTCATCAATTTTAAGGAGTATTTACATATAAATTATGTAATTGTTTAATCGTTAAAAACTATTGTGGTTGTGTTCCACGAATTCAAGTTGCTTTGTGGATTAGGAGGTTGCGAATCGGGTTTTCACGTTGAGTCGATCCGATACGGATTCAGTCTTCATAATCTTGAACCTAAACCTTATACAATATAACTAAAAACGAGAGGTTAGAGGACTGCGGGAATTACTCCCACTGTATATCATTTGATATTCAAATCAGATATCTTTTCAAGAGAATAGAAAGATGTAATGAGGATGCATAGATATATGTAGTGGTTGATTAAGTGTTTGAGTACGTTTGAAAGAATGGTGGCTTGGAGATACACCCGATTGAGGAGCGACTTAGAGGTATGGAATGCAGGCCTCCTAAATAAAGGAAAAGACCCTTAGAAAGATGATAGTCTCCTTAATGGCCTCTTGGGATGGAGGGTTGGATTTTTTGACAAATGGTTGGGATTTCCTTGGTTGGAGGAGTTTATGAGATACCTCATGGACGGAGAATTCTTCATTGCTAGGCTGGCTCATTTCTCCTCTCCATTCTTTTACCACTTTTGTTGAAGATATTTATAAAGTTGGAGGATGGTCGTTCTTATTTATTAACAATTGCTCATGGATAAGACAAAACTGTGGGGTTATGGGTCACTCCTGTGTGGGCTCATACCCACTTGATGTGGCGGATGGAGGTAAATATCCTCACCGTATGAAGAAAGATCGAGTTCCGCCTACTGGGCACTCGAGCCGAAGATTCCAGTGTGGCTCCACTCGCTGTGCGCCCGAATGGCACTCGAGCGAAAATTTCAATATGCTCCCCGCTGGCTGTGCACTCGATAGGCACTCGAGCGCAGCTCGCGCCACCGCGTGCTGGATAGCGCCGAGTGCGCGCTTGCACTATATAAAACGCGATTTGCGCTTTTAGGTTAATCAATCACTTTGAGCGTTCTATAAGAAAAAAGGGAGAAAAAAGAGAGAAGAAGAAGAAAATGAAGATTTGAGCATCCGTTTGGGTTTTCAATCAAGTTCTAATCTTCGGTAATCACACGTACGAGGTTCTTGCTACTGTGAAGAACATCTACCGGGTTTTATCTCTACTCTTGTTCTTTATATTTCTTGTACGGGTTGTCCAAAGCTAGTTGATATTGATTCTTGAGACTTGGGATTTGTGTAACGGATCAACTACTACTAGTAAAAATTTCAGACTCTGTGTCCTATGATTTTTCTCCCTCATTTCATAGGGAGTTTTTCACGTAAAAATCGTGTCTTTATTATTTGTGTTGCTTATTGTGTGCTTGATATCATCTACTACGTATTTTCTCGCGGTTTAAACAAGTATTTAATTCTAATAAGTGGTATCAGAGATATTGGTTCATGTTGGGTATTGTGACTTGTTTGAATCGATGGAGGCCGGAAATAAGATGATATGTTTGAATGGCACAAACTATGATATTTGGCGGAGCAAGATGAAGGACTTGCTATTTGTGAAATCGAAACACCATCTGATTTTTGCTACGCAAAAATCGGAATCAAAGTTCGAGGAGGATTGAGCTTTTGAGTATGAACAAGTTTGTGTTTACATTCGACAATTTGTGGATGATAATGTATATAACCACATCCTAATGAGACATGCAAGAACTTTGTAGAAACTTGAAAACACTTTTATACCTCAAAGACCTAGAATAATAAATTGCTTCACTGATGAAGCTTATGCAAGTGAAGTACAAGGAGGGCTGCGTGGTGCGATCACTTAAATGAGTTTCGTGGATGTGTTAATCAATTGAGGGTATGGGTATTAAATTTGATGATGAACATCTTTACTTTATCGGACTCACGAGGTCGTGTAGGATTACTGTCACCAATGCAGCTCCAAACGGTGTGATAACTCTTGAGATAGCAAAGGGAGCGGTGTTGAATGAAGAGATGAGACATCGATCACAGGGTACATCATCTACACACTCGGAAGTGTTAGTCTCCGAGTCACGAAAAAAAAATAAAGGGCGTGGTCCTAAACCTGCGGAAAAGAGCCAAAGCAAATCCAGATCGAGGTATCAAAACCTCGAGTGCCATCATTGTGGAAAGAAGGGACACATCAAGAAACATTGCTATAAGTGGAAGTGTGAGAATGCTGAGAGTAATGAGAAAAAGGCTGACAAGACTCGAGAGGAAGAAAGAGCTACTATTGTTACTGGGAGTGATCTTTGGCTGGTGTGCCAGGAGGATGAGGTAATAAATCTAGCTGATCTTGAGACAAGGTGGGTGGTGGATAGTGGTGCTTCACTTCATGTCACGTCACGGAAAGAGTTCTTCACATCATACACTCCTAACGATTTTGGAGTGTTGAAAATGGGCAATGAAGGTATATCCCGTATTGCTGGCTATGGTAATGTGTGTCTCACCATAAATAATGGAACCAAATTCTGGGCTGAGGGATGTTAGACATGTATTGTTTCGATCAATCTAACTTCTACCGGTAAGCTTGATGATGAGGGCTTTTGTAGCGCGTTCGCATGTGAGCATGGAAGCTCACTAGAGGGTCTCTAGTCAGGCTCATGGCAAAAAGTTTCTAACTTGTATGTGATGCAAGCCTCGGACAAATGAGAGATGTGCATGTTGCTAGAGATTAGGAGCTTTGGTTTGTGGCACCGGTGTTTGAGTCACATGGGTGAGAAGGGCCTCGAATCATTTAGCGAAGAAAAATTACCTTCGGGGTGTAAAAACAGCAATCAAGACTCATCCTCATTTCATGGCTAGAAAGCAATGCTTCTCATTCAATGGCAATTCATCTACAAGAAGATCGATCTTCTTGAATCGGTCCACACCGACTTATGTGGCCCATTCAAGGTTAAGACTCTTGGAGGAGCACTTTACTTTATTACATTCATTGATGATTATTCTCAAAAATTGTGGGTGTATCCGCTGAAATCAAAGAATCAAGCCTTTATATTCTTCAAACATTTTCACGCCTCGGTTGAAAGACAAACGGGGAAGAAATTGAAATACATCCGAACTTGGTGGGGGAGTACATTGGAGCATTTGATGAGTTTTAATGATCTCATGGAATTCACATCGAAGACTCCATCAAGACACCGTGAATCAATGGGGTAGCCGAACTGGATAAATGAGACTTGGAGGAGAGGGTCCGATGTGTGCTTTGAGGCGAAGCTCCCTAGCCTGCTTGGGGGAAGTCTTGAGGGCCATGGCTCATGTCATCAACTGGCCACCGCACTTCTTGAATGGAGAAGTGTCCAAAAGATATGGACTGAAAAATATGTATCCTATGATCACTTGCGGGTATTTAGATGCAAAGTATTTGTTCACGTTCCCAAAGATGAAATGACCAAGTTGGAGTCAAAGACCAGACAGTGTATATTTCTTGGTTACGGAAAAGATGAGTTTGGGTATCGACTGTATGATCCAATTGAGAAAAAGCTAGTTCGATCTAGGGATGTCGTGTTTGTTGAGAATGAGACTATAGAGGATACCGGAAAAGGTTGAGAGTTTGTCTCCAAGAATGATGACAGCCGGGTATGTGATTCAGATCTTCTGCCGACACCTATTCATCAACAGAATGAAAATCAAGGCACATCAAGATAAAGAAGATCACGACCTCAGTGCCGTGATAGTGATGAGGATGAGGCTATTCCTCCCGGGATATGCCGAGCCTATCGAGATCGCTCCACTGACGATCCAGCGAGAGATCGAAGACCCTCTACTGTCTATCGCCGAGGAGTATGTGTTACTCACGTAGACGGAGAGCCCGAATGATTTGAGGAAGCAATGGAGGATGAATACAATGCGGAGTGGATGAAAGCTATGCAAGAAGAGATGACATCGCTGTATGAAATCACAAGTTTGAGTTGACGAGGCTGCCAAAGGGAAGATAAGCATTGAAGAACAAGTGGGTTTTCAGGTTGAAGACAGATAAAAACAGCTCATAACCGAGGTACAAAGCGAGACTGGTTGTGAAGGGCTTTAATCAACGAAAGGGTATTGACTTCGACGAGATCTTTGCACCAGTGGTAAAGATGTCTTCCATTTGAGTGGTGCTCGGGTTGGTTGCTGTTTTTGACCTAGAGGTAGAACAGATGGATGTGCGGATAGCGTTTTTTCACGGTGACCTTGAAGAAGAAATCTACATTGAGCAACCGAAGGGATTCCTTGTCAAGGGAAAGGAGAACTTAGTGTGTCATCTCAAGAAGAGTCTGTATGGCTTGAAACAAACACCAAGGTAATGGTATAGGAAGTTTGAATCTATCATGGTAAATCAGGGCTATCAGAAAACGACCTCGGATTATTGTGTTTTTGTTCAGACCTTTTCAGATGATGATTTTGTTATTCTTTTGCTCTATGTGGATGATATGCTAATTGTTGGGCGTAATGCTTCTCGGATCGCAGAGTTAAAGCGACAGCTTGGGAAGTCCTTTGCTATGAAGGATTTGGGACCGGCGAAACAAATTCTGAGAATTAGAATTTTTCACGACTGCAAATCAAGGAAGCTATGGATGTCACAAGAGAGTTACGTGGAGAAAGTGCTTCAACGCCTCAACATAGAAAAGACAACCATTGAGCACACCGTTGGCCAGTCACTTCAAGTTAAGCAATTGTCAATGTCCTTCTACCGAAGATAAAAAGGCACATATGAAAAGCATACCCTATTCTTCAGTTGTGGGTAGCCTAATGTATGCCATGGTGTCTACGAGACCAGATATAGCTTATACTGTTGGAGTTGTTAGTCGATTCTTATCAAATTTCAGTAAAGAGCATTGGTTTGTGGTAAAATGGATTCTGAAGTATCTCCGAGGAACTTCTAAATAGTGTTTGTGCTTTGGAAGCAACGTGCCCCTTCTGGTTGGATATATTGATGTAGATATGGCGAGTGATGTTGACTCACGGAAGTCTACTTCGGAATATTTAGTCATGTTTGCAGGAGGAGCCATTTCCTAGCAATCGAGATTGTAAAGGTGTGTTGCTCTCTCCACTACCGAAAGAATTCATTACTATTACGGTAAGGCAAGAGATGCTATGGATGAAGAAATTCATTCGAGAACTCGGGTCAAGTAGAAACAAAGATGTGTTGTTTTGCGATAGTCAAAGTGCGATTCATCTTAGTAAGAACTTGTCTTTTCACGCCAAATCAAAGCATATCGATGTGAGGTATCAATGGGTGCGGAATGTTATTGACACGGGTTCGTTGGTGCTGAAAAAGATCGGGACCGAGGAGAATTGATCAGATATAATGACCAAGGCATTACAAAAAGGGAAACTTGAAACTTGCTGTTCAATTGCCGAGATGACCATGAATGGCCCCACACAGTCGTAAGGAAAAGTTTGTTGGGTTATGGGTCACTCCCGTGTAGGCCCATACCCACTTGATGTGGCGGATGGAGGTAAATATCCTCACCGCATGAAAAAAGATCGAGTTGTGCCTGCTGGGCGCTCTATCCGAAGATTCTAGTGTGCCTCCGCTCGCTGTGCACCCGAATGGCGCTCGAGCATAAATTCCAGTATGTTCTCTGCTCGATGTGTGCCTGAATGGTGCTCGAGCAAAAATTTCTCATGCTCCTGCTTGCTGTGTATACTCGAGTAGGCGTTGAGCGCGGCCTCGCGCCGCCGCATGCTCGACAAGATCTCAAACGCGCGCAATGATATAAAACACTCACTTTGCGTTTTTAGGTTAATTGAATCACTTTGAGAGCCGTTCTAGAGAAAAAAAAAGAGAGAAAAGAGAGAGAAGAAGAAGAAGAAGAAGAAGAAGATTTGAGCCTCCGTTTCGGTTTTCAATCAAGTTTCAATATTCGGTAATCACACGTACGAGGTTCTTACTGCTGTAAAAACATCTGATGGTTTTTATCTCTACTCTTGTTCTTTATATTTCTTGTACG
This sequence comes from Nepenthes gracilis, assembly GCA_033239525.1. NCBI lineage: Eukaryota > Viridiplantae > Streptophyta > Magnoliopsida > Caryophyllales > Nepenthaceae > Nepenthes > Nepenthes gracilis. The sequence continues at coordinate 9,342,823 of BSYO01000018.1, read as the reverse complement.
GGCTGTCTAAAGCTAGTTGATATTGATTCTTGTGATTTGGTATTTGTTTAACTGATCAACTACTACTAGTAAAAATTTCAAACACTGTGTCCCGTGGTTTTTCTCCTTCATTTCATAGGAAGTTTTCCACGTAAAAATCGTGTCTTTATTATTTATGATTGCTTATTGTGTGCTTAATATCATCTACTACGTATTTTCTCGCGGTTTAAATAAGTATTTAATTCTAACAGAAACAGTTGAGCGGTTTCTTTTCTTGGGTAAGGTATACTAAACTCATCACTACCCCTTTATGTTGGGTGGTTTGAAATTTTTAACCTCCGGCATACTTTTAATGGGACCTTGTATGTAGTTTTGGATTTATCGGCTCGCTATCCTTCAAAAATTCGGTTTTCAAGAGCCGACCTCTTCTGAGCAGTTAGGTGATGTAATCGAGTTTTAAAATTCATCATCTTCTGGGCTGCTCGGTGATGTAGCCGAATTTTAAAATTCGACCTCTTCTGGGCCACTCGATTATATAACAAAGTTTCAAAATTCGAACTCTTCTAGGCCATTCGGTGATATAACCGAGTTTTAAATTTTGACATCTTTTAGGCCACTCGGTGATGTGACCGTGTTTTAAAAATTGACCTCTTCTGGGCCACTCAGTAATATAATCAAGTTTTAAAATTTGACCTCTTTTGAACCGCTCGGTATTGTAACTGAGGTTTTGTAACAGGTGAATGAAAATTTATCTGACTTAGGGGTAGTTTAGGTTGCTCGAAAATATATAATAATATACGAATACTCGTATGAGCAGATAAAATGATTATACTATTAAATATGATTCAAGCAAGTAATGTGATGCATGCAAAACTCACTTGCATTAGGCTTAGAATCGTTGTTGGTGTTTGATGTCTTCGGAGTGTTAGTTCTACGGTCAATGCTTTATTTGTCGAATTCATGCAGACTTGGGCCGTTATTACCGATATCATCTAAGGGTATTTGAGCACCCCTTTCAGCCCTAAAGGAACTTGGTCCACACCTCATATGTGAAACCTCTACCGTACAGTCAGTTGTGACAGTCGGCACCAAGTGTGTGCTCGGTGGCTCTGGCACTTCTTGATGAGTCCTACATCCAAGGCCATTGGGCTCGATAACAAAGAAAAGATAGAGGTTGAGGAGACCATGGAAGTGATTGATGCGCATGCTAAGACCAAGCCCCCCTATGTTTGAGGACCAGAAAGAGGTTCTGACTAAAGGGCTTGTGAAAGCGGCTGACGTGCTAGCTAGCTCAGGCTTGGTAGCTTGGTCAGGCAGAATGACGCAGACGGTCCTTGAATAGGAACGTCGACAGCGACAACAGTGGTGACAATGATGAGATTTATCGTCAGCTCATATGCAATTGTGGAATGGCCGTTGTGTCCTCCTAAGTGAAGGGAGAGCTGTTTTTCTTTCTGCTACTATCATCGGACAAATTTTAGACGTCGGACTGATCCTGAAAGCCAGATTGGAATGTGGCTGAAATGGGTCAATTTGGTCAAAGTGGGTCAATCGCTAGAGGGGAGATAATTGCAAATGCCTTTTGGGGCACTAGAATGGAAATCAACGTGTAGCTATGGGTGTTGGACTCGAGATGTGGCCGAAATGGGTCAATCCGCCAAAGTGGGTCAACTGGCTGAGAGGGAGATAATCGGGCTGCCTTTTTGGGCCGAAGTGGAAATCAATCGAGGGCTATGGGTGCCTGATCGAGATGTCATCGAGGAAGACGATAATGATGAGCTCCGGCGGATGGTGGTCTTGGCATGAAAGACAGCGCTGGCCATGACAATAGCCCTCATGCAACAGTGACAACAACAATGGTTTCGTAAGCAAATGCCATCGGTGGTCCTTTGTCCACTACGCCTCATTATACAACCCACAAAAATTTTGACCGAGCTCCTCAAATTTGCCACATAAAAACGCAATACCGACATCAACAAAGAGGAAGGAAAGATTTACTTACCTTAATTTGTTGATTTATCTCGGTGATGGCAGTGACAACGGCGGTGACTCCTCTTGGCTGACGATCTCCTTCCTTTCTTCACATCGCAGCACAAATCGGAGGGAAAACATAGAGGGGGCTTCACCGGCGTCTGATCTGGGCGTCGCCTCCTCCGGTGACGGCGGTTGCCACTGTTCTTCGCACCGGCCTCTCTTCCTTCTCTCCCTTCTCTCTTTCCCTTCTTCTTTTTTTCTTCTTTCCTTCTCTACTACTGCGCCGCTCGATTTCTTTTCACTTTTTTCCTGTTTCTTTTCTTTTTTAAATAATAATAATTTTTATTATTTATTATTATATTAATGTTATATTAATAGCGAGTCTCAGTTAGGCATTACATCCTACACTCTCCGAATTCTACGAGGGTATTCCTGCCCTCTGCCTCACTGCGAACTGGATGCCAGTGTGGTCTAAGAAACCCGATAAGGCCCAAAACTAGTCGAGGTGGTATGCTGGATGAGGACTTCAAGTGCAGAGCGATTTTTGATACTTCACATAGCTTTTCTTTGGCAAAGGATGTCTTGTCATCTTACAACCTGGTTAGCCCTTCGACTGCGGTGAGGTCTTGTCTTCCATGGTCGTTCTAATTGCGAGATTTGTTATGCCATTAATTCTTCTAAGTAGAGTGGCCTCTTCTTCTGATTCTTTCTTTAGGTGCTAAAGTTTGGGAGTCGAAGGGGAAGCCCCTAGCGTGGCATCTTCGGATTAGCCTTATAGTGTCCTTGGGATATGTCTCACGCTCCAAGAAGGTAATTCGTGAGTAAAAGACTGAATAGTAGATTGTTCGTTAGCATTGCCTCGGACTTCTTTGTGATTAGAGAGGTTGCTGGTCGTCTCAAGAATGGCGAGGATGTTGTCGATTTGGGCTTTGGACTGTTTCCCTAGGATTAGGTCGATCTTTCCTTCAATTTCTCCTTATAGGTGCAGACATTCATGTTAGGGAGGAAGGAGCCCCCAACCGCTAGCATGCCAAGGATAGGCTGAGCGTCGCTAAGGCTACCTAGAGGGGGTTATCGCCATGGAAGGCAATTTCTTTGGCCGAGATACTGGTTGGTGTATGGACATTGATAGTATTTGTTTCATTGTTGTGAGGCGGTTAGAATTTTCAATCGTTCTCCATAGATAGCGCCAATGTTGCATTCCATGAATTCGGGTTGTTCTACATATTAGGAGGTTGCAAATTAGGTCTTCACGTTGGGTCGATTTGATAGAAATGCAGATTCAATCTCCACTATTTCAAACCTGAATCCTGCGCAATACAGCTGAAAATAAGAGGTTAAAGGATAACGAGAATTACTCTCACTGTATATCCTCCGATACTTAAATTAGATATTTTTTCAAGAGAATAGAAAGATATAAGATGGATGTGTAGATATATGTAATGGTTGATTAAGCGTTCGGGTGTGTTCGGAAGAATGTAGGCTTAGAGATACACCCGATTGATGGGCAACTTAGAAGTATGGAAGGCATGCCTCCTGAATGAAAGGAGAAACCCTTAAAAAGATGATAAGTTTTCTGGATGACCTCTTGGGATGGAGGGCTGGATTCCTTGATAGAGGGTAGGCATTTTCTTGGTTGGAGGAGTTCATGAGGTACCTTCTACAGGGAGAATTCTTTCCTGGCAAGTTGGCCTATTTCTCCTCTCCCTTTTTTTACTACTTCCATTGAGGATATTTATAAAGTTGGAAGGTGGTCATTTTTATCCATTAACAACTGTCGGTGACGACCGGCCGTGAATAAGACAAAATGGTTGAGTGGTTTCTTTTCCTGAGTCGTGTATATTGAACGCATCAATTGTAAATCAATATAAAATTTTTAATAAGATCTTTTTTATTACTTATGTTAATGACTCCAACAATAATGTTGATTTATCTTAATTCAAATCACATTTTTTAGTCCTCGGTGACAAATTATCTAATACAAGGTGTGATTATAATATTATTAATTTTTATGTTAATAATATTTTATAGTTTATTTTTCCATATGTCAAAACAATTAAAGAATATTAAGATTGATCATTTAACTAGATAGAGTTTCAAATACTAAATGTTGGATTCAATATACCCTTTTCATGATATTTTAATCATCTTTTGTAATAAACATATTCTAATGCCCGAGCCTGTTAGGGAGAAAGATTAAAAAAGATGATTGAAATAATTATATATTATTAGATAATTTTTATTTTATCATTAATAAATTTACTAGTATACATTATTCAATAATAAATTTGCTCTTAAATCAAGTATTGTCATTTACTGATAATTTTTTTATATGCCGACAAGATTATGATTTCTAAAACGTTATATTAATAATAAAAGTGGTAGGTCCAGCAATCCATGAGTTAGCTTAGGATCCAACAAGCAAGGAAGACCACCCTAGAGGTAGCAACCTAGCGAAAGGTCCTCACAGCCCAATGCCAAAATAACGCGGCCCAAATCTGTCCAAGAAAATATGAGCCACAAGGGTTGCCCCTTTTGACAGGCCCACAAACACAGCCTCAAGGATAACCTATGATACCCAAGTATTTGTCAATTAGATCGTTTTTAAGTTCATTTTTTATGGTGGTTATAAATTAATCAAACAAACTTAATTTCAAAATGCGTGAATAAGGTATTAGTGTTATCGTCAAATTTAAAAAATTCTTATAGTAGTAAAACATTGTAGGATAATAATAATAATAATAATAGTGCCACTTCACCCCCTCCTTGTCGATTCTTCTTTACTCATCTCTTCTTTTGTCTCTCCCTCTCTCCAGGACTCCTCTCCTTCTCTCTCGATTTGCTTCACCTCCAGCACGTTCTCTCACTCTCGAAGCTTCCTCAAACTGCGTTTTATTTTCCTCGTCTCTTTCCCTCTCTCAGCATCCTCTAACAACCTGGCCATTCCATTATTCCGTTCGAATCTTCCCTAACAAAAACCCAAATGATTTGCCCTCCGTTTCAACTGCCTGATTCTATCTGTCTCTCCACAATTTCCACTCCATGGGTCTATTTAAACACCATTTCAAGGGGACTGTGGGGGTGGAAAAGGGGAGTCGAGCAGAGAGTGAGAGCAGAAAGGAGTTCGCTTGTTGGGGTCACTCCCGAGTGGCCTTTGTCCGCGGACTCCATTGGAATAATGGACGAGGACTTTTGCTTGGTGCGTCATGTCCGAGAAGACTTGGACGAGGACTCCATCCACGCGTGCGTTGACTTTCCTCTCATTAATGATCTGGCAGCAGAATAAATGCGGCCACAACTTCCAGTGTACAGAGGCCTGCAGCGCGCCTGCAAAGTGCACTGGCTGCCGACCCTAGTGCTAGGTGGCTGGGTAGCCTCCTAGCCCTTTTTTGAATATATATATTATTTACATGTATATATATATGGGGTGGTTGAGATCATTTATTATCATCAAGTGAGAAGGCTTTTGTGAGTTGTCAGGGTCATTGAGCAACCATTTTTGTGAGACTTGAGAGAGAAACACTTAGAGAGAGAGTTGTACACTTGAGATTGTTTTTCTTTAGTTTGAGCTTGTGTAGCTAACACTTGTAAACAATCATTTTATAGTGTATTCTTTCGTGGTTTTTCCCTTACTTATAGAAGGGCTTTCCAATGCTAAACTGTGTGTTCCATCTCACATTTTCTCTCTACCTCTCACGTCCGTCCGAGAGCCTTTGCTCTGTTCTGCCCGTTTGCCAGTCTCGCCTTCTTCTTTGCTCCAACAATTGGCATCGAGAGCGTTGGTTCTTTTTCTACACGGTGATCTTTATGGAGTTTGGAAGCAAGATGGTCCTGTTTGAATGGTTCAAACTTTGATATCCGGGCAGAGCAAGATGTCCGATTTGCTCTTCACAAGTCCATGCACGATCCGGCTTTTGCCTCTGTAAAACCAGCCGATAAAACTGGACGCGGTATGGACTGAGCACAAACAAAAAGCGGGTTCATTAGGCAAAAGGACGAACGTGTACAACCACGTCAGAGGGAGACAAATGCCAAAGCCTTGGGAGAAGTCGAGAAGCTCTTTGCCTCCAACCGCAACAATAAAATCTACCATTTGATGCGGCTGGTCCATATCCGATACAAGGATGGGTCCTCCAGGCCGAACACCCGAACGAGCCTTTGAGGGATGCGTGACCGGCTCAACAGCATGGGCATCAAGTTCGAGGACGAAGTGCTAGGACTTTGGCTCCTAGCAACCCTCCCGACTCATGGGAAACCATGAGGGTCACGATCACAACATACCTCCCGACAACAGTGGGTGACACCGGAGATGGTAAAGGGAGCCAGTCTTCGAACGAGGAAGTAAGGCGACGTTCTCAGAGACGTCTACCTCTCAAAGAAATTTGAGGTCCTTGTTACTTAAACAAGGGGAAGAAGCGAGGACGTGGCCCAAAGTCCAAGACAAAGGGCGGAGTAAGTCACGCTCCTGGTGCAAGATATGGAGTGCCATCATTGTGGCAAGAAGGGCCACATCAAAAAGTTCACATAAATGGAAGCGAGAACGCTCGGGGAGCGAAGGGCGAAAAGAGACGAGGCGAGGAAGAGTCCCTCGGTCTCACAGGATGAAGAAGATCTCCTCGTGACTTGTGAGTCTCGAGGACTTGGGAGGTTTGCGCACAGTCCCCTGATTGCAGTGGGACTCCGCCCAGTCCACGTTACCTCCGTGAGAGAACCGTTCTCCACTTATGCTCCTCGTGCCCCCAGAGGCCGAGAATGGGCAGACGTACGTCCGAGTTCATAGGACGGAGACATCACGCTGGGTGATGAGTACTAGAGCCAGCCGACTCACAAGGACGCCCCAGAGACGCCCCTCGACATCAGCCGTCAACATCATCTCGGGCCATGCATCGGATGACGAAGGTTACTGCAAATACAGGACAGCGATATCAAAATGACTAAGGGCTCCATGGTCATCGCCTGGTGAATCTAAGGCATCCGGCCTTTATGTTTTGAAAGCTCAGCCGAAGTGGTCGAGGTGAATGCCACGAGGAGTGGAGTCCTCGGACCTTTGGCACAAGAGGCCCTGACACATGAGTGAGCGTGGCATGGGTCACTTGGCCAGAAGGGTCTCATCCCGAGGTGGATGGAGACATGCCTAGGACGGTCCTCACCGATGCATGGCGGAAGCAAAGAAGAGTCTCCTTCTCCGAGACGTAACTTCCAAGAAGTCCGAGATCTGAGCTTCAGTACACACGGACGTGTGGGCCCTCTCCCTAGAGAAGTCTTTCTGGAGGCGCACGCATTTTCAGACCTTCATAGACGATTGCTCGAGGAAGTCAGGGGGTGTTTCCACCAAGACCAAAGACACTGTGTCGCGAAAATTTTTCAACAGCTTTCACGCCCTGGGTGAGCGGGAAACCGGGAGGAAGTCAAGGCCGTGAGGAGCGACAACGGAGGCGAGTACATTGGACGGTTTGATGCCTACTGCAAAGCTCATGGCATCAAACATCAGAAGACTCCACCAAAGACGCCACAGTTGAACGGTGTGGCTGAGAGGATGAACCGTACCCTCATGGAAAGGGTTAGGTGCATGCTGTCTGAGGCGAGGCTAGGAGGATCCTTTTGGGCCGAGGCCTTGAGAACGGCCGCCCATGTTATTAATCGCTCGCCCAGTAAGCCTCACACACGGGAAGTTCTCGAGTTTATTTGGACCTTGGACGGAACCTCGTATAGCCATCCGAGGACTTTCTACTGCAAGGCCTTTGTCCATGTTCCTAGAGATGAAAGAACCAAGCTGGAGCCAAAGACATTACAATGTATCTTCTTGGGCTATGGTGAGGAAGAATTTGGGTATAGGCTCTATGACCCAAAGGCAAAAAAGCTGGTTCGTTCCCGTGACGTGGTCTTCATTGAAGATGAGACCATCGAGGACATTGGGAAGGAGTTGAGGACTCTTCCTGAAGACTTCCCTGGACGGACGAGTTGAATCAAACTCGTCTGTCCTGATCCCTTTGTCCCCGATGTCGCAGGACAAGGGTGGATGCCAACCAGATCGCGAGTGCGCCTCGGGATCAGGTTGTAGATGAGGCACCTCGGCCAGGATGAGGTGGCCTCGTGAGACGGCCGTCCGGACGGAGACGTCCGTCTGGTCGCCTCCCTGCCAGGGAGTACGTCCTCCTCACCGATCTTTGGAACCTGAGGATTTTAATGAGGCTGTTAGAGCACTCAAAAGGATGAATGGTCAAGGCTATGAAGGAAGAAATGGCCTCCTCCATGAAAATCACACCTTGAATTGGCTACATTGCCCAAGGGAAGAAAGCTCAAAAAACAAGTGGGTTTTCGGACTAAAGACGTCCGAGGACCCGAGTGCTCGAGGCAAGGCACGACTTGTGGTGAAGGGGTTTAGTCAACGAAAGGGTGTTGACTTTGACGCAAATTTTTGCACCAGCTTGTGAAGATGTCCTCGGTCCGCCTTGTACTCTGACCGGGCAATGATTGACCTCGAGATAGAGCAAGCCGGATGTCCGAACGGCGTTCTCCATGGAGATTTGAACGAGGAAATCTACATGGAACAACCTGTAAGGCTTTGAAGTCAAAGGAAGGAAGGACTTGTTTGTAGTTTGAAGAAGAGCTTGTATGGGTCAAACAAGCTCCGAGACAATGGTATCGGAAGTTCGAATCCGTTATGGTCAAGCAAGGCTACCATAAGACTTCTTCGGACCATCAGGTCTTTTATGCGTGTGTTCTCTGAAACGACTTTGTCATCCTTCTCCTTTATGTGGATGACATGTCAAGTCATTTACGTAATCTGGGCTTGATTTCGGATCGCTAAAGGAGCAACTGGGACAAATCTTTCGCCATGAAAGACCTCGGACTTGGCGAAACTGGTCACCGGAATCGGGACTCGCGACCGAGAGGGCAAGAAGCTTTGTCTGTCCCGGAGGGTTATATTGAAAGGGTGCTTCAAAGATTCACATGGAAGGGTCCAAGCTCACAAGACACCACCGGCCAACCATTTCGCATCGAGTAAGCAGCAGTGTCCGCCCCTGACACCGAGAAGGCGTGCATGAGTAAGGTTCCTTACTCCTCGCCGTTAAGCCTGATGACGTCTGTGTACGCTGCGGACGCCACCACGCGGTTGGCCTCGTAGTAGATTTCTATCAAACCCCGGGATGGAGCATTGGGTCCGCTGCAAATGGATCTTCGTATATCTCATACGGACCTCCAAGACGGGTTTGATGTTCGGAAAAGGAAAGCCTCAATTAATCGCGTATACGACGCCAGATATATCGGGACGCCACTCTAGGAAATCAACGTCCTGGATACTTGCGAAGTTTGCGAGGGCGGTCTCTGGCCCAAGTTACGTGGCGCGTCGCTTTCGACCACGGAGGCAGAATTCATTGGTGACCGAGGCCTGCAGGAAATGCTATGGATGAAAAGGTTCGCCCAAGAATCGGGTCTAAGGCAAGAGGCGACGAGATCCTTTGTGATAGCCGAGTGCCATTCACTTGTGCAAAAACTCCTCATTCCATTCTCGCCAAAGCACATTGACGTGCGATATCATTGGGTGAGGGATGTTTTTGATGATGGGCAGCTATCAATTGGAAAGGTCCGACCCGAAGACAATAGCTCGGACATGTTAACCAAGATTTTGCCAAAGGGGCCGAAGCTTGTTTGTGACATTGCTGGTTTGAATAGTTTCACTCCCACTCTGGCCGTGAGGGGAAGTTTGTCAGGGTCACTCCCGAGTGGCCTTTGTCCGCGACCTCCATTGGAATAATGGACGAGGACTTTTGCTTGGTGCGTCATGTCCGAGAAGACTCGGGACGAGGACTCCATCCACGCAAGGCGTTGACTTTCCTCTCATTAATGATCGTGAGCAATAAATGCGGCCACAACTTCCAAGGTGTTACGGGCCCACCAGCGCATGCGCCTGGCAAAGCGGCTCGGTCACTGACCTTAGTGCTAGGTGGCTGGGTAGCCTCCTAGCCCTTTTTGAATATATATATATTATTTACATGTATATATATATGGGGTGGTTGAGATCATTTATTATCATTAAGAGAGAAGGCTTTGTGAGTTGTGGGCTGTGCCTTTGGAGCAACCATTTTTGTGAGACTTGAGAGAGAAACACTTAGAGAGAGAGTTGTACACTTGAGATTGTTTTTCTTTAGTTTGAGCTTGTGTAGCTAACACTTGTAAACAATCATTTTATAGTGTATTCTTTCGTGGTTTTTCCCTTACTTATAGAAGGGCTTTCCACGTTAAACTCGTGTGTTCCATCTCACATTTTCTCAAAAAGTTCTCACATAAATGGAAGCGTGAGAACGCTGAGACGAAGGCGAAGGAACGAGGCGAGGAAAGAGTCCTCGGTCTCACTGTTATGTGAGAAGATCTCCTCGTGACTTGTAGTCGAGGACTTGGTGGCAGCGGAACGGTCCTCGGATTGGGTAGTGGACTCGGCGCTTGATCCCGTTACCTCCAGGAAGAAGCTGTTCTCACTTATGCTCCTTGTGCCGGGAGTGCGAGAATGGGCAATAAGCAGGCGTCAGGATTCATAGGGCAGGAGACATCACACGTTGATGATGAGTACTAGAGCAGTGACTCTAAGGGCGTCAGCCGTCACGTCCACGACCTTCGTGAACATCATCTCGGTTAGGCTGGATGACGAAGGTTCTTGCGGCGTCTTGCGACGGCGGTATCCAAAAATGACCAAGGGCTCCATGAGTGGTTGCGAGACCTAAACGGCCTTTATGTTTTGAAAGCTCGAGGCTGAGTAGGCGAGGTGAATGCTGTGAGTGTGGAGTCCTCGGACCTTTGGCACAAGAGGCTCGGACACATGAGTGGCGTGGCATGGGTCACTTGGCCGGGAAAGGTCTCATCCACGAGGTGGATGGAGACATGCCTAGGGCCCCGTGTCCTCCCCTTTGCGTAGGCCCGGGGAAGCAAAGAAGAGTCTCCTTCTCCCGGGAGGCGTAGCTTCCAAGAAATCAGAGATCTTGGAGCTTGTACACACGGACGTGTGGCCCTCCGGAGAAGTCTTTCGGAGGCGCCGCAGTCACTTTGTGACCTTCATAGACGATGCTCGAGGAAGTTGTAGGTGTTTCAGAGACCAAAGACCCGGAGTCGCGAAAATTTTTCCAACGAGTTTCACGCCCTCGTTGAGCGGGAAAGCGGGAGGAAGGCGAGGGCGTGAGGAGGGAAGCGACAACGGAGGGCGAGTACATTGGGCCGGTTTTGATGCCTCTTTGCAGAACTCATGGCAAACATCGAGAGAAGACTCCACAAAGGCATACACAGTTGAACGGTGTAGTGAGAGGATGGCCGTACCCTCGTGGAAAGGGTTAGGTGCATCTTTGTCGAGGCCGAGGCCTAGGAGGATCCTTTTGGGCCGAGGCCTTGAACGGCCGCCCATGTTATGTCGCTGCCAGATGAAAGCCTCTGCCGGGGAAGTTCACGAGTTTATTTGGACCCGGACCAGGCCGGCGTATAGCCGTCCCGAGACTTTCGGCTCAGGGGCCTTTGTCCATGTTCCTAGAGATAGAAAAGAACCAAAGTGGAGCCAAAGACATTACAATGTATCTTCTTGGGCTATGGTGAGGAAGAATTTGGAGGTATAGGCTCTGACCCCGAAGGCAAAAAAGGCAGTTCGTTCCGTGGCGTGGTCTTCGTGAAGATGAGACCATCGAGGACATGGGAAGGAGTTGAGGACTCTTCGGCTTCACTTCCCGAGACAGACGAGTTGAATCTGGCGTGTCACTGTATCTGGTCCCTTGTCTGATGGCGGGACAGGGTGGATGTAACCCCGAGATCGGGCGGAGTCGGCGCCTCGGGATCGGGTTGTAGATGAGGCACCTCGGCGGGATGGGGAGTGGCCACAGTGAGCAGTCGTCCGGGCCAGGCGTCGGTCCGTCCATCCTCCGGCCCGGTGAGTGGTCGTCCTCCTCCAACGTCTTGGGGAACTGAGGATTTTAATGAAGTTATTAGTAGCACTCAAAGGATGAATGGTTGAAGGCTATGAAGGAAGAAATGGCCTCCCTCCATGAAAATCACACCTTTTTGAATTGGCTACATTTGCCCCAAGGGGAAGAAAGCTACGAAAAACAAGTGGGTTTTCGGACTAAAGGCGTCCAGGGACCCGAGTGCTCCGAGCCTGAGGGCCACGACTTGTGGTGAAGGGTTTAGTCAGCGAAAGAGGTGTTGGCTTTGTGAAATTTTGCACAGTTGTGAAGATGTCCTCAGTGCCTTGTACTCGGGTAGCGTGATATTGGACACGGAGATAGAAGCATTTGGATGTCGAGCGGCGTTTCTCCATGGAGATTTGAGCGAGGAAATCTCATTAGAATGACCAGACTTTGAAGTCAAAGGAAGGAAGGACTTGTTTGCCGTTTGAAGAAGAGCTTGTATGGGCTGAAGCGAGCTCGAGACAATGGTATCGGAAGTTCGAATCCGTTATGAGTCGAAGCAAGGCTACCATAAGACTTCTTCGGACCATTGTGTCTTTTGCTCGAAGTTCTCGGAAAAGCGACTTTGTCATTGACTTCTCCTTTATGTGGATGACATCTTTTGGTTGTCAGACGAAACGGCGCTCGGATCAGAAAAGCTAAAGAAGCCCAGTGGGACGGTCTTTTCGTAAGACCTCCCGAATGCAGCAAGCTGGTCTGGGAATCGGAATTTCTCGCGGCCAAGGAGGCGAGCTTTTCATCCCGGGAGGTTATATTGAAAGGGTGCTTCAAGATTCAATATGGAAGGTCAGGCACATCTCGGCCACCTGCAGCCATTTGGTGAGTAGCGCGGTGTCCGTCCTCGGACACGAGAAGCGTCTTAGTGAGTTCCCTTACTCCTCGGCCGGGTGCGATCCTCGTATGCGGCCGTGTGTACGCTGTAGGACATTGCTCACGCGGTTGGCCTCGTAAGCAGATTTCTATCAAACCACAGGATGGAGCGTTGGTCGCGGTAAAATGGATCTTGGATGCTCTGCGGGACCTCGAGAGCCCCAGGTTTGATGTTTGGAAAAAAGAAAGCCTCGATGTCGCGTATACGATGACGATATGGTAAGTGGGGAGGCATTGACTCTAGGAAATCGCGTGGGATGCCCTGGTGAGTTTGCGGGAGGCGGTCTCACCGCAGTCAGGGTGGTGCGTGCTCGCTCTCGACCACGGGGCGGAATTCATTACGGTGACCGGGCTGCAAGGAAATCTTATGGATGAAGGTTCGTCCGAGGTGGGTCTAAGAAAGCGAGCGTACGAGATCCTTTGTGATGATGATGCCATTCACTTGTGCCAAAAACTCCTCATTCCGTTTCTCGGTGAAGCACGTTGGCGTGCGATATCATTAGGTGGGATGTTTTTGATGATGAAGCGACTATCAATTGGAAAGTCGATCGGAAGACAATAGCTTCGGACATATTAGCGAATTTTGCAGAAGGAAGGCCAGAAGCTTGTTGTGACATTGCCTGGTTTGAGCGGTTTCACTCCCACTCGGTCGTGAGGGAAGTTTGTGGGAGTCACTCCAGAGTGGCCTTTGTCGCCGGACTCCATTGGAATAATGGACGAGGACTTTTGCTTGTGCGTCATGTCCGAGAAGACTTGGGCGAGGACTCCCGTCCACGTGTGCGTTGGCTCCTCTCGTGTGGTCTGCCGGCGACCAATAAATGCGGCCTGACTTCAGTGTTGCAGGCACACCCAGCGTGCGCACAGCGACGGCACAGACCCCGACCTAGTGCTTGAGGTGGTGGGTAGCCTCCTAGCCCTTTTTGAATATATATATATTATTTACATGTATATATATATATGGGGTGGTTGAGATCATTTATTATCGTAGAGAGAAGGCTTTTTGTGAGTTGTGGTGTGCCTTTGGAGCAACCATTTTTGTGAGACTTGAGAGAGAAACACTTAGAGAGAGTTATGTACACTTGGGATTGTTTTCTTTAGTTTGGGCTTGTGTAGCTAACACTTGTAATGATCATTTTATAGTGTATTCTTTCGTGGTTTTCCCTTACTTATAGAAGGGCTTTCCACGTTAAACTCGTGTGTTCCATCTCGTTTTCTCTGCACCTCTCACGTCCAGTCAAGGCCTTTGCTCTCATTCTGTCGGCGTTGTGTCAGCTCGGCCTTCCCATGGGCGTTTGCTCCAACACTTTGCTCATCGGGCGTCCGTAGGTGCCACCGAGGAGTGTCGCCAGGACTATTCGAAATTGCTGCCATCGCTAATCCTCGTCATTGTTGCAGTGTCATTGTAAATCAGGCAAGTGAATCCCCCTTTTCACTTTTCCTCTAATTGCAAGTAACATTCCTTTTGCTATGCAATTACTCCTTTATTACAAATCTGTTCCTTCTCTCTCCCAAATTCTATTGATGCTGTTAAAATTGGTTATATATGTGGAGGTTTTTGTGAAAATCGTTGTAAAAGCGGAAATCGGAAAATACAGGGCTTCGTGCTCTATTGGGCGTCTGGATGTTAGCGCAGTAAGGGATGGATTTGGGAATCGGGTAAACGTATATATGATTATGTATGCTGAAGTTTATGTATGTTAAAGTATATGTAAGCAATTATATACATGGATGTATTGTGTACGGTGTGTGTGTGTATATGTGTAAAATAAATAAATAATTAAATAAGTAAATATGTGTTATACATAAGTGCGTAGCTGTGCGTTTAGCCGTGTGTGTATGGGCGACGCATTGCTCATGTATGTGGGTATGTGTGCATAAGAGAAGGGCTGCTTCGTGTGCTGGCAGTGAGGCTGATGCTACCGAGACCTGTTGGGTATGTGTTTATGTGTGGGCATTTATATATATAGGTGTGTGTATGCGCGCGCGTATGCTGTTGTGTGTGCGTGGGTGTGTACAGGTGGGTGCAAAGTGTGTTCTGCCGCCGTGTGCGTTGGCAGGGTAGGTGTGTAAGTGTGTGCAGTTGGTTTGAGCCAATGGGTGTATTGCTGTGAGTGCGTAAACTGCCAGTGGTGTGCTAGTAGTGTGTGGGTAAGCTAGCGTGAGTGTGGGAAAAGTGCGTGAGTTGGCAGAGTTGTATGTAGTGGCGAAATTATAAGTGTATGTGCGTGGGGCAGCATATGTAGGATATATATTTTTATTTTGGGACTAGTTGTTTGTCATGGTTTTGTCCATTTAAGTCTAGAGATAATTAAGTATTTTGTGACATTGAGGAGAACGTATAAAAACACTAAGATATCTAGTTGAATGAGAGGTTACGATACCTTAGTATAGTTTTTGTGTATTTGATACTGATTTTTGTATCACGGTGATGATGAGGTTTATTGTCTAGTTGTGGCGGGATGCTTATAACCATATGACTATCATAGATTATGATATTGAGGATATCATGGCGGGAGATGTTGGGTTTAACATATAGAGATGCCTTCCGTACCATATCGAGTTGAAAGATGAGCATGTTGATGAGATTATTCGTACCTAGTTGAGTCGGATGATAAGCGTGCGAGTGAGATCTTTTGTACTTGGTTGAGTCGGAAGATGAGCACGCTGATGAGACATCTGTACTTAGTTGGACAGAATCTCCGTGGACCATGGATTTTGGTCGGGAGTCAAACTTGTGAGTATCGATTAGCCCGTGCAAGCACCCAGCTATCGGGGGATATACGCGGTATTTAGTTCACAATGACGGAATAAGATTCAGGAGTTTTTATTGTAATATTATGTTATTATTAATACATTATGAGTTGTGTTAGGTAGGATCAATGCATCAGATTCTATGATATTTGGATTCAGTGGAATCCATATTATTTATTATCATTGATATTCAGGTCATTCATGCTGACATTTGAACCAAAAAATCCTTGTTTATCTTTTGATATCGGACTCTAGGAAATTTTTTGCTAGTTTTTTGGTGCTCTTATTATCTTTGTGATACGTGGGTCAAGTGCGACTTATCTTATTTTGAGTCGTATTTACGATATGTTGTGATTTCTTGGATATAGTTAGATTGTTATATTAATGATGTGACTTTTATATTTTGATATTCGAAATATTTATTATTTGTTAAGTATTTATTACTATTGTTATTTGTTGGGTTTTGATTCACCATTATGTTTCTTTTGACTCTAGATTGAGTTGATACTATTTATCTTGGTGGGGGAACATTCGTTAATGTGTGGAAAAGAAATTCAGGTGGAGTTAGATTGTCATAGGATTTGTTGTATTTTATTTATTTCTAGTTTTTTTTTATTGTGACCCTTTTATTATTATTTTTTATATTTTATGGATGTTTGACGAACCTATCACTTTGATAGTTGAATGATGAGATGATCAAAATAGATATATATCATATTATGCTTAGATTATTTTTTATTTCGCATGTGTGGTTTGAGCTGTGTTTGATTGTTAGGGCTCGGGTCGTCACATGACCTCTCAACAATCTCAGTTCAACAAACAAGCCCGCTTGATCGCCAGCTTGTTGCGTCTAACTGCTTGAAAAAGTACAGCCTGATAAGAAAGCAGATGACGATCTCCCTCGGAGGGTTAGAGATTGCGGCGTGATTAACACTCCTATGGACAGCTGGCTAGCACCATTTCTACAAAAAAAAAAAAAAACTCTTCTCTCCATCTCAAATAAAAAGGGAGAGGAGGCTAACAAAGCGCAGACGGTTGCATCCCAAGGTGGGATCCTTGGACTTCTCTCCCCTAGCGAAGCCTTGCAGCATATTGCGGCCAAAGGAGATATCCAGAGGAAACAAAGGCAACCAGGCCTAGTACATGAAAGATAACCTCAAGCCCCGGGGTTCTGAATGGGAGGATAACAATTCTCTTTCTTTAAGCCGCTCTTCAATCGAGCGCACTTATAGGAGTTAAGTGGCCACTCCTCAATCAAGCTTAGTAGCTGCTACTCAGTCGAATGCATTTATCGGAGCTCAATCCTCCAATCTAAGTTGCTTCTCAGTTGAGCGCACTTACTAGAATTCAATCTTCTGTCTTTAAGCCATTTCTCAGCTAAGCATGCTCATCGAAACCCAGTCCTCCATCAACATTGAATCCCCTATTGCATGCATTAAAGCATACTCTTCACTCATCCAATCTTTCCATCCTATTGAGAAAGATTTTGACTTAAATATTGGAGGATATATCGGAGAGTGAGTCTCGTCATTCTCTAACCTCTTGTTCGTTAGTTGTGGGGTGTAGGATTGAAGTTCGAGATAACAAGGATTAGATCCGTTTCAACTTAACTTATTGGGAAGATCAAGTGACTATCTAATTCATTCAATAATTCGGATCCAGGGATGTATTAGTGGTGTTGTCTATGGGATTGATTGAAAAGTCTAATCACCAATCCTGCAAGAGTAGATATGGCCAATGTCGAGGCACGAGCCAGCACACCAGCCATAGATGTTATCTACCATGGCCACGATATCTCCACGGGTAGTCACGAGGACGAACGCTTGGCCTCCTGAGGTGCAAACGCTCCCCTCCCAGAGATGAGCCGTGTCTTAAGCGGCCCCAAATTGTTAGTACTCACTAAAGGATGCAATGCTGGGGACTCCACCCTCCAACTTTTAGACCTCAACATCTAGGAGGGATCGAAGAGGAAGACAGCTTTTTCGAACATCCGTGGCCCTGATGCCTCGAGGTTCGAGCGCCATGAGCGACGGGGCTTATCACGGCCAGAGGTAGGATCGAGTTATGAGATGCGGGATGAAAGTCCGAGGCGATGGGGTCCACATTGCTCCCGTGACAACAAGAGGCCCCCTACTCTAGAGAAGCTTCATGCAAGCACCAACAAACACTTAACAAACCTAGCCAAGTCATCGTTTGTTATGGAGATATGGTCTTCACCATCTCCTCGCAGAATCAGGGAGCCAAACCTAGAGCCCTGCAACTGAAGTTTCAATCTAGTGCTCCACCTGGATCACTTCTATGCTTTGCCGGCTTCCAGGGCCTTATGCATTCCCAACACAACATGGACAACAAGTTGGAACGCCCTTGGGGGCGGCACAGTTCTTTGCCTCCTAGCATGCAACGTTACATGTCGGAAGACGCTGCCAGCGCGCCAAGCGAGGTCCCCCCTCGATATTTGAGGGTCGCGTGTCAGCGATGAGAGCCCGACATCCAAACCATGTAGCTAGTTTAGCATGGTGGACCTAGTCCTTCGGAGTGTAAAGGCCGCAGGTGCGAGACCGTTGGCTAGATCGATCAGTCTCTCTGATGACGAGGACCGTTCTTAGCCTCGACGATCCTTCGGAGTAAGGCATACATGCTGCAACCCCAGATTAGAAGGCTAGTCTTGCGGGCACGGAGAGCCTTCCGCCCCAACAGGTACTACCGGCAATTTCTCGCCAAGCACAAGTGCATCCATGCGGATTGCTTGAATGCTATGAGCACGTTTATTTACTTGTTCCATTCATGCCCATCATATGAATTCTTGTGTGATTGAATTAATTCAAAGATTTAGGCTGCCCCTAAGTCGGGTGAACTCTTTCACTTGTGCCTCAATCGACTGTGACACAATCACAAAACCTTTATCCCAATAACCGAGCAGCTAGAAGGTCAAAACTAAACATCGATCCTAATAACCAAGTGGTCTAGATGAGATTGAACATTGCGGCTTGAGGGGCTTGCAGGCTAAGAGTTGGACCTCCCCATCAAGCGACCATTAAACCTTAGAGGACTTTTTAGCATAAGTGCAACAACTCCCTCTTGTAGGACGAGTACCATTAGTCGACAATGGTTAATGGACTAGGATTAGACGCGTGAAAGCTATGAAGTCCTCTAACTAGACCGAGCATCGATGGTTACATGTAGGTGATAGCCTAGACTTTAGCTGAGCTTGGCGACAATAGCCATGAGACCCAGTCGGCCCTTGTGAGTCTTACCCATACCCATGCCACGACATCATTTTACATGAAAGAGCACAAACAGACGAACGTGTCCGGTGAAGCCTAATGATGATAATCGTATGGCTTAGCTAGCAACCACATTTTTTTCAGTGCCATGACCTTCTCATAGGAGCGAGGATGCTCAGGTAGGGACTTCCAGTTAAGCCCGATAGCTATAATGTTAACGTTTAGTTGGCAAAGCAGGCCCACTATGGTACAAAGGCGAATCAACACATAATCAATGACATCAACAACGACGATTAAAACTATCAAGCTGATTTATTAAGGATTCAAAATGTATATCTATGGCATCCAAATGCCTCCAAAAGTAGAGAGAGCAGCCTACACTTGCGCCTCAACCAAATGACCATCCTATGGTTGGGGTCTCCCGGGAAACGAGATGTAGGCCCATTCCTATTTTTAGGAAGTCTTCCAAGTCAGCATGATGCCGGGCACCAGCGTTCCTGGGATTAATGAAGCCCACAGGGAAGCCTAAAACCACCAAGGACATAATTCGACGATTAAAGAGAACGCTTTTTGAAATCTTTCATCCATGGCGTGGCTAACTTTGTAAGGTTAGAGTCGAGACCTTAGCTCTCCTTTAAGTCGGGCATAATCCTCTGGAGATCTAAAAGTTACTGCTGCATCTCCCGGAGCATGTCCTTAAGCAAGGCGGTCTAATTAAGAGCTTGAGTGTTCACCTTTGAGAGCTCTTGGTATCTCGCCCCTGACTAGAAGAGCTTCCGATCAATGTAGGCCGCTCGCTCTTCACTCCGTAAAGCCTTGGCGATGGTAGCACTCATTTGATGCTCCGCATCTTCTAGTGTGACAGCATCTGCGCGCCCCTGGGATAGCCACGAGATATCGGCATCCCTCCAATGTAGTGCCCTCCCTACCACTCAAAGCAATTCTTGGACCTGCCAAACAACAGATGATAGTTAATTAGGAATGGAGACAAGAAAGCACGATGATATTAGACCGAAGAAGCCCATGGCATAGTATCTCATGATAAGCTAGCCCTCCCCTATGAGACATAGCTTGGGAGACCCCTCAGCTCTAGCAGGAATTGGCAAGGATCTCAGAGGCTATGCATCATGAAGAAGAGGTGCCTTGAAACCTAGGGCAGGATTGAGACCACCCAAAACTCTTGGGGGCTTGGACCCCAACTCTTTAGGGTGGGATGCCCCCTCCGTAGCCACCATACCTCCAAGCCATGTGACGAACTGTATATTCTAATAAAAATAGATAAGATTTCGACTATAAAATTACCGTCAAACTAACACAAACATATATAAATCCTAGTACAACATACATATTTTAACAACAAATACACACAGATCCAAAAAAATCACAAAATCTTATACGTGGCACCAATTTTATATCTTCGGACACAACGTCGCCTCATGAGAGATGCCACTAAGTACCTAAATAATTCATAATAACCTGTAGAAGCATATATAACCATCAATATACAGTGAAACTGCACTATCTATACATTATCAATATACGAATACGTTAATGAATATCCATTTGAAAATATACAAAAGTACTCCACATAAGGATGCAAAATCATAGAATCTAAGTCCACAAAGTAATCATCCAAGTCTGTTGTCTAGCCAACTTCTAAGCTTTACTCCGTCTCATCATAATAACCTGTAGAAGCATATACAACCATCAATATACAACAAAACTGCACTATCTATACATTATCAATATACGAATACGTTAATGAATACCCATTTCTGTAATGGCCCAGATTCTAGAACATAGAAAATTCTAGTCATTAAGTCCTATAATCAGGCCAACGCCACTGAAAAATAATAAGAAAAGTAAATCGGTCTTAAGATGAAATCAAGTTCGGTCCTTGCATGATGAAAAGAAGTCCTGCCTAGCGATGAAAAACGAGTCCTCGGTTTCCTTGATGAAAATCGATTCCGCTTTTACTTAATGAAAATCGATTTGTGAGAAGAAAATCGGCCCCTTGATTATGAAATCCAAATCGACACGGTGAATTTCTAAACCGTGCATAAGGTATGAAGTTGAAACCGGAGCATGTTTTGAAATCGAATTGTCCTTAAAATTTGAAGGCAAAGGGCATTGTGTGTGAAGTGAGGCCGGAGTGACTTTGTAAATTAGAGGCATGATTAAAAACCATTTTTGATAATCCGGTAATAAGTGTTGACTTCTAGAAGGAATTGAATGTGTTTACATGAGAAAGCTAAATCCTTGAAGTTCTAAACCGTGTAAATTAATAGAAAATCTAAATCTTTAAGTTGATTAGGGTTAATTGAGAAATCTTAATCCCGTTAAGTTCAGTTAACTAGGAATTAATGAACTCCTTAAATAAATAAAATCATAAATGATCTAATTAATAAGGAAACTTTTTAAAAAAATATAGAGCCATAAATAAGAAATATTTATTCTGTATTGTCAATCATTAATAATAATCATCAGACCTAAGGCCTATAAATAAGAACTAGAAGAGCAAGAAAGGGGCACGCAATAGAGTTTTTCTAGTAAAGGAAGGCCAAAAGATCAAGACAAAGTAGAAGAAATCCATGCAAGAATACTCACACCTGTTTTAAAGTTCATGATTATGCATGTTTGCGAATATATCCGATATTCTTGAAATTATGTTTTAGTATGTATAAGTTTATTCTGATTACTTTATCTTAAGATATTTTTATGGACTTATGTTTTAATATGTATTTTGTTCTATGTATGACATCACTTCTATTCATCCGATTTAAGGAAGAATTGTTCAATTTCATGTTTAAAAACCCCGATATTCATGATGTTTGATTTCATTACGCTTGTATATATAAACTTTGATAATTACATGTTTAACAAAATCGGCCTTCTTCATGTTAAAATCGAGATCGGCCTTCTTCATGCTAAAATCGATCGGCCTTCATGTCAAATCGAAACCGATAATCATGTTCTTAGTACTCAAATTCAAAGCCGCTTGAGCACTTGAATTTGAAACTTCCCTAAGTTGAATTTGAAACCGCCATGTGTGTGTCTCGAATTTGAACTCCTAAGAGTTTGGGATTTTAATGGAATTTGAACTCCGGCTTTTGAGCTTGATTTTGAAGAAAAAGAGGTCTGGACTTTGATGAAAAGGCTTTTTTGAAGAAAAAGTATTCCTCTTTAGAAAAGAGCTTCGGACTTTGAACAAAAGCACTCCATCCTTTTGAAGAAAAAGTATCCGCCTTTAAGAAAAAGAGCTCCGACTTTGATGAAAAAGCACTCCCTTTTTAAGAAAGAGCACTCCGTCCGTTTGAGAAAAGCACTGTCTTTTTAAGAAAAGGTATTCCTTTTAAGAAAAGAATTAATTTTGAAAAAGAACTTCGACTTTATGATTATACGGACTTCAATTGATGAAGTAAGAACAAGGCTATATGAAAATGCATGTAATCCGGACAGCAAGTGAAACTCTACGACTTTCGAACTATAAAGGATGGCCATTAAAAGATATGAACTATAAATCGAGTTTCCATTAAACTTGTCAAAAGATGGATGAAGGATATTGGAGTGACACTCGAGGATTGCCCTCTTGGGCCAATTTTTGGTGGCATAAGAAACTACCCATCTGCGGGTTAAAGGCATTACCTCCCGCCTCAAGCATAATGAGAGGATACGACTTTAGGTTATGGGGTTACACACAACCCGTCCTCGATGTTGTGCAATACCATAATGATGATAAGAATTTCAAATGGTTTATGGATTTTCCGAAGATAAGGTAATAAGAATAAGAAATAAAGAGTAAAAGACATGATGATTTTCTTATGCTAAATTATGTTATGAAACTTTGTTTAATTCAATTATATGTATGTTTTTGTTTTCTGTATGTAAGTATCTTGCTGAGCTTTGTAGTTCATTTTTGTCACTTTTCAGATGAAGAAAAGCTTATGGAGGACGAAGTTGAGTAAGACCATATGAAATAGCTTGACGGTGTAGATGACCGGAGCTGATCAATGAAGAGTTTTTTTTTTTTTTATTTTCCTTTTGATGTTTTGAGGAAACTTGTAAAATTGTTCCGCTATTATGAACCTATAAATATTAGCATGTTTTCGTGATTACTTTTTGGATATTGGCTTTAATATGTCTAGAAAGCATATCTTGTAGTTCGGCATCATGAAATCCTGGGTGTATAAGAAAAGAAAATTTTTATGTTCATCTTGTGTTATTTATTAAGTTTATTTGTAAGGTATGAATTTTAGTCTTGGCGACGGCTTTATGCTGTGGAATAAGGTCGGTCCGTCACAATTTCAAAATATACAAAAGTACTCCACACAAGGGTGAAAAATCATAGAATCTAAGTCCACAAAGTAATCATTCAAGTCTGCTGCCTAGCCAACTTCTAAGCTTTACTCCGTCTCATCAGGTATAGGCTCGTGCACATCTGAAGGCAAGAAAATAATAAAGAGTGAGCAAAGTGCTCAGTAATGCACAATATAAATAAGGATATAGGCAGTATATTTAAAATAAATCAAAAGAAGAGAATAGGACTATAATAAATGAAGCATGATAAAATGCATTTTCGAAACTAATTTTTTTCTACATTTTATTTCTGATTCCTTTAGGTTCTAAAATATATAGAAATTTTTTTTATCTTTGCAGATTAGGGTTAATAGGTCTTACTAGCTAATGGTGTGACTGAACGATGAAAGAAATGTGTATACTTTCATACATTTTAAGGCACTAATGCAATTCAACACTTTGTGGTGAGCAGTATACATTTTACCTGGTATATGGGGCCATAAAGTTTATGCCACCATATCCGCCGTGGCCCAGAAGCAATCCTCGTTCTACTTCAATAATATCTTAAGGTATGTTAGAAAATATTATCATCTGAAATGTAAATCCTTGATCCAGTTTCATGATTATTTATTCTTAAGAAAAATTTCATACTTCATTCTTAATACTTTGATCTCACTCTTTGGATAACAGTTCATTAAAACTTAACATATCATAGAATTTTCTTCTTATACATTTCATATCTTGGATAATTCTTGAATACAAATACAGATAATCATGTTCTTAAATATACCGATATTCATTTTCATATTCATGTGAGTTTAAGTCTTCTCATGTCTTTAAATATATATACAAATTAACATAAGGTTTGGAGCATTCAAAAAAATTTTACCGCGATGAGCCAAACATAACTTTAGAACTTTTAGACAATAAATTCCTTCAGAAATGCGAACAACGTAATTTTTGGAGTATGCACAAAATAATATATATAAAATACATATGAATAAATACAAATATTCACGACCAATAATATTTCCAAAACACGCAAAATAAATATACAAAATGTATGTGAATAAACACCAAATAATCAAAATACCCATGTTTTTGAAGTCAGGGTTTTAATTTTTTAAGGCCAAATCATGCATAAATATCAAAATAAATGGGCAAAATCTTTCGGGCACAGGGTTGAGGTTTCATGTATGAAATACCGTATAAAAACTTAGAAATCAAATATGAAATCAACATATAAGTTTACTCAAGACATGGATATCATAAAATTTAACCTTGGATGGGTATCAGGACGGATATACCAGAAGTGAATAAAACAAAAAGTGAAACAAGAGGAAGAAAAGTATATGAGTGCACTTGCCTCAATCCGATCTACAACTTCTTTAACTAACTCTAAGTTGAAAACGGACTCGAGATCCCCGATTTTCTCTTTTTCTCTCTTCTCCTTCGCATTCTCTTTCTCTCCTCTCTCTTTCCATGCGAAAATGGCCGAAGAAAACGATCCGTGCGTTTAATACGAGGACTGGCGCCTCAAGCACCAGTTGGGCGCCGCAATACCTAGAGGTCCATGTTTGAGCGCGCATCGGGCGTATATCAAACACTACATTCTGCCAAATGCACCTCGGGGCGTGCCTCAGGCACGACATTCTATTTTTTGCGCCTGGGTCACGCCTTGAGCATGGGTCGTACGTGGGTCAGGCGCGGGTTAGGCTTGGGTCAAGCTTGCAGCGAGCCTGTTTCACGTACGCACCGTCCGGGACCCGTTTCGACCATTGATATAATTTAAAATTTGAATCTTATTTACGAATTAATTTTTTAAGGTTTACAATGCCGATATTTGATTTTGTCAATTCTGGGTCTTTGAGCTTTTCAATCTAATTTCTCACATGTCCTTTGACATTGATTCATTTATATTAACTTAATTACTCCTAATTATCATACTTTAGAAACCGATACTCTTGATTGATATGCAAGAGCGCCTTCAAAGCCCGGGTATCCAGAGTAAGTCCTTTTGTGACGGAACGAGTTATTTTTTTCTAATAATCTCCGTCAATAAATATACCAAACTAATGCCTATAATTAAATAACATGAAATTTTGTAAAAATTTTGGCAGATTTTTCTTTACAACTAGATGAAAACTAAAAATACAACATGCTTAATTAAAACCTGTACAAGCATGTAAAATCCTCCGACTTTAACATTCAACACAATACATACATACAGGATCGACAAATACAATATCATCCATAACTTTAACACAGTGTTCATAACTACCACATTGGATCTAAATAAAGATGCCATCTAGGTCTAAACAAATCCATAATCAAGTAATAGCGGAAGCAAAACTAGATACATCAACCTCCTGCATAAGCGTAACAAAATCTACAATAATATATAATATATCACGCCACATTCCATTATATAAAATGAATCTGACTTAACTATTTTCATTCTATTACATTAAACATTTATAAAATTACAAGTCCTTAGAGTCCAACTGATCTCTTTAGCTTATCCTCCGCTTGGCTCTATATAATTCGGCGTTAGCTCGTAACTTTCATCTCGAAGGAAGAAGAGGTAAGAGTGAGCTAATAGTTCAACAAGTACATCATAACAAAGTACTGAATAATGATAGCAAAACTAAACAAAAGAGAGATATATAAACATGGGAGATATGCATAAACGAAACTAGAAGTGACATGCTTAGAAAGTAATTTACTTCTTTCTTTGTTCTTATTTTCTTTAGGACTTAGATTTAAGTATAATTACTTATCTTTGCGGATTCAGGCTAGTAGACCCTACTAGCCAAAATGAGCGAATAATCGAGGATAGATTGTGTTCACTCATACAATCCAAGGCCAGAAACTAAATAGAAGTATCCTTTCTAACGGGATCAGAATAGAATTACCTCCCGAAGGCAGGCAAGATACAAAATTTCTATTCTCCCAAATTAACGCCCCAGGATAGGCGAACCACGCATCACTCCATGGATAGAGTTATCCTCGATTACCACCGTAACGTTCTAAGACCTATCCATAGTATCACCTACGATAACATGCGATTAGGACAAATCCTTGAGTTTCAATTGTCATACTAGTGACATGCTTGGGGACATTACCCATCAAAACATGAATCCGAGTTTTAGTTTCATGGTTACTTATTCTTTTGAGGGAGGGTTCTACCAAACTTCTTTCCGAAATATAATTTATTCCAGACATCTCCATCTTGGATATACAAATCCATCAAAATTTCAGATGTGGAATCTCCCTCCAAATTATTCATATTCTTATTATCTTACTTATGGATTTAAGTCTTTTCTCGACTTTGCTTACATTTATGAATATCATATGCATATGGAAGATTTAGAACTCTTACCATCAAAGAATATATTGGCTTACAGAGTTTTTACAATTTAACTTATATTCGAATATCGTAATCACAGAGAAAATTATTAGTTCTTACCGTTAAAGAATAAATTCACTTTGAGAGCTTTTGAACATAGATTATTCTTCACAATTGAATATACTGAAGCTTCAAGGTTATATAATTAAATTTGTACAAACATACATATCACTTAATCATTATTTAAACATGGAAAAATTACGTAAAATATCATCCGAAATTCTCGGGTGAACAGTGCATGTGAACAGTGTACATATGCACAAATGGATTAATTCTCAGAATTTCGGACATCTAGCGGATAATTTATCAAACCCAATGCATGGATAACTATAATTCCAAGTCAATGTATACATTAAACCCCAGATCGTAACTCAAACAGTGTTTGGGCGTGGGTTTAGGGGTTTGCGAATGAAATTTTACCAAATTTCACAAATTCGGATACCTAATCGATAAAATAACTTAACCAAGTTATGTATAATCATATTTTAGTTCTAAATAAATTAAAAGACCCAAATATTTCATGGGATTTTATTCTCGGTGCGAGGGTTAGGGTTTACGTCATCCGAAATTCGTGCTGAACTACAAATTTGGACTCTAAATTAACATATATGCATGCTTAGGTTATGAGAAGTTTAAAATATGAACTTAATCGGGTAATGGAACGAGGATACCCGAAGAAAACAAAATAAAAGTGTACGAAAACGAAAGATGAGGGTATGAGTGTACTTGCCTCGTCTGATTTATCACCTTTTTAATTGGCTCTCAAATGGATTCGGACTCAACGGCCTCGATCTCCTCCTTTCTCTCTCTTGCTCACTACTCTCTCTCTCTAGATTGGGTTTGGGCAGCAAAAAAATAAAAATCGTGAAGCAGCACGGGGCTTTAAAACGGCCTGGCACTTGAGTGCTAGGCGAGCATGGGTCACTGCCCGGCTGCACTCGAGCGCTCAGAGAGTGAGCAACGAGCGCTGCTAATCTGGATTCTGCGCTTGCTAGGGGCTTGAGCCCATGGTGGGCACAGGTCAAACCTGCGGCAAGCCTACTCCTCATTTTTTCCGTTCGGGACCCATTTTGACCATTCTAACCCAATCTTTCACATCCTTGAACTCTATTTTTTATTATATAATCTTAATAAGTTATGATTATCATAATTTAAAATCCGAAATCTTATTTACGGATTAACATTTAACGGTTTATAATTTCGATTCCAGGTCTTGCCAATTCTGAATCTTTGGGCTTTTTAATTCGATTCTTCCCATGTTCTATGATCTTGATTCACTTATTTTACTTTATTATCTCCCAATTACTATATTTTTAAATCCAAAACCTCACCATTCCCGAAAATTAATCTTCCTTTATGAATTTAAGCTTAATCTTAATTATTTTAATCCAACTTCTTCCTAATTATCATATTTTAAAACTCGAGTCGTTACACCTTTGGTAGGGAAGAAGACGCATAGAGTCACCAAATACCGAATGGCATTTGGATTAAGATGAGCTATAAGGATTTTTAGAGCCCTCAGGACCTCACGCAACTCCTTCACGATCGGAATGCGGAGGCCAGCTTCTAGATGCTCCTGATAAACAGTCATAAACTTTGGAGGAGGTAAGCAAGCAATGTCTTCTACACTAGGTTCAGCATATGGCATGATGCTTGAAATATGATAACTGCTATACAAGACCTCTATTGCTCTTTCAGTCATAATTGATGGAATATTGGCGATTCCCTAGAGCGCCATTCGAAAGACTATGAAAAGTAGGAAGAATAATGACAAATTATGGTAGAGATATTTTGAGAAGTGAAGAGATATAGGAATAGTAATGCGCCAACGCTTATATAGCCGAAGCCTCAACCTGCGCAATAGCATCAATCCAAGATATCAAGGAGGCGCATCATCATAATGACCACGGCACTTGCCACATTGCAGGGTGTTGCAATGCATCATTTCGTTAGACTCGTTATGATGATTGACATGGTGCCTCCTAGCCTATGGATAGCCAACACCCTTGGTTCCTAGGCAGCACGATGCAAGGAAATGATGAACTGGCGACTCATTTTCCAAGGTCACAATTGGCGGCATACAACCCTTACAAGTTCGAGGCTGATTTGACCTACTCACATCCCAACCTAGCGTTCGGGACGGGCCGTCGTGAGTCAGGATCGCCAGAAGATCGAGTCGCCAATAGTTTAAATTCTCAGTGTGTCAGATGATAAGTAACAAAAAATAGCATTCAAGTGCTTCAACTATTCATATTATGCAATAGTATTAGAGCTATGCGATATAAGAATAAACAATGTTCGGTAGCTTCATTCATTAATTCTTTTGACAAAATATGAGCTTTCAACAGTGGACGTACGATTTAGAAGGAAATAAAAAGTACATGGAGTAGCAACTTGACTATATTTTGCCTGACCAACCTTTGGAGAAAATAGCTGTAAGAGGAAAATACCTGGGTTGGTCGATGTGGCTTCCAACCCATGGTGAGAAAGCATGCAGAAGCCCTCTTTTCAGAAATGAGGTGCAATGCACTAGTTCTCACCCGGGAGGTAACCACCATAAATCACTAGCCAGAACTGATCATAGCCACGTGGTCCGTACATCCTTGGGTCGAATGCCAAACCCAACACGATGACGACGTCCTAGGTTCAGTGGGGGGTCTAGAAGCTCCTCCCCCAACAGTCTCCGAAATCAGTTCTTCTCAGAGCAGTAGATGGTAGAGTCACCCACCCTGGATAGGGAGAGGAATTTCCATCCCCCATCAGATGGGCCAAGACATCTACCCCTTTGAAGTTACTCTAGAGAGGACAACCAAACACCAACCGACAGAAGAGGAAAATGGCCATTGGAGCCCAACCATCGTCTAGAGCAACACGAGGCCGATTCGAGTCGAGCAAAAAAAGGAAAACTAAGGCGGACTTTAGACACATCCTTGACTTCAACTTCAAATGCTGAGCAAGAGTCTCGGTTAATCCCAACTTGTGGTTGTGTAGGCTTCATGCCAACTCTGAACTCTCACACCATTGGGCTGGTGAAGATGATTCGTGAGGTGAGGCGTAGAGTGCTCCTCTATTTATAGTCAGAGGAGGAAATTGATCATCACTAAATCGAGCAAATTGTGTTGGCAACCAAGAGATTCCCATTGGTGGAAAATCGGTAGCGGCAGGGCCATGGATTAGCACCAAATCTTGTCAGAGCTACAAAGCGCATGGGGAAGGAGCGCACCTTAGAAAGGAAATCATGTGTGAAGACATGTGCACTGACATCCCATCAAGAACATACCGGGGGTTAAAATTTTGAACCTTCTGGTATGAGGGGTAAATGATGCGTCTAGTAATCTATAGGTTAGTGCAGGATCCATCACGTAAGGAAGACCACCCCCAAAGGTAGCTATTCAGCAAAAGGTCCTCATGGCTCAAGGACCAGATGGCGTAGCCCATATCCGCCAGCCAGAATGTGGGCCACGAGGGTTATCCTTTTTGGTAGGCCTGCAGGCGCAGCCTAAGGATACCCAATTTAGCAAGCAAGCCCGTGTGATTGCCAATCTATTGTATCCTGACCGACTGAAAAAGTGCAGCTTGATAGGGCGGCAAGCATTGATCTCCCTTAGAGGGTCAGAGATGGGGCACAATTAACACCCCTATAGACAGCTAGCTAGCACTCTCTCTGCAAAAAAAAAAAAAAAAAAAAAGCCCATCTCCATCTCAAATGGAAAGGAAAGGGAGGCTAAAAAGGGTAGGGGGGTTGCATCCTAAGGGAGGATCCCTAGCCTTCTCTCCCCCGGCAAAGCCCTACAACATTCTTGTGGCTAAAGGAGACCTCCAGAGGAAATAACGAAAACTAGGCCTAGCACGCAAAAGATAACCTCGAGCCCCCGGGGGTCTGATTGGGAGGAGCACAGTCCTCCATCTCTAAACCGCTCTTTAGTCGATGCATTTATCGGAACTCAATCTTTCATTTTTAGGTTGCTGATCAACCAAGTGCACTCATTAGAACTCAATTTTCTATCTTTAAGTTGCTCTTCAGTTGAGCACACTCACTAAAATTTAGTCTTCCATCTCTAAACCGCTCTTCAGTCGAGCACACTAATTAGATCTCAATTCTCTATCTCTAATCCGCTCTTTAGCTAAGCATGTTCATCGGAGCCCAATCCTTTATCAACGTTCAATCCTCCCGTTACATGCATCAATTCATTCTCTTCACTCTTATCTTTCTACCTTACTGAGAAAGATCTTAACATGAATGACGGAGGATATATTAGGGAGTGAATTTTGTTATTTTCTGACCTCTCATTCGTTAGTTATGTTGTGTAGGATCCAAATTTGAGATAATGAGGATTGGACCTACTTCAACTAGACCTATTGGGAAGATCAAGTGGCCTCCTAATTCGTTTGATAATTTGTATCTAAGGACGTATCAGAAAGTAAATATAATTTTTAACAAAAAATTAAAAAAAATATTTAAATATATTGAATTTAATATATCATATTATAATATAACTAAATTTATATAAAAAATCTTAAAATATTGGATAATTCCTCAAATGGTAGCATGCCTTACAATTATAATATATATTAGAGGCTGGTTTAGTTTGCCTTACAATTTAATATATCATATATTATAGGCTTGGGCATAACACAACCAAGTCTAAACAAAGCCTAATGCCGTGTCGGGTTTGATGCTTGAGTATGTCATATCGTGTCAAGCACAATTTGAGATGTCACTGCGTTAGAAATTTTATCTTGTTACGTCGCCCGGCATGATTTTTAATAATTAGTACTTGGATTAATTTTATATTAATATGATGGTCAGTTTAAAACAACTATTAATGTCACTTTAACTATGGCAACATGTCAAAAAAAATTATAGCTTTACATAAAGTTTTAAACTAATAATGTTTTTATAGTTTATGCAAAATAATATTATTGCGTCCTTGAATCCTGGGCTCTGTATGGACGAGGACCTGAATGCAGAGTAACACAAATATAGAGTTTAAGTAAAAGGAAGAGAAAGAGACAGTGACATATGACGTTTTTATGTGGAAAACTCTCTTCGAAATATGAGGGAAAAACCACGGGATTTTGAGTCCGAAAACGTTTCCACTAATTTGTTGTTTGAGTCTAAACGGTAGAAAACAAAGTATAAAAGTAGCTATTTGGGATCACTTTTACTAGTATAAGTGTTTTCTCAGTTGACTGTGTGAGCAGCTTACTTTTTCTCTCTATGGGCGTAAATGTAAGTGTGGAAATGTTGGTCATTTGTTAGGTATATAATGAAGGCTTATATAGTGATTGAACCCTCCTGCGTGGAGGTGGCATGTGCAATGGATCCTGCCACCAATTATGTATATCCATTTTGCTGTGTCAGAAAGATTGTGTGCATGTGTGTTGGTTCTGTGAGACGTCACTTTTGCAGTGATTATGCCTACTCTGTAGGCCATCATTCCTTATAAAGGTTGTGTGCTATAGAGATCGCACGTGCCTTTGTAAAAGTCAATAATTTGAGTTGGCGTTCTCGATCGTCCTGAGCTTCTTTTCTGCGCTTGTACTATGGAATTCGCATCTTTGATGAAGGTTTAGCCTTTGTCATGTCTGCGGACGTTTGGTGATAAACGTCCTTGAGCTTCAACTGAGAACTTGGTCGGCACTGAGTATTTGGGTTCTTAGAGTCATATCCTTTGTGCCATGTCCTCGGAGTTTTAGCGCCAAATGTTCTCGTCTTCATCGAGGTTTTTGGTCTTTATTACATCTTCGAGTTTCTAAAGTCAAACCAGCCTCTCGGACCAATTTAGTTCATTGTGTTTCTTGGGATGAGGACCTAAATCCTCGGATCTCTAGAGCTCATGTAGTCTCTTGAGTAATGGTGGTTTCTTGAGCCTTCTGTGGATTTGGACCAATTTCATGAAAATGGGTTTTTTGATTGGGTATTTATTTACAACCCATCAAATATTATTTAAAAATTGATGGTAATTATATCTGTCTATATGTCAATAGGAAAGATGAGTATTTTTTTTTCTTTTTTTCTAAATACAAGAAAAAGTTCTTAGAATAGAAAAAGATAATAATTAATCAGATTGTTCAAACGCCGTGGGTTTTACGTTGCCTTGCCTTTCTTGTGAAATTCACTACTGATTATTCGTAATGATTGTCATACTATGTAACGTAAAGTCATATGAAATGTGTCATTTATTTTTGAAATGATTATCGTAATTGAGACCCTTCTTTTAGAAATTGAGGACATCTTTTATCCTCGACATTAAATTGGGCTGGGCCCAGAGCCCTAACCAAAATTCCAGTGTTGAAACCAACTTGGCGACTCAGTTAAAAAACGAATAAAAAAATAAAAAACACGGAAACATAAATGCTTCTTCTCTTGTCCAAAATCCCAGTGACCAGCACCTCTCCTCCATTGGAAGAGTAATCGCAAGCTCCTCCAGTCGCAGCTTCAGAAATGGCGGAAACAGATGAATCGCAGCCTCAGAAACAATCTCCGTCGGAAAATTTGTCCCAAAAATATGAGAAATTAAGCACTTCATCATCCTTCAGCATTTGGCCACCGACGCAGCGCACTCGCGACGCCGTCATCAACCGTCTCATCGAAACTCTCTCCCAGCCGTCTGTACTCTCCAAGCGCTACGGATCCATGTCTCCCGATGAAGCCGCTTCCACAGCCCGCACCCTAGAGGAGGCGGCTTTTACGGCCGCCTCTGCCGCCAGTGCCTCAGTCGATGATGCATCCATCGACGAAGGCATCGCGATTCTCGAGATTTACTCGAAGGAGATCAGCAAGCGCATGCTCGATGCTGTGAAATCCAGAGCTGCTGTTGCGACTATTCCGGAGGTTTTGTCTGTTCAGTCTCCTGACGTGGCCCCACTGGATACCACTACCGCGACTGCTACTAGTAAGGAATTATCTTCCATCGACAATGAATCAGCCTAGGGTTCCTTTGTTCAGAGATCTTATTGTCTCATCTATCTATTGTTAAGTTAGGGTTTTTTTGCTTTTCCTAACAACATAAAGTCTTCCAAAAGGTTGTCGATTCGGAAAAAAAAAACTTCCTCAACAAGAAAGAATGTATTGTCTCTATGGATATCGTGTTATGGTTTGGCTATGAAGATGGTACTGTATGCCTGATCGGTATGATAATTTAACATACGGTGTTAGATTTTTGCGGCTGAATGGTGTTATTTGCTTGATTGACTAGAATTTCGAAGGTGAGGTTTTCTGGTGCGGAATAGGTGACGATGTGATTCGACCTTGATTTGTTAGTTGCATGCGGTGTCAATGGAATGGAATTTTTTGGTGCTGTGCTGAATGACGTATATTGCCTTGTTTCTGGTGATTAACACACACTAGATATTATATAGGATGTTGTTATTGTTGGGTGTGAGGTCACTCAAGTGTGAGTCCCACAACCATATATGTTGATTTTTGACTTTGGTGCAAACAGGGAGTTTTGCCTGATGTTTGCACAAAAATTTGCTTGAGTGAGTGAAGGCTCTTTTCAGTAACGCAGGTGAATGACGCTTGATACATGCTTGATGGATGAGGGCTAGCCGCTTTAGTGTCAATTGTAGTTATTCTAGCCATTCCACAACTACTAGTTTTTTGTTCTTTTTTCAAAGCAGTTGATGTTTGAGTCATTTTATAACACTTCAAGTGCTGAATTGAGAGGATGAAAGGGAAGAGGATAAGGGGGAGATTTTGTCAACTCGTTTGGCTTTGAATCTTGTTCTGATCTTTGTCACACTAGGATATATTCTAGTAACTGTTTGGAACACTAAATTAGTGGTTTTAGTCTGTTCTTTCTTTTGTTTTTCTTTGCTCGGTTTGCTTACATTTTGTGGTGAATTCGAATGTGTTTTTGGTGGGTTTGTTATAGCCATATTCCCATTATAGTGGAGAGTTTTTTGATTCTAAGTCTCTTGAATTTTCCTTTAATTGAGAAGTATTTCAGCTTAAAAGTATGTTTATTCATTTTGGTGTATAATTTTTCCTGTGAATATGTGATGTTACCTCACCTCCTCACGAATTCAAACAAAGGGTTGGGTAATTAATCTTGGTAGAAATTTGTTCTTGACTTTGTGTGACAAAATTTTGTTAGACCATTCTTAACAAGTGGTATTAGAGATCCTGATTTGTAGTGACATCATAGATCTTGAGTTGCATGTGTCTGTGTTTGTTTGAATTGATTGTGAAAATAAAAAAAATGATTTTCTTGAATGGAATAAACTTTGACATTTGGATGAGTAAAATGTAAGATCTTTTGTTTGCGAAAGCATTGCATCTTCCGTTGTTCGTTACTCAATGGCCGGAATTAAAATCCAAAAAGCTATGAGCTTTTAACTGTGAGCAAGTTTGTGGGTATAATAGGCAATTAGTTGATGATAACGTTTATAATCATATTTGTAATGGAAAACATGTATGACTTTTGAGGACAAAGACAAAATCGAAGTATTTTATGCTTTGAAGGCGGGTAACAATAAATTGTATCACTTGATGAAAATGACGTAGTTAAGTATAGAGAAGGAAGCTCTATTGCCGACTATCTAAAGGAGTTTTAAGAATGTGTTGATCAATTGTGTATGGCCATTGCAATTTGATGATAAGTTTTTTGGCTTATGATTGTTGACCAGTCACTAGATTCTTGGGAGGATTTTCAAATTTTTATTAACAATTTCGCTTCAAATGGTATCATGACATTAGAGGTTGTAAAGGGACTGTTCTAAATGACAACATGAGGAGAAGATCTCAAGGTTATTTGTCTTTATAAACTGAAGCATTGATTTTCAAAACACTAGGAAGAAGTGAGGGGAAGCCTTTCAAGACTAGAGATAAGAGTTGAAGCAATTGAAGGTCGTGGTATCAAGATATCAAGTGTTATTATTGATGTGATAAAGGCCACACTGAAAGAAATTTCTTCAAGAGGAAGCAAGAGAAAAGAGGTAGTGAACGAGAAGAGAGAGAAGGATATGAGGCCAATGGTCAGGTCTCTATTGTAGCTTATTGTGATATTCTTATTTTTGATGATTGTAAGATGGGCAACCCTGCATGCCATAAGATGGGCTGAGTGATGGACGATTCTATTCCATGCTATGTCAAACATGTGTTTCTTCATATTTCATCTGTCTGGCAAATATGTGATATTGAAAATTGGTAATGATGGCTCGTTGAAGGTCATTGGTATTGGTGATGTGTGCTTATACACAGGCAATGGGGGTAAGGTTGATCTTGAAGGGCGTGCAGCATGTGATGGATGTTCGATTGAATTTAATTTCAATGAGCAAGCTTGATGATAAGGGCTTTTGTATGATGTTTGATGAAAGACTATGGAAATTCACTAGAGGCTCTTCGGTTGTGACATGAAGGAAGCATTCCAGTCGATACTTGATGGAGCTTTTAATTTTCTAGGGCAATGCAAATGTAACAAAAGGGAGGTATGGTCATGATGGCATGAGAGGCTGAGGTGGTGTACAAGGAAGGGTGTTCTTATTGATAAGAGGACGTCAAAGAGGAATACTGTTACTCAAGTCAAATTGGTGGATTGACAAAGAGTTCCATTCAAGCTTGTGCCTTGTGATGCTTGTACCTTAGTAGGTGGAAAGTTTCTAGTGGGCAAGCGATGACAGATGCTTGTAGGGAGACAAGATGCTCCCCAAGGTTTTGTGGAAAAGTTTGTTGGGTTTTGGATCACTTTTTTGTGAGTTATGCATCCATTATACATGTTGATTTTCAACTTTGACACAAGTTGGAAATTTTGCTCAATGTTTGAGTGAATATTCATTTGAGGGAAGGCCCTTTTCAATAGTGCAGGTGAACATTGCCTAATACATGCATGTGTGCAAGTGGGTCGAATCACTACGCTATGCATGCATAAAGCACTCACGTGCGCCAATTGTTTCTGACTGAGTGAAATCTTGCAAGATAGCCATGGACAGGCCACTTAAGCTGCAGTTTTGGGATGAATTCTAATGGCTGGCTGTAGGTGATCCTTGGGCTAGCCCCTTAAGAGGAGGTTGCAGTTTTGCTTGGCTGTTCCATGATTATAAGTGTTTTATTTTTTCTTTTCACAGCCGTTGATGTGTGTGTCATTTTCAAATACTTTGAGTGCCGAACTGAGAGAGAGGAAGGAAGAGAAATGAGGAGATTTTGCCCACTCATTGGGATTCGAATCTTATTTAGATCTTTGTTATCATAGGGTATGTCGTTTCTAGTCACTGTTTATAGTACTTTACTAGTAGTTTTGTATCATTTGCTCTGCTTTTGTTATTTGTTTGGTTTGCCTATGTTTTGTGGTACATCTGAAGGTGTTTGTGGTAGGCTTGCTGTAACTGGACTTGCATTATAGTGAAGGCCTTTCGAATTTTATCCCATTATTTTTTTTAGTTGAGAAGGGTTTCTATTTATAAGTTTGTGTGTTTATTTCATTGCATAGTTCTTATTGTGAATGTGTTGTTATATCGTCTCATCATGAATTCAAACAAAAGGTTTTCTAATTGATCTCGTTGGAGATTTGTTTTCGACTTTGTGTGACAAAGTTTGGTTAGACCATTGCTGTCTTGACCCAGACGATTAGACACAAATATTCTAGATAATGGAATTGCAAAATAGAATCATAATATAGTCCAAATTGTACTTATCCTGCAATAGATCTCCATAGTCATATGCCCACAAGGCCAAAAAAATTTATAATAAAAATTCACCAATGCTGACCTTGAAAATATCGTAAACATGTATAATAAAATTTATTCAAATCCTCCTATTAAGGATAAATCTCTATAATGGCTCCATAATTGCCAGCCAAGCATGCTACTTTGAAATAAAAAACATAAGGGTTAGCCAAAAGCCCAACAAGTAATTTGTAATCTAAAGGACTGAAACAATATCAATGATAAGAAAAATCAATTGAATTTATTAGAAGAAGCAATATTACGAGATATCAATCAATCAAGATGAGGATCCAACGAAATGCAACAGAAAATAGAATTTCCATGTTTTCAATTTATATTCATCTTCCATCAGCCTCCCCATTAGCAAGGACTAAAAATTATATACCATCATATGTGATAATAGTCGAACACTTCTCAACTCAATTTATAAGTAACTGTCAATTCCATTCAATGGTTCACACTAGTAATATGCAACTTATTGAATGGAAGCATATTGATTTTCGCATCACACCAGAAATGAATTATGATTTGTTCGACATAAACTACACTGGGGATCCTGGAGCTCCATGTTTTTGGATTCGCGAGTGCCTTCACACAATGTCTGTCAACAATAACATACAAAGGACAAGAAAGCATTTAACAACAAGTCAAATGACACCATAACCTGTCCAAAAGGGATTATGAAAGTATAACAATTTAATGACACTACAGGAAAATGATCCTGCCTCATTCTACAGGAAAAGACACTCACGTGTCTTCTAAATCAAATTCCTAAATTCATACCTTAACATCAAATAGATATCATTATGCTACTAAATCCATCCAACAAGCACACGGCAAATCTCAATGGACTAAAATCAACAAGCACAATATTTGCCATCAAGTAAAGTCACTACCATATCAACTCAATTAACTTTTGAATCATCATTGCCAATATACAATTGAACTTTCCAATAGCTACATCTCTAACACCAAACCTTTCAATAAATATATTGTTAACCTAAAATTCATAATATTTAATAATAACATTATTTACAGCAAAATATCAACTTAACAACCATATCGGTTATCAACCACAAATTTAACAACCCAACAAATCAAAATAAAACCACAATCCACAAGTCCTGACCAATTACGAAGATTAAACCACCTAATCATATGTCAAGATTGTCAAATTAAAAGAGGAAAACAACCAACTGCAGCTTAAGGAGCCGGGAACTTGACTTGAGCACCAGCAATCTCAAACTACAGAAAGTGAAAACTGTTATTATACATTAACAAGGAAAAATGAAAAGGTAGGACTGTGATCATAAAATTATCAAAACATCACCAAACCTTGAACACCAATCCCCCAACATCTCAGCTAACATCATTTCTACATGCAACAACAATTTCCAACATGCAACTATATATTTGAAGCATTTATCTAATCATTTTCTCATTTTCTCCTAAAATCCAAATATCTACCTAGAATTTTTACCAAAATTGAAAGCTAGGGGTCAAAATATACAAGGGATGAAATAAAGGTGTAGATTATGAGATCACTCATCTGATTTGGCTTCTCAAGCCTCCTCTTCTTTGCTTTTATCTCTCACGGCATGACTATCTAGGCTCTCTTTGTCTTACTGCTCTTTGTTATTTTCTAAATGAAGCCAAGAGTACAAATGAAGACGATGAAGACATTGCCTCCTTTTAAAAGTTGACTTCTGTTGAATGGGCTTTAAGCCCAACTTTCTCTTTTCTTATTTTTTTTTTTTAAATTAAAATATTTCCCTACTAACCCTCTTGAAATTAGCCCAACTATGTGTCACTTAGATCTATAAAGTTGACCCACATGACCAAAAGAAATATTAATTGGATTATCACAATCTCAATTTAAATCCACTTAACCCATAAGATATTAAATTTCAATAGTATAAAATTTCAGGCTTAGACCAGAAAAAAAATCTCAATTAATTCAAAATAAAATCCCAGTTTGGCAGATATATCATAACCATATTCTAACGTATCCTGATCAAATATTAAACTCAACCTAAAATAACATATTATTATTTCAATAATCTATTTAGCCATAATAACAAAATCTGAAAAACTCGGGTATCAGAGTTCCCATCAGCTATATGCATTAGTTGTGTGTGTTGCTTTATGATACGTTGCATTCAATTTTTGGTACCCTGTAGATTTTACAATGCCATATAAAATGATGGACTTCCTTTTATGTGCACATGGCATTCTGTTTTACGCCTTTTTTTTGTATAGACACTTAGCTTTCTTTTCAATCTTAATTACATTTCTCACCAACAGAACTTCTATTACATTACTTCTCAGCATACAATGAACAGAAGACATCCCTGTTCACCTTAGCAAATCAATGCTATTAAATACATCTCCATTTACCTACTGCATTTAGTGCAAACTTACTGTTAATATGCTTTGTCAACTAAGTACATTTCCAAATACTAATCCTGCTTGCATAATCGAATATTAGCATCTGTGGATATTGTTCGATAATTCACTGGACATTGCCTTGCATTTTTTTCTGTGCTGAGTTTGACGTAGTTCCGCTTGTTGCTTAGTTCTCCTTTTGCTTTACTTGTGCCTATTATAATTCATTTTTCAGGATCAAAAATGTTGGTTGTGATATCAATTTGCTCGTTTTTTAAGTGATTTAGTTGTTTTTCAGCTGCTCTACTTATAGAATATAAACACAAGACTCCAACCCCATCACTAGTTGACGACTGATCATCCAGAGTGATGAACGTCCTTTGTCAAGAGTGATGAACATTTTAACTTAATTATTTGCATTGATAAATGATCCCCGAGTATTGCTATGGAGGACCTCTGTTTGAGCAGTTAGTTTTGGCATGATTTATTCCAACTTCAGTCATGGTACATTCTTTTGTTTCTGTGCCCCGTATACTACTTGGACTCAGACACTATTACACAATGAATATGTGGCCATTGCTGTTAGTTTTGGCATCCAGGTCTTCTATTTGCTTGTGATTGTATCATCTTTCTGACCTTCCAATAGGATATCTCTGTTAGCTATTTTCTAAAATCCATGGCAATCAAATTCTTTTTGTAAGCTGATCTTCCATGGCAGTAGTAAATTTATACTTGGTACTGGGATTTCCTTAACTGACATTTTACTAAACCCTTTGGCAGTCCACAATTTGTGTCTTCACCAAACTGGAAGTCTTCAAGTATTCCTTCTTTTACTTAACATTCTTTGTTTGTTGCTTCAGAATGAGATTTATATGGTCCTGTATATGTTATTGTATTCTTCTTATTTCATATCCTGGTTCCTGAGGAAACATTGTAGGGTTGATACTGATCAGAAAACACTACTGACGACTATTATTTTCTGTCATCCAGAAAAAAAGCCTTCCTTTTGAATGTGTAATTAACTTATATTACAATGATGAAAAGTAGTCCTG
Organism: Nepenthes gracilis; assembly: GCA_033239525.1. Classification (NCBI taxonomy): domain Eukaryota; kingdom Viridiplantae; phylum Streptophyta; class Magnoliopsida; order Caryophyllales; family Nepenthaceae; genus Nepenthes; species Nepenthes gracilis. The sequence goes on along the minus strand of BSYO01000018.1, from coordinate 9,302,271 downwards.
CAATATGAAATGTGTTTCTTGACTTGTTAGGACTTTAGAGAATAATTCGAGATTTATTCTCAACAGCTTCTGCAAACTACTGCAGTGAAGTATCACTACCTTGTCTTCCTTTTACATGCAAATAACTTTTCTGCACCTTCTGGAGCTTCTGTGTTTCAGTATTCCATTACCCTAATCTCCTTCTTGATGATTTTGAAAATTTCTACACTGACTCCCATTCAGCTGTTCCTCCACATATATTTACCACATTTGATTATTAAACGCCTTGATTTCTGGGATGCTTTGCCGATCTCCCTCTAATATTTAATGAGATCCATCCACATCTTCCTTTTCCATTATCAATTGCATTCACATTTTCCACTTAATGTACTGATGCAGAATAAATCTTGCACAGCAGCATAATTCTTCACTATTGTTTTATTTAACATTTTAATCTTTCTTGGAAGCTGTAATTTTGCTTCAAATTGAATTGATATCAGGTTGGAAGCCCTTCATTCTGAATGGAAGAAATGATATGATTTTTATTTATCTAGTGGAATCTTGTCATCCCTTTTTTGGCAGTGTTCCCAGATAAGTCCTATGTTTGGGTTCATGAAATTTCTTCAGTGAAACTCTCGCCTTCTCTGTTCAACTAGATAAATCATCTACATAGTCCATGAAAAGCTGTAGTGAATGGTTGTTCAGTGTGTAAAGCAATAACAATTTGTCAGAAGTGATTCTTTGGTTTACAGTGGTTTTCTCAGTGTTCTTAAGGTGAGAGGGGAATCTGTTATTGGAGGACAATGCCCCCTTTAGGTGTCAATTTTGCGAAGAAATACTCTTGCTCATGCAAAAAAAAAAAAAAAAAAAAAGATTTGTTGGAAAAAAAACCAATGAAATGCCTTTATTTATTTATTTTTATTTTTTGGAGTTTTGTTTGTATAGTAGATGAGATTTGGAGGGAAATTACCTTGTTACACAATGGGGGTGGTTTATCTGGATTCTAGTTTTTCGTGTATGAAACCATAGGGCTGCTTATGTCAAGGAAATTCTAATCAAACTGAGCCAATGTTTATAAGTTTTAGAAGAACAATCTAATCTGGTAATAATTTTACCATTATGTTAGGGCTTCCGTCATGATGCCTACAGTTTTGATCTTTGTTATTTATCCAAAAACATGATATCTTTCTAGGATTTAGTTTTGACACTGTTAGTTGCTGTTGAGATGTTATGGATGGACAATCATTTCTTTTGACAGTCTGTTCCAATTCTCTCCACCACCATTTTAAAACTTCTTTATCAGTGTCATTTTCTCTATGTCGGTATCTATCACTTGGTATTGTGTATCTTATGAGTCATGAGGTATCTAAACTAGATTCCGTACGGTAATTTTGAGGAGCAAATTTAACTTGGGGTTTCTTATAAATAATGACTATGAAAGATGCCACCTTACTGGTAGCAAAGTTGATTGGTGTGCTGCTGGCCCTTGTTATACTGTAGTTGTGAACACATTTATCAGTTCTATCTTTAGGAAACTGTACCACTTGATATCATAGTTTCCTGTTGTCGGCCAGTTAGCATTAAAAGTAACCACATTATCCTGTCTGTTTTTGGCATTTCTGTTCCATACATCTTTGCTGTCCCCAGTTTAATTTTTTGAGTCCTTGTTGCACCTTTTAAGATATTATGGTTATTTTTCCTTCAAGTGACCAAATTTCTCTTGGTGTGTCATTTGTCTGGCTCTTTCATGCTAATTACTGGTTCTCTTCTTGGCTATTGTTTTCTGTGTCGTTAACAAACCCCTCCTGTTCTTCAGAAATGTTCTTGTGACATCTTTGGATGACGTGGCATGCCACTCTCTATCCATGCTAGTAAGCCCATGCAAAAATAAATGGGTTGGTGGGGACCGACATCAGAATGTATTACCATATGTTTTTCCTAGGACCTGGTATATTGCTTAATAGATGTGATTAGCAAGCCCTAAATTGCTCTGCTTGGTGTGATGTGGGAACACATTTTTTTTAGATCATGAAAAGTGTTTTCTCCTGTGTGGACCGCAAAGCTTCATTTCCCATTGCCATAGAACAGTCTTGTTTATAATTGCCTGCAAAATAGAAGATTGACACTATAAAGACAAGCCTTTTAGAGGTGGTGCAGGCAATTTGCACGCGGTCCTGCTGCTGTTGGTCGATTGTGGACGAGCATGAGTCCTTTTTCTCCGGAAAGTTAGTCCAGTAAAGCATAAATACTGTTATTCCCTTGAAATTTAGTGTGTGAGTTGGGTTTTGGGGAAGTAGCCAACCTTAATCCGGGCAGCCTGTTGTTTAGTAACGAGGTGGTGTTGTATATCGATCGAGGTAATGTGACTCTCTACATTTGATCTTGGCCGAGCTAGTTTAGCATATCTGTCATAGGTTGGCGGCTACTGAGAGCATTGGACTTCGGTCGAATGGCAGACAGTTTTTAGGATGAGTTGTCCTGAAGAATGGTGATTTGAATGATGAGTGGCAGGTACCCTGCTTATAAGCTGTGCTAATCTTTTTGACTTAATTGACGTGGGATAGATTAATACGCAGCACACATATTATTGCTTTCTTCAGTAAGAGATGGAGGATTCGGTCTCCCGAGGTGAATAAAACGAACTCAAACTTTTTATCATAATGAGATATTTCTTGATCGTATATATCTTTATTTTTGTTTTTGAATCAATTATTGTCACGAGTGATTGGATTCTTGATGTGTTTGGAGGTTCATTGTCACTTAAAGATGCTGAAGGCCTTTGCTTATGTTCAAAATTTGCTACATCTAAGTAAAATTCTATGAATATTATAAAGCTTTTGGGTTATGAAAAGTTGAGTAATTTTTTTGCAGATAATATATTTCTATTAATTTAATTATGATTTTTGGACTAATATCTTACCTTATTAAAGTTTTCTAGATCAAGTTTAGCTTTGACAATAGAAATTAAGCAGATTATTTATTTTTTGATTCATAATTATCTTAATTTTTAGTTTTAAATTCAATAACCTAAAATTAAATTACATCTTATTTTATATTTAAGTTCAAAAAAAATATTGTTTATTCTGTTAATTTAAAATCAAAATCAACATTGGGATGCGAATTTATACTTAAATACCGCTAAAAGTTCTAAAATTTTTAAATAAATAATGATTAAATTTGGAATTAAAAATTTATATCTCAATGTGGCCCTAAGTAATGATAATTAATTAAGTTTAAATCATATAAAATGAAAATTTTCTCAACTAAATTTAAAATATCGAACTAAACTTTTAAACTCTAAAATTAAACATTTTAGAAAGTAATGACCAAATGTAAATATGTCCATCATCGTTATTCAAATATAATATTAACTGAAGTAGTTAAAACTTAAAAATTAATATTATAAACTATTAAATTATAATAAAATATTAAATCTTCCTAACGTCGTAAAAGTATTTTTGAATAACAATTTTGTCAATCCTAAATTCTTATAAAAAATATGTGGACATATACATATACACTTTTATACACGTGGACACAAAAAATAAAATAGGTTAGAATCATAATATGATTGAAATTTTAAAAAGCTAATAAAATAATTATTTGATGGATTATTTTAAAACCAAATACTAATGATCATATAAGTCAAAATTTATATATATAATATAAATTTTACTAAATTTTGTATATTTATGATCAAATATGTCTTTTTTTTGAGGTAAGTAAATTGTATTAGAATGAAAGAAATTATAGAAACATGTTGTGTCCTTGGATCCTCGATTGTCGTATGGATTAGGAAGCCTTCGAATTCCTCGTCGTCTGGGGCGAGAATCTCCGTTGCAAGGATTCGTTGGTTGCTCATTGCTGACGGTGGTTGTCGGTGCGTCGGTTGTCGTTTAGAGGTGGCAGGTAGACTGTCGGGCGTTGCCGGCCGCACTTGGTCTACCCCTCGAGCTGGGATTGGCTAGGCGAATGTGGCCAGCCGCTTGAGCCGCGGCTGGCAGTGCTGACTGTTTCCTCATTGGCTCGCTTCTCTAGCGCTTCCGCCGTTTTCTTATAGCAGTATTAATGAGCTGCAGACGACGCCCATTAGTTGTTGAATGTAGGTCGCCACGTAGGCTGCTCTGGAGTGTTGGGCCTCAATTGCCCCTCAGGCAGTTGCTCCGTGGGCTGGGCCTTGAATCTCTTTGGGCCTTTGTTTCGGACCTAACACTAGCCTCCATACCTAGACCGACCAGTGGTTGCGGCCTAGCATGTCCTTTGGGTCCAACTCGCAGTCGCCCCGTCCTCCTCGAGATGCGCCAATGCTTGTCGTCTTTTGGCTTCGCGCCTTCCCTAGGTAGTTGCGTAGGCTTTTATGGCGCTGCAGTGATTGATGCCCTGAATGGAAAGATTCGCACGCCTGAGATTGCATCTGATTTGAGGGCTTTCCTGTTCCATGAAAGATGTCCATGGAATAGCATGCCCATTAAGCACTGGAAGGGCATCATCTTGCCCATAAATAGGAGGGCTCTTCGGCGGGTGCGGCTCATCCTTTGATTGACTTTGAGGGAGCAATGTGAAGGTCTTGGCCTGCCCCACCTCTGGTGGGAGTCCGCGAAGGAGTTGGATGGACTAGTTGGAGATCTGGAGTTCTTGGTGAAGACTATTTTCATGCCCATGTTGCGGTCGATTCCTCGTGCTAATGAGAGTGGCTCGGCCACTCTGCTGTTGTCGCATGCCTCCCCCCATGCAGTGACGCGTCCAGGGTGTTGTGGGATCGCGGTGGAGCTATCCCAGGGGATCCTCTCCTTCGGTGAAGTGCGTCGCTCGCATTCTTCACTTCACTTGGGTCGCACGCCGGCAAGGGAAGGAGGTAGAGAGGGGAGCTACGGCGAGGGAACAACAGGCTCTTTTTTGCATCCTTGCCGGAGGCTCTTGAGCTGGGTGTTGGTTATGCTTTGGTGGATAACATTGGGTTCGTCTCCACCGGAGGTAGATCAACACGCGGCTGTTCTCGGTGCTTTGGCTTGTTGGGTTATCAGCGGTGAGGCCGTGGTGATCTCATATAATCACGTTCCCAAGCTTGCTCAAGCTTTCGGGGCATTTGCCGTGGGGCCTAGGCTCCGTGCCATATCTTTTTCCTCTTTCTTATACCTTTGTTGCTGCAAATCTTGTACTTTGTAGGTAAAGCCTTGATTAATGAAATAAATAGCCTTTGTCTTTACTCTTCTGCCTTGTTGTACGTATTTTTCTTCTTGACAGCTTCCCCCCCCTCTTTTTTTTATCACCCTTCATGGGCAATTTGCTTCTTTCGTTGCACTGCGCTCCGTTCCGTGTGCCCGAACATCTTTGGATGCTTGCGGTCAGTTTCGCTAGTTTCGTCCCTTGAGTCATAATGCAGATTGTTGTTGGGAGGATGCGATAGGAGGGGACCTTTGATACTCGATGCCGTGGAGGCTTGACTGTCACTAGTGGCAGTCACATCCGCCTGTGCATTTGGCGCATTAAATGCGCAGGAAATCACGGGGCGCTTCAGGGATTTGCCATGTGGGGGGCGTTCGTTGGCTTTGTTCTGGCGCTCTTCGCCTTCCAGATGCTGTCGCTTCTAGGGGAAACTTTGCCTATTTAAACACACAAATTTCCTCCAATGCAGTGTGCTCTGCTGCTTCTTTGACGGTGCGAAGCTTTGTGTTGCCTTCGATCCCCTTCCCTTTCGCCTGCTTTTGTTGCGATTTCGATGGAGGGGTCGGCCTTGTCATTTGGGTCAGGACCTTCTTCAAAAGAGCCTGAGACAGGGACCCACGCCTCTGGGGTACCTGGTGTAGCTGCGTCGAAGGGATATCATTCGGAGGCTACCGTTGTAGGCCTTATGCGATTTTCCAGGGTTCCTCCATGTTTTGAGAGGGAGGAGAGGTCTGCCTCCTTGCGGGATTGTGGTCCTGGGTGGGCGGTTTCTTTGCTTCACCAAGTGGCCTGGGCTGTTGAAGGCGTCGAAGTCTGGGTGCAAGTTGTGGTTGGAGAGATGGAGCAATTGAGGTCCTGTGCCGCACTCTTTGAGGAGGCGTGGGTAGAATCGGAAGCGAGGGCGTCCAAGCTTGCTAGTGCTAACGTGTGGGCTTGAGCCCGCGTGTTGGCTCTCGAGGAGGAGCTTGAGCAGCTGTGGCGACAGTTCGGAACGGAGGTCGAGCGGATAGGGACTGAGCTAAGGTCGAGGTTTCTGCCGGAGGAAGTCGGTCCTGCACTGGAAAGGAACTTCCAGGACGGCATCCGTCTCAGTTGGAGACTAGTCTCGCGGGAGGATCCAAACTTCCGCATTAGCATCCTGGACTCTCGAAACTTTAGCGCCCTGATGCGCGTGGACCTATTGGAGTATCCTGCACCAGGTCCGTTTGTGCCAGGAGAGGGCCATTAAATGTGTTCTGTGGCCGCAGGCTGCTGTAAAGCGAGTTATTAATGACTATTATAATGAAATTTAACACTTAGCTGTGCTGTTTCATTTTTTGTTACTCGTTGTAGTTGAACGGTTCGTTTTCTTCCTTGCGTGCTTGCTTCGAAAGTCCTGTTGCCGCCTTTTCGGCAATTAGAATTCTCGCATTAAATGTTGGTGTGACAGTTGGGATTTCGCCAGGCGACTAAGGTGATGCTGGTTTGTGATCTGACGAGGGGTCATGATTGCCCACTGCTTTAGGGCCTACGACGTTCCTGTCGGGCTGGCACTCGGCTTGGCCACTCAGCGAAAGCGTCATTTGGGTTTCCCGCGTGTTGGCACCCCGCTGTCTATTTAAGCCGTACTTTAGTGAAATTTCCCTTGGCCGTTTCCTTGCGTTGGAAGCTTTCAACTCGTTCCACAGAGAGTGAGAAAGAAAATGGCAAAGAAGAGAGAGTCTCCTTCTTCGCGAACTTCTAAGGTGAGTCGACATGGGGTCGACAACACGGGATCCATCCTGATGACTAGCGCCATTGCTGCTTTGATGGTGGATTATGGGATCCCCAATGACTGGGTTTATCGCACTCCTGGTTCCGCGGGTAGTGCCAATGCCCCACCAGATTGCTTTGTTGCAGTTTACGAGCACCATCTGAGAGGGGGGTTTCGTCACCCTATATCGTGTACTCTGTATGCACTGGTTGAGGCGTTCCTGTGGTGAGGCTTCACCCTAATGCCCTTCGTTATCTAGTCTCGCTGTGCATCTTCTCCCACCTCCATACTGGCGCTTTCGACGCAAAGGTGGCGAGATTGATCTTCCGCTTCACCGAGTCGGAGGATTGGATCTCCATGTCTCCAAGAACTGGTTTCCATTTTCGGGGGACCAACCTCGATTCGGTGAAGAATTAGAATCACTTCTTCTTGCAGGAGCTTTCCGACTCCAAACTTTCATGTGAGTGGGGCCCGATCTCGGAGACTTCCATTGGAAGGTGTCCTCGGAGGATGCCAAGGACACGGCGGAGTTGGTCCCCGCCATCAACTCCCATATGGCAAAGTTCTCCATTCAAGGCTACTTCTTGACGTCCATTACTTTCGAAGCCGCCAGGTGGGAGCCTTCGTCGGGCTGGCGTGTCACCGGTCCTGCAAAAAAGGAGCCTAAGGACATAATGATTCCCCTGCCATCCAGAGAGGATGCAGAGGAAAGTTGCTCGTTGTTGGAGTTGTCTTTAGATGAAGGGGAGACAGGATCTCCCTTGAAAAGGTTGAGGGAGGCCAGATGTACCTCCACCTGGAGGTCGCAGAGGTTGGCTGCTGGATTTGCCGCGTGAGCTTGGGTCCGAGTCTTGGAGGCGACGTCGAGCGCCGCACTACAGGAGTGGACCACCGGACCCATACCGATTCCTGCTGTGGCACTAGCTGAGTACAATGTCCCTACAGTGGAACTTTATTCTGGTGAGGAGTCTTTTGCAAATTCCTTTGTCGACTTGGAGCCACCGGAGTTGAACACAGAGGGTGCTCTAGTCATGGCGGGCGATGCATTAACCTCTGGTGACCTAGAGAAAGCATGCGCGCCAGTGCTAGCACTAGAGTCGGAGGGACCTTTAGAGCCCGTTGGAACTTCCGCTGAGCCACCTTTGGAGGGGGGTCTAGGAGGATGTTCCCGTGGCGTTGAAGGCGGAAGCTGCACTGGAGGCCATCCCGCCAGGCGCTGAGTCGGCCTTTAAATTAGCCGCGGAAGGGATGGCTCTAGAGCCGGAGCCCCCGAGCATTCCCTTGCCTTCCGTGTTTCTAGACCATCCAAGCCCCGTAGAAATTGCTGTCGAACGCGGGGAGTCCCCAGGCCTATCCACATCAGGAGATTTAGTTCGTTGTCCGGATGTAGCCTCCACTTAGGTATAATCGCCTCAAGCCGAACATTCTTTGGCAGTCTCGAGTTTTGGAAATTTTTGACCTTCTTCCTTCCCATGCAGGTTCCTAAGGGTACTGACTCTTTTGACGAGCTAGCCGCTCAGCTGCACGGGAGCCTTCATCGTGGGCTGGATGTTGCCCAGCGCATGAGAGCAAGGGTCGCTTCCCTTTAAGAGGAGATCGAGCGGGCACAGGAGGAGGTTTGGCGCTTGAAGGAGGAGAACGGCCAGCAGACACTGGAAGTCGCGCGTCTACAACAGGAGGTTAAGCAACTGAAAGAGATGCTCACTATCCTCGAAGATGACAACTCACTCCTATCCAGAGATCTGAGGGGTTGGTTTACTCCGTCGGAGGCGGATCTTGTATTGGAGGCTCGATTCTGGGACGGCATTTGCCTGTGCTGTAGAATTGCCTCACTTGTGGCCCCCGACGTCTCGGAGGGCATCTTCCACCCAGGCAACTCCGAGGTCCAGGACAGGTCTCGCCTAAAAAATTTTCTGAGGGGACTAGTCCGTCAGATCATCAGTAGTAGTTTTACTTGTAGACATTGTTTCCTTCTTTCCCTTCGTCTGCGCCTTGTACAAATGAATGAAATGTAGCACCTTTTTTGCATTCAATGCCTTCCAGTGATATTTGAGAGATTGCATCTCATGTTTAACGGTTAAGCTTGTGAAGCTATTGTCGCCAAGGCCCCAATCGACATTCTTGTATTGTACTCGTCCTTTGTTAGAGGATGTCATTGCATCTCGCGCATTTAATGGGAAGCTTGATCCAGTAAAGTGGATGTCGTCGCAAGTCTCGTGGAGCCATGCTAAGGGCCAGCTGGGTTTTCAGACACAGCAGCTGGACTTCGGGTCTAGGCCTTTTCTCATGTGGTATCCGCATTAGGTGCATGCTCAGGGCGTCGTCACTACCATGTACAAGGTCCTAGCCATTGACCATTGTAGACTAAGGGTGCTTTCTTCTTTGTGGGAAGTCGCCGCATGCCTGTGATTCTTGCTCCCTAAGGTTTTGGTGGCCCTAAGTTGGGAAGCTTTAAAAGCCCCCAGGCCTGACGCTTTGACCGCCTGGGTCATTTGGTTGAAACCATGATTCTTTGGACCACGCGGACCCTACGGCGCGGAGTCGAGATTTGATGGTGATCGCTTTCGAGTAGCTCAGTGCGAGGCCAAGGTAGCGAGCTGCTTAGGACCCTTTCGACACAGAGTTGAAGTCTAGGATGTGGCCACTTTCGGGCCGCTCGATACGTGGTCGAGGCTCGGACAAGACCACTATAGGCCACTTGGCGTAGGGCCAAGGTTTCTGGGTCGGTTTGGGCCACTCGACGAAGGGTTGAGGTTTTGAGGTGGCCGCTCATGGGCCGCTTGGTACGATGTCAAAGCCTTGTTTTACGGACGGACGATAGTCCTTCCGACTTAGGGGCAGTCTAGGTCATTCTGCTTTTGGAATGTCATGCATACAAACAATCACATGAATGGAGATACTGGTTAACAAGAATGATTAATTTCATTAAAATTAAAACTCAATGTATGTACAGGCATTCTTCGTGATGTGCGTGTATGCCTTACCTGGGCCAGTGCTATGTTACTGGTAGTATTTCATTAGGTTGGCGACATTCCAGGTCCGAGGGACTAGTTTGTCGTTTTGGGCGCGTAGCTTGTACGCTCCACTTCGGAGGATTGTGGAGAAGAGGAATGGGCCTTCCCATTTAGGGGAGAGTTTGTTCTTGCTCGTGGCTTTTCTTGCGGCCTCCACGCTTCGGAGGACCAGATCTTCGACCTCAAGTGGCCGTGCCTTCACCTGCTTGTTGTAGTACCGCACGATATGTTGTTGATAGGTTGTGGTTCCACAGGTGGGCTGCGTTTTGAACTTCTGGGAGCAGGTCAAGGCATTCTCTGAGCCTCTGAGAGTTCGTGGTGGATCGAAACATTCGATCTGCAGGCAGGGTATTCCCACTTCAACGGGAACTATGGCCTCAGCTCCGTAACAGAGACTGAAGGGTGTCTCTCGTAGATTCCCGCGGGGTTGTTTGATACGACTAGAGTACGGAAGGTAGCCCATCAACCCACTTGATGCGTAGACCCGGTTGGGATGGCTTTCAGCCATAGACTTGGCCTGTGTCCGGAGGCCGCCCAGGCCCGGCGTTGTTAGGGCAGGGTCGATCTTCTCCCAAGGGCTGCTGCGTGATGCCTTCCTCGCCTGGAGGAGGACGCTTGGGATGTTGGAGGGACAACCCCCATCCACGGGGTACCCATCCGGTTGCAGAGAACCTGAATCATCTGTTTCATATCGCCCATGTCCGCGGCTAAGCGGTGGACGTCGGGCTCTGAACGGATGTCCACATGGCTACCCACTGAGGGGTCTTCCTGCAGGCAACAGCATCTCTTGCTGGGGCGCTGGCTTGCGCCTTGGTGTTCACCATTTTGTCGTGTAAGAATGAGGGTGAGAAGGAGACGCTAGGCTTCTTGTCTCATTTCCAAAGATGGCGCCAATGTTGCGTCCTGGATCATCCATTGTCATACGGATTAGGGAGCATTTGGATTCCTTGTCATCCGGAGGTGGTTGCGAAAGGGTCCGGTCTTCCTCTCTGTTAACCTAGGACTTGCACAACACAATCAACGAACAAGAGGTCAGAGGTCCAGCTGGATTTTCCCACTGAGGACACTCAAACGCCCAAATCAGTAATTTTCTGCAATAAACGAAAAGGGGTGCACACTTAGAGGTGCGTAGAAATATGCTATAAAAGCGTGGGTGGTGCGTGAATGCTTGTATGGGAGAGTAATGAGCGGGTAATGGGAGGTTGGCTCCCTGTATGCACCACGATGGGTGGCTGACTTTTGTCGCCTGAGAAGGCTGAGAAGTTTGGATTTGAAAGATGGTTGCGGAGCCTAAGGTTAGTGACGCTGAGTCGATTATCCAGGATCCAATCCCCCTCTTTGTAGAAGAAGAAGGATTTTATAGGTCCCCTAGTGAGGGGTTTTGAGCGCGAGAATCCCAGTTGCAAGGGTTCGTTGGCCGCTTATTACTGTCGGCGGTTGCCGGTGCGTCAGTTGTCGTTTAGCGGTGGCAGGTAGACCGCCGGGCACTGTCGGCCACACTTGGTCTTCCCCTCGAGCTAGGATTGGCTAGGCGATTGTGGCGAGTCGCTTGAGCCACGGCTGGTAGCCTGACTGTTTCCTCATTGGCTCGCTTCTCCTGCGCTTTCGCCATTCCTTGGCAGCAGCATTAATGAGCTACAGATGACGCCCATTGGCTGTTGAACATGGTTCACCACGTAGGCTGCTCTGGAGCATTGGGCCTCAACTGCCCCTCAGGAAGTTGCTTCGTGGGCTAGGCCTCGAATTTCTTTGAGCCTTTGTTTCGGACCCAACAAAATATATATTCTATCTCAAAGTATTTTGTTTACTTAGATTTAGAATATAGACGTTAGGGTATCTCCCGAGTAACACTATTACACATGTAACATAAATAAAAAAAATCGAGCTTCGCATACCGTGTGATGCCCTAAAAATTGAAACGAATGTGTAAAAAAACAAGGACTTTCACAAAAAAAAAAAAAAAAAAAAACATATACTAACATGCACTAAATTCAAAAGGAAACTACAGAGGATATGACCATACGGCCATGAGCATTATCCGAGGCCCTCTCCGGCCGTAGACCGACACCTCAGCCACGCACAGGGATGTCGGGCACCATTAGAAAACTCGCGATCTTGAAGTACCTCTCGGTCTTCATTGAAACTTCTTCGGACATATTCGTTATCACGACTAAGCGAAGATCTCGGATGACAATGTTACCATATTCAAAAGCAAATCGACGTAGTTAATCACTAACCAAGTGCAAGTGCAAGTGACCTTGACCAATGGACCTCGCACACTTATAAAGGAACACAGCCAAAGAAGGATCACCGACTTTTTTTTTAAGTATATCGGCATTTGCGCCATTTCGGCAAATTGTATTGTTCCGGCAAAATGCTAACTTGCTACAAACACTCCAAACCGGCAAAATACACCATACTGGGCATTTTGCACAAAATCGCCCACAGGCTCCATTTTGACAATTTGTTCCCCCCTTTTTTAATAGCATACCAGCAATTAGCACCATACTGGAAAGTTGCATCATTCCGGCAAAATGTAAAATTGCGGTAAACGCTCCAAACCAGCAAAATACACCATACCGGGCATTTTTGCACCAAGCCGGAAATATACCCATACTAGCAAAATACACCAAACCGGGTAAAATGAACTAAATTGCCCACTTTTTTTTCTCCAAAGCATACTGGCATTTTGTGGCATTCTAGCAAGTTGCATTATTCCAGCAAAATGCAAAATTACGACAAACGCTCCAAATCGGCAAAATACATCAAACCGGGCATTTTGCACCATACTTGCCTTTTTTTTTCATACCGGCCAAATGGTCCCATATTGGGCACAAAGACTCATCTCGACACTCCAAGCAGGAAAAAAGTATTCCTTGCCGACACTCCAGAGGACTTTCACCAGGGGATGTTCTTAGTATGCAACCTCTGATCCTTGCGATCCAGAATTTGTATCGGCTCTTTGACATAGAATAAATTCTTATCAAGAGTTAAGGGCTCGTACTCAATCACGTGTACAGGATCATGGATGTACTTTTGAAGTATCGATAAATAAAATATATCGTGTACGCCCGTCAGACTAGTTGGTAACGCCAACCGATAAGCTACCTCCTAATCTTCTCTAAAATTTCAAAAGGACCAATGAACCGTAGCTTTAGTTTTCCTTTCACCCCAAATCAGAACATTCCCTTGGACTGTGAAACTCTTAGAAAAATAGAATTTTCTACCTCAAAGATCAATTCTTTCTTCCTCTGGTCTGCATAACTTTTCTGTCTACTTTGAACAATTTTTAAATTATTATGAAAAGTTTGATTTTCTCTGCAGTTTTTTTCGCAATTTCAGGACCTAAAATTCTTTTATCTCCAATCTCCTCCAGTGAATTGGCAATCCACATTTCCGCCCATATAGAACTTCAAAAGGTGCCATGTCGATATTAACTTGATAACTATTATTATATGCAAACTCAGTCAGTACCAGATAACTGTCCCAAGTCCCTTTCATTCCCAACACCGAGGCCCTCAACATATCCTTAAGAATCTAAATAGTGCGCTCCGATTGGCCATCAGTTTGGGGGTGATACGCAGTACTGAATTTCAATTCCGTCTCCAACTCTTTATACAAAAGCTCCCAAAATCTCAAGACAAAACGGGGATTCCTGTCAGACACAATAGAGGCAGGAACTCCATGGAGCCTCACGATTTCATTCACATATAATTGGGCCAGTCTATCACGGGAATATGTTGTCCTGATCGCTAAGAAGTGGGCTAATTTTATCAGTCGATCAACTATAACCCAAATGGCATCATGATTCATAGGAGTCCTTGGCAAACTAGATACAAAATCTATAGTAATATCTTTTCATTTTCAGTTCGGGATAGGCATTGGCTGCAACAACCCAGAAGGCTTCCTCCTTTCAGCTTTCAGTTGCTGACATATAGGGCATTTCTCCACATAAGCTATAATATCTCTCTTTCATATTTTCTCCATCAGGAAGTTTTCCTCAGATCCTGACACATTTTGTTTTTCCCTGAGTGAATTGTATATTGAGACTAGTAAGCCTCCTTCAAAATTCTCTCCTTCAATTCTCTATTGTCCGGTACACTTAATCGGTCTCTAAACGTGAATATCCCATCAGTTTGGATATTAAAATCAACTCAAGATTCCTTATTCAGATCACTTATAATATCCACAAGAAACGGACATTCCACTTGCTTCTCCTTAACTTCGCTAATTACCTCCGATTGGATCTGAAGATAAGATAGGAGTATTCTATCATCCTTAGCATAATGCTGGATATCAAACTGCTTCAGATAATCCAACATTTTCATCTGCTTAACTTGCAACATGGCCACATAACCCGATCGATGGCTCAATACATCTGCAACTATATTAGCCTTTCCTGGCTTATACTGTATTTCATAGTCATAGTCTTTCAAGAAATCAAGCCACCTCCTTTACCTCATATTTATTTCCTTTTATAAAAACAGATACTTCAAACTTTTATAATCAGAATACACGAAGAAATTTTCACCATACAAATAATTTCTCCAAATTTTCAAAACAAACACAACATCAACAAGCTTCAGATCATGGGTAGTGTAATTCTTTTCATGCACCTTCAGTTGCCTAGACCCATCAGCCACTACCTTACCATGCTGTATCAATACATTACCCAAACCCGCCTGAAAGGCATCACAATACACCTCAAACCTCCTGAACCCTCTGGGATAACCAATATCGGAGCGGCAGTCAAGCGATCCTTCAGCTCCTAAAAACTCTGATCATATTTCTCAATCCATTTAAATTTAGCCTCATTCTTCAGCAATTGAGTCAGAGGCATAGCAATCTACGAGAAATTCTCTACAACATGCCTGCAATAACCTACAATGCTTAGGAAGCTCCTGATCTTAGTCACAGAAGTCGGCCTACTCCAATTTATAACAGCCACCACCATTTTTGAATCCACAAAAATACCACCATTAGAAATTATATGCCCCAAAAATATCACCTTCTCTAGCTAGAATTCACATTTACTCAGCTTAGCATATAATTTCTCCTCACGGGCCACTTGAAGTACTATCCTCAGATAAGTTTCATGCTTGTCATAGTCCTTTAAATATATCAGGATACCATCAATAAATACCATCATAAATTTATCCAAATATGGCTTGAACACCCTATTCATTAGATCCGTAAAAGTAGCTAGAGCATTCGTAAGGTCAAACGGCATAACAAGAAACTCATAGTGGCCATAATGTGTTCGAAAAGCAGTCTTAGTTACATCCTCTGGTTTAATCCTCAACTGATAATAATCGGACCTCAAATCAATCTTTGAGAATACCCGAGATCCTTGCAATTAATCAAAGAAATCATCAATACGCGGCAGAGGATACTTATTCTTAATCGTAATTTTTATCAACTCACGTAGTTAACACACAGCCGCAAAGACCCGTCTTTCTTCCTCACAAACAATACCAGTGCTCCCCAAGGAGACACACTCAGTCTGATAAATCCCTTGTCCAACAGTTCTTGCAATTACAATTTCAGCTCTTTCAATTCAGTCGGAACAATACGATAAGGGGCCTTAGAAATTAGACTAACACCGGGAATAATAGCAATTTCAAATTCAATCTCTCGATGAGGAGGTAATTTAGGTAACTCCTTCGGAAATACATCTTCAAAATCACAAATAATTAGAATGTCCTTAGCGGGTATACTATAACTTCCAATGATGCAGGCATATGCCAGATAAGTTTTTCACCCACTTTTTATTAAATGCTTAGCTTGTAAAGCAAAAATTAACACAGGCACCTCATTCTTCCTAATGCCTTGAAAGAAAAAGAATTCCATCATAGGAATATCAAAACGAATCCTCTTCAAAAAACAATCGATACTGGCATGGTATTTAGCCAGCCAGTCCATTCCTAGAATCACATCAAAATCACTCATATTTAATAACCCCAAATCTTCAGTCAAACATTTTCTATTCATCTCAATCGCACATCCAGGATACACAATATCAATAATCACAGGGGATCCAGTGAGAGTTAACACAGACAATTCATGATCCAAAATACATGGGATAGATACAATACATTATACAAATTATGGAGAAATAAAAGAGTGAGTAGACCCCGAATCAAATAATATAGAAGTAGGAACTCCACAAATAGAGAGGGTATCTTCCACAACATTCGGAGATGCCTCCGGGTCTTAAACAGTCACCGCGAAAGCCTTAGTAGAAACAGTAGGCTTCTTTCCTTCTAACTTCGGAGTTAATGGACAGTCTTTCACCATGTAACCCTGCTGTCCACATCTAAAACAGGCTCTCGTTACCTTGCGACATGCTTGCCCCGGATGTTTCCTCCCACAAAAAGTGCACTCAGCGGTTGTTGCTCTAGAACCAGTCACTGATTGAGCCGGAACGATACTCTTCCCCTTATTAGCTGTCCTAACTTTCCTAGATGGTCCAGAAGATCCCACATTAGATCCAGCACTAAATCCCGACCGGCTAATAGTCCTCTTTGTATAGAATCTCTCTGTCTCTACTTCCTTCTTGTAAATCACCGCCCTGTCCAGAATTTCGGCATAAGTCTGGAATTTCAGGATTGACAGTGACTTCCTAATATCGTATCGCAGTCCTTGTTGAAACTTCTTCACTTTTCTTAACTCATCCTCCACCTAATATGGCAAAAATTGGGACAACTTAGTAAATTTTACGTCATATTCCATTACCGTTATATTTCATTGCCTCAGCCTCATGAAGTCCTACTCCTTCTGATCTTGGAAGATGGATAGAAAATATTTCTTCATAAATGCATCCTCAAACATCTTCCATATGATTTCATCATCGGGCACTCTCAATGCCCTGTTTCTCATACTCCACCAGCTATTAGCTTCTCTTTCTAACTTATACACTGCGAAGGTGACCATCTCCTGATCAGTACACCTAATCGCAGCAAATATCTTTTTCATCATCTTTACCTACACATCCGCTTCTTCCAGATTAGGCTTTCCTAGGAAACCCGACGCTGGCTCCACTATAAATCTGTCATATGTCGTAGGAGTAAGAAATGCCGGAGCTAGCTCGGGTGCAGGGACTGTAGCCTCCCGATCGTGGTGAGTATTGGCACCACTGTAATTATTTCTCCTATTCCTTAAGATAAACACAACATTGTAACATCAAGAAATAGTTAAAGGAAGAGATATTCAATAACTTAATAAAATTTAAACCTAGCCTAAGGACTAATTCCATAAAGTCCTAGTTGCCTTAGCTACCCCGACTTATTTCTATAGAAATTCAGTACAAAAATTCAAGCCTATACTTCATCTTTTTTATCGATCAATTCCTAAGGCATCTCATGTCTCTGTTATCAATTATGATGGAATAGATTTTTTTTATCTTCAGATAATTTCGTCATTCAGAACATGAACAAAAACCCGAGTCTTACTTAAAGTCTTAGGAAAAAATGGGAAGAGTTTCTCCTAAAATTGGGCTAAATCAAAATATAAACCTATGCAAAACCTACATATAAACCAGTACATGCACACAACTATCCATTTATACCCCAAGTTTTCCTACAATACGCATTCATAGGATCACACATTCCATCTGTAGCTTTAATATAATCCTATCCACTAAATTAGGAATGTATAGGAGATGTCATCTAGGACCTGTACAGAAATGTAGGAAATATATAGTGAAAACAGAACTATTAACTTGCAGAAGTATAGTTTTCTATTTCATTACATACATCACATGCATTTCTATATACTAAATCCATATACATATAATCCGTACACGAAATCATATGTCAAAGTCAAATTTTTACATCCAACTCTTACTCCAAGATTACTTCAAAATACTTCAGATCTCCAAAGCTTCAAGCTAGGCTTCAGATCACTCCTCATTTGGTAATAGCTCTACTGTCTCATTTGGAGGAGGAAAAAACAGTAAAACAATAAGTCGAGACCCAGCAAGGTATATGCAGGTATGCAGTAAAACTTTTATGCAGAACAGAATGCATGTTGAGGCATAAATGCTATAAAGTAGTAATTTACAGAACTTTTAAAAAATAGAAACGCTTAAGTTTCGAAAAACAGAAGTCAGTGTAATCATATTTCATGAATACTAAGTTGATAAGATAGGCTTTAGAAAGCAAAAATCGGTTTCAATTCTATAGATTATAGAAATTTTTTTCCTATCAGTAAAGGACCCAACGAATATACCTATTAGCGGAGGGGCGAATAATCAATAATAGGTTGTGTTTGCACACAATCAAAGCCAGTAACAGTAGTCCCGTCTCGTGGGATTCAGTCTCGTGGGATTCAGTATAGTACGCCGGCTGGTAATAGTAAACCAACCTCTAGTTTAATATCCTGAGGAAGGGCGGACTACAAATAACTCCATGGATAGTATTATCCTTGATTACTACCATAACGTTCTAAGGCATGTCGGAGAATCTAACCTGACTGTATAACAGTCACGGATCCTAAATAATAGTATAAGAAACATTTTTCCTTCTTATTTCATAATTGAAAACCCTTTTCAGTTTTAGAAATCAATCAGAATTTTACAATAACTCTTCAGTTAGTTTCATAACATATAGAAACAGTCTAAAACCTTTTAGATTCCCTTCAGAATATGTAGAAACAGTTTGAAATCCTTCAAATTTATTTCAGAATACATAGTAACGGTCTAAAATTCTTCAGTTTTACTTTAGATGTCCACGATGATTTATCAGTATAAGTCCGTGTAAAATTTTCAGAAGCAGTTTATACCAAAACTTTATTTCAATACAGATTAACTTATATATAACATATGTTATGGGTGAAAATCATTAAAACTCTTCATTTTCGTACCTAGGGTTTCACCAAAATTTTCGGATGATAAACGGATACTAAACACATGTATTTTCATGAAATTGGAGGTATAACCAGAAGTATATACAAGTAAACTTAAAATCTGACCGATTAATCGGGAGAAATAGGGATTATTTATAGTAAATATGCAGAACCATATATTTAAAGCATAAATACTCTTTTAGGGATACAGAAAAGTAGTAAAAATAGAAATAATGTTTGAGGTACACTTGACTGAGCTCGATTTACAGTTACCATGACTCTGATTAGAGCAGATCAGAAGAATTTTCCTTTTTTTCTTCTCTTCCCTCTCCTTCCTCTCTTCTCTCCTTTGTTTACTGCTGGGTGCTGCTGGAGAAATGAGCCATAAATCCCAAATTCTCCATTTAAAACATGAGGAAAAGAGAGTCACATGATTGGGCATGTGACCAACGTTTGAGCACCGTTCGAGCACTGAGTAGGTGCCTAATACAAATTCTCAGCCGTACTCGAGCGCCTGGTTCTGTTAATTCCGCTCGGGTGGTGCCTCGAGCGCCACTCAAGCGTGGCATTCTATTAAATAGGCCCCGATGGTGCCTTAGGCGCCACCCGGGCGTTGATGCCCTCTCAAGCGCCACCCAGGCGCGATGCCTTGGGGGCTTATTTTGCCTCTAAATCGAATTCCTCCCATATTTTTCTTTAATCCATTCACCTCAAACACATTTATATCAATTAAATAAATAGGAATTATCATATTTTCGAGATCAGGTTTTCACATTTTCTGTCAAAACTCTTTCAGATTTTGGTTAGAAAAACGTGGTCCGTCACAATTGGTATCAGAGTATAAGATACTTTAAATTTGATCTAAATCTTATGTAAAAATTTAGGTTAGAGTAAGATAGATCAAATAAGTAGACGACTGTAGGGGGTGATTAAGTTAAAATGGATGGTTCTAGTTGTCCTAGTCTGTATAACTTAGAGTAGAACTAAGTGAGGATCAATAGTTAAGTTGATCATCTAGTTGTGGTGTCCTAGTTAGTTCCTTAATCAAGTTAAGTTGATTCACTTAGGCTAAAACTAAATTAGAATCAGTTAGTTATGTTTGGCCGCATAGTGAATAGTATCATGGTTAAAATTCGAATTGTGTTACAATCTAACCCATTTGGTTCTTGTTTCAGAAAGAATATTAGTAGCTGATCTTGCTGCCTAGATAAAGGTGGACACGTGGAGGTGGTCAACTACGTGATAGAGAGATCAAGTGTCTGAACCTGTTGAGTGGGATGGCGAGACTGGAAAATCTTAGAGGATCTAGTCTGGGTGAGAAACCAGAGAAGAAGAAGCTATTAGGGGATACATTGAGGATCGACTAAGGTTAATATTAATCCGAGGACTAAGAATGGGGGTTGCTTGAATAGCATACCAAGTGAGGCGGATAAGAAGAATTGATCACTCGAGGTTATGATGACTTGGAGTCGATTTCTGGTATTAGTGAATCCGAGGATGTCGATTTAAAATCGATTTAATAATGATGATCAAGTGTTTGAATTTTTGGGTGGCACAGATCTTATAGAAGATGAAATGTGGATCCTGAGAATTGAAATGGCGGTTGCAGTAACCCATGTTCGGGATCAGATATGGTGATATTTGCCTCACATAAGTTAGAAGGTGAAGTGAGCTATGGGTTAATTAGAATTATTTTGTGGTACTGAGCCTTGATTTGATTTTGGTGATGTTTTGGTTGATGAGTCGCCGTGCTAGTATAAATTGTGTTGATAAGAATATTGTGCTTTGCAATATAATTGTGAAATTTTGATTATGAGGTAGAGTTGATCCAGGTATCAGAAAATTAGTATCGTTGTGCCTACAAGTCGTTTAATAAGGACATGTGTCTAAATTATGTAGCGTATAAGGCCACACATGGATGTCATTTTGTGGTCACTAAGAAGTTTTAGTCATTTGAATATTTGAGGATGTTTTTGGAAGGAAGATTAGGTAATTGATCTTTTGATCAATAATTCGAAGTTATGTTGAAATCGACATCGATCTTTAAGGATTTCGTATAGAATTGAAGAAGTATCGATTAGGTGCCGCTGTGGAATACTCTAGAACCTTTGAGGTAGGTAAGATGAACCGATAAGGTTAATTATGGATTATTAGAAATTTAGAGTGCTAGGGAGATTAATGGTTTATTATGTGATACTGTGAATGAATAGGTGAATCATTTGGTCTTTTGTAAGGGCTTGGTGTCTTCTAAGATCGATCCGTATCCATAATATTGTTAATTGTGGATAATTAAAAGTTGTACCCATGGCAGCATTTAAGATTCGATGCGGCCATTATGAGTTCTGGTAATGCCGTTTGGGTTTGTAGATTTATTAGCATATTTGTGAATTTTATGGGTTGGATCTTTTGACCATATTTAGGTCAATATTGTGATGGCCTTATCGATGAATTCAAAGAATCATAAGGTGTGTGAACTTTGTTTGAGGACTGTATTATGGATTAGGAAGACTTATGATTGAGTTTTTCTTGCATTGTATGTGGGTAGTCGCCCTTGGATTAAGTGGGAAAGAAGTCTATGATCAGAGTTACTCTACTAGTGGTTTGGAGTTAGCAATTGAGGTCTCTATTTTGAGAACTTAAGTGTTACTTGTAAATATAGTTATTGTCTAACTGATTTTCAAGGTTTGAGTAGTCATGTCATACAAAAGATATAATCATACATTAGTGCAAGTGGGTAAACTGCTTGAGGATTGTAAAGATGAATCTCAGTGTCTTTTAAGGAAGGTGGTCATTGGGGCTAATATTTGAAGTCGAGAGTATTTAGACTTGATATGTTTTTGATACTTCATAGGGGATGTTGTAGGGAAAATTGCGAGCAATTCTTGTTATTTGAGCAAAATGGAATGTTGCGCTCTTGATTTAGGAGATAGAATTATATTCTAAGTATTAAAGCTATGAAATTATGAGATGAGGAGTCATTGTGGTTTTGTTTCGTGGTTGTTAGAACGGCAAGGATTTTGGGTGTTTGGATAATTATGGATTAGCTAGCGATGACGGTCTATTTATCACTAATTTAGATGATGTGATCAGATTGAGTAAATTGGCTTGTCGGTATGCCAATGAGCCAATAAGTTGCTTAAATGTTCGAGTTTGTAGGTTTTGGTGGTAGCTTGAGGCTGTATCGAAACCTTTGAGATAATTACTTTGATCATGTCTCTTATTATGGGTTTTGCCTTGGATATGTTAGTGTCATTGAGATTTTCTTAAGTTTGTAGTTGCCGTGTAGCCTAGGTGTCTGATAAAAATCCTTGGGTGAGAAATATAAGTTAATTTTAGTATACAAGTAAATGGTTAAATCAGAATGGTGCAGTGGTAGCATGTGGGCCCATGGCCTAGAGATTTCAAAATAAGATTGAGGTTCCATGTGATTGGTCATTTTCGAGGCTTAGGATGAATTGAAGTAGAAGTTCATTGGCTCGTTCGAGGTATTGAGTTAAATCGGAGGAATAGTCAATATAATCTAGGTTACCTTTAGATTTTGTGTTGCATCGATAACTGAGAAAATCATTCAGTGATTGAATTAAGCCGTTCTGGAGATTAGGAATTTGCCTTATGATAAGGCTCTAACTAATATTTGGATAAGAAATATTAGAAATTGAAAATAAGGATGATTCATTTGATTAAGGCCATTTAGGGTAAGTCATTTGATCAAAGATGTGGCTTAGGATCGTGAAGAATGAATTCTGCAAGGATTTCTTCTGATTGTTGAATTTTGAGGTTCGTTAAATTTCAAGGACAAAATTTCTATAAGTGGGGGAGAGTTGTAAAGTACCGGTTTCAAAAATATGGTAATTAGAAGTAATTAAATTAATATAAATGAATCGAGGTCAAAGGACATGAGAGAAATTAAATTGAAAAGCTCAAAGACCCGAAATTGGCAAAATTAGGAACCAGCATTGTAACCCTTGAAAAGTTAATCCGTAAATGAGATTTGGGTTTTAAATTATGATAATCGGGACATATTAAGCTAATATAATCAAAATTAGGATCCAAGAATATGAAAAATTAGGTTAGAAGGGTTGAAACGTGTCTCGGACAACATGTGCGCCAAACAGGCTTGATGTAGGCTTGACGCTGACTTGACTCCACAACCGAGGCGCGATCTACCCTCGAAAAACAGAATGCCACGCCCGTGGTGCGCTTGAGTGTGCCCAAGGCTTGGGTTGGTAGAATGGTTCACTCAGTGAGCGCCCGAAGGGTGCTCGAGTGCAGCTCTTGGGGTGCGCTGGCTTTTGAGTGCCTGTCCAACTATAAAAACATATTCGGGATTTTTGCTTGTCATTTTACAATGGTCCAGAGTGAGGGGAGAGAGAGAGAAGAAGGAGGAAATCAAGCCCTCGGGTTCGAATCCGACTTGGAGTTAGTTAGAAAAGTGATAAATTGGGTCGAGGCAAATGCATTCATACCCTCCTATTTCGTTTTTTTGCACTTTTATTTCGCTTCTTAGGGTATCCTCATTCCGATACCTGATTAAATTTATATTTTATGTTATCTATGACTTGAGCATGCACATATGTAGATTTTATGTCCGATTTCTTAGTTTTGATCCGTATTTTGCACCAAAACCTAACCTAGCGTCTGGATGTTTTCACCCACCAATTTTTAAAATTTTTACATCAATTGGCTTTAGAAAATTATTACATATGCCTTAAATATGTTAATTTATCAATTGGGTATTTGATTTGGTAGTTTTACACGGAATTACTCTCACTGAAACCCTAACTTGCGCCCCATTTGGATTTTATCCGAATGTTTGTAATATATGCATGATTGGGCTTCAGAATTTTGTAACCCTATTCTTATGGACGCAGGTGCTCCGAAAATTTGGTATTTGTTCACATTTATTATATGTATATTATCTAACGGATTTTAAAAATATTATCGGACGTGAATTGAGATATTTATCCACACGTACGTTAAATATATTACCTTGTGTATCTCCGAAAATTATGTTATATGTAATTGTAAATGTAATTGTTATCTAGAAGTTCTAATGTTACATTTGTCTCACAGTGGTAAGAATTTTTATTTTTTTCATACTTTATAATGTTCATGCATATAATTTAAGTCATGT
This sequence comes from Nepenthes gracilis, assembly GCA_033239525.1. Classification (NCBI taxonomy): domain Eukaryota; kingdom Viridiplantae; phylum Streptophyta; class Magnoliopsida; order Caryophyllales; family Nepenthaceae; genus Nepenthes; species Nepenthes gracilis. The sequence goes on along the minus strand of BSYO01000018.1, from coordinate 9,278,402 downwards.
GAAGATTTAAACTTATAAGAAATATAAAAATTATGTAAGTATACAAAGGAAATGCCATAATTTGATATGTTTACGATTCGTTCTACCGAAGTGAGAACTTTGTATAAGAAATTTGATGGAT